>JAFHAW010000142.1:32500-755000 GCA_019022515.1 Quercus aquifolioides
ATATTTCTCAACTATTTTATTTATCTGATCATATTTTCAAATGATCATACATTTTTAACAATCATATTTTTCCAATGATCATACATTTTTCAATATAAATAATATTGCAATGATCATATTTTTCGATATATATAATCTTCTAGTGCAAACTTTAAATGACAATAGCATCAAATCTATCGACTACTTGCAATATAAAAAACAAATGTTCTAATACATCAAATAATAGTAACTAACAACAACTACTATTCTTAGTCAGTGGGATCACATTGCAACAAAAAAA
This sequence comes from Quercus aquifolioides, assembly GCA_019022515.1. Taxonomy (NCBI): domain Eukaryota; kingdom Viridiplantae; phylum Streptophyta; class Magnoliopsida; order Fagales; family Fagaceae; genus Quercus; species Quercus aquifolioides. The sequence goes on from JAFHAW010000142.1 coordinate 32,781, forward strand.
AATGAGTGACTCTGTATATTCTAGTTAGTTTGATTACATTGCAACAAAATAAGTTTAAAGTGCTCTCCTAACTATACAAAACAAGAGCACCCCATGTCAAGCTAATTCCTTCGCTTTTCAAGGATTTCTATTTGGCGTTGATGAATATATTCTTGTTGCATTGGAGGCAACGCATTTACATGCATCATCATAATCTCTTTTTCCTCCTTCATATTCTCCAATCTCAATTTTTCTATTTCCCTATCCTCTTTCAATTTTTCCATTTCCAATTCCATTTTCATTTGTGCCGCTATAAGTTTTCTATCCTCAAGATGAATTCGTGCCATCTCTTGCTCATGGTTTGCAAGACATTCTTTTTCAATAGCAGCTATTTTCATCTCATTCATTTTTCTTCTTTCTTCCATCATGACATTTAATAAGGCTTCCATATTTGAAGATGTACCTTCTTTGCTCTTTGTTTTTTCAATCTTTCTTTCTCAGCCTTCTTGCCTGGCGGTCTCTCCAATACATTAGGAACATGTGGGATATCTTCATCCTCTAAATCTATTGGCTCTAGAGTAGGAGATGAAGAAGTTGTCTCAAGTCACCCTCTTTTTGGTCTATGCTCTTGAATAGTACCAACCATTTTGGCAAGTGTTTCAAAAGATTCCAACAATGTTCATATGAAAATGTGGAACCTTGGAGTGTTTGATACTGTTGTCTTGCCTTATTAAGCTGAAAAATTAACAAATATATTATAATTAATATCTTGAAATAGTTGAAACAAATTATCAAACTAATACAAATTTTTTTTGTAAGATGTACCTTGTCTTCCTCGGTCACACCTCTTTGATTCATTGAATCAATTTGTGACAAATACCCACAAAACTTATTGGTGCATTGTTGAATTGTTGACCACCGATTCATTAGAGAATTCTGAATATGCATAGACTCAAAGGTCTTCCACTTGTGATAGTAGTTTGAAATTCTTTTCTAATAAGTTCCTTTTTTTTTTGGTTAGTACTTTGCACTACATCTTGGTTAATATTAAGAAATGCAGACAGAAGAAGATTGTCTTATTGGATGGAGAAGTTGGCACCACGTTGTGTTTTCTTAACTATGGATTTATCCTTGGGTGGAGACATTTGGCTGACTACTTAAGCTTATGGAACACTCTTCACCACTTATATGTGAAGATCCTATCACATATTCATTATTAGGATCTTCTAAAAGATTAGTGAAAGATATAGCTCCTGGAATATGTGGATCCATCCCTAGCAAGAAAATTAATAAAGTATACTGTAAGAAACCCCTCAGACAGATTTCACAACCTGAAAAAAATAAAACAAACACACTCAAGCAGATTTCACACCTTGCAGAAACCCCTCAGGCAGATCATATATTGAGCTCAAAAAGCCATAACACATGTAGAAACCAATGGTAAATTAGGTCTTGGTATCACTTATCTATTGGCTCAAGTTAATGGTTAAGCTTTCTCTAATTGAAACTTTGGACCATTATTTCCTCAAAGTTTATTCCCTACTGTCAGTGTCTTGTAAATTGAAACTTTGGACCATTGTTCACACGAATGTCAGGTATCCACCAAGAATCAAAAACAGGGGAAACAAGGGTATCCACCAAGAATAAAAAACAGGGGAACAATAAATTATAGAACAAACACAAACACAAATCCAAATTCATTTCAAGATTAACCTAAATCTAAACCCATTTTGAACTCAGTCCCAAACCTGGAAATAAACAATCAACCTTATTCCCTTGAAACCCCAAAATCTAAATCAATAGCAAACAGAACACAAACCCATCATATATGGTATCCACCAAGAATCAAAAACAGGGGAACAATAAATTATAGAACAAACACAAATCCAAATTCATTTCAAGATTAACCTCAATCTGAACCCATTTTGAACTTAGTCCCAAACCTGGAAATAAATAATCACCCCTATTCCCTTCTGAAAGTTCAAATAGTGTTTAAAACACTATGAACGTTTAGACTCCCAAACAATAAATTACCAATTCAAGCTTTATATCAAACAATATATGTGCGGAAAATGATAATCAAGTTTATAACAGAATTGATAAACAATTTAAACCATAAATAATCACAATCACAGCAGTAATTAGATGGTAAAGATAAAGGGAAGAGAGATGCAAACACAAGGACAACACACGATATGTTACAGAAGAGGAAACCGAAGCTCTTAGCGTAAAACCTCTCCGCCGCCCTCCAAAGCGGTCAATAATCCACTAGAAAATGTAGTTGGGATACATGAACAGTAATAGACCCTCCAAGCCTAATCTACCCAGGTACCTAAGCCCTCCAAGCTTCTTGCTCCAACGAGGTTGGGCCGAACCTTTTTCTTTTCTAACTTACTGGATTCTGCTATAAACCATAGCATCAGCCAATAATCATTGGTCCCTTCCAAACTGCTTCCCTTAGCACCAAAAGAACCTTATCATAGTCGTGGGTATGGTGAGAAAAGGATTTAGTCAAGAACCTCTCAAGGATGTATCAATGGAGAGGAAGAGAGTAGAGGAATTTGAAGAGTCTATTAGGTGAAGATTGTGGATGAGGCAATCTTGTTTTCTCTAGGGGTTCTCTCTCAAAATTCTCTCTAGAAGCTCTCTACATTTCATGGGAATAAAGGGTATTTATACTAGGGTGAGAATGGAATGTGAAACGTCAGTTTTTCCCAAACAGGTGTTTTGGCGACTTGACCTCGCGACTGGGTTGAGTCGCGAGTTCAAGCAGCGAGCTAACGGCCTGGCCAGCTTGGGACTTTTGTCCTGTAGTGCAACAGCTGGCGCGACTTTTCAGCTTCTTGCATGCTTGGCACATGTGCAACTTTTGGCGACTTGCAAGTCACGAGCCACCCACGAGATCCAGTCGCAAGTCTCTGTTTCTTTGCACAATCTTGAGCATTTCTTCACACTCTCTCACTCACTACCCTTACAAGATTCCCACCTAAATACAGGGTAACTAAATGCTAAAATACAAGCAAATTTGGCACGGAATAAAGCCAACAAGATAGTTGATTAAATTCAACCTTACAATCTCCCCTTTTGGCTATTTCGTGATAAAACCCTAAAACAAACTCTAGACTTAATGCGTGAGTTGGGAGCAGTTGGAAAACTCACTCACACTTAACTCTAGAATCTATGAAGCTCTTGAACCATAAAACCAAAACATCTCCTGAAACACAATAACACAATAAGATCATTGTATATAGAAAACTTGTAATGCATATGGAACAAGTACAATGCGATCAAGCAAAATGGAATAAAATAATAAACCATTGCTTGACCAAATAAGCAATCACTGTAAGATAGTGACCACAATGTTCATTCTCACTTGGAATGAACATCAGGACATTCAAGCTGATAAGCACAAAGAAAATCACTTGAATGACTAACACTCAACCAATGCACAATACATGAAGTATATGCATCTAGGAATAAAATCCTACAAGGGCACAAGAGTGAGAGTACTTAAGAAAAATGCATAACATTTAGCTTGAAGTACAAAGCAACATAGCATAAAGGCTACATAAGCATGGTACAAACTATAAAAACCTACAAAATATGCATAGAAACAAACCCTAAAAGCTTACAAAAGCAACATAAGTACAAAAATGATGTACTAAAGAAAATGCACAATATAAACTAAAAGTGTTTAAAGTTTCTGCCCTTCAAAATGATGAGAAGCGGTGATGCACTTGGAACATATATACTTGTAACCTGAAACACTTGCACAAAATACATTAGACCCTCAAGGTAAAGCAAGTAATAAAAGGACAAGTATAATATAACAAGTAAATTGTGATCAGGTAAACATGATGTGAAACATGTGAGCAACTTGATTATACACCAAACACCAAAACAAAGTTTTCTTTTTAACACAATCTCTTCTCCCCCTTGGTATATGCACCTCCCCTATGGAATATCTCTCCCCCTACAAATGTGCACGAGAAATAGAATTTCCCCCCCTAAGAATGTGTACATGGGTCATGACAAAAACTCTCTGGTATACTCTCCCCCTTTTTGTCAAGAATAGACAAAGGGTCAAGAAGAAGCAAGGGCAAGAGATGAGGGTATGAACAAGGACAATGATGTATGAGGGGTGCGAGATGAAAGAGAAAATGAAGCTCAAACCTAAGACAAAACAAAATGCTACAAAGCATAAGGTAAACATGACATGCTAGGATGAAGAAACAAGGTATAGACCAATGCATGACAAGGGTAGCAAAGGTGTGTGCAAGAGGTGGCTAAGTGCAATGCATGACCAATGCATGGAAAATGCACATGTGGGGCAAGGTGTGTTAAATACATAACCAATGATCCAAACATGATCCTAGTGAGGAAGCATGCGAAACTCCAAAGTTTGGTACTCATTGGAGCCCAAAAAAAAAAAAAAAAGAGAAAATGTCTAAGAGACATTTTATCAAACACTTAGCGTGCACATTATGAACAACAAAGTAAAACAATGCAGGAACATCATGAAAACCACCCTAAAGAAACCAATCCCATGCAAAAAATTGACAAAAATTAAGTTTTCCCAACCCCTATGATGAAAATCCAAACCAAGAACACAAAACTCTCCAAAACATAATCTAATGATCAAAATCAATGAAAAGAGTATATAATTACCTTAGAGATGTTAATGGAATGAAAAACCATTCAAATTGATTGAGTTTTTATGTAAAAAAAAAAATGAAAGAGGGGTTTAAGAGACGAAAGGAGAGGTTTAAAACAAGTTTCCCACGAAAAACCCTTTAAAAAACTGTTTTTGGGCGTTTCGTGACTGGGCAAGTCGCGAAGTTCAGTCGCGAAAATTTTCGCGAGTCACCAAAGCTTTTGGATGAAACTCGTGACTAGGGTTGGCGACTGGCGAGTTGCAGCGAGTCGCAAGTGATTTGCGGAAAAACTCTAACACCTGTTTTTCAACACAAAACATGTTTAAACACTGAAAACCAATGTAAGCACTAAATATGAACACAAAGAGTGATAAAAATCACTTCCAAAAACATATAAAATGATTAAAAATCTTTTTGGATTAATCCATATATAGTTGAGCACGCACACATTACATTTAAACAAGTACAATTGAACAAATGAATAAGGCATTCATTAAACATTAGGCATGTGTGTTGTGTGTGTATTAAGTGTGGAATAGTCCTTAGTCTAGAGTGAAGCTTCAATGATCAATTCAATCAAGTCATACACAACTAGTACTAAGCCAAGTGGTCTATCTCATTTATAGAAATGAACATACATGACTCCCCACAAGAAAATGATTACATATTTTTGAAACTTTTCATTTGGCTTCTTTACAATTCATAACATTTTATCATTTTTTTTTTTTTTAATCTTTACATCTCTTTTTGAAATCGATGCCTGAAATTTTTGATATTTCAATTTGATGAACAAGCCTTTGGCTTTTGGGTATCATACATTTTCATAAAAGTCGCTTTCCCTTTTTCCTAGTCAAATACTAGTATGTGCGACGGCTTTTGCAGCTCATTATCTCTTTTCATTTTGAGATTTACATTGGTTGAGCTCTTTAAGCAATAAAAAAATAAAAGAGTGGGAAGATATATAGGCACAAGTCTATGCATGTATCAAAACCAACATGACTATTGACTAATCATTCATGACAAGCTTGAAGATCGATTTACAACAATCACACAAAGATGTCAAGATTTTTCCCACAAAGATATAAGTGCATAAAGAACAAGCTAAGCTCGTAAATGCACAAAGCCATTAGTACAAAGGTACAAGGCAAAACTCACATGTGATATGTGCTCAAACATATACGATCAAACTTTTTGAATTTTTCACTTTTTATGTGGTTTTGGATTTTTACTCACACAAAACAAAGACAAAAAAGTAAGATCAAAAACAAAAACAAACCAATGCAAATAAAGAGATGCATGATGCACAAATGCATGACAATGAAGCATCTAATGCATGAAGGGTCCTACAAAGATCGAAAGAATTAGATCAAGGACCAAAAGAGCAGAAGCTCAACCATAGGAACCCTTCCTCATCCAAACGGAACAATTGTTTGGAATGAGTGTCTCATGAGAAGTGAGACGAGGATTAGAAGAATGAGAACCGGATATGCACATAAACAAGGAGTTAAGAGCATTAAACACTTTCTTTAACAACATGCTATTTTCACTCAAAACTGATTTACCCTTTTTAGCATAACTTTCAAAAAGCTCAAGTTTCTCTTTTCTTTTGATTCTTTTAAATGCATGAAATTTGGAGCATTGAGGTCTTAGATGACCAAAGTCACTACAATGGTGACAAACAATGTGTTTAGGTCCACTAGGCTTTTTGGGAAGGGATTTAGCAACATGGTTTTGTTCTTTCTTCAACTTTTAACATTGAGGTCTTATATGACTAATCACACCACAATGGTGGCAAGTTGGAACAAACTTAGATCCATTCAAAACCTTAGTTTGAGACCTAATCGGAGGCTTTGACTTAAGAGCCTTTCTATCCACCTTTTGGTTTCTTTTATGTGGAGGAATGTACACTGATTTGTCCTTTGAGGTAGAACACACAATAGACACAAAATTGGGTACCACAACATGATTGCAACAAATAATATCATCCTTTTTATCAGTAGGTTTAGCAATCAAACACTTGGCATGCATCTTAAGAGATTCATTTTCACATTTTAGCTCATCAACAAGTTTGTTAGACAAAACAAGTTTAGCATCCAAGTTGATATTCAAACATTCAAACTCTTTCAGCTTTTCAAGAGCATTTTCAGCAAGTTTCTTATATTCCTTAACCAATTTATTGGATTCATTGAGCTTAGCAATCAAATCATCATTTTCACAAAATAACTTGCTCAAATATTTATGAAACTTCTTAGCCTTTTTCTTCAAGAGTTTAATGTTAAGAATATCAACAACACCCATGGATTCATGTAACATAGCATCACAATCATGAAGATTATCACTCATAGAGGCATTTTCACAAACACGTGGCATGTTACATTCATCATTAACCAAATCATACAAAGAGGCATACAAATCAATATCCATTGTAAATAACACAAGGGGTCAAGGATCACACTTAGGTATTTAAACCACAACAAGTGTACCCGCTCTGATACCAATTGAAAGTTCAAATAGAGTTAAAAACACTATGAACGTTTAGACTCCCAAATAATAAATTACCAATTCAAGCTTTATATCAAACAATGTATGTGCGAAAAATGATAATCAAGCTTATAACAGAATTGATAAACAATCTAAACCATAAATAATCACAATCACAGTAATAATTAGATGGTAAAATAAAGGGAAGAGAGATGCAAACACAAGGACAACACACGATGTGTTATTGAAGAGGAAATCGAAGCCCTCGGCGTAAAACCTCTCCGCCGCCCTCTAAGCGGTCAATAATCCACTAGAAAATATAGTTGGGATACATGAGCAGGAATAGACCCTCCAAGCCTAATCTACCCAGGTACCTAAGCCCTCCAAGCTTCTTACTCCAACGAGGTTGCATTGAACCTTTTTCTTTTCTAGCTTACCGGATTCCACTATAAACCATAGTATCAACCAATAATCATTGGTCCCTTTCAAACTGCTTTCCTTAGCACCAAAAGAACCTTCTCATAGTCGTGGGTATGGTGAGAAAAAGATTTGGTCAATAACCTCTCAAGGATGTATCAATGGAGAGGAAGAGGGTAGAGGAATTTGAAGAGTCTCTTAGGTGAAGATTGTGGATGAGGCAATCTTGTTTTCTCTAGGGTTTCTCTCTCAAAATTCTATCTGGAAACTCTCTACATTTCATGAGAATGAGAGGTATTTATACTAGGGTGAGAATGGAATGTGAAACGTCAGTTTTTCCCAAACAGTGTGTTCTGGCGACTTGACCTTGCAACTGGGTTGAGTCATAAGTTCAAGCTGCGAGCTAACGGCCTAGCCAGCCTGGCACTTTTGTCCTGTAGTGCAACAGCTGGCGCGACTCTTCAACTTTTGGCATGCTTGGCACATGTGCAACTTCTGGCGACTTGCAAGCCGCGAGCCACCATGAGATCCAGTCGCGAGTCCCTGTTTCTTTGCACAATCTTGAGCATTTCTTCACACTCTCTCACTCACTACCCTTACAAGATTCCCACCTAAATACAGGGTTACTAAATGCTAAAATACAAGCAAATTTGGCACGGAATAAAGCCAACAAGATGGTTGATTAAATTCAACCTTACACTTTCAAACCCCAAAATCCAAATCAATAGCAAACAGAACACAAACCCACCATTTTTCTAAACTCAAAAAATAGCAAATTAGAAATGTGATTTCAAATGATTGAAGTTGGCATACCAGTTTGATTTCAGCTTTTGTGAGAGAAATCTAGGGTTGTTAATCTTCTAGAGAGAGATCTGTGATCGTTTGTAGATCACCCTTTATAGTAGAAAGAGAAAAAGAGGAGAGAATAATTGTTCACGGAGAGAATGAGAGGAAAAAAAAAAAGCAATAGAGAGAAAAAAAAAAGAAGCAACGGCCATGGAGAGAATGTGAGAAAAAAAAAAAAAAAAAAAAAAAAGCAACGGAGAGAATGAGAGGAAAAAAAAATCTGGAGGAGGAGAGAGAAAGAATTAATATAATAAGTAGTTTGTAATATTTTAAGACAAAAAATTCAATAGCTAATGTATAGTAGCACATCAAACTTGATGGGCTACTGTTCATAAGCCCAAAAAAAAAAAAAATTTGGGTATAGAGAATCTGCTAGAGTTGATTTTTTGGGTTTCATTCTCTATTATAGCTAATATTTTGCCTATATATACACTATTGGAGATGCTCTCATCCTTGTTTATTTATGGATTTTGCTAATGTATGTCATAAGGAAACACAATAATTAATTATTTTTGAAAATATTTTTTCGAAGAATTGAAAAAGTATTGACAGCTTTTTCAATTCTCGAGAAAATGTTTTTAAAAATAGATGGGTTAATGTGTGCTCTTAGGGTATACATTAACTGGACCCTTTATTTATTACCATCAGAGAGTGATTGTTTTCTTTCTCATTTAAGTGGATGACATTATAATTTCTGGTTCTAGTCCTTCAACAGTTTATGCACTTTTTCAGTTTTTGAAGATTGACTTTGCTGTTAAGGAATTGGGTGATTTGAATTTCTTTCTTGGTGTTGAGGTTATAAAAAATACCTCTGGTATAGACCTAATTAAATTATGGTCGTCTTGTCTTGCATATCTTTCGACCGTATTTTCTGTTTTAGCAGTGCTTCTTTCAAGTACCAATGATTAGACTCAATAATTGTGCTCTCATACTAAGTATTTGTTCTCCTCATTCCAGATGGGTACATTAATTTCTTCGTAATCAATGCCTACTTCCTCTGGTTTTGTTATTTTTATTCACTCCTGACCATTACCCAGGCTCCAAATTGGTCGATTATTTCAGTTTTTCTTTCAGCCTTGATTTTCGCAATCTCAGCAGTGAATTTTCCAGCTTTGGAAAGAGTCAGGCTAAGTGGTTTGCAGATTCAATCATGGGAGAAGAATTGAAGGGGGAAAAAAAACATATTAGCCGACCTTGGAGCTGTATGAATCTGTAATGTGTGTCAATTTTTATTTTTGTTTCTTCAATAAGAAGATTTAGTCTATGTTTCTAAGGGTATAGTTGAACAACCCAATGTCATCTATGAATATATATAATGTATTTTGCAATAAAGCAGTGTGATTGCATAGCAAATTTATAATCAAATCTCTCACATATCTTATATGTTTTTTTTCTTTTTTAAACGAGAAAACTGTAATTTTATTATGAGGAAGATAAATTTAGTATATAATGAACAATAATTGACTCAATTAATGATAGAATTTCCTTTATCATAATTATCAAAGTAAAGCAAAAACAATTTTTCTCGCTCCACTCTATACTCCACCAATAAATTCTTGCCACGTATTCACCTAATTAATTAAATACTATTATTATTGACTTCTTAATACTACAGTTATTAATTTATAGTAATATTTAATTAATTAAGTGAACACGTGGCAAATATTTATTAGTAGAGTATAAAATAGAGTAAAAAAAATAAGACAGAAGATTTGAACTCAAAAATCGAATACTTTTGTAAGGTATCATTTTAATTCACACAAGAAGCGTTCGATGGCCCTAGCTAGAATCCAGTATAGACCTAATTATTATTTGTGTAAAAACTCGAAACTTTTTTAGTGTACCCCGCGCTACCATTGTTAGGACATATTGTGTTTTCATTTGTTAAGAACATATGTCACTTATTTATGTAAATTGGCTAATCCTTTGACAAAACGCACTCTACTTGTAATTGGGTAGTTCTAGGTGTTTTTAATACTTCAAGAAACAAGGTTTCAAGGTCAAGTGTTGAAGTCATCAAGTCTGTCCAAGAAAAAGCAAGCTGAAGTGCAAATTCATTAAAGCTCGACACCTGCTTGATAGCTACCTCGACACCTGCTATCTGTCGAGATTTATAAAATATGATTTTCTGATCTGATTTCCTTGGGATCATGAATATGCTTTTGGGCATTCTTTTCTTCTAACCCTAAACATATAAAAGGATTGTTTTAAGAGCCGTCAAAATGTACACAAGTTGCAAAAGCATTGAGCAATCTCTGTTCAAGAAAATTGTGATCAAAAGACGAAGTTCTTGACCTAGTTCATCTTCTCTGAAGAAGTTGCTGTGTATTTGCACCAAAGGGTTTTGTGACCAAGCATCTTCCTGATCTTCATCGTATAGGATGAACTGAAGAACTTTGCAACCAACCTCTCATCCTTAGTTGGTGTTTGAAGTTGCGTACTGGGATTCGCGCATTGGTTAGTCACGTACTTGGGAGCCGTGCATCAAAAGGAAAATTGTCACTACAGATCAAGTCCAATTGGGTATTGGGGTAAGGGTTCAACTGTAGGTTGGTAAGGTACTTGGGATTCCTTTACTTGTAACCGCTTGATTTGATAACAGTGGAGTTTCAGGAGTGGTGACCTAAAAATCACCCGGTAGGGTTTTTGGCGTTAGGATTTTCCCCATTCGTAAACAAATCACCGTGTTATTTGATTTTCGCTGCATATTTAGTTTTTGGTGATTTGTTTGTGCTTCCACACAATTGCATGATTAATTGATTAATTAATAACTTGGCTAATTAATTAATTAGTATAATCACAAGGGGTCATTCAGATTGTGGTCTATCAAGTGGTATCAGAGCAGGCACACTCTGATTAGGTTTAATCTTTGCTGTGTTGATCCATTGACCCCTGTTTGTCATGGATAGAGGACAGTCATTAATCATACTTCCTTTATTTGATGGCACTAACTATGTATACTGGAAAGTACGCATGAGAGCTTTCTTGTAGTCTTTGGATGAGAAGGTATGGCAAGCTGTAGAGATTGGCTGGACTAAGCCAAAAGAAGAACCAGCCGATTGGGATGTAGCAAAGATCAAGGCGGCTAACTTCAACAGCAGAGCGTTAAATGCCCTATTTAGCGCAGTCACCAATGAGGAGTTCAAGAAGATATCCTCAACTGAAACTGCTAAGGAGGCTTGGACCATCCTCCAGACAACCTATGAAGGAACAAAGGCTGTCAAAGATTCAAAATTTCAGAGGCTCACTACAAGCTTTGAAGAAATTAAGATGGAGGAGGATGAGTCATTTGATGAGTTCTATGCCAAGCTCAAGGATATAGTGAACTCAGCATTCAATCTTAGGGAAACCATCCCTAAACCCAAGGTTGTAAGGAAGGTGCTTAGATCTCTACCTGAGAGATTCCATGCCAAGATTACGGCAATAGAAGAATCAAAGGATATTGACAAAATTCCTTTGACTGAGCTGGTTGGAAACTTGCAGACCTACGAGCTAGGACTATCTAGGATTGGCAAAATGGGTAAAAGCAAGAGCATGGCCTTAAAGGCAAAGAGCAGTGATACAGATGAGTCTTCCGATGATGAAGATTCTAAGATGAAGTCCTACATTACAAGACAGTTCAAGAAGTTTATGAAGAATGCCAATGGGAGGAACTTCGACAAGGATTGCAGACAATCTAGTTCTTCTTAGTTTAAGAGTCAAGACAAAGGGAAGAAGGATGCTAAGGATGGCGGTCAGTACACTGTTCCTGTAGGACCAAAGTGTTTTGGATGTCATGGATTCGGTCACATGAAGCATGAATGCCCGACATATCTCAAGAGCATTGGGAAGAGTAAGGCACTTGTTGCAACCTTGAGTGACACTAAGCCTGAAGATGATTCCGACAATGAGGATGATGGAATCTTAAATGCCTTCACTGCCACAGTCAATCTTACTGAAGGGATTGTTGAAGAAGTGGATGAAGAAGAAGAACTGGTGGAGTCCAAATTTGAGAAGATGGATGATCAAGATGATATCCATTCAGCCTATGAGAAGCTTTACAAGCTCTCTGAGAAGCATGAGAAATTGTATAGGTTGGCCACCAAGAAGCTCAGTGATGTGGAACTTGATCGTGAAGAGTTGTCCACAAAGTTTGATGTGGCGAATCAAACTATTGGAGCACTGAGGTTTGAGAACAACTTTTTCGCTGAGAAGACCAAGAAGCTTGAAGCAGAGTTGTCTCAAGTCAAAGCTCAATTGGAGAGGACTTCAAGTGCAAAGCTTGATGAGATGCTTAGCAATCAGAAATCTGCTTCGGATCGAACTGGCTTAGGGTATGGTCTTTCTTTCTCTAATACTGCTTCTCTAGCAATATTGTTTTTGTTTCTCTTGCTAATAACACTAAAATTGAGAACATTGATGTTAAAATTGAATTAGCTAGTGAGAACTTAGACAAGGGTAAATCTATCTTAAGAGCACCCCCTAAGCAAGATAAGAAAGATGCTAAAAACCCTAGGGCTAAGAAGGCTAACTCTCAAAAGCCTAAACAAAAGAAGCAGCATCTTTGTCATCATTGTGGAGCTGCCGATCATACTCGACCAAATTGCTATAAGTGGCTAGCCACTCAACAGAGCAACAACATGATAGCATCAGGAAGCCAAAATCAACTTCAATCCTCTCTTGCTCCTCTTGGAGATCTTCTAAAAGCCCTCATGTTCCTTTCGAACTTGAACGGTTTCAATTCTTCCCCCTCATCGCCGGTTCAAGGGTTCATTCAAAGGAAAGACTCTTCCAAGGTGTGGAAGAAAAAGGACTCTAAGTGATTTCATCGCTTTCTTTTCCCTTCTTGTTTTTTTTTTTTTTCTTTCTTGTTTGTTGCATTGCTTGTGTGTTTTGCATTTTTGTTGAGTCAGTCTAGTTTTATGCTTTGCTTTGTTTAACATGTTTTTGTGTGTTTACTTTCAGTTTTGTTTATTTTGTTTTTAATATAAAAATAAATTTTTTTTGAAAAATCAGAAGAAAAAAAATACAAAAACAGTGTGTGTTTTGTGTACTTTGGTACTTGTGTACCTTGGATGGCCATTGAAACAAAGTTTCTAAACTTTGTATCTCTTGTAGCTTAAATGAGCATCTCTATGCACAACTAAGCAAGTGAGCTTTGTGGCTTGTGTTTGTGATGAGTAAGATTAAGTTATCTCTTAAAGCTTAACACTCATATCACTCTTTTTGACGGGTAGGACTAAAAAATCCTAAGAGAAAGACATAAATAACCATCTCACCACTGTTGCCCGCCAATCATAATATGACACCTGTATGCTTCGGCATAGCAAAAGTGCAGTGTCAAAGACATTCGTATGCTTCGACATAGCAAAAGTGCGATGTCAAATGCTTAACATCTTGGGTATTTCTTTTCTCTCTTTTATATGCCCATGTATGGTATGCTAAAATAAAAGAAAATATGCAAAGAAAATAAAAAGCAAAAAGATCAAAAATGCTTTAAACATGGTTGCAAGCATGTATTCTAGAAGATGTGGGAGTTATAGGATGTACCTCGAAGGTGATAGTCCCCATCAAATAGTTATGACTGTGTGTGAGTTAAAGTTATTTTCTCATATCTCAGATCGTCATAACATGTATACACATATGCAATATTGCGATGTTTTTCACACACAACATGCAATATTCTTTGCTACTTTTGATACATGTGTAGGTACAATGTGATTTGGTCATCACAAAGGTTTTACATGTGCCAATGTATGCTCACTAAACTGTCTTAACTTGTTTTTGAAAAATAAAATTGGTTAGACTTGTTTAGTGTGTGTGTGTGTGTTTTTGAGGATCCATGTGCTTAAATTCTTGTCGAGAGATGATTTTGAGAGCTTTATATGTTGATTGGATCTATGGTTGAGGTGTATGTTGGATTGCATTCATGGCTGTGTTTTTCACTTCTCGAAAAACTGCTTTTAACTGCTGGCTCGACACCTCCTCGATACCTGGTTATCTGTCGAGCTTCTCAAGCCTTTTCTTATTGCAATCTCGACACCTGGTGGATCGATCGAGAAAGTTCCTGTCTCCTCGATACCTGGTCGATCGATCGAGCTTCTGTTCTTTGAAACTGGTTCTTATACCTCGACACCTCTCGATACCTTCAGCTGTCAACGAACATTTGCTCGACATCATCCTCGATACCTCTCGACACCTCAGCTGTCGAGATTTACTGAGGTGTCTATTTAAGCTCCAGTCGCGATTTTCTCTCATTTCACTCGATCTCTCTCGATCTGTCCGTGGCGATTCCTCTCCCAAACACCCTTTTCTCACTCAAATCTTCAAACCTACTTGATTTTCGGTCTTCCCTTGGTTTCAATCACTTGGTAAGATCTCATTTCCCTTCCTTTCTCATGCATTTCATGTTTTGAAACTTAGGTTTTGGGATTTTTGGAAATTTTTGGGGTTTTTCAAAATTAATGAGTTTTTCTTGAAATTTTGGGTTGGGTTTTCACTTAAATGTTTTCAAAATGTCATACATTACATTTCATGTGCATTAGAATGATATTTACATGCATTTAGATGTGTGCTCTATGTTTGTGTGTTGGTAGGATTGAATTGGGCTGAGCCCATGATGTTTTTCAACTTGCATGTCACATGTTTATGCATTCCCATGCATACGTACTTTTTGTTCAATATATTTGATATATATGAACTGTGTTGGGACTTTTCTGATTGTCTCCCTCTCTATCTCTTTCTCATTCTTTTACGTTAGTAGTGTCTATGGCACCCAAACGTAAATCCACTCCGGCTCGGAACCCTCTGCGTTCTGGAGCTTCCTCTTCTTCTGATTCTGCTCCTCTTAACCTTCGGTTCCGTGATGGAGATGCCCACAAGGCATTTTCAGAGAACTTTTCTCGACGAGGTGTTCATTCGGAATGCCAAGTCATTTTGGCGGACTTCGCCGACACTGACCTTCCCTCTGTCATTCACAGTAGGGGATGTGAGTCACTGTGTGATGTCCTAGTCACCTGTCCTCTCGTGCTGATTCAGGAGTTTTACTCCAACATGCACGGGATAGATCGTTCAGTACCTCTCTTTTTCACTCGCGTTCGAGGTACGCGCATCCCTGTCACACCGCAGCTAGTTGCGGATGTGCTTAGGGTTCCTAGGATAGATTTTCCTGATTATCCTTCCTGTGAGCGTCTGAGGACTGTGTCCAAAGATGAGCTCATTTATGCTTTTTGTCAGCGCCCAGCTGATTGGGGAGAGCATCAGTACACATCATGTAGGCCTTTTGCTAAAGGTCCTAGATTTCTTAACATGGTGATGACTTTTGTACTCCATCCATTCTCTCACTACAACTCCATCACAGAGTCTCATGTCGATTTTTGTTATCTCTTTTAGAGCATCTTACTATAGATTTTCCTTCTCATTTTATCCTTTTTATCGTAGATGTTCATCTAGATTCGGCGTCCCGTGATAAGCTCATCTTTCCTTCCGTTATCACGAGGATCTTACGCCATTTTTTCTATTCCCTTTCCTATGTCCGACCACTTCACACACATATGTCCCTTAGATGCCGCTACCGTAAAATGTAGTGAGGCTTAGTTTAGGTCGCGACAGACGGATTCCACTCCTCCATCCCGTTCAGCTCCATCCAGATCAGCTCCATCTACATCTGCTCCTCTATGGGCGATGTATCTCTTAGAGACATCATGGCGCAGCTGCAGCGCATGGATGCTCGCCTCGATACACTCTCCTCTGAGTTGTATCAGGTGAATGTTCGTATTGGTCGTATTGCACGACGGCAGGCGACCATAGGTGGTTTTGCTCCTGAGGCTACTCCTTCACCACCTACTCCAACAGCTTCAGATTCTGAGGATGATGATGATGATGATGGTTATGATGATGACACTTCGGATGATGATGATGGAGATGCTAGCTCTACTGATGAGATGTCTACATGACACTCTATCCTTTGTCACTCGTGACAAAAAGGGGAAGTAGTTTTGAGTTATAAGAGTAGTCATCTTAAGGGGAGAGTTAGTATAAGACATTTTTTATAGGGGGAGTGTTGATATTTTGAAGGATGTAGTGAGGTTTTGATGTATCTTTTCTTTTCTATTCTTTATAGATACATTGATCTTGTATATGAGGTCTTTTGACCAGTTTTACATACATTGTACTTATTCTTCTTTATATATGTGGATGTATGTTTTTTTCACCTGTCTCCTCATGTGTTGTTTCTTCTTTATCTTTATACACGTGTTCTTTATACTTGTATGCAATCTATTATTTCTGTTTCACACAAGATGCCTTGATGAGTTTTGTTTAAAGTGTTTCAGAAATACAGGTTGTCAAAGTCTCCTTGCCATAAACTCTCTTCTTGTCAAGTTTTTCAAGAGTTTGTGTTAGGATAGATTTTATTGGATTCAACAAGTGAATATGAGTTGAGTGATTTATGACTTCTCTCATATGTTCATTTGTTGGTTGTGGTTTTGTCACGGATTGCCAAAGGGGGAGATTGTTAGGATATATTGTGTTTTCACTTGTTAAGAACATATGTCACTTATTTATGTAAATTGACTAATCTTTTGACAAAATGCACTCTACTTGTAATTGGATAGTTCTAGGTGTTTTTAATACTTCAAGAAACAAGATTTCAAGGTCAAGTGTTGAAGTCATCAAGTCTATCCAAGAAAAAGCAAGCTGAAGTGCAAATTCATTAAAGCTCGACACCTGCTTGATAGCTACCTCGACACCTGCTATCTGTCGAGATTTATAAAATCAGATTTTCTGATCTGATTTCCTTGGGATTCATGAATATGCTTTTGGACCTTTTTTTTTTTTTTTTTTTCTAACTCTAAACATATAAAAGGATTGTTTTAAGAGCCATCAAAATGTATACAAGTTGCAAAAGCATTGAGCAATCTCTGTTCAAGAAAATTGTGATCAAAAGACGAAGTTCTTGACCTAGTTCATCTTCTCTGAAGAAGTTGCTGTGTATTTGCACCAAAGGGTTTTGTAACCAAGCATTTTCCTGATCTTCATCGTATAGGATGAACTGAAGAACTTTGCAGCCAACCTCTCCTCCTTAGTTGGTGTTTGAAGTCGCGTACTGGGATCCGCATTGGTTAGTCACGTACTTGGGAGCCGTGCATCAAAAGGGAAATTGTCACTACAGATCAAGTCCAATTGGGTATTGGGGTAAGGGTTCAACTGTAGGTTGATAAGGTACTTGGGATTCCTTTACTTGTAACTGCTTAATTTGATAATAGTGGAGTTTCGGGAGTGGTGACTTGAAAATCACCCGATGGGGTTTTTGCCGTTAGAGTTTTTCCTATTCATAAACAAATCACTGTGTTATTTGATTTCTGCTGCATATTTAGTTTTTGGTGATTTGTTTGTGCTTCCACGCAATTGCATGATTAATTGATTAATTAATAACTTTGTAATTAATTAATTGGTATAATCACAAGGGGTCATTCAGATTGTGGCCTATCAACCATCATTATCTTATCTTCTCAAAGCAGAGTGGGAAAATGTACCGACATGGAAGTGTACTGAAAGGCGCTTGGGACTATCCAAATCTAGCTTTATTGGATTTGGTGGCTCTGATTTGACAAAGTTCTATCTATGCTTGTCATTTCTCATTATGGATCAGTCAGTCAACCGGTTTTTTACTTTCAAAAGTTGAACTCTTTGGTTTGGTTCATTTTCTTCTATTTCAGTCAAGTGCTGTAACTTCTAGTTAGTATGGAGCTTACGTAACTGTGCTACTTTGGTGTAAGCAAGGAAAGGAAGGGGGTGGAACTTGGCACCTGGACCTAAAAGACCATGAAAGGACAGGCAATGGGTTGAGAGATGCTGTAGTTCTTCATGAATGCTTTGGATAAAAGGGATTTCCAGGCCAAAAAAAAAAAAAAAAAAAAAATTTATTCAACTTTGTTAAGTTTTAAGTATCTTTAAAAAGTACTTGATTTTCACAGTATCGAATACAACATTATTTTTATAATTAATAAAATTTTAGGTCAGCAATGTCACATTGGTGACTTATCTATAAACTCGAGTTCACTGAACTTGAGTACTATTTAAAACTCGAATTGGTGAAACTTAAGTACTAAAAAAGTGGTACATTACTACATATTTTTGAAACAATGTTAGTTTGCTACAAATTTTGCCAAAACGTGATATTTGGCTATTTTTGCCCCAAATTCATTGTATTCATTAAAAATAAAAATGAATTTCTCAATTATTGCAATGTTCTGCCACAATTAGAAATAACAACCAAGAGTTTTTTTTTTTTTTTATAGAGAAATAGAAACTAAGAGTGAGTGTTGTTATTGTGTTTATTTGGTTTTCACACCTTGGCACAAAAATTAAAGGTTTGATGGAGATACATAGGCTAAAATTAGTCCATAATTAAAGTCTAATTTGAAATATAATTAAATTTTCTCTCAACTTTGGCTATAAATATATATATATATATATATATATATAATTTTAATTTAGTCACTCATTTGAGTTTTCATTAGTGTGAAATTAAAGTTTATTCTTTAACAAAAAGATAAAATTGAAGGCTTTGCTAATTCAGTTGAGCTTGAGCTTGACTCACATCTGAAATAAAATTAAATGAACAAGTTTGAACTTTTAATATTTGGCTCGACTCCCCTCATTTACCACCCTAAGAAGTGTCAATGAGCAACAAGGTTAATTCTTGGCAATATAATCTTATTAGATGTTATAAAAAATCAACTAATTAAAAATTTAATACAATTAGAATATACAAAAAATTAATGAAGGATATGATGTTTCCTATATTTTTACATTCACTTAGCCAAAAATAAAAGTATGTATTTATCTCATATATAGTATTCTAAGATTTTAAAGAAACGTATTATTCCAAGTTAAAATGAATATATATTTGTTTATTCAAAATATAATATACATGCGTGCATATTATATATGGGAATAAAAACTAATCATTGAAATTTTACAAAAAAATAGTAATAGATCAAAAATAATGCAAGATTATAGTAAAAATATGAAATTATTGATGCCTAGTACAAGTATGGCTATAGTACAAATTACATTATTAGCCACTCCGTTAGATTTTATCTCCTAAATTCATATTTTGATTGCATTATTAGCCACTCCGTTAGAAATACGCTTATGTGTCCATTAAGTGTATGGCAATATTGAGCTTTGGTCCACTTTTACTGATAGAAGTGTATGGTATAGGTAGACATAACCAAATAGGTTAGAATTTTCTAATTCGACCCGACTTGACCTGAAAAATATCCGATTTGAATTCGATTTTTTTGTTTTAAAGCAAAAACAAGTCGACCCGTGATCCGACCCAATTTTTTTTGCGAGTTAACTAGACTCAACCCAGATAACCTGTGACCCAACCCGTTAAAAAAATTCACTAAAAAAATATTTATACTAGAACCAAACCAATAGTCGATAAATTACAAGACAAGACAATAGCTTTAGCCTTCACATGCAATTTGACTATTTGAGGGCTTCACAACCAATAAAGTTTTAGATCCACTGCCTTCACAGATATGACATAAGAAGAATGAGACAAGACTTAGGCAACACAATACAACACTACCATTAAAAAAAAGAAAAAATCTAATTCAATTGACTAGCTTAGCTGTAGTCCAAAGCCAAAGGTACAATTCACAAACATGAAAGAGTGAAACACTGAAACGTGACATTATTAAATTCAGCTTAGGTTTTTGTTTTTTGTTTTTTGTTTTTTTTTTTTTTTTTTTTTTTTTTTTGGAATGATATTATTAGCAATGTAAGCTTAAAATATATTTTTTACAATTTTGCTATCATGTGTGTGAATGTAGGCACACTTCTGCAGTTCTACTTAGAAGTGTGTAACACTTTGACTAATAGAAGTGTATTATAGCTGACACCCATCACTTAATTCTCATCACCTATTATTCACTTTTTGTGAGATTCATATCATTTCAACTTGTTTGGCTTGATCACTCATTTTCAATTTCCATTGCTCTTAACTCAAAAATGTGAGTTTGAGTGAGTGAAAATGAGAATTCGCGTGCATTTGCCCAGCAATTAAGTTGCATCTTTCCGTGGCACTTTTCATATTCTGCCAAACCCATGAAAAATGCAACAATCACTTGTTATTATAGTATTTTATGTTTTAAAATTTATTTTGTAACGGTATTATTAGTAATAAATTTTTAATTTTTAGCAATATCTTTTTGTGGTTCCAAGAACCGAGTTACAAAGGTGTTTTTTAATTCTGCTGAACTTAGTGGGTTCCAGGCTCATGTCAAGTCCCATCCGTGGCAGAGTAAAGTCCCATTCTGGGGATACTGTTTTTTATTAGTTTCGCAGTAAAATTTTCTGCTTCACGTGCTTTCGGCAATGGTTAAAAAACAGTTTTGTTGTAATAGACTTTGTTGGTTAGTTTATTCTAAGCGTCGTTTATAAATAAAAAATAAAAATAAAAAACAATTTTGTTTTTCTTTTTGTCTTTTTTTTTTTTCAAAATAATTTTTCTTTTAGATTTTTTTAAAATAATTAATTTTTAATTATTAATAATATATTTAAGGTTCACTTGGAAAACAATTTATTACCTAAAACTAAAAATTTTTTTCTGAAAAAATTGTAAATAAAGTAAAAGTTAGTTACAATAGTACAGTGGAACTTATAAATACTACCAAAAAATATAATAAGACCCATTAATAATACAAAAAATAAATTAAATAGTAAAATAAGTTGTCAAAGCTGAGAATTTGCATGCATGTGCCCAGCAATTCAATTGCATCTTACCTTTTTTTGGTCTCATGGCACTTTTTGAGGGCGTTTGGATTGCGCGTTGCGCATCCACATTTCCTCTCATCCGCGTTTTCCCTTCTTTTTTTTTTTTTTTTGCCCGCATAGTTTGAATCTGAGAAACAAAAAACACTGCTGTAAACAGTGCGTGCACTGTTTATGCATTGTGCATGCACTGTTTACGTAATAAAAAATATTAAAAATGGGTCTCACAGTACTATTCACACATTTAAAAATTATTTTACTATAATGTTTTTAATTTTTAATTTTTAGTTTCAGTAATAATAAGTACAATCCAAACAGACCCTTTGTATTCTGCCAAACTCAAGAAAAACGCAACAATCATTTACTCCTGTAGTATTTTGTGTTTTAAAAATTATTTTATAATAATATTTTTAGTAATAAATTTTTTATTTTTAACAAAATAAGAATCTAAACCGATCTCTTTTTGTGGTTCCAAGAACCGAGTTACAAAGGTGTTTTTCAATTCTGCTGAACTTAGTGGGTCCCACCCTCATGTCAAGTCACATCCATGGCAGAGAAAAGTCCCATTCTGGGGATACTTTTTTTATTATTTTCGCAGTAAAATTTTCTGCTTCACGTGCTTTCAGCAATGGTTAAAAAAGAGTTTTGTTTTTCTTTTTGTTTTTTTTTTTATTTTTTCCAAATAAACTTTCTTTTAGATTTTTTTAAAATAAATTAATTTTTAGTTATTAATAATATATTTAAGGTTCACTTACGAACAATTTATTAGTTAAAATTGAAAATTTTTTACTAAAAAATTATAAATAAGATAAAAATTAATTGAAATAATACAATAAGACCTAAAAATAATATCAAAAAATACAATAAAATTTATTAATTGTACAAAAAATAAATTAAATAATAAAATAAGTTGCCAAATATAAATGGAGAATTCGCATGCATTTGCCCAGCAATTCAGTTGTGTCTTGCCTTTTTTTTCGGTCTCATGGCACTTTTAATATTCCACTAAACTCATGAAAAAGAAAAAGAAAAACGCAGCAATCACTTGCTGTTATAGCATTTTATGTTTTAAAAATTATTTTATAATAATATTTTTAGTACTAAATTTTTAATTTTTAATAAAATAAATAGTATTTAAACGGACTTTTTGGTGGTTCGAAGAACCGAGTTACAATTTACAAAGGTGTTTTTAATTCTGCTGAGCTTAGTGGGTCCCACGCTCATGTCAAGTCCCATCCGTGGCAGCGTAAAGTCCCATTCTGGGGATACTTTTATTATTTTCGCAGTAAAATTTTCTGCTTCACATGCTTTCGGCAATGGTTAAAAAACAGTTTTGTTTTTCTTTTAGATTTTTTAAAAATAAATTAATTTTTAGTTATTAATAATATATTTAAGGTTCACTAGGGTACAATTTATTAGTTAAAATTAAAAATTTTTTATTGAAAAAACTGTAAGTAAGATAAAAATTAGTTAAAATAGTACAGTGAAACTTATAAATAGTATCAAAAAATGTAATAAGACCCATTAATAATAAAAAAATAATCTAAATAATAAAATAAGTTATCAAATATAAGCTATCCAAGCACAAACTTAATATGAATGTTACTTAAAACTGTATTTTATTTTTATAAATACTACTCAAATAAATTATTGAAAATAAACTATTTAAACACTTTTCTCTACTCATGCAAAAGACCAAAAAAAAAATCTTTCTTTGTTTCTTTTTAAAATAAAAGTTCTGAACGAAGTAAGAGCACTCACATATGGATGTATAATAGGAAAATGTGTAAAAAGATATACAGTTTTGTCTAAAAATGACTCACATTAATCAATATAAAATTGTGTACATTTACAAGATTGCTATAGTAACTATATTTTCATTGATAGTAAGGGTCTGTTTGGATACCGCTTATTTTGTTGAAAATTGAAAACTTATTGCTCAAAACACTGTAGCAAAATAATTTTTAAAATGTAATAGTGCTATCGTGGGTCTACTTCCTCTGTTTTTCATTTGTTGGCTAGGTCATAAACAGTGCTGTGAGACCCAGCACTTAAAACGCATACGCACGCTAATTATGTAGATTTACATTGACATCATTCATTTTACATTTTTTTTTTTAATATTCTTTCTTTATATGATCTCGAGGAAGAAGGAAAAGAATGGATGACAGTTGTTGTGTGTGAAAAAAAAAAGAAATAATTAAAAAAATCAAGAAAAATTGATATTTTAATAAAATGTAGTGTAACATAAATAATTTGATGAGGTGTTTTGAAAAGTGAGTATGTAAAAAAAAAAAAAAAAAGTAAATTCTTCTACTAAAATATACAAGAATTTTTATATGAGCTGATGCAAATGCTCTAAGTCGATAATTTTCATTTTTATGGGAATAATGCTAGTACCATGTATAAACACACAAATTTTGTCACAATTGTGACAGACTGTGAAATAAGATTTTGAATGATAAAAAAAGAAATATTACATTTATGTGATTGTAACATGGTTTCAACATTTTGTTTGGAAAATGATATCTGGGTCACTCATTATTCTCTCTTATGCCCCTCTTTCTCATTTCAGGCTTCAGACAAGACTTCATCTCCTTCTTTTTCCTCTCCTTGCTCCTCCGTCTTTTCATTTTTTTCTCACTATTCTTCCTTTTATTTTTTTTAAAGTCCTTTTTCTTCTCACTCTCACTCTTCACTGTTTTCAGATTGCTAATTAAGAATGTAGGGCTTCTAGAAGTATCCATTCATATATTTTTGGTATTAGGAGTGCTGTACTGGGAGGCCATAACAAAATGGAAATTTTTTCTAAAATTGATGAGGTCAGAAATTGTGTGACCACAAAATCTTGTGATACGCTATTGGTTATTGAAGTATATGTCCTTTTGACAACGCTGCTAATAGCCTTTCTAACAATCTTCGGATCATGGAGGCGTCGTAGCCACAGTTTGATGCTCAAATATTTGATATGGGCATCTTACATTTTGCCTCCGAGCCTGATAAATTACACCATGGGCCTGACGGGAGAATTCCCAGAGGTATTGTCTGCTGTTTGGGCGACGTTTTTACTTATTACCCTTGGAAGCGCTGATTGCATTTCCGCTTACAGACTTGAAGACAGTGAAAGTCGAAAGGCATATAACTTGCAACTTTTGGTTCTATATTGTTGGGTGGGCTGGCAGCTAGGTAGGTCTAGTCATGACTCCGGAACAACTGTACTGCTCTCTGTCCTCTTTGCTTTGTCTTTGTTCAAGACAGTAGCAAGAAGTAAAGCTTGGACCATGGCTAGCAGATCATATGGTTTGGTGAGAAACACCAAACTGCTTGCAGACTTCATGGAAGATGAGGACAAAGAAGATGAAGCTGCAGATCCTACTTGCATGAAAGGCTACAAGTATTTGGTGAAAGGCGAAAAGGCAAAGATGAAAGTTAAAGCACCACACTACCGCATGCAATTGGAGACTGCAGATGATCATGAAGTCATTACCATTGATAAGATCTGGCAATGCAAAGGAAGACTCTTAAGCTCCACTGGAGATCCAGACGGTCGACTCAAGGATATTTGTCTTTCGTATGCGTTGTATAGGCTTCTCTGCCGTAGATTTGCAGGATATCCCTTCTCTGAAAGCTCCCAACAGAAGACATGGGATTTCGTTCGATATGGACTACTTTCCAAAGAAGGTGACGATCATGAGAGAGCATTTAGAGTTATTGAGGTAGAGCTCGCATTTCTGTATGATTTCTTCTACACAGCATATCCCGTCTTCTTTGCCCATGGACTTCTATGGTTAAGAAATCTTGAGCTCGTTATTGTTATAATTGGTTGTTTGTTTGTGCTACCCCTTCTAGTTATGTTCTGCAGAGAAATGACTTCACGTGATATTCCTGCTCTTCTTACTCTTATAGCTATAGTCGCTATGCTTTTAATGGAAGTTGGGCAAATTTTTGTTATCAACTTCTCGGATTGGGCTAAGGTACAGTGGCTTTGCTATTATGTTAAAAAACCCTCATTGCAGAATAATAAATGCATAGAGATGATCATACAAATTCTGTGCCATAGGAAAGCGTTAAAACCTTGGGATAGAAAGCTTGGCCAATATTCTCTTCTTGAATCTTTTAATCATAACCCTTGCATATTTCTCCACAATTCTTTGACCTCTGTTTTGATAGATATTAACAAAAAAGGTCAAAAGCTAAGTGCTCAAATCACATTGCCAGTGGAGGTGAAAAAAGCAATTATTCATTCACTAAAGACCAATGGGCAGAAACTAACAAATGGGGTAGCTTCTCTGCGGCGAAACGAGGTTGAGAATGAACTATCATGGGCATGTAAACTTGAGACACAGTCACATGTTATCATGGTATGGCATATAGCTACTAGTTTTTGCGAGCTCAACTTCTCATCACAAGTAATTGCTACAGGAGAACAGACCAACCAACGAAGGGAAAGCAACGATGAGTTCATTGTGGCAACTAAGTTGTCTAAATATTGTGCCTATTTGGTGGCTTTTGCTCCAAGACTTTTACCTGATCATGCATATACCACTGAATTTATTTTTGATCAGGTAGTTGTTGAAGCCAGAGAGAAACTCAAGGGATGCAAGAAAAGTATTTACCAAAAGATGTCGACTTGCAAAGATGATTGCATGAAAAGAATTTGCGAAACGATGTTGACTTTAGGCAAAGACAATCATGAGGAAGCTAAAGAAATTATTGAAAGGGGTGCTACTCTTGCAAAGCAAATAGAAGACAATGGGCTGAGATGGAGAATTCTGGCTGAATTATGGGCAGAGATGATGTTGTTTGTGGCTCCCTCCGATGATGAAACTGCCCATGCAGAGCACCTAGCCATGGGAGGAGAGTTTGTGACTCACTTGTGGGCATTACTCTCTCATGCTGGTATACTCAAGCGAGACTCAGCTCAGGATGTTTGACTAATGCATTTGTCCCTATGTGTTTTCCTTATGATTGTATGATATTGTGTGATTTCTCATGCATTTCCATTCCGAGTATGTATAATAGATAGATGTGTGCCCTCATATAAAAAAAAAAAAAAGATGTGTCGCTGTGGTTGTATTGTAACGCGTGTTGTATATTTGGTTTGATTAGTGTTTGATCTTCTGTTATTTCCTTTGATTTGATTTCTTTAACCTTGGCATTGCTTAACGTGTTTCAAATTCATTAGAGTATCTGTTTTCCGATTTATGTAGAGAAGATATTTACTATTTTCCCGAATCAGTGTACATTTTACTTTGCTTATTTGTATAATATTTATCAAAAGATATATTTTTTGGTAAATTTTATATTAAATATGTGATAAAAAGCTAAAAGATAATTAAGCTTATTTTCAAAAAATAAATTTGAAGTTAAATTATTTGAATTAAAACTGACAAAAGGTAAAAAGTAAAAAGATGTAGCCTAACTCACCCTCAGTAGGTGGGTTATGAATAAGACGCCAACCTCAGCCTTAGCTAGTGGGATTTTTAGACTAAATATGGCTACAACTACGTTAAGATGAGTAATGCTATACGCACAATAATTTCAATAATTCTAAAGATACACCCAATTGCATACCTAATTTCACTATTTGCTAACTTATGCGACTGTGGGTGGTGGATATTTCTACTCGTATGAACCCACCACTTATTGTTAAATACTAATAATCGTACAAATTAACGGGTTGTGAGATTGGATGTAAGAATGGTTGTGTATGTAATATTGTTGCAATATTTTTCACAATAATTGAGATAGTAAGTTTTTTCTTTATTCTTATTTGGGTCCATCATGAACTTATTGAGCATGATGTGAATGCTTTTAAGTTTAGTGCGGTTGTGTCCTTGATGGGAGGATGTGCGCAATTGGTAGAATTTTGCCAGTTTTGCACCTTTTACCGAGCTTGAATCTCTTCCTATAAACAAATTATATTACTGAGCAAACATTCTATATCAGCTCTAAATATTAAGATGATTCAGAAAGTTAGTTATGCCTTCAGAAAATATCAAAAATACACTTAAGCTAATTAGATAATTTTAATTCTTAAAAATTAAAAATTTGACTGTAATTCAACAAAATTATTTAAAAAAAAAAAAAACTACCAGAGAAATATTTTTTCCTAAAAATTAGCACAATTTCTATTTAAATATATTTCACGCACGATTAATAATTTTTTTCCTAAAAAACTAGCTTACACTAAACTCAAAAGTTTACTTTATTTCAAATCCCAAAATTTTAGTTTCTTAAAAATCCCTTCCAGTATAACCTCACTAACAATAGATAAATTCAAATTGAAAAATTACATTAAACTCAAAATAAATAAATAAAGAGCCTCATCGCAACCAAAAAAAAAAAAAAAAAACAAACATGAAAAGTCCAATCCAAGATCGATCTCTTTTGCCATATGGTGGTCCTACTACTTCTAATAATGGAGTCTTTCGGCGAGTGGTGGTACTTTAGAAATACAAATAAACCCATCTTCTTTTTGCAAGTAGTTGGTGGGCCTACGTGTTTGATATATTTCACGCACGTTAGATAATTTTTTTCCTAAAGACTAGCACACACTAAACTCAGAAGTTTACTCTATTTCAAATCTCAAAATTTTAGTTTCTTAAAAATCCCTTCCAATATAACTTACTAACAATAGTTAAATTCAAATTAAAAACTTACATCAAACTCAAAAAAAAAAAAAAAAAAAGCCTCATCGCAACAAAAAGATAAAAACATGAAAAGTCCAATCCAAGATCAATCTTCAATCCAAGATCAATCCCTTTTGCCATGTGCTAGTCCTACTACTTCTAATAAGAGCATTCTTATCAAAAGTTTCAAATGCTAAATATGCTATTTTTTAACATCTGATTCTAAGAAAGTACACTACATCAAACATGGTATATGTTGTTGTTTTTTTGAGTTTTGTGGTGAATCTTTGTGGGTCTCCATCGGTCACTGATTTGAATTTCTGTGGGTCACCGATTTTGGGTTTTGTAGATGTTGTTGTTTTCTGGGTTTTGTGGTGAATTTTTGTGGGTCTGCATGGGTTTTTCTAAGTTTTCTGCATCTGCTAGTGCATTTTTTTTTTTTTTTTCAGTGGTGGTGGCGGGGATGGATATGGATTTGCTGGGTTAAGATGGAATAGTGTGAGTTTGTTGGATAGACAGGTGAGTATGGGTGGTTGGTGTTTTTTTAGGTGGTGGTGGATGGGGTGGGTATGGGACTACTGCATTGAGAAGGTCAATGTGAGTTTGCTCAGTTGAGAGAGACAGCGAGGAAGAGAGAGAAAGAAATATATATTGAAGAATAAAAAAATAATAAAAAAGAATATTTAAATGAAGTGGTAAAAAATATAGAACTTTTGATGTTGGGTGTATTGAAAAATGAGTTGTTAAAATAAATCAAGTGTCTTTTTTGAGATGCTAAATGCTAATTTTTTTGAGAGTTTTGATGGGAATTCTCTAAAAAAGTCTTTCCGCGAGTGGTGGTACTTTAGAAATACAAATAAACCCATCTTCTTTTTGCAAGTGATTGGTGGGCCTGTGTGTTCTAGGGGGTGTTTGTTATTATTGTTCAAATAACAATTCTCAGTATTTAAAAAACATTACACATATTTTCGCACACTTT
Source organism: Quercus aquifolioides (assembly GCA_019022515.1). Classification (NCBI taxonomy): domain Eukaryota; kingdom Viridiplantae; phylum Streptophyta; class Magnoliopsida; order Fagales; family Fagaceae; genus Quercus; species Quercus aquifolioides. Next base: position 61,538 of record JAFHAW010000142.1, read on the forward strand.
TTTATCTACACGTATTTCTACAAAACAACAACAATGTTCTTAGAAATCTCTTATCAAATGGTCCCTGATAATTGAGAAATTATCCTCTGTTGACCCTACTTGTAATATATATGCTAATTAATGACGGTTACTATCACAGTATCATGTCCCTTCCACTAAGTCCATAGAAGAACAAAATGTCAGTTGAGTAAAGAATGAAAAATATATATAAATTACTTCAACTCCCATTTTTAGTTTCATCATTAGACTAAAGTATCTCTTAAAAAATTTCGGACAATTATTGATGAAGTGCAAATCGTCAGTCTTTGTAAGTGCGTCCAGATGGAGTTGAGTCCTTGTCTGGGTCACTACAAATATGAAAAGATGGTTACCTCGAGGTGGTCACCGATGTGGTGCCTGCCACAATGTCTCCAATGCCAAAGTCAGTATATGGAAGAATACTAGAATAACTATGAGTGATTTTAGGTGTATCTATGTACTTGGTTTATGGCTAATCGAAGTGTATATATACAGCTTTGTGGTTCCTAGCCGTTGGGGGCCTTAATTGTGGCTTTAGTGCCCTTTTTGTAACGCCTCAATGCTCATGAATATAGGTTTCGATGAGACTCTAACGATCTGCTAACTGTTTAATAACTGCTCAAGGCATTGAACGTTATTATTAATGGTTCTTCTATGTTCGTCCGTTTTGCACCAAGGTGGACGAGTAGGTTTGATGAGATTGTCCAGGGAAATTGAGTTTGTCAGTCCCATCAGCTGCCCCCACCCTCCCCCCTCGATTCTGTGGTTGTCGTGATGTGTCATGACAATCATCAGAAGACGAAAGGTTTCCTGATCAAACATGGCCCTTGGGATTACGCTCCACATTTAATGCATAGTGGTGGCGTTACTCATATCGTGGCCACGTGGCGTGTTCTGACCAGTGGAGTTAATGTTCCAATTTGTGTAACTCTTGGGGTTTCCTGCTGAATTTCACTTTTTTGTGCCTTGGTTTTTAAACTTCCCTTCTTTTCACTTTCCCTTCACTTTCTCCAACTTCCAATCATTGTTCTAAGCTTTTTCTTCCCCAACTTTCTTTTCTGCGATTTTCTTCGAGTCGGTGCATTCTGTGGTTGAGTTCTCTGTGCTTCCTTTTGAGGTATGCCTTTCTTCCTTTTTTCTGCTTCTTTTTTCCTTTCGGTGATATAAACTATGATAAATTTATGATTTTCTCTCATTTTTTTTGCGTTTGTTTTTGGTTTTCAAGGGTTTTTAGTATTCATCTCTTTCCCTCTGTTTTCTTTTTGGTTTTCATGGTTAGTAGCTCTGAGGTTAGGGTAGTGTGCCTCTCGATTTCTTTTTTGTTTTCTCGTTTAGGGGCTTCCTTTGGTATTTCTCGTGCTTTTCTCCCCTCGGTTGGGAATTTTTTTTTTTAGGGTAGTGGTCTAGGTGTTGCATTGGGTGAGTTATTTCCTTTGCTTAGTCAATTGATCAATTGGTTTAAAGGTTTAGTGGGAAAGAGGGAAAGAATTTCGGAGGTTAGATCTAGTGAGCTCGAGACTGGGTTGTCTTCTAACGACAATCCGGTGGAAGAGGATACCGCCGTCTCTACCGCTCAAGAGGTTAGGGCTTTCAATGCCCTTGAAGAGGTGTGTGGTTTGGACGGTGATACATTTTTTAGGTTTAGGGATAGATTCCAGTTCCCAGATAGGGTTAGGGTTCGTTTGCCCCATGAGGAGGAGCGGGCCTGCCATTTCTTCCCTAGGAAGGTATGCTTCTATGAGGCTGCCTTCTTATGTGGACTTAGGTTCCATGTCCACCCATTCATTATGGAGCTTTTGGGCCGTTTTGGTATTGCTCCCGGGCAACTTATGCCCAATTCGTGGAGGATAGTGGTAAGTTATATAGGGATATGGCTGGTTGCTACAGATGGGGACCTGATTAAAGTGGACGAGCTCGTCTACTTGTATCGTTTGAAGGAATCTAAGGAGCACGAGTACTATGAGTTGGTGCCTTAGGAGAGGAAGACTAGGATCGTCCGAGATCTGCCTTCGTCCTTCAGATACTGGAAATCTTGGTTCTTTTTTGCGTCTGGGGATGACTGTGAGACTCCCTCTAATGAGGTTTGGGGTGATCTCCCTACATTGCTCCGTCAGTGGAGTACCCCCAACTTAGGTGCGTCATTATTTCCTCTAGTCCCTTAATTTTCATCATGTTCATTTTGTTGTCGCTAACTCCTTTGTCCATTGTCTTGTACAGTTAAGAGACGGCCCAAGCTAAAAAGCAGGTACAAGAAGCACGTGGAGAAGGCCATTGAGTACATAAGGACGATCGAGAATTTTGACTATTTGGTGGACCCACGAACTCTTGCCTTTTATTACCTTGGTCCAGAACTGTCTTCCTTCGTCCTGCGAAATATTGAGGTTAAGCAAAAAAAGAGTAAGTGTTAGGCTCGTCCTTGTTGATTCTTTTTATTTTATTTTATTTTATTTTTTTTACAAGTGTTTTCCTTTTGTAGGAATGACGACTAAGTTTAATAAAGACATGTATGCGAAAATGGCCCCCCTGTTACTCCAGCTACCCTCATTGCTCCAGCTGTCCCCAGTATTGAGGTGACGAGGACAACTTCTTCGGCCACTTCTGTTGAGGAGATCACTACTCCTATCTCCAAGAAGCCACGCTTGACAGACAAAGGGAAGAAGAAGGCTGAGTTCTGTGCATCCAGCATCTAGGACGATGCTGAACTTGCTGTGGAAAAGGCATATGAGGTCGTCACTGCTGAGGACCTGAAGATTTTCTCGGGCGTACCTTCCAACGAGGTGGTGGCTCTTCACGTCCACAGACTCGTTTAGGTAAAGTACTTGTGCAATTTCAATCCCCCTTCTCTTTTTTTTTTCTTTTTTTATTATTTTTTTTTTCGAAGGCTCCAATTTTCTTTTCAGGTGTTGGGGGAGAGTCTTCACATCACAATGGAGTACCTCACTCAAGAAGCCAAGGTCGCATCTATGAAGTCTAGAATGGAAACTTTAGAGGCGGAGAAATCTAAATTGAAGAAAGACTTAATTGTCGCCATGGAGGAGGCCAATACCCTTAAGGAAAAAGTCAAGACCTTAAGCGATGACCTCAGGGCCGAGCGGCAGATAACTCTAGAAAAAGGCGAACAACTTTTGGTTGCCAAGAAGAAACTCAAAACTATTGCTGCTAAGGCTGTTGCGGCTTTCCAGCAAACTGATGAGTACAACACAGTGCTTTTCAGTTGGTATTTTAAAGGTTTTGAGCTCCTGAGAAGGTACTTTGTCAAGCACCCCACCGGAGTAGATTTACAGAACTTGGACTTGGAAGAGGTGGACAAAGAGATGGCCGCTGACGAAGCCTTCTAGTCCTCAACTCCTGAGGAAGATGCTCCTGAGAGTGCTCCTGTTGGTGACAATGCCAACAATGCTTGAACCTGTCATTTTTCCTTTGTGATCTTTATCTTTTATTTTTAGATGCCCAGGGTGTTTTGGGCTTTTTTTAATTCTATTTTGAGAACAATATTTCACTCTATTTTGGGAACAATGCTTTTTAACTTCAATCTCGAAACAATGATGGGTGCCCGTGATCTTTGGGCTTTTAATTGCATTCATGGTCATAAACTTACTGGGTGCTCCGTTCCTTTAATTTTTTCTTCAACGTCAGTGCCTTGTACTTAGTTAAACTTTCTGTGATGGTTTGCACCTTTGTTGAATAGTAGTGACTTGTTTGTGACTTACTCTCATCCTAGGAGAGTCTTGTTTGCTTAACGAATTTACATCCGTCTAGAACTTTTTTACTCAGTCAATTTTTTAGCTTACACCCTTAAAGATGGAACTTTGTTACTCAACCAATTTTTTGGCTTACACCCTTTTAAGGGATTTGTCAGTAACTTACATCCATTTAGGCAGAATCTTGTTACTTAGCCAATTTTTTGGCTTACACCCTTTTAAGGTATTTGTCAGTAACTTACATTTGTCTGGGCGGAATCTTGTTACTTAGCCAATTTTTTGGCTTACACCCTTTTTAGGGATTCGTCAGTAACTTACATCCATCTGGGCGGAATCTTGTTACTTAGCCAATTTTTTGGCTTACACCCTTTTAAGGGATTCGTCAGTAACTTACATCCGTCTGGGCAGAGTCTTGTTATTTAGCCAATTTTTTGGCTTTTAAGCTATTGGGTTGGCTTAGTATTGAGTCATTGGCTGAATAGTTCTTTTATTGCTTTCAAAAAACAAATACAATCGTCTGTTACATCTATTGGTGGTACATCTTCAAGTGTTCAATATTCCATGGTCGTGGGAGCCTCTGCCCGTCCAAGGTCTCCAGGTGATAATTGCCTTGTCGGGAATAATGGATGACCCGGTAAGGTTTTTCCTAGGTTGGGCCAAGTTTTCCTTGGGCAGGATCTTTGGTTGTCGGGGTGACTTTCCGTAGGATGAGGTCCCCTATGTCAAGTAGTCTGAGCTTCACTCTTTGGTTGTACTAGTCGGCCATCTTCTGCTGGTACTTTGTCATCTTGTTAGAGGCTTCATCTCTGACTTCGTCCAAGCAGTCCAGGTTGACTCTTAGCGGATCGTTGTTGCTATCCTCATGGAACATCTCCCTTCTGATACTGCTCATTCCCATTTCAACTGGGATTATTGCCTCAGTACCGTAAGTGAGTCTGAAGGAGGTTTCTCCTGTTGGGGTTCTTGCTGTAGTCTTGTAAGCCTATAAGACATTGAGCAATTCTTCTGGCCAGGCCCCTTTAGCATCGTCCAACCTGGTTTTGATAATCTTGAGTAGTATTCAATTAGTTACCTCTATCTATCTGTTTGCCTGTGGATGTCCCAGGGATGAGAACTGGTTCTTAATACCTAGACTTGAACAGAAATCTCTGAAGTCTTGACTATCGAACTGCCACCCATTATCTGATATGATTGTCCATGGAATTCCAAACCTGCAAATTATGTTCTTCCATACGAGGCTCTGGATCCTCGCTTCGGTGATAGTTGCTAACACCTCTACTTCCACCTATTTTGTAAAGTAATCAATAGCAATTAGTAGAAACTTTACCTGTTTTTTACCTTGGGGCAATGGGCCGACGATGTCAATTCCCCATTATGCAAATGGCCAAGGGGAGGATATCGTCGTCAGTCTCTCGGCTGGAAGGCGTTGGACATTCTTAAACCTCTAGCACTTGTCGCACTTCTTGACGAGCTCCCTTGCATCTACCTGTATAGTAGGCCAGAAGTAACTTGTTCTAACAACTTTACTTATGGGGCCTGCATGGTCTCTGCAAACCCCTTCGTGAACCTCTTCCAGAATATACTTGGCTTCCTCTTCATTTACACACTTCAAGTAAAGCATGGAAAAGCCCCTCTTGTACAAGGTGTCATTCAAGATCGTGAATCTGGCTGCTCTCTTCCTGACCTTTTTGGCCTCCTCGATGTCTTGTGGGAGGTGGTTGTCTTGGAGGAATGATATGATTGGGGTCATCCATCTACCTGTGCTTTGGATTGCAAATGTAGAGATTTCTTCAATGCTAGGGCGTTTCTGGACTTCCATCTCTGAGCCCATGGCTGTTGACTCTTCTTCTGACGATGTTAGCTCCGCAATTTCGTCTGCTATCATGTTCTGGCTCTTGGGGATCTGCACAAACTCCACTCTATCAAACTCCTGTGTCAGATGCTTTGTCAGCCTAAGGCATTTTTGCATTCTTTCCTCCTTTGCTTCATACTCCTCCTTTATTTGCCCTATTACTAGCTTAGAATCGCTTTGGAGGAGCAATTTTTTAGCTCCCAATGCTTTGTCGACTCTTAGTCCCATCAATATTCCTTCGTACTCGGCTTCATTATTGGTGGTCAGGAATTTTAGCTGGACTCCATATTTAAGCATTTCTCCTTTTGGGAGTAAGTTTTTAGCTCCCAATGATTTGCCGACTCTTAGTCCCATCAATATTCCTTCGTACTCGGCTTCATTATTAGTGGTCGGAAATTTTAGCTGAACTCCATATTTAAGCATTTCTCCTTTTGGGGTGATGATGACAACCCCTACTCCTCCCCTCTTTTGGGCTAACAAACCATCTGTTTGTATCGTCCACTGTTTTGTCTCGTCGGTGGGGCTGTCCTCGTCTGGAAGAGTGAACTTGGTGATGAAGTTCGCCAAAGCCTGCGCTTTAATGGCTATCTTGGGGTGGTACTCGATGTCGAACTGGCTAAGCTCGATTGCCCACTGGACCATCCTTCCTACTGCCTCGAGCTTGTTTATGGACTCTTTGATGGGTTGGTCCGTCATTACTAAGATGGGGTTTGCTTGAAAATAAGGTCGCAGCTTGTGCGAAGCTACTATCAATGCGAACGCAATCTTCTCAATCCTTGGGTACTTGGCTTCTGCCCCTTGGAAAGCTTGACTGACGTAGTAAATTGGGAGCTGTTTCTTGTCCTCTTCTTGAATTAAGGCTGCACTCACGGCTGTGGCTAATACTGCCAGATACAGATACATGTTTTCCCCTTCTTTGGACGGGCTTAGAAGAGGTGGATTGCTCAGGTAGTGCTTGAGTTCTTGAAATGCCGCCTCACATTCGTCGGTCCAGGAAAAGGCTTGCTTCAACATCTTAAAGAAAGGTAAGCATTTGTCCGTCACTTTGGAGACGAACCTGTTAAGTGCCGCTATCCTTCCTGTGAGCTTCTGGACTTCTTTGATGGTCTTTGGCTACGTCATGTCGAGTAAGGCTCGCACCTTTTTTGGGTTTTCCTCTATCCTCCTTTAGGACACCATGAACCCCAAGAACTTCCCCGAGGTTACTCCAAAGGCACACTTACTAGGGTTTGATTTCATCTGGTACTATCTGAGTGTTGAAAATGTTTCTTTGAGGTCGTCTAGATGAGCAAACTCTTCTTTACTCTTGACAAGCATGTCGTCCACATATACCTCCATATTTCTCCCGATCTGCTTGCTGAATATTTTGTTCACTAGCCTCTGGTAGGTGGCTCCTGCATTTTTCAGTCTGAAGGGCATTACCTTAGAGCAATAGATTCCTTGGCTTGTGATAAAGGCAGTCTTCTCCTGGACTTCTTCTGCCATTTTGATCTGATTGTAACCCGAGAATGCATCCATGAACATCAGTTGCTTATGCCCTACTATAGAATCCACTAGCTGGTCTATCCTTAACAGAGGGAAACTGTCTTTTGGGCAAACTTTGTTCAGGTCTGTGAAGTCTATGCACATTCTCATTTGCTTTTTTCACTAGGATGACATTGGCGAGCCAATCTAGATAGTAAACTTCTCCAATAAAACCTGCTGACAATAGCTTGCTAACTTCGTCCGTGATTACTTGATTCCATTCTGGAGCGAAGACCTGTTGTCTTTGTTGGACAGGTTTCTTTTCGGGGTCCACATTCAGCTTGTGTTCAATGACTCTTGGGGATATGCCTGACATGTCCTCGTGACTCCATGAAAAGACATCCAGGTTCTCTTTAAGGAACTGGACAAGTCTCGTCCTCATCTCGGGACTTAATGTCGTCCCTATCCTGGTTGTCTTTGCTGTTTCTCCCTCGACCAACTCCACTGTCTCCACGGCTTCCACTTTCTCTTCTTCCTTCTCTTCGATCATCCATGTATGATTTTCTTTGGCAACTAGCACGTCCTGGTAGCATTCCCTGGCCAGTACTTGACCTCCTTTCACTTCGCTCACACTGTTCTCTGTTGGGAACTTTACCTTCAAGCAATAGGTGGATGTGGCTGCTTTCCAATGGTTAAGCGTGGGTCTCCCGATGATCACATTGTAAGATGAAGGACAGTCTACCACCAAAAAGTCCAACTGACAAGTCAATTGCCACGGGTGAGTCCCCACTATAACCGTCAGTGTCACTATGCCTTTGGGATACACCTTGTCTCCACTGAAGCTGATGAGGGTAGAGTCAAATGGGCACAGCCTTCTTGGATCTAGTTTCAGTTGCTGGAAAACGGAGAGGTAGATGATGTCCGCCGAGCTACCATTATCCACGAGAATTCTCCTGGTATTGAATCCTTCTATCACGAGCATTATGACTAATGGATCTTCATGAGGCTACTTCATTCCCCTAGCATCTTCTTCTAAGAAACACATGTCCCAATCTGTCCGTCTATGCTTAAATGGAGGCATTCTGTGGATGCTGTTCACCTGCCTTTGACGTGCTTTCTTGAGGGATTTGAGCGACCCACCTATGATCATCTTTATCTCTCCGATCACACTTGGCGGGTGCTGGGACGTGTGATCCTCGTCCCTGGGTGAAGATTCGTGCTGGTTTTTGCTGTCACCTCTAAACCTGCTAGATTCCCCTTTTTTCACATACTTATGTAGTTTTCCTTTCTATATAAGCTCCTCTATTTGCTCCTTTAAGTCCCTGCAATCCTCTGTGTAGTGGCCATGATTCTTGTAGAACCAGCAGTACTTCTTTTTGTCATGCACGTTGGGCAACGAATGTAATGGTCTTGGCCATTTGAGGTAGTGCTCATCCTTAATTTGTGCTAAAATTTTGTCAATAGGCATAACTAAAGGAGTGAATTTTACCGTTCGAGGATTTTTTTTGTCTTTCCTTTTACTCCCATCACTAGTCTGATGATCTGAGCGCTCTCTCTTTCGTCCTCTATGATTGTCCTCATTCCTTCCCTTGTTTCCTGGCCTTTCAGCGTCCTTAATGGTGGCTAAAGTATCTTTAGCATTCATGTACTTTTGTGCCTTTAGTAGCATCTCTACCATCGTCTTAGGAAGATTCTTCACGAGTGAAACCACGAACTCTCTGGACTTCAATCCCGCTTTAAAGGTCGTCAACTGCACCTTGTCGTCAGCCTCATCCACCGCTAGAGTCTCCCAAGTAAAGCGTTTTACGTACGATCTCAAGGTTTCTTTCTCCCTTTGTCTAATGGTGAGTAAGTAGTCTGTTGGCTTCTTCGGGCGTTGTCCCCCTACAAAATGGCGCAAAAAGGCATTGCTCAACTGCTCGAAGTTGTCGATGGATGATGTTGGTAACTTTGTGAACCACTCCCTTGCAGCTCTTTTGAGAGTGGTGGGAAAGGAATGACACAGTATTTCATCAGGAGGCTATTGAAGGCCTAATGTCATCTTGAAGGTGTTAAGGTGGTCCTGAGGGTCCTTAAGTCCGTCAAACGGCTCAAGCTGAGGCAAGCGAAATTTCGATGGCACAGGGAATTCCAAGACTACCGTGGTGAAGGGCGAATCTGTTGCCTTGATCATTCTATCTAGGCTTCAATCTGTTTTTTCCCTAATGGCGTTCCTCAGCTTGTCTATCTCCTTTCTCATCTTCTAGAGAAGATTTGAGTTTTATTCATCTGGAGAAGTCGGCCCTCGACGGTCACTACTTCTATGGCAGTCTCCTTCATCCTCTTGATTGGCCCTAGACTGGTTCTCTCCCTGCTGAAGCCGTAGCCTCATTTCCTGATTCTGTCTAGTGAGCTCTTCGACGATAATTGCAAGAGCCTGGACTTGCAGAGCTAATGCTACAGAATCCTGGTTGGACTCCATTTGAATGTAGAAGTTAATTGGAAACTACGCTTTCGAACCTAAGTATGAAAATGTCATTTCCCACAGACGGCGCCAAACTGATGAAGTGCAAATTGTCAGTCTTTGTAAGTGCGTCCAGATGGAGTTAAGTCCTTGTCTAGGTCACTGCAAATATGAAAAGATGGTTACCTCGAGGTGGTCACTGATGTGGTGTCCGCCACAACGTCTCTGATGCCAAAGTCAGTATATGGAAGAATACTAAAATAACTATAAGTGATTTTAGGTGTATCTATGTACCTGGTTTGTGGCTGATCGAAGTGTATATATACAGCTTTGTGGTTCCTAGCCGTTGGGGGCTTTAATTGTGGCTTTAGTGCCCTTTTTGTAACGCCTCAAGGCTCATGAATATGGGTTTTGATGAGGCTCCAACAGTCTGCCAACAGTTTAGTAATTGCCCAAGGCATTGAACGTTCTTATTAATGGTTCTTTTGTGTTCGTCTGTGTTGCACCGAGGTGGACGAGTATGTTTGATGAGATTGTCCAGGGAAATTGAGTTCGTCAGTCCCATTAATATGAAAATTGACATGCATGTTAAGAACATATAATTCAAATGGTAAATAGTATCTGATTAATATGAAAATTGACATCCATGTTAAGAACATATAATTCAACGGTTGAATTTTCAAAATATTAATTAAATAATAAATTATTGAGTGGTGTAAAATTGCTTAGAGTTATATCCGGTGTAACTTGAATCCAACCATATATATATATATATATATAACCTTATGGACTTTTAACTTATGTCATTGATTTGATATCTATTAGGTGAGTTTCATTTAGCTCAGCTGGTAAAGTTTTTGATGGTTGTATAAGAGAACTGAAGTTCAATCTCTGCTTACATTAAAAAATTGATTGGTGTTTTGGTCTGATAATAAAGAGATATTATTAGGAACGGACGTCATAGGTTAAAACTCTCTCTAAAAAAAAAAAGATTTAATATATATTAAAAATGATGTGACAATATTAGGAATCGACAAATTTTAAGTAAAAAATTATTACAGGTTGATATTTATGGGATGAAAATGTAATTTTAATAATAAATTTAAATTAGAATCATAATAATTAAACACTTATAATTTATAGTGAAATATTATAACACTCTAAGGAAGAAGGAAAATGGAAATTAACTCCTTTTGTTTCATAAGTTTGATATATCTTTCGTTCATAAAAAAAAAAAAGTTGATATATCTTTCAAGCCCGAAAATAGATGTTAATCAATGGGAATTGGGAAGGTTTTCCAAGTTACATGTCTTCTGTTATGTCGGTGGCTTGATTTAACTTATTGACGAACCAAGCCCTAGGTAGAAAAGGACAATAGCAGAAAAAGGAAAGGACAATAATTACAAGTTCAGCAGAAAAAGAAAAGGAAAGGACAATAATTATACATTCAGCAGAGAGAGGACAATAATTATACTTGCCTTTTTGTCATGTCGGTGGCTTGACCTAGTGAAGACTATTCCTAGTCTATGAATTATTACAATAATTACACGTTCAGCAGAAAAAAAAAAAGGAAAGGACAATAATTATACATTCAGCAAAAAAAGGACAATAATTATACTTGCCTTTTTGTCATGTCGGTGGCTTGACTTAGTGAAGACTATTCCTAGTCTATGAATTATTACTTTTCGGTTATCACTCTTTTGCTACTTGCATTCCCTAAGAGCATTACATACTTAAGGGCATTAGCATTTGGATAGCCAAAAAAGTTATATTTTACCTTCTAAAAACTTACTTATATTTATTTTATTAATTTATTTTACAACTTACCTTAAATTTTTATTTTTATTTTTATATACAACTTAATAACATAATATAAATTACTTAATAAAATAATATAAAAAACTAATTTCTCTCTTCTCCCATCTCACTCTTTCCTCTCTCCAGCAGCCACCAGAAAGATTAGCTACTCACCCACTAGTACACCACCCTATTGCCACACATACCCCATGGCAACTACCAAAAAAAGAAGGCGAAAACACTATTTTGGTTTCTATATTCTTAGGTTACGGTCAATTTGGTCCTTATATTTTGGTAACAGTTAATTTATTCCTTATTATTTTCAACTTTAAGTCATTTTGGTCCCTATCGTTAACTCACTAACGAAAAATGCTTACATGTCACATAGCATGTACAGCTGACACATTTCACACCTACACAGCAAATAAAATAATATTAAAAAATCAATTAACAGTTAAGAAATGCCAACTCAACATCTAAATAAAAAATTAAAGACAAAAACAAAAAATGATTCAAATCCAATCCGATTTTCTTAGCTTCCAAACAAAGCTTCACCAAACTCAGATCCCAAAGTCGAAAATGCTAGAGATGTAAATCAATTCCCCCTTTTATCATTATATATCTTTATATTGTGTGTAAATTTTGAAAATCTAACCATTAGATTGCATGGCCTTATTACATTCTTAATGCTCACAAAATTTCAAGAAGCTCAAATATCAATTGTTATATCATCAAATAAATGTTATAATTTCAAGTTTTTGTGATCTAAAATTGTATATAAAAAATAAGTTAATTGATCAAATAGTAAATAACATCCAATTTGAACGAAATTTGATACGTATGTTAAGAACATAAGGAATATGAAATTCAATGGTTAGATTTTCAAAATTCACAATATATATATATATATATATATATGAGAAGTTTGAAGAGTTTCTCTTCAAATTAGTTTGGAGAGAAACTTTGTTCTTAAAATAATCTCATCCTATGCCAATTATACTGATATAGAATTAATCCACAATCAAATTCACCATACCTCACCCCTTTTGCTCTAATCATCATAATAATCAACTCTCTCTCTCTCTCTCTCTCTCTCTCTCTCTCTCTCATCACGCTATTCAAATTTTCTTTTTCTTTTTCTTTGAAGAAAAATTAAATTTAAAATCCACTCTCAAACATTAGATCTGAACTAACAAAGAAAGATTGATTCTTGTTAATGCGTTTTGTTGCGGATCGTGAAATTTGAATGTTCAATATGTGTGTAAAACACCTATGAACGTTTAAACCCCCAAATTACAAATTACCAATTCAAGCTTATTAACAAACTATGTACATGCAAAAAATGTAAATAAGCTAAACCAGAATTGATAACATAATCTAAACCAAATAAAATTACAACCATAGCAGAAATTAAATGGCAAAGATTAAGGGAAGATAGATGAAAATACAAAGACAGCACATCGATGTGTTATCGAAGAAGAAATCGAAGTCCTCGGCGTAAAACCTTTTTGCTGCCCTCCAAGCAGTCAATAATCCACTAAAGAATAAAGTTGAGATACATGAACAGCAGAAGACCCTCCAAGCCTAATCTACCCAGTGTACCTAAACCCTCTAAGCTTCTTACTCCAACGAGGTTATGTCGAACCTTTGTCTTTTTTAGCTTACCGGATTTTGCTATAGCCCATATCATCAACCAATATCAATTGGTCCCTTCCTGATTTCTTTCCAAGCACCAAAAAGCCTTCTCACAGATATAGGTATGGTTAGAAAAGGATTTGGCTAATGTACCTCTTAAGGATGTAACAATAGAGATGGTGAGAGTAGAGGAATTTGGAGAATCAAAATATGAAGATTGTGGATGAGTCAATCTTGTTTTTTTTTTGGGTTTTTCTCTCAAAATTCTCTCTGGAAGCTCTCTACATTTCGTGGGTATAAAGGGTATTTATACTGGTGTGTGTTTGGAATGCGAAAAGTCAGTTTTTCCCAAACAGAGTGGTCTGGCGACTTGGCCTCGCGACTTGACTGAGTCACGAGTCTAAGTCACGAACTAACAGAATGGCCAGACTGGAAGTTTTGTCCTGTAGTGCTCCAGCTGGCGTGACTCTTCAGCTCCTCTGCATGCTTCACACGTGTGCCTCCTTTGGCGACTTGCAAGCCGCGAGATCCAGTCGCGAGGCCCTGCTGAGTTGCACACTTTTGAGCTTTTCTTCACACTCTCTCACACACTACCCTTACATGATTCCCACCTAAATACAGGGTTTCTAAATGCTGAATTACAAGCAAATTGGCACGGAATAAAGCCAACAAAATGGTTGATAAAATTCAACCTTACAAAATTTATTATCCAATTTAAATCTTTGACAAAACAAAAGCAAAAATTGTAAAATTTTATGTTAAATTTTTGTAAAGATCCTATGGAGATCGATGATGAATTTGATTGTGTCTATGAAATTTGAATTCAACATTTTAAAAAGAAATTCAAAGTAGCCTAAGTTGCCTAACCATTCCAAATCCCCTCCACCTTCCCTGACCATTCCAAGGGCGTCGAACCTAAAACCAGAGAAACACACGCAAAGGTAAAAAAGAAAAAGAAAAAAAAAGAGGATTGGTAAAAAATCCAATCCTTTCTTCAATCTCTTAATCCCTCTTTCTGTCTCATTCTCTCATATTTTTCGTTTCTCAGATTCAAAACCATTGTCACAGAGCTTTAAGTGAAAATGATAACAATTCCATATTTGACCAAGTTGACGAGCTACTTCAGCTACGGCTTGCTCTTCTCTTTCTGCTAGCTCTGTGACTTCTTCAGAAAAATATTCGATTGGTACTGCACTAGCAATCTTCAGGTTCTTCTCTCTGCTTGCTTTTTGAATCGAATTGTGTACAGTACTTTCGATTTGTGTCGCGCAAGAAAAACTTCGTGTTTTTCCAAAGCAAAGAATAGAAGCCAGAAGCCTTGAAATTGCTAGATCTTGAAAATTCCCACTGTTTGTTTGATGAAAATCCCTGAAAATCCACTAGGATTTGAATCATTTTTTTGTTTTATTTTTAATTTAGATACTGACTTGGCATTTTTTTTAATGGGTAAATAATTTTTTTACATTATTTGAGAGGCCACGTAGGTTTGAAGTGTGCCAACTATGCATGTCATGTGCCATGTAAGCATTTTCCGTTAATGAGTTAATGGTAGGGACCAAATTGATTCCAAGTTGAAAATAACATGGACCAAATTGATTGCTGCGAAAATGTAGGGACCAAATTGACTGAGATTCCAAAATGTAATGACCAAAATAGTGTTTTCGCCAAAAAAAAAAAAAAAAAAAAAAAACCCAGCAACGCCATGGTCCCAACCATCGATACACACACCACCACCACCTCTAACACCCACCCACCACCCCACCACTATACACACCCCCTCGGAAACCACCAAAAAAAAAAAAAAACCAACAAACCCAGTCTCCACCACCAATACACACACACCACCACCTCTAACATCCACCCACTACCCCACCACCACACACATCCTATAGCAACCACCCAAAAAAAAAAAAAAAACCAGCAACCCCAGTCCCCACCATGCCGACCCACACCCTCCACCACGCTGACCCACAAACTCAGGCCTCCACCACGCCGATTCACAAACCCAGACTTCCACCACACTAATCCACAAACCCACGCCCTCCACCTCACCACCACAGCAACACCCCACCACCACGGCAACAACCCACCTCACCACCACAGCAACACCCCACCACCCCACCACAGCAACACCCCACCACCACGGCAACACCATATGCACAGAAACCCAAAAAAAAAAAAAAAAAAAAAAAAATCAAAGGAAAATCCACACAAAACCCTCCAGCACCGAGCAAGCAAAGAGTTGAGAGAGGAGAGTTTCAGAGAGAATAGAGTTGAGAGGTTTAGAAAAAAGTGAGAGAGGGAAAAAAAAGAATAAATTAATATATTTTGGTTTACAGACTCGTGAACAGTAGGTTCTAAATATAAGTACCTACTGTTTACATGTTGTAAAATTTTTAGAATTTGCATACCGGGATGGAGCATGTTTTTAGGCGAGGGTCCTTTGCTTTGATGACGCACTTCGGTGCCTGGTAGCTTTTGGAGATGGGGGTGTAGCCGAGGATCAAATGTGCTGCTCTGAGCTGGCCGTCACTGTGGACAAACACCTCAGCCTTCAGTATTTTGTCTAGGCTTGGTTGATTGACAAGGCTGAGGTTGGGTACAATCGCGTTCTTATCTGCAAAACCATTGGGAAAAACAGAAAAACATCGGTACCAAAAAACAGAGCGAGTAAAAAAAAAAAAAAAAACTCATATACAAATACAAACAAAAGAAAAGGGGAAGGAGATGACTTTGAAATAACCAACCTACACCTAAAACCCCACCTAGTGTCCCCTCTCTTGTCGGGCAGGGGAGGCCATCGTGCCACTCCCCTGAAATGATCAAAAAGTCCTTGTTTAGACCTTTGTTGGTTCAGGGAGGCATTGGATGAGCCTTACCTCAAGGTACCTAAACTTCAGGTAATACCCCTGCCCCTTTAGGCGGTGGAGTTTGTAAACCCAATTAACATCATGGTGGGTACGCCCTAAGCCCATTTTCTCATTAAGGGCTTCTATACTCCCTAAAATCCTAAACATGTTTGGAGCACATTGGGTAGGAGCTAAGCTGTGAGCCCTAAGGTAATCCCTAGTGACAGTGCCAATAGGGATTCTCATCCCTCTCTCTATAAAGGCAATTATCGGGATTACCACTTCTCCCTCTTGCCTTTTCTCGTGCCATTCCCCCTTCTTGCCTTTTCTCGTGCCATTCCCCCTTCTTGCAATACCTAATTGACACTCTTGGCGGAATCCTATATTGAGCTCTAAAGTTCTCTATACCCTCCCCGGAGTCTACTAGATAAGCGAATCTACCCATATTTAGAGAAGGAATGGAGGTGCTAAGACAATAAGGGAGAAACTAAGAGGGTCGAGGAAGAAAAGACATGGAAAAAAAAGAAAAGTAGCTAGAAAAAATAAATGGAAAGATTTATGAAGACTTACATGAAGAAGAAAACTCTCCTCGGACTGGCTCTTAGTAGGTGTGAGGGCACGAGTAAATTGGATAAGTTTGCAGGTTCAGTGTATGAGCACTAAAGTGAGATGAATGATTGATTCAGATAGTATTTATAACAAAAACAGAGTTACAAGCGGGAAAATTCCTGCCCAAGTTCCAATAAAATCTTTAGCCGTTAGATCCGCATCGTGTAGTAGAACGTGGGGAACATGGAGTCTCCAAAATTTAATGAAAGCGCATCTCAGATGCCGAAGAGTCAGGAACGTGCACTAAGCAACTAAAAAGGCATCTGCGTAGATGAAGATGATGTATGGTAAGGGCAGAATGGTTGAGGCGACATCGAAATCCTCCTTTTTTGCCTGAGGAGCAAAATAGGGGAATTTCAAGGGGCTATTGTAGGGATGTTAGGCCCAGTAGAATATATTGGGCTGGAGGCCTAGCTTGAGGACACCCAGTGGTCCGAGGACAGGTAAATGTATTATAGAGATCAGTACTAATAAATAAAGGAAGGGATCTAAGTTTGGTGTTCCAAGGGGGTGATTCGAGGAAGAATGCTTCCTCGACTGCGCAAAGTCGAGGTCCGAAGGTGCGATCTGACATCAAGATCAACGTTCCAGAAAATTCCACTATTGAGGATAAGTATCAGGAAGGAACAGGACAGAAGGGGGCTGTGAAATATCTAAGAGAAAGCTACTACCATTGCATTAAATGCTTTGTAACTAACTCTCTAGCTGCATTTATATGGAAAAGACCCCTAAATAGTGTTGCCTTGGCTACCTCAACTCACAGAGGGTCTGAGAGGGTGTCTGATGGAACAAGCACTCAAATGGTGGCCTGAACGATCAACAAATGGAGGGCTAAGATCATCTAAAGGGAGATATATAATGTAAAAGACCCTCCCTGGAGAAGGGATCGAGAAATTAAGAGAAAAATACTATAGCAATCAAGAGTGGAACTTGTAATCAAAATTGAGAAAAAATATATAAGAACTGATCTCCTCAGATTGTGCCAAGGACGATTTTTCTTTAGATTAAACCAGTGTATCTTCATTTTCTTGTGATTTGAATCCACTTTACTTGTTGCCTAACTCATTAAAACCCAGTTTTCTAACCCACTCTCTACAAATTCATTGTATTGGACTTTTTGGGCATAAGTTCATCTATCCTTTGAGCTAGGGACTCAAATTGCGTCCTTACAAATTTGGTTATACAACCACGTATGACGTAACAAAGCTTTTACAATCTCAACAAACTGGTAATAGAGCCATGGGCTCTTTATTTGGATTAAGGGGTTATTTCAGTTTGCTATTGGGTTATTTGTTCAAGCAACTGATTGTTCTAACTTCCAATATCCATTGAATCGATTTGGTTGTGTAGTTTTTTAAGATGAAGACAAACGTTTTTGTCAATTCCATATATATATATATATAATCCACCTTTTTAATTTCCCAAAATCGGAAAAAACAATTTTAGTCTAATTGGAAAAACATTTTTAAAGAGATCCATTAGTCTAATAGTGAAAAACAATTTTAGGTCAAATTTTAGGTTAAATTGTTAACAAAATTACCTGAAGGACTCTTTGAAATATTCATTAAAATGGTTTTTTTAGAATAGTAACTATCAGAAAATTTTAAAGAGATCCATTAGTCTAATAGTGAAAATAAAAATTGAAGTAATTTATATACATCATTTAGTTTGTACTCCTGTTGAGAATCAAATAAAATAAGTTTGTAATATTCAAGTTCTTAAATCCTAACCCAGGTAGGTTGGCCAAGTGGTTGGGCACTTGGTCTCAAAGTGCTTGTCATAGGTTCGATGGAGTGTGCTCCCCAGTTTGAGTCTGGGTTCTTGCACCTTGAAAAATCCCCCTGGGCCAACAATTTACCCCACTAGGACCCACCTGTCGCAAACAGTGATTAGTCTCTGATTGAAAGTTTTGAGAATACACCGTGGGAAACCAAAAAAAAAGTTCTTAAATCCTTGTAAGATTCGTTACGGTGGAGAAATCCAACTAGCACTGTAAAGAGCATTAGCATTGGGAGTTCTAAAACTCCCAATATACTATATTTTAGCATAAATTTACAAAAACATGCATTAGAGCATCCACAGCAGTGAATCTATTTTTTTAGATGTTTGACACCACAAAAAACTACTTTATCTATTTTATCTACTTATTTTACAAAACATCCAGCAGCAATAGATCTATTTTAGCTTTCAAAACAACAAAACAGAACAAAAAATCATCAAAAGCAACAACCTTTGTGCAAGCAGACACAAACTCCTTCAGTGACCTAGTCCAGAAACTAACCGGCTTATCTGGTGACACTAACAAACTCCCGGTCACTGTCCCTTCAAAACATCCCTCCAAACCATTCACTCCTGGTGACTGTTAGGATTGGTGCCCTTAAATCCTATTGTAAGATGCTATGTATGATATTAAGTGTGACATTGTGTTTGACATTATGTATGACTTAATATTATGTTTAATAAATTTGTTTTATTATTATCTGAAATAATGGTAACATGAATATTCAGACATTATCATATAGTCCATGAGATGCATAGTATGTGATTTATGTGAAGAGTCACAGAAGATATAAATCACAAGTTCTTTGTAAACTCAGAATTATAGTTCGTAGTCGGTGATGAAATTGGGCATTTCATCTGCGAAGACTATAACATATCAACCATGATGATTTGTCTTGATCATGGAAGTGGAGACTTCTGGTTGATGTGTTAATATGTTTTAAGAGTTAAGACATATTGAACTGGACCGCTGTGAGGTTTATTATTCTCCTAAAGACTGTCAAATGAATAATAAATCTCATGACTTACATTTGCATGAACTCTTAATCCTGAGAGAATAATGGACCTGATCATGAGGTGTAGGTTGCTTTGATATATCAGGAGTGAGATCTATAGTTATGGTCAAAACCTCAGTATGTTGGGCAGCCACATTTAGTGTTGATGGAACATGTATTCTCAAGATGGAATTCATAGTCTCTTAACAGAGATATAAAGTATTCCCTTGAGATAAGTTTAATGGGTTTGTTATTCAGAGAGTTAGGCCTAACCACTTTAGTAAGACTAAAGTATATATTTATGGAATTGGATTTCATAAATATATAATGAATAACATTAAAGGATTAAACCGGGTACTCAAGGATTAAGATGTAGTAATTTACAAAGTGGCAGTCTACATTAATGACTTTGTATTACTACGAATATTTTATGAAGGGGTTGCATGTATAATAAAGTCTTGGGATATAATTTATAGATAAGACCTAGAGTGCAACTATTTTTATATAGTGGTATTAAAAATAGTTAATGGTAACTTTGGACTTGTCAAGAGTTGACAGAAAAGCCCAAGGCCCATTGGAGCTAGTGTCTTATTGGTCCCACTCCAAGCCACACACTTAAGCCCAATTGGTAAGGCCCAAAAGGCCAGCCCAATTAGATAAATTGGTTAGATACAAAGGGAAAAACGTACAGAAAAATATGAGGAAGAAAAACATCATGAAAATGGTGTGCATGTGAGTTTTTGTCACTCACAAGTCATCCCTTTGTTACCAATTGAGAGACCACACATCTTGGGCGTTAGTGGAATTGGAGTGAAGATTAAAAGTAGTCCCTAGTGCTTCAA
The DNA here is from genome assembly GCA_019022515.1 of Quercus aquifolioides. Taxonomy (NCBI): domain Eukaryota; kingdom Viridiplantae; phylum Streptophyta; class Magnoliopsida; order Fagales; family Fagaceae; genus Quercus; species Quercus aquifolioides. Next base: position 81,522 of record JAFHAW010000142.1, read on the forward strand.
TCTTTGTTTTGAAATTCACCGCTTCAAGGTACGATCTCTTGATTCTCTAATTCTGGAATTTACTTTGTACATGTTATCAATATCGAATGAAGTAGATCCGTTTAAAACTTATTTTCCGCTGCATTTATCTTTATAACCATCATATGGTATCAGAGCGGTCTTCAATTTCGTATTGTTTAACATGTTTTGTGAGTTTTAGAATTGGAAAAGATAGTTTCATGTTGTTAGAAGATTAAGTTTTAATTTTCTGCATGTTGTTGGAACTATGATTTGATGAAAACTGGAATTGATGTTATGATGTTGTTTAAATTTAAATTTAAGTATGTTAAATTGAAATTTAAGGCTATGGCATCAATAGAATTCAGTTTTGACATCAAACTCTGTCTATCATGTTCGTATGAAAGATGTTTGTTCATGAAAAACGAAGAAAACTGTCTTAGAAAAATTTCTGGAAATTCAAGTTTCGCGATTTTCGATCGATTGAAAATCATTTTCGATTGATCGAATGAGACAGTGATCAGACGTCTTAGAACGATAGATTTTCGATTGTTAGTCGATCGATCGAATTTGTTTTTCGATCGATCGAGAGTCGATCGAGTATCAATCGAAGGAGTCAGAGGATCAAGTTTGAATTTCTTAATTTTTTCGATCAATCGAGGGGCACTTTCGATCGATCGAAAGAAAGAAAATCAGAATTTTTTCTAAGTGTTTTCACATGTAAAAAGAGTTAGACTATGTGTAATTAGATTATGCATGTTTTAAAATTAAAAACCTTTGCTTTAAAACATCTAGTGGGAGAGAGATACAAGGGTTGGGTCTCACGGCCTCCATTGTCGGTTCATAGTAGTATGGAATAAATACTTTGTCTTTGCCTTGAGCTTAGCATTCCATGCGGAGAGTATTTATTTCATGGTCCTACAAGATTGAATTTCTTGGTTATAGTGGTTTGATCAAACACCTTGTCTTAGCCTTGAGCTTTGCATTCCATGCGGAGGGTGTTTTGTATCATGGTACTACAAAATAAGCCTGTTAACGGGATGAAATGTGGTTACACATGATTCTAGATAATGGTATACACTAGACTAAATATTATAGTATCCTCTATGCTGAGTTCTTACTATAATAATTTAGAGGCCAAATGTATAACGGCATATTATTAGTGTTTGATAAGAGTTATCATGATAGCACTAATGATGAGAATAGTTCTCAATCAATCATAGTATTTTATATTCACTCTATGCTGAGGGATATTGAATATGGGATTGGGTTGTCGTTGCATATATTATATTATGGTTTTATTAAGGTTCCATACTATATGTTCATATGCTAAATAGATAATGTCAGTTTACTTATTATATTCATGTTTATTGTTTTCAGATTTGAACATGGCATCTTTTAGCCCACTTGTAACTATTCTTAATCAAAACAAACTGACTGGATCCAACTATGTTGACTGGAAAAGAAATCTGGACATTGTTCTTACTGCTGAAGAGCATAAGTATGTTCTTACTAAACCATGTCCTAGCTTTCCTTCATTAGATGCACCTCCTGAGGTAAAACAACGATATGATCGTTGGCAGAAATCTAATGAGATGGCCAAGTGCTACATCCTAGCATCTATCTCAAATGTTCTACAGCATCAAATGCAGGATGTAGAACTAGCTTCAGACATAATGCAAAGTCTGAAGGAGATGTTTGGTGAGCAAGGCCGTTCTGCAAGGCAAGAGACCATGAGGCAAATTTATAATACCAGAATGGCTGAAGGAAGTTCAGTGAGAGAGCATTGTCTTACAATGATCTCTAATCTGAATACATTGGAAGTTTTAGGTGCCGATATAGATGGAGAATCCCAAGTGGATATGATACTCCAGTCGCTACCAGAATCATTCAAGGAATTCAAACTTAACTATAATATGAATAAAAAGATTTATACCTTGTCTGAATTAATGAATGAATTGGTAGCGGCAGAAGGCATTCTTGGTACTTCCCATGTTGAAGCCAATGTTGGTGAAGCTTCTACTTCTCAACCTAAGTCGAAAGGCAAGGGTAAGAAGAAGAAGAAGAAGGACTTTACCAAGCAAGAGGGTAAACAAATTGCCTTAGGGGTTGCTGATAAAGGAAAGAAGATCAAAGGAAAGTGTTTCCATTGTGGTGAGAAAGGACATTGGAAGAGAAATTGTCCAATATTTAAGGCTGCCAAGAACAAAGGTATGATTAATACATTCCTTCTTGAAATATGTTTGGTATAGAATCCCACGGATTCCTGGTGTGTGGATTCAGGTTGTACTAATCATATCTGCAATTCCTTGTAGGGGTTCCAGGAGACCAGAAAGCTTAAAGAAGGGGAGTTGTTTCTTACTTTGGCTAATGGGAGCAAGATTCCAGTTGTAGCTGTTGGTGTTTGTAATTTATGTTTTGAATCTAGAGTTCTAATATTAGAAGACTGTTTGTATGTACCTAATGTTCGTAGGAATTTAATTTCAGCTACTTACTTAGGTAAACATGGATATTGTGTTATCCTGAAAGACAATGTTGTAATAAAGAAGGATAAAGTGTTTATCTGTTCTGGCAATATTGTGGATGGTCTTTATATTTTAACTCCTGATAAGCATGAATTATATAATTCTGAATTAGATAATAACTCATGTAAAATCATTAAAGAGAAAATTTCCTTCTACTAGTGATGCATATCTTTGGCACTTGCGTTTGGGTCATATTAATTCAAATAGGATTCAAAGACTAATCAAAGATGGACTCTTAGAGCCCATGGACTTTGATGAATTTCCAGTTTGTGAATCTTGTTTGGAAGGTAAAATGACCAAACGACCTTTTAATGCAAAAGGTAGAAGAGCCCAAGATTTGCTAGAACTAATGCATTCTGATGTTTGTGGTCCTATGTCAATCCAAGCAAGAGGTGGCTATGAGTATTTCATTACTTTCACTGATGATTACTCAAGATATGGTTATGTGTACCTAATGAAACGGAAGTCTGAAACCTTTGAAAAGTTCAAAGAGTTTAGGGCTGAAGTTGAGAATCAATTAGGTAAACGCATAAAGGCCATTCGATCTGATCGTGGTGGCGAATACCTTCTTGGGGATTTTAAGGATTACTTAACTAAGAATGGGATTGTATCCCAATTGACTGCACCTGGAACTCCACAACAAAATGGTGTAGCAGAAAGAAGGAATAAGACTCTTTTAGATATGGTTAGGTCCATGATGAGTTATTCAACTCTACCTATTTCTTTTTGGGGATATGCTTTAAACACAGCAATGTATCTTCTGAATTTAGTACCTTCGAAGTCTGTTCCTAAAACACCTGTAGAGTTGTGGAATGGGCGTAAGCCTAGTATGAGACATCTCCATATTTGGGGTTGTCCTGCACATGTGTTAAAAGGAAAGTCTGACAAGTTACAGTCTAAAACAGAAGTGGTTTTCTTTGTTGGGTATCCAAAAGGAACTGTTGGAGGTTTATTCTATAGTCATAAAGATAATAAAGTGTTTGTTAGCACAAATGCCAAATTCTTGGAAAATGACTATATGAATGATTATACTCCTAGAAGTAGAGTTGTGTTGGCTGAAATAAATGAACCTGTAAATGAACAACCAATAGATGAAACTAGGGACGATGTGGCTGTATTAGATACACCACAAGATTCTACTCATGACATGTCTAGTACTCAGGTGCCTCGTCGTAGTGGGAGAATTGTTCTGCCTCCTATAAGATTCATAGGTTTGGGAGAAACTTATGAAGCTATCTCAGAAGAGGTTGAATCGGATCCCTACACATATGATGAAGCAATGAATGATATAGATGCACATCATTGGGTCCAAGCTATGAAATCTGAATTAGATTCCATGTATTCCAATCAAGTTTGGGATCTTGTAGAGGCGCCTAACGGCATTAAACCTGTTGGTTGCAAATGGGTTTACAAGAGGAAGAGAGGGATAGATGGAAAGGTTGAAACCTTTAAAGCATAGCTAGTGGCGAAAGGGTATACACAAAAAGAATGTATTGATTATGATGAAACCTTTTCTCCAGTAGCAATGCTTAAATCTATCAGAATTCTCTTATCCATTGCTGCTCATTTTGATTATGAGATTTGGCAAATGGATGTCAAGACTGCATTTCTTAATGGCAATCTTGAAGAGGAAATCTATATGATGCAACCGGAAGGTTTCATAGCAAAGAACCAAGAGCATATGGTATGCAAGTTGCAAAGGTCCATTCATGGACTTAAGCAAGCATCTAGGTCATGGAATATCAGATTTGATCAAGCAATCAAGACATTTGGTTTTGAACAAAATCTTAATGAACCATGTGTGTACAAAAGACATCAAGATAAAGTAGTAATGTTCCTAGTGCTTTATGTTGATGATATTCTACTCCTAGGAAATGATGTAGGGGTAATGTCATCGGTAAAAGTTTGGTTGTCAAGCCAATTTGATATGAAGGACTTAGGTGAGGCTAACTTTATTCTAGGGATCAAGCTTTGGCGAGATCGCAAGAATAAGATGTTAGGCTTATCACAAGCTGGATATATAGATAAGGTTCTAGAACGGTTTAGCATGCAAAACTCCAAGAAAGGATTACTTCCTTTCAGACATGGAGTTCCTCTGTCTGATGACCAAAGGCCTAAGACTCAAGAGGAAGAAGGAATGATGAGACAAGTTCCTTATGCTTCTGTAGTAGGAAGTCTCATGTATGCCATGCTTTGTACTAGACCCGATATCTGCTATTCAGTTGGCATGGTCAGCCGATATCAATCAAATCCAGGACCAAAACATTGGCAAGCTGTAAAGCATATTCTCAAGTATCTACGGAGAACGAGAAATTATATGCTTGTTTACCATAGTGAGGATTTGATTCCTATTGGCTATACAGATTCAGATTTTCAATCGGATCTAGATTTCAGAAAATCCACTTCAGGATGTGTTTTCACCTTGGGAGGTGGAGCCATTAGTTGGCGGAGTATTAAGCAATCTTGTATTGCAGACTCCACCATGGAAGCAGAATATGTTGCTGCTTGTGAAGCAGCAAAGGAAGCTGTATGGCTCAAGAAGTTTCTTTCTGACCTTGGTGTAATGAGAATGGAGCAAGTTCCAATCACATTGTTTTGTGATAACAGTGGAGCAGTTGCACAATCTAAAGATCCAAGGAATCACAAGAAAGGAAAGCACATTGAAAGGAAGTACCATATCATTCGAGATATTGTTGCTCGTGGCGATGTGGTGGTAGCAAAGATTGAAAGTGCAAACAATCTGGCAGATCCATTTACTAAAGCTTTGCCTCAAAGGATTTTTGAATCGCATTTGGAAAGAATGAGAGTTAGATTAGTGCACAATAGTCTTTAGGGCAAGTGGGAGATTGTTAGGATTGGTGCCCTTAAATCCTATTGTAAGATGCTATGTATGATATTAAGTGTGACATTGTGTTTGACATTATGTATGACTTAATATTATGTTTAATAAATTTGTTTTATTATTATCTGAAATAATGGTAACATGAATATTCAGACATTATCATATAGTCCATGAGATGCATAGTATGTGATTTATGTGAAGAGTCACAGAAGATATAAATCACAAGTTCTTTGTAAACTCAGAATTATAGTTCGTAGTCGGTGATGAAATTGGGCATTTCATCTGCGAAGACTATAACATATCAACCATGATGATTTGTCTTGATCATGGAAGTGGAGACTTCTGGTTGATGTGTTAATATGTTTTAAGAGTTAAGACATATTGAACTGGACCGCTGTGAGGTTTATTATTCTCCTAAAGACTGTCAAATGAATAATAAATCTCATGACTTACATTTGCATGAACTCTTAATCCTGAGAGAATAATGGACCTGATCATGAGGTGTAGGTTGCTTTGATATATCAGGAGTGAGATCTATAGTTATGGTCAAAACCTCAGTATGTTGGGCAGCCACATTTAGTGTTGATGGAACATGTATTCTCAAGATGGAATTCATAGTCTCTTAACAGAGATATAAAGTATTCCCTTGAGATAAGTTTAATGGGTTTGTTATTCAGAGAGTTAGGCCTAACCACTTTAGTAAGACTAAAGTATATATTTATGGAATTGGATTTCATAAATATATAATGAATAACATTAAAGGATTAAACCGGGTACTCAAGGATTAAGATGTAGTAATTTACAAAGTGGCAGTCTACATTAATGACTTTGTATTACTACGAATATTTTATGAAGGGGTTGCATGTATAATAAAGTCTTGGGATATAATTTATAGATAAGACCTAGAGTGCAACTATTTTTATATAGTGGTATTAAAAATAGTTAATGGTAACTTTGGACTTGTCAAGAGTTGACAGAAAAGCCCAAGGCCCATTGGAGCTAGTGTCTTATTGGTCCCACTCCAAGCCACACACTTAAGCCCAATTGGTAAGGCCCAAAAGGCCAGCCCAATTAGATAAATTGGTTAGATACAAAGGAAAAAACGTACAGAAAATATGTGTAAGAAAAACATCATGGAAATGGTGTGCATGTGAGTTTTTGTCACTCACAAGTCATCCCTTTGTTACCAATTGAGAGACCACACATCTTGGGCGTTAGTGGAATTGGAGTGAAGATTAAAAGTAGTCCCTAGTGCTTCAATCTTTGTTTTGAAATTCACCGCTTCAAGGTACGATCTCTTGATTCTCTAATTCTGGAATTTACTTTGTACATGTTATCAATATCGAATGAAGTAGATCCGTTTAAAACTTATTTTCCGCTGCATTTATCTTTATAACCATCAGTGACCCCACCGACCCTCGCTGGTCACCCTTCAAGCTCCACAAGTGAAGGCACACCCATACCATGAGAAAGCTCAAAATCAAACTGGGCCTAACCAATCTCGCCAACTCACCGATTCAGAGTCCGATCACCTCACTTGGCTGCAATTCACCTTTCCTACCGAGTTCCGGCACTGAGTCACCTTTGTCTGACAAGGACAAGGCCATAGCAAGAAAAGGGTTTTATGTGCATCCATCACTGTTGTGTACGCCGAGAGGTACTAACCTGCCAAAGCTCTTGACTTTGTTTCCACTGAGCGCCGAGATGGGTCTTGGCGATGAGGGACAAAGAAAAAAAAACGAGAAGGAAAAAGGAAGAAAAAAGAGAAGCCAGACAGAGAGAAAAAGAAAGAAAAGAAAAAAAATATTTTTTTAATGAAAGAAGTGAGAAAGTTTAATAATATATATATATATATATATATTTTAGCTATAGCACTATTGCTGTAGCATGTATTTTTAGTGGTGCTAAAAATAGCAATATAACTATTTAGCACCCCTATTACTATTGCTCTTAGTTAGTTGCAAAAAAATCTACAACAGAGCTACGGTAACATCCTAAAATAAAACGTACTATAGCAAGTTTTATTATTTTATTATTCACTTTTATTCCTCTCACCTCTCACTCACTTCAGACATTCTCTTCCCTCTCCTTCTCTCTCTTTGTTTTCTCCCTTTCTTTGATCTCTCTTCCCTTTCTTTCTCTCTCACCCCTTTCTCTCTCTCTCTCTCTCTCTCTTCCCTTGAATCAGGCCTCTTTGGTGGAGATGTGGTGGATTGGCGTGGGTCTCATGGGTTAGTGGAGCTCAAGGGTTTGATGCAGTAGATGTGGCAGATCAGGGTGGCAAAGCTCATGAGTTTGACTCGGATATGGCAGATCGGGGTGGTGGCGTGGTCATGGATTGGTGGGTTGTTTTGATGGTGGGTCATTTTAGGTTGGGTTAAATCGGTGGCTGGTGGTTTTTGGTTTGGTGGCTGGGTTTCGTTTTCGGTGGTTATAGCTTTTGTGGATTGGTGGTGGTGGTGTGGGTAGGGCAACAGTGGTCGGGTGGTGGGTTTGGCCAGGGTGGTGGTGCGAATGTGATTGGAAAGTTTTAGTTTGGGTGGTGGTTATGTTATTGATGTATGGGTTGATTTGGGTTTGGGTGGTGGTTGTGTTGTTGATGGTGAGGATTGTGGTAGTGGCTGAGGGGTTGCAGTGGTTGAGTTGTGGTGGTGGTTGGTTTCACAAAGAGAGAGAGAGTATGATGAAGAGGAAAGTCGTGGTTTTTTTTTTTTTTTTTTGTTTTTGTTTTTTGTGGTAGTAATCTTTTAGACACAAAGAAGTGAAGAGGAAGAAAGACATAGAGAAAAGAAAGAGGAGAGGAAGGAGAGAAAAAGGTGGTGAAATAGATCATTTTATACAATCTCGAATGCTAAGAGCATCAGCAGTGGGACTTGCAAATGCCATATGCCACTAGTATTTAGCATCTAATCCTTAAAATCCCCCAACAACAGGACTTGCAAAATCATTCCATTGCAAAAAAATTTACAAGGGGAAATTGTATTTTACCCACCTGTGGTTTGGTCCATTTTAATAGAGCCCACCCGTGGTTTAAAAGTTGTCACTTAACCCACTTAAGGCGGCCTTCGTTAGACCCTCGTTACCCACCTTTGCCCTTTCCGTTAGAAAATCCCCTTTACTATATAAGCCAAAATTAGAACCGAATTAGAACCCTAAAAAAAAGGAATGAGCTATATCCCTCTCTCTACCTTAGAACCCCCAAAAATCCCCAAACCCATAATCCCTTTCTCTCTTTACTTTGATTGCTATTTTTTTGTGTTTTCTGGTAGGATGGGAGAATTTGGAACAAAGCCATTGAGTCTGCCTTGAAGGCAAGTTGTTTTAGTTATTGTATAATTTTGCGTACTAAGATAGAGAGATTTAAACACCGAAAAATCGCATAAAGGGAAATGGATATGAACATTGATTTGACTCAATCTAAGAATAGCCGGGTCAATGAGCAAATGTTCTTTACTATTCATTGTGAACACCATCAATCTCTCTTCAGTGATGCACGAGTTCAATTTCCCATCCATAAACTTCATTATCACTGATAAATTCTCGGTCCTTGGTTTTTCCATCAGAAACCGATCAAAATCTTTGATCACAATAATAGAACGACTCGTCGTTCCTAATAATAACGAGTTCAAATCTGAATCTTTCAAGACCTTGGAGACATCGATGTCATAAACATCGTAGGACAAGAAGTTAGCCATGGCTGCCATGAAGCTCAATTTCCTTATCCCTGAAAGATCGTACAAGAGAAAGCTACGCCTCGAAACACGGCCTAGACGGTGGTAATATTGTTTTCCTTTGAGGAAAGATTTGAGGTTAGACTTTACCTTGTTTTTGAGATCTTCTTCCATGGAGATGGTTTCGAAAGTCGAAGGATGTGTGAAAGGAACAGATCTCCACCATCCGTTGCCTTGCTAGTCTTTGTTGGGTTTTTTTTTTTTTTTTTTTTACTTGCAAATCTGGGTTTTTTTATTTTTTTTAGAGAACCAACAAATGAGAAGGGGTTAGAGTTTTAGAGAGAGAGAGCCTAGGGTAAAGATAGAATCCAACAAACTGGTGGATACCATTTATTCTTAATTTTTGTATTTTATTTTGTAATTGTTTTATGAAGAATTAAGTAGTCAATTTTTGGATTTAGCAGTGGAAGGCTAGCGAATCTGTGGGTGTATGTTCACATGGATTTGTGACTTTGTTTATGACTATAGGTGTATTGGTTTTCTTGTCATTGTAAAAGTATGTTTGGCAATTGCAGTGGGCATTGGGTAAGAACGTTAAACGCATCATTCCATATACATTTTTGGGTTTTGATTGTGAATAAGAAGAAGAAGGAGAGAAAAGAGGAGAGAGATATAAAATATAATAAAAAAGACACATTTACCCCTATTTTTAACGGTGAAAAGGGAGAGGTGGGTAACGGGGGTCTAACGGAGGTCACCTCAGGTGGGTTAAGTGATAATTTTAAAACCACGGGTAGGCACTGTTAAAACGGGTCAAACCATAGGTGGGTAAAGTGCAATTTTTCCAATTTACAATCTTGCTACAGTACCATCTTATATGTAAGATGGTATTGTAGCAGTATTGTATAATAAAAATTAGTTTTTTATTTGTCTGATGCTTCTTCTCTCTCCTCTCTTGCATTTCATTTCACTTTCTCTCTCCAATTTCTCTCTACTTCGTACTGCTCTATCCTCTTCAAACCTGAAACCCATACAATTTCAGCACTTCCTTCCTCTCTATCTCAGATCAGTTTGCTATGGATTTCGATGGGGTTCCTATGGATTTGTGGGTTTCTGTGTTGATCTAGTTGTGAGGGTTATGGGTTGATCTGGGCATGGTGGTGGGCTGGGAGCGATTGATGGTGGGTTTGGATTGGCATGGATTGGCGGGCTGGGTTTGGATCAGCATTAGGGCTGGGTTTGCTAGTGAATTTTTTTGAATGGGTTTGCTGGTGATGGCTCCGATGGGTTTGAGTGGGTTTGAATCGGAGCTCCGATGGCTCTGATAATGATTTTTTTTTTTGAATGGTTTGATCGTTGGGTTTGATGTTTTTTTTTTTTTTTTTTTTTTTTTTTTTAATGTAGTTTTGGTTTTGGCTTGATGGTGGTGGCGTTGCTTTAGGGTGGTGGTGTTGTTTGATGGTGGTTTAATTTGGTTTTGGTTTGACAGTGGCTTAATGGTGGTGGCGTTAAGCCCATGAGAGACCTTGCTGGTTGTTTTTTTTTTTTCTTATCTGTTGTGGCTTATGCCAAAGGTTGAGGGAGAGAGATGAAAAGGAAAAGAGAGAGAGAGAGAGAGAGAGAGAGAGAGAGAGAGAGAGAGTAAAAAAAAATAATAAAAAAGAATATTTAAATAAACTGGGAAAAAAAATAGAGTTTTGGAATGTTGGGGCCAAAGGTTGAGGGAGAGAGACGAAAAGGAAAAGAGAGAGAGAGAGAAATAGTAAAAAAATAATAAAAAAAATATTTAAATAAACTGGGGAAAAAAATAGAGTTTTGGAATGTTGGATGTATTAAAAAATGGTATGGTATAATTGATAAAATAGGTTTTTGGTATGGTAAAATAGGATGGAATGACATTTGCGGTTGTGGATGCTCTAATACTTTAAGGAAGAAGAAATAGTCAATGGGAACTGGGAAGGCACACATCCTCTGTTACAGCGGTGGCTTGACTTTAGTGAAGACTTTTTGGTCAATCAAGTCCTAGTTTAGACTAGGACAATAATTATTGACTGTATAACTTGGGTGGAAAATCTTTAAATTTTTTTCAAATTTTCGGTAGTGCATACTGCATAGTATTTATTCAAAAATGTAAATTTTAATAAGTTTTATGTTAAAGTATATCAAAATTTTTTTTTTTTTAAACTAGCTTATTTATATATGTAAATTAAATCTAGTCATTGAAATTATATAGAAAAATACTAATAATTAAAAAATGCAAGATTATAGTAAAAATATGAAATTATTGATGCTTAATTAGTATTGTAGGGTCAATTTTTGTGGCTCAAGCCCAATAGGTTCGGATTGTGAGCCCAATGAACCCTGAACAATGAATTTGTAGAGAGTGGGTGAAAGAGCTGGGCTGGACGTGAATTAGACAAGTTGATTATGGTATTAACGGATGAATTAACATGCAATCACGGTTGGTCAAAGGCAAAAGTGAGCATTCGAAGAGGAGTTTTATTGAATGAACTTTAGTTACAATTCTTGGAGCTACAGTAAAGATGTTTTCTCCTTCTCTCCTACTTTCTTTCTCCCTCTCTATTATCAAAGGCCTCTCCTCCTTATATAGCACCTTCTCCCTTCATCTTCATCGTCCACTTGCTCATCATCTAAACGCCCACTTGAGTGCATGTCCCATCATGTATCTTCTTTAGCCCTGTGTGAGTGGCAGTAGCTGAGATTGTACTATTCAGGGGTCTTCTCCACATTAATGTGACCAGAAAAGTAGATGTAGTGCATTTAATGCGGTGGTTGAAGTTTGTTTTTTAGATATTTCTTCGTTCCTGCTATCCTCATGCGTGCCTGAGGTTCGTCCTTATCAATAGAATTTGTTGGACGATTACTTGAACTTCCCAGACATCTATTTGACCAAGCCTTTTGGAATCCGAGGGCAATGGCCTCTTCGGACCATTAAACATCTCCTCGGACTACACCCCCCGTTCATCTCCAGGTACGTTTCTTTTACATGGGCCTTTTCTCAAGTACTGTCATCTTTTCGGACAAACAGTATTTCTCAGATAGGGCCTTGGGCCCAATATGTTAGGCTGGGCTTCACCCCCTATAATAGCCCCTCAAAATTTTAGTTTTTTCCTCGCATCCGAGGAGAAAAAATAGGATTTTGACTTGTCACGAAATGACAGTTTGAAACAATAAAAATATCTGAACTTACACGCATGTGGGCATAAAAGTAGGCGCCTTATAAATGCTGCTATCGTTTCGTCACTCCCAAAGCGTTATCAATTACTCCAGGCGGCGCTTTGTCTTTGGCATCAAACGGTGGGCTACTGATCCAACGGACGTGATTTTTTCCTCAGAATTTGGGCGAGATGGCCCCTGACCCTTCGCTTGTTCCCATATAAAGCCTCAATGGAGTTTATTTCTTCTTTACTTTGCAAATCCTCAGAACGCCCAGCAAACTCCAGCACTCGAATCCTTCAAGTTCTCCCTGCCACCAGTCATAGTCTTTCTCAGAATCCATAAGAATTTCTCAGCGAGTTCGAGGATCAGTCTCCAGTTTAGTTTGAGTAAGTTCTTCTCCACTAAAACACTCTGCTCTCTCTTCGGACAGCCTCCTTGGCTTTCGAACGGTCACCTTTGAGTCACTACACTTAGCGTTTCCTTCTTCCTGATTAGTGAAGATGGGTAAATTTGAATATCTGGTAGATAGCCCTGCCCAAATAGAGGAGTTTAGGAGAACATACCACATACCTCAAAATGTGGGTTTGAGGTATTGTCCTCCAGAGAGAATACTAACAGATCGTAAGACGGGCGAGGTTGTAATCCCCATCATCGCCTTTTTAGAAGGTGGGATGACTATCCTTATGGGTCCTATCACCAATAATTACCTTCGAAACCATAGGCTTAGTCTCGACCAATGTGCGCCCAACGTCTTTAGAATTTTAGGAGCCATTGATGATCAGAACCGTCTCCTCGGATTAGGACTCACCTGGCGTGACGTGGTACACATGTACGAGTGTCATAGCCAGCAAGGAGCGGGGTATTACCTTAAATCCCGATCCGATACCGTTAGGCTCCTCTCTTGCCTTCCCAAATCTAACAAATGGATGAAGGATGACTACGTGATCGTCTCGGGCGCGTGGTATAATGGTCCTCACTGCAGAACCAAGCCAAGAGAGCCAGGTGGGGTATATTAGACTTAGGTTTACTAACAGCGGGTTTAGGATTTCCTTGTTCTAATAGATCTATTTTTTATTTTGTATCGCTATTTTCAAGTTTCTGACTGCGTTTTGTTATGATGTTTAACAAATAGGGATCACGTTTCTCCTCGGCTGAGTCTTACAAACACTGCTGCGCTCAATTACTTACTAAGATCAGAGATCTTTGTAAGTGAGGACGGGCAACTTCGGTTGGTCCCCTTTATTCTCGGTTATAAGGCACGCAAGAAGGATTTTCAGCCGGTCGGCAACGCGATAACACAGGGAGATCATCGTCTTAGCCATATAGATGTAGCTCAGAAAGGCTTTTTGGCTCCATACGATCTTCTGCCCGTGCCACATCCCAATCCACAGGGTGTAGCCCTGAAGAATAGGGGCAAGAAGGCTGAGCCTAAAGGGACTAGTATGTCCTAACCGCCTGTGAGCCTTCCTCCAGCACCTCCCTAGGTTCCTGATCTCGGCTTGAAGCCGTTGCCTGATCTGAAGAAGAAAAGACCCCACCTTGAGACCGAAGAAAGAGAGGCGTTGCCACCCAAAGGGACCAAGCAACAGAAGGTGGCAAAAGACCACCGGAACGTGAGGGCCTCGTCTATTGAGAGCCGAGATGAGGTCGTAGTGGCTGATGTCTGCCGAGGAGGAGGACCTCGCATCTGGTCTCTAAGGTTGGAGTTGGATGGCGCTTCAATCTCCTAGGACACCTCCCTTAGGAATTATGATGGGGGAAGGGCAGGTTATGTTGCCGAGGCCTTGCAGCAGCCATTCCTCCTCCCACATGACATGGACTCCTACAGGTGCTTCAACTAACATGAGCCCTTCCTATCCCTTAAGAGGGATATGGCCATGGTAAGTGAACTTAGTCTGCTTAGTTAAACCGCTGAGCTTTTTACTTTTTTCCCTTTTTTTGTACTTTACATTCGAAATTTTCATTATGTAGATTACTCAGCAGATCTTTGTGGCTGAGGAATGGAATAAAAAGTCCTATCTTGAGGCCCAGGCAGCGGCCCAATCTCGGTCTGAGGCAGAGAGGTCTTTGGGCAGCCTGAAAGACGATTATTCTCTGCTGTTCGAGCAGTTGAAAGAGATGACCAATCAGAGGAATAGCCTCAACGCTGGCCTCAAAAATGCCGAGAACCAGGCCGAGGAGCAGCGTAAACAGCTGAACATGGCAGAGATCAACCTGGCAACCGAGAGGGATTTGGTAAAAAGGCTTAGAGCTAAACTTAAAAAGGCCAAGGAGAATGCCCGATTGGCCGAGCAGAACGCCCAACTGGCCAAGGAGGCGATCGAGGCTGAGAGAAAAGCAGTATACCAGCTGGGGGTAGATGAGACCGGGTCCCAGCTTACGGAGCAATTTGCCTCGGTTAGTCGAGACTATTGCGACATAACCTGGAAGAAGGCATTGGACGCTGCTGGAGTCCCTGCTGACTCGGAGCTGAGACTGCCTGGGAGCATATACTACGATCCTGAGATCCGAGAGCTCCTGGTGGCTGATCCTCCTCCTACACAGCTCCCAGAGGCCTCGGATCAACCCCTGGCCAGCCAAGTCCCTCCTGCCAACCTTGAGGCCCCCAAGGAGTCTGATCAGCCAGGTGATAAGGGCAAACAAGCTGAGCCACCCAAGGACAAGGGCAGGGGGTTGGAAAAGGGAAAAACCTCTTCTGAGCCCAAGGACCAGGCCCCAGAAGCTGCTGCTACTCGGATAGACCAGGCTGCCGACCCTGTGGTCCCTCAACCGAAGACTTAGACATAGGGGCTTTTGTTTTGTACTTGTATTAATTTTGTTTTTATGTAAGGAATTGTAAACCCTTTTCTTTTGATCAATGAAACAGTTTCCCTTTTGTTTCTAGTGTTTTCGTTACATGTCTTATGACTTATTATTGCTGCATATAACTGTACTTTGCAATTATAACAATGCGAATAAACTTGATCATTATATCATACTGATGGTATGAATAATCGAAATTGGTACTGAAAAGAACAGTTCGTATAAGAGTTATTAATAAGCAATGATTGCAGCGAGTAATTATGGAAGTTTCACATGTCTTTCCAAATATACAAAGAGAGTGTTATTACCCCTCGGCTTTGAATTAAACATAACTAAGGAAGCCAATCATAAGTTAGAATCAATTTAAACACAATCAAGAATTTTAACGCTAAGCCCTAACCTGTGTCGGTGTGTTGACTAACCTATGTCATTTGGTTTAAGGACCATAGGGAACGAATATATTTGAGTGTTAACTAACCCAAATCATCTAGTCCGAGGACTACAGGCATGATTGGATTTAAGTTTAAACACTTGGACTGCAACGGAGTGCTAACTAACCCAAATCATCTGGTCCGAGGACTACAGGCATGATTGGATTTAAGTTTAAACACTTGGAGGACTGCAACGGAGTGTTAACTAACCCAAATCATCTGGTCCGAGGACTACAAGCATGATTGGATTTAAGTTTAAACACTTAGAGAACTGTAACAGAATGTTAACTAACCTAAATCATCTGGTCCGAGGACTACAGGCATGATTGAATTTAAGTTTAAACACTTAGAGGACTGCAACGGAGTGTTAACTAACCCAAATCATCTGGTCCGAGGACTACAGACATGATTGGATTTAAGTTTAAACACTTAGAGAACTGTAACGAAGTGTTAACTAACCCAAATCATCTGGTCCGAGGACTACAGGCATTATTGGATTTAAGTTTAAATACTTAGAGAACTGTAACGGAGTGTTAACTAACCCGAATCATCTGGTCCGAGGACTACAGGCATGATTGGGTTTAAGTTTAAACACTTGAGAGAAAACGGAGCGGAGTGTTAACTAACCCAAATCATCTGGTCCGAGGACTACAGGCATGATTGGATTTAAGTTTAAACACTTAGAGAGAGCGGTGAATGAGTGTTAACTAACCCGAATCATCTGGTCTGAGGACTACAGGCATGATTGGGTTTAAGTTTAAACACTTGAGAGAACACTTTACGTAGCAAATTGGCATATCGGCTGAAGAAAAGATTCGATTAATAAAAGTACCTCTTGAGGTTATTTACATTCCAAGGATGTGGTATTACTTGACCATCCAAGTCTTCTAAGAAATATGCCCCAATGCTAGCTCCTGAAGTGATACGATACGGCCCTTCCCAATTAGGTCCTAATTTTCCCCAAGCTGGGTTCTTTGCAGTGCCCACAACTTTGCTCAGCACCAGATCACTAGGTTCTAGAAGCCTTAGCTTTACGTTAGTATCGTAGCCTTGCCTGAGCTTTTGTTGATAATGTGCCAGCCGAACCATTGCACTTTCCCTCCTTTCCTCAATTAGGTCCAAACTTTTCTCTAGCTGCTCATTGTTGCCGGTCGGACTGAACGAGCTAGTTTTTAATGTTGGGAACCCGGTTTCCAAAGGAATGACAGCTTCAGCCCCATAGATCATTGAGAAGGGGGTCTCTCCAGTAGACCTGCGAGGCGTAGTTCTGTAAGCCCAAAGTACATGTGGCAATTCTTCTGCCCATTTGCCCTTCGCGTCATCTAGCCTCTTCTTCAAGCCATTCACTATGACCTTGTTGACAGCTTCTGCTTGCCCATTACCCTGGGGATATGCAGGAGTGGAGTATCTATTTATAATTCCCAGCTCGCTGTAATAATTCCTGAATGCCTTGCTATCGAACTGTAGGCCATTGTCCGAGATGAGAGTGTGAGGAACTCCAAACCGAGTGACAATATTCTTCCACACGAACTTTTGAACATCAACGTCTCTGATATTGGCTAGCGGCTCAGCTTCGACCCACTTGGTGAAATAGTCTGTGCCGACTAGAAGGTACTTCTTGTTTCTTGCAGCTTTAGGGAATGGTCCCACGATATCCAAGCCCTATTAGGTGAAAGGCCATGGGCTAGATAGCGGATTAAGATTTCCCCCTGGCTGATGAATGTTTGGGGCGAAGCGCTGACATTGATCGCACTTCTTGACGTAATCCTGGGCATCTTTTTGCATCTTCAGCCACCAATAGCCTTGAGTAATAGTCCTGTGAGCCAAGGACCTCCCTCCAGTATGGCTTCCACATATTCCTTCATGTAATTCTTCTAGTAGTAACTCGGACGCTTCAGGATGCATGCATAACAAGTATGGTCCCGAATAGGAGCGCCTGTATAATTTCTGGTCCTTGGATATCCAGAATCTGGTCGCCTTCCTTCGAATTTTGTCAGCTTCCCCCCTTTCTTCCTGCAAAATATCTTCTTTTAAGAATTTGATTATAGGATCCATCCAGCAGAGCCCGGCCCTGACTTGGTGAACCTGAATTACCTCTCTTTTTGCCTCTGTAGGCCCATGCAAGTCCTCGGCGAGGATGGTTCTCGACAAGTTTTGCACCGAGGAGGTAGCAAGCGTGGCCAAAGAATCAGCATGTGAGTTACCACTTCTGGGGATGTGTATTAGACTGAAAGAGTCGAACTCCGATTGCAGACATTTAACTCGGCTCAAGTACCCCTGCATTCTTTCATCTTTCGCCTCAAACTCGCCTTGTACTTGACCTACGACTAACCTTGAGTCCGAGAACAACTCCACAGACTTTCCTCCCATTCTTCGGACCATAGCCATTCCCAACAATAAGGCCTCATACTCCGCCTCATTATTTGTTGCCGAGAAGTCCAGCCTTAACGACTTTTCGATAATGATTTTTTATGGGGATATCAACACTAGCCCAATTCCAGAACCTCTTTGGTTTGCTGCGCCATCAACGTACACTTCCCAATGGGAGGGGCTCTGTTGGGAGATCATGCCAACTGATTTTTCATCCATGTTCGACGTAGGCGTTACTTCTTCTAGCTGGGGCTCCGTGAACTCAGCCACCAAATCCGCTAGGACTTGGCCCTTGACCGATGTGCGGGGAATATATTTTATATCGAAAGCCCCTAAGATCGTACCCCATTTGGCAATCTGCCCAGTGTAATCAGCACTTCGGAGTATAGCCTTGAGTGGGAGTTGAGTGAGGACAATGACCGTATGGGCCTAGAAGTAGTGAGGTAGCTTTCGTGTACCAAGCACCACTGCTAGGATAGCCTTCTCCAGAGGCAAGTAACGGATCTCGGCCTCATGCAGCAACTTGTTTACGTAGTATACTGGTCTTTGCACACCACAGTCTGATCGTATCAACACCAGGCTCACCGCACAGGGAGCTACAGCGATGTAGGCGAACAATACCTCATCTGGCTCAGGACTGGACATGATTGGTGGCCAAGCTAGATAATCTTTGAGTTGCTGAAAGGCCAAAGCACATTCTTCAGTCCATTTGAATCCCTTCCACTTGTTGATCAGAGAGAAGAAGGGCCGACACTTGTCTGCTGATCTAGAGATGAATCGATTCAGGGCAGCAGTCATTCCGGTCAGTTTCTGAATCTCCTTGGGATTCCGAGGAGCTTGTAAATCGTTGATTGCCTTTATTTGGTCGGGGTTAACCTCAATTCCTCTGTGAGTCACCATGTATCCCAAAAACTTGCCGGACCCCACCCCAAATGAGCACTTAGAAGCATTTAGGCGTAGCTTGTACTTTCTTAGGACCTCAAAGGTACTTTCAAGGTCCTTCACGTGCTCGACAACCACCTTGCTCTTTACCACCATGTCATCTATGTAGACCTCGATATTTTTGTCCAGCTGTGGCTCGAACATCCTCGTCATCATCCTCTGGTAGGTAGACCCCGCGTTCTTCAAGCCAAATGGCATCACTTTATAGTGGTAGTTGCCAATAAGGGTGACAAAAGCTGTCTTCTCCTAATCATCCAGGGCTAGTGGTATCTGGTGGTAGCCTTGGAAGGCATCCAGGAAGCTCATTCGAGGATGGCCGACAGTGGCATCCACTAGCTGATCGATTTTCGGCATAGGAAATGGATCTTTGGGGCAAGCCTTATTCAAATCAGTGAATTCCACACACACTCGCCATTTCCCACTCTTTTTCTTCACCACTACGGTATTCGCCAGCCACTCAGGATAAAAGACCTCCTTAATAGCTCCAGCTTGTTTGAGCTTTGCTACTTCTTCTCTTACCGCATCAGCATGCTCCTTGGATGGGCGCCGATGAGGCTGCTTCTTAGGGGTGATCAGTGGGTTTACCTTCAAGTGGTGACATATGAATTCTGGGTCTACCCCTGGGGCTTCATACGCACTCCAAGCGAATATATCAAGATTTCGCTTGAGGAACTCTATTAGCTCTTCCCTCTCTTGAAGAGGTAGCTGAGATCCGACTTGGAAGAACTTATCAGGATCATCTCCAATAACCACTTTCAGTAAATCTTCGCATCAAGTGCCTTCGTCTGAACCTTCGTCAGGAAATTCCCGAGACCTTAACTGCTATAAACCCCTTTCGGCCCTGGATGAGGACTCGGCTTCGGGCTCATGTTGGATGGCAGCCACTAAACATTGTCGGGCTGTGGTTTGATCTCCTCGGATCTCATTAACTTGCCCTTCGGATGGGTACTTGACCTTCTGATGCAAAGTAGAGGCAACAGCCCCTAGTGTATGAAGCCAAGATCTGGCCACGATTGCCGTATAAGGTGAATACACGTCCACAACTATAAAATCCATCCTTACCACTTCAGAGCCAGTCTGCACAGGTAAGCGTATCTGGCCTTTTGGAGTGACAGCCCTTCCTTCAAAACTCACGAGGGGGGAATCATATGGTGTGAGGTCTTGGGGTTTCAGGCCTAACCCCTTGTAGAGATCAGGTACATTATCTCCACAGCACTACCCTGGTCCACCATCACCCTCTTCACATCGTACCCCCCAATTCTGAGGGTGATGACCAACGCGTCATCATGGGGTTGGATGGTGCCAATCATGTCTTTGTCCGAGAACCCTCTAACCAGTGGAGCACCAGACTTAACTCTCTTCGGACCTTGGCCTAAATCCCCCGTTGGCGGTCGGACTACCGACATAAATTTCAATGGCCAGGATCCTGTTCTTCCTGGTGCGGCGAAGACAACGTTAATAGTTCCTAACGGCGGCTTTGTAGGGTCATCTCTTCATGGCCCTGAGCCCATCTGCCCTCCTCGGCCGCTAGAGGGGTGGAGGAGGTGTCTTAATCTACCATCACAAACCAGTTGGTCCAAGTGATCCCACAGGCTCCTACATTCCTCCGTGGTATGCCCGTGGTCTTGATGGTACTGGTAGTAGAGGTTATGATTGCGTCTCTCATGGTTTCCTACCATCTTGTTCGGCCACCTGAAGAATGATTCATTCTTGATTTTTTCCAAGACCTGGTGTACTGGCTTTTTGAACACAGTGTTGACCGCTTGAGGATTTGTCGATCCTGATTGCCCAGCAAAATCTCTCTGCGGTTTACTGTGGTTATAACGGTCCGACCTGAAATCCCTCCTCTCTTGGGGGATAACCTTGTCCTTGCCCTTCCCCTGCTGTTGGTCTTCTTCAACTCTTTTGTATTTTTCTATGCGGTCCATGAGTTGGCGCATGTTAGTAACTGGTTTACCAGATAAGGATGTCCTCAAACCGTGGTCAGTAGGGAAGCCGAGCTTGAATGTGTTGAGGGCCATTGCATCAGAGTTGCCCTCCATATCATTGAACATCTCCCAGTATATATCTGAATATGCCTTCAAGGTCTCACCCTCCTGCATGGTCAGGGATAGCAGTGAAAACAAAGGCCTGACCACTCTTTAGCATGTGACAAAACGGGAGCCGAATGCCTGAGTGAGCTCTTTGAAGGAGTTGATGGAGTCTGCTTTTAGACCGTCAAACCACCTCATTGCAACCGGACTAAGACTGGAGGGGAAAACTTTACACATCAGAGCTTCATCTCTGGAGTAGACAGCCATTCTTTGGTTAAAATGACTCACGTGCTCCACGGGGTTTGTTTTACTATTGTAGATGGTGAACGTTGGCTGGTTGAAACGCCGAGGGAGTCTTGCTTCCTCAATTTTGCGCGTAAAGGGTGATCTAGAAATCTGATTCAAGGCCCTGCTCATGGCATCGTTCCCTACGTCTCCTCGTGATGGGCTTCTGTGTTGCCTCTTATGATGAGATTCTTCTTCATAGGAATAGGATTCACTGGCTGGTGTCCGAGATTTTTGGTGATAAGTGACATCTTGCTCATCATCGGAATCCTCATCAGAATACGAGGAAATCCGTTTCCTTTTTGCATGGCGCAACTCCCTTTTTAGTTTTTCTACCTCCAGTTGCAAATCCCGGTTTTTCTCTGTATGGGACATATAACTTCCGCCGTGTGACTGGCTTTGGCCAATAAGCACAGTGTGTACACTGCCCTCACGATCTTGTCTTCTTTCTAAATTAAGAAAAGGGTCCACGTGTTGGGATGCCCTGAATTCTGCTTGTTGTTGACCTCGTCCTGCCATCATCAACTGTTGTTTTCACCCTTGCACAAGCTCTTCCCACAGACGACGCCAATTGTAGGGTCAATTTTTGTGGCCCAAACCCAATAGGTTCGGATTGTGAGCCCAATGAACCCTGAACAATGAATTTGTAAAGAGTGGGTGAAAGAGCTAGGCTGGACGTGAATTAGACAAGTTGATTATAGTATTAACGGATGAATTAACATGCAATCATGGTTGGTCAAAGGCAAAAGTAAGCATCCGAAGAGGAGTTTTATTGAATGAACTTTAGTTACAATTCTTGGAGCTATAGTAAAGATGTTTTCTCCTTCTCTCCTACTTTCTTTCTCTCTCTCTATTATCAGAGGCCTCTTCTCCTTATATAGCACATTCTCCCTTCATCTTCATCGTCCACTTGTTCATCATTTAAACGCCCACTTGAGTGCATGTCCCATCATGTATCTTCTTGTGAGTGGCAGTAGCTGAGATTGTACTGTTCAGGGGTCTTCTCCACATTAATGCAGCCAGAAAAGTAGATGCAGTGCATTTAATGTGGTGGTTGAAGTTTGTCTTTTAGATATTTCTCTGTTCCTGCTATCCTCATGCGTGCCTGAGGTTCGTCTTTATCAATAGAATTTGTTGGAGGATTACTTGAACTTCCTAGACATCTATTTGACCAAGCCTTTGGGAATCCGAGGACAATGGCCTCTTCGGACCATTAAACATCTCCTCGGACTACACCCCCCGTTCATCTCCAGGTACGTTTCTTTTACATGGGCCTTTTCTCAAGTACTGTCATCTCTTCGGACAAACTGTATTCCTCAAATAGGGCCTTAGGCCTAATATATTAGGTTGGGCTTCACCCCCCACAAGTATAAATATTAGAAAAACATGGAACTAGAAGTATCCATTTGGTTAGAGCTTTTTAGGTCAAAATCACATTGGTACCTTCAAATTGCTATTTTTAAGCATTTGATATAATTTTGAAATTGTGCTTTTCAGTCTTAAGTGTATTTTTGCATTATATCTCTTGAACAACAATGACAAATTCTCACTTTTTCAAAAAGCCTAAAATAAAAGTCGAACCAAATTCACACAAAATGTTTCACTGTCTTCGTATTTTGCCCTTTCGGGCCCAATCCGAAACCCACAAAAATTAGTTTTCATTGGCATGGGGGTGTGTGACCAAGGCAAGAGACGGTTGGATTCTTGGTATACTGGCCCAATTCAAGACACATGTATTCATTTTTGTATAAGACCAATCCAAATCCAACCATTCAATTATTATGTACAAGACGTTTAATCAATCGAGTCTAGAGTGGGAACCTTAAAAGTGTTATTTGGGTCAATAGGGCCATGTCAACTTTGTCAAATCTGTACAAACATATAATTCTGAGACCAGAAAACAGAAGGAAAGTTGAAAGGAAAAAAGAAGAAGAAATATTCTGACCATGTCAAGAAATAAATGTAGCTTAACTCCTGCGAATTGCATGTTTTGTATTTGCTTACTGGTCATAAAAATAGTAAGAAACTTAGAATAACAATATGATCCATGCAAAGTTGGGTTTTCTCACAATTTAGCAATAGTTCTGTATGTGAAGTGTCGATCAATAGGAATTCCATTGAATAGGTCTTTCATTTTTCTTTATTTTTTCATACTTCTATTTCCATTGTGATATATTTTGTGCAACAATATTTAGAATTGGGATTTGCATGAAAAGAATATATTCAACATGATTGATAGTAGGTTTAAAAGCTAACAATCTTCATTCTTCACAATTTTATTTTGATGATAAAGAAATAGCATTTTCCACCATATTGAGACTTGGCATATTAATTGTATCTTATATTTCTCTAGTTAAATTTAAGGTCAAACAAACTTCACATATCTTATCCTTAGTCCTTACAATTAATAGACCATGTCCCTTCCGGATTTTCACCTTCAAATTTCTCGGCCAGTATGCATTTTTACCCTCTATAAACTTCTCGTTATGATAAACTAGCATATAGTCTGTGCTTATGCACGGAAATATTAATAATTGTGATAATAAAATGTTTATCTTGGTAGATTCAGTTTCCATATTGAGCATTATGAATGGAGGTAACTTAACACCAACATTTAAAAATCAAATTGGACACATAGCACAAAATTAAACTACAATTAGAAATTAATTTGATTCGATTTGAATTCTAAAATTGAAATTCAACTTAATATAATATATATGATTATATTTTTGTCCACTTTTAATAAATTAACAAAATCTTAATCATGACACACTAAAAACTATTGAAAAATAAGAACTGATCATTGAGTTTGAAATCTTCTTGGAGGTGCCAATGAAGCACTAATGTATGACAGTGTGAAGCAAGGAAGAGTGGGATTGAACATTGTGTTTGAACCCGACCTTGCTTTGAGAAATCCGTAAGGAGGAAGAGAGGACAGTGTGTGGATCTAGTTGGTAGAGATTGAGAGAGAAGGAGACATGGGATGACGATATGGAATTAGGAGGAGATGATGTTTTACTTTTATAGTCTTTCTCGTTGGACTCCTTGATTCTGGTTGTGAGATTAGAAGAGCTCCAGACTCTATTGAGATCACCCATAAAAGTGTGTAGGTGAGATGTTCTTGCTTAGGCCAATGAGTATTATCATTGTGGTTTTTTTGGCTTCCGTGTTAAATGTTAATGCATCATTTATTTGGGCACAAAAATTAGAAAATTTAGATAAGATACATGACACAAAATTAGAGTTCAATTTATAATCTTCATAAAAGTGAGCAGGTAAGATGTTCTTGCTTAGGCCAATGAGCATTATCATTGTGGTTTTCTTGGCTTCCATGTTAAATGTTAATGCATCATTTATTTAGGCACAAAAATTAGAAAATTTAGATAAGATACATGACACAAAATTGGAGTAAAATTTATAATCTAATTAGATTTTTTTTTTTTTTTTTGAGTTTTGATTAGGACAAATAGCGCAAAATTGAGAATCTAATTGAAATCAAATTGGATTTTCTCTCAGTTTCACCTATTATTATATATATATAGATATGTGTGATAGTTGAATTTCATTTTGTTTTGTTATTTAACTGCTAAAACTCTCTGTCCATGAATTTTTCATGCTTTAAAGTGTATTTTCTAAAATCTTATGGAATTATTAATTACATATACTAAAAAATGAATTGGTTGGTGCTTTGCAGACTGCGGTAATCAATGTTTGATATGGAGAATTCTGCTATCTTGATGGAATTCCACGTGATGCAAAAATCGTTGACATAAAACTGAAGGTCGGGAAAAAAGTTAATATCTCATGGGTTAGGCTAGACCTAGCCTATAATGAACAGTTGGTATAAGATGAATTGACTGTAAAGGATTATCAAATTCCTCCTGGAGCCAAGCTCCAACTTGGTTCAGTAATTCGAGTTTCGATCAGCTGTATAGCTTAAGGGTCAAGGAATCCATTAACGTTGGCAACTTGAAGGAGATGCTTCATACAAAGTATGGCATTGATGTTGAATATAAAAGATTCCAATTTTAATATGGTCATAAACTTGATGATCGTGCTCTACCGTGTGCTTCCAAAATTTGTGATGGATCTGCGCTATTTCTTGGGATTTAGTGGGTTTGGTAAATGATATAATAATAGTACAAATAAATGCATGAATCATATGATTAAATATTAATATAGGGAACAATATTTTTAATATAGGAAATAATATTTTTATTATATAAAAATTAAAATCCAGTGGTTTCTTGAAGTGGAAATAAGGAATCTACCCACCAATGGATTATTATATGATGGTTAAGAATGTAATAAACATATTACCAAGTTTATGATTAGTTTTTTGGTATATCATATATTAAATAACCTACTATCAGGGGTCAAGATTCTTATAATTCAGTGGTAATATTTGATTCTCCTATTAGGGAGAAACTAGATTCAAATTCAAATTCCCCAACCAAAAAAAAAAAAAAAAAAAAAGGTTAGATAACATACTTTGAGACATAAGTTGGGTTACATGCATCATAATTAATTTATGGTGTAGCTGTAAATCTACCAATCCAAATCCAAATAATTAATGTATAACAAGAGTAATCAATCAGATTTTTTTTTGAAAGGGGAATATTCATTCAATTAGATAGATAAAATATCATGATACAAAGCATCCATGGCTGGTGGGGGAGAGTCCTCCATCCAGTACAAATCCTCATCTAAAGTATGTCTAGCATGTTGAGCCAAAGCATGGGCTACCCTATTTCCACCCCTCCTAATACAGCAAACCTTAGACCAATGCAATCCCCTTATCAAATGGCGAATATCATCCACCACATTACCAAGTAATGAAGTGTTCTCCCCAGAAGAATATATAGCACGAATTACATTACTGTTATCACCCTCAATGATCAACCTGGAAAATCCAGCATCCACAGCAAATTCTAAGGCTCTCCGGCAAGCAAGCAACTTTGCTTCATCGCTGGTGTGCACATACGGTCCAGCAATAGTCATAGCAGCCATTACCTCTCCCTTTTCATTTCGAACAATTGCTCCAAACCCAGTTCTGCCTAAGTCCGAAAATAATGCAGCATCAAAATTGAGCTTGTATGCCTATGATGGTGGTGGTTTCCATACCTCTCCATTCAGTTGCTGTCTCGGCTGAACAGTAAGCTGTGTTTGAGCCTGTTGATAATCTTCAATGCACACCTCAGCACATTTGTTCAAGCAAGTTGGACTCTTCATTTTTCCTCCATGCAGCAAAGAATTTCGCTGGTTCCAGATCAGCCATGCTTGGGTCCAAAACAACTCAATCTCTTCTAAATTCAGCCGCTCCAAAAATTCCTCCATCAGTTGCAACAAATCAGACTGACCATGCTTGTATTTATGCAGTTTACGGACACTACCAGCCCAAATATCTTGAGTCACTGCACAGTCCCACAGAGCATGGATTGTGGATTCCGATTCTCTTGTACATAAGGAACATTTGTCTTCATGGATTACCCTTCTTCTTGTCAGGTTCACCGCTATTGGCAAAATCTCATGGCAAGCTTGCAATGCAAAAACTTTAATTTTATTAGGGAGACGTAGCTTCCAAATTGCTGTCCAAACCTTTTTTGCAACATAGCCCCCAGATGTTCCAACCCGATCTGCATCATTAAGGATACTTCTCGCCACATGATAAGCAGACTTGACAGTAAACTTACCCCTTGGATTAGGCATCTAAACTATGGTATCAACTACATATCTTCGACTCAATGGGATTTGGCAGATTGCATCCGCTTCTTCTTTATGAAAGATGGTTTGAATGTCCTCATATCTCCATATATTCAGCTCTGGATTGATCAGCTCACACATCATCAGATCACCCCAATCTTCTTGGATCGGATTTAGGACCTTGTTTGTGGGAAAATTTGGGATCCACTTATCCTTCAAGGCATTGATTGAAACTCCATTACCAATCCTCCAACAGTGGCCAGCTTGGATAATAGGCATTGCAGCCATTAAACTTCTCCACACATATGAACAATTAGGTGATTCTTTAGCCTCTAGGAAATTTGATCTCGGAAAGTACCTTACTTTAAAACACTGGTAGAGCAGTGAATCATTGCCTTTAACCATCCTCCACCCTTGTTTGGCCAACATGGCTAGATTAAAAGCTCTCAAATCCCGAAAACCCATTCCACCATCTTTCTTTGAAACAGTCAGCTTATCTCAACTCTTCCAATGAATTTTCCATTCATTGCCCACTTGTCCCCACCAAAATTTTGCACATAATGCATCTAATTCATCACATAGTCTCAAAGGGATTTGAAACACACTCATAGTGTAGGTTGGTATGGACTGTGCCACAGCCTTGATGAGGATTTCTTTGCCAGCTCTAGACAATAACATGCCCTTCCATCCTTGAAGCTTCTTCCAAATTCTATCTTTCAAAAATGAAAAGGTGTTATACTTGGCCCTCCCAATCAAAGTTGGTAGACCAAGATACGTTTCAAACCTTCACTCCCAAAGCTTCCAAAATCTGACCCTTCTGCCTATCTGAAGTGTTGCTACTGAAATAAACTAAAGACTTTTCCAAATTAATACTCTACCCAAAAGCTCTTTCATATGTTTGGAGGATCTCTGCTATGGTTTCCCCTTTAGCTTGAGTTGCCTGGCAAAACAGCAATGAGTCATCAGCAAACATAAGGTTCGTGACCTTTGGTGCCCCTCTGCAAATGGAAACTCCCTTAATCCGCCCTTCTGATTCTGCTTTTTTCAACAGTGTCATAAAGCCTTCGGCACACAATAGGAAAAGGTAGGGTGATAATGGATCTCCCTGGCGGATTCCTCTAGATGGATGGATCATTCCATAGGGCTTCCCATTTATTAGAATAGAAAAGGATGGTGTTGTCACACAGCTCATCACTCTTTCTATCCAATTAACCGGAAACCCCAACTTCTCCATAACCTGTTGAAGAAAGTGCCACTCCACACGGTCATAGGTTTACTGATATCCAGCTTCAATGCCATGGAACCCTTCTTCCCTTTTTTCCTGGAGTGCATGGTGTGAAGTGTCTCATATGCTACTAGCACATTATCAGTGATCAACCTTCCGAGTACAAAAGCACTCTGAGTGGGTGAGATGATCTGAGGCAGAACCTGTTTCAACCTGTTTGCCAACACCTTGGAAATAATTTTATAAATAACATTACACAGGCTTATTGGTCTAAACTTAGACATTCTCTCTGGATTTTTAACTCTAGGGATAAGTGCAATATTTGTATGGTTAATATCAGGAAGCATATTACCATTATTTAAAAAATCCAGAACAACAAGAGCAACAGAATCACCCACAACATGCCAAAATTTTTGATAAAAAAATGCATTCATACCATCAGGTCCTGGAGATTTTGTTGGTCCCATTTGAAACAGAGCCACCTTCACTTCTTCAGTAGTAAACTTAGAAGAGAGAAATTCTCGCATGTCATCAGTCACCATACACTGTACTGCAGTCAAGCACTCCTCCATCAGATCCCCCCCTCCTACATGAAAAAGGTTGTCAAAGTAGCCTGAAGCTACCCCAACCACCTCCTCCAACTCCTCCACCCACTGCCCCTGATCATTCCGGATACCCCTTATATAATTTTTCCTTCTTCTTTGTGTTGCTTTGGCATGGAAAAATTTGGTGTTCTTGTCGCCATATTTTAGCCAATTTATTCTAGACCGTTGGGCCTAGTAAATTTCTTGCTTTTGTAGAAGTTCATCCATCCTTTTACTCAACCCCAAAAATTCAGCTTTTGTAGCTTCAGTCACTTCAGCCTCATTCAATTTGTCTAGTTGTTTTTGAATTTCTTTGATAGCAATAGTATCTGGATCAATTATAGGAGAACCCCAAACCATAAGCTCCGCTCCACAAACCTTTATTTTTTCCTAGATTGCTGCCAAACCAACCCTTTCCTCCCCTACCTTCCCCCAGGCCTCCTGAACAACCTCCTCACAATCAGTCCGGAGCAACCAAGATTCCTCAAACTTGAAGCTTCTTCCACCTTGCTGCCTTGGTTTTGAAAAGGATTGAACATCTAATAAAATTGGTAAATGATCCGAAGCATGAGTTGACAAATGCACAATCTTACTAAACTGAAATCTATCTGACCATTCCTTATTTGCAACACCTCTATCAAGCTGAATCTTGGTATTAGCTTCCCCGGGTCTCTTATTGCTCCAAGTAAATGGATACCGCTTATATCCTAGGTTTTGAAGATGACAAAAATTTAACGCCTCCCTAAAGGTTTCAATCTGAGAAAACTGTGGCTGCCTAGCACTTTTCTTTTCAGAAGCATGTAAATAAGCATTAAAGTCTCCAATTACCATCCATGGTCCCACTACGAAGGATTGTAAGTATTTCAACTATTTCCAAGAATTTTCTTTTTGCTGTGCTTCCAGCCACCCATAGAATCCAGTCAAGTACCACACAAAACCATCTTCCTCCGTGACTTTTGCTAAAACATGGTTAACAGTAAAATTAATTACCTCCAAACTAACTTCATTCCTCCACAAAAAAGCTAACCCTCCTCCAGAGTCTGGATGTTTCACAATGATCTTATTCTGAAATGGTAAATTTCCATACAAATTATCAAAACCATCTTTATCAAGTCTTGTCTCCATTAGAAAACATACCGTGGGAACTTGCTCCCTCACAATCTTGCGAAGGCTTCAACCTGTCCAAGGGTTCCTAAGCCCTTGGCAGTTTCAGCTTAACAGCCTCATTGCTCCCGGCAAGGGTGGCTCTCCACCCCTGCTGATACATAGTCTTTGATTTCCTCATCTTTGCTTAGTTTACCTCTCTTCCAAATCTGCTCTTCAAGTTGCCCTCCCTGTGTTTCACGTGTATCTCTCTTGCCCAGGCCAGGTAGTGCAATGGACTTAGTGAATCCACTTAAGCCGAAGTCCATTCTATTAATACGGGTCCATGAACCCTTGGGCTTGTTGTTACTAGGCCCAATCAGGTCCGGGTTTGAAGAAATGCTCCTAGGTTCACAATTCTTGACTTCTAGCGATAAAGGCTTCTCATGATCCACACTTGTATTATTATCAAACACTAACGTTTCCTCCACTTTAGAAAAATTCGTGTCTAGCTGTTTAGAATGCTGGATTTTAGGACCAGTTTCCACTAATGCAGTCTTTATGGCCTTTACGTTTGCATGGCAATTAATAGCCGAGCTGTCAACATGCAAAATTTCCTCCCCTTCTCCTTGAATCACGGCATTACCCTTATCCGTTACACTAGGGTTTCCAGGGCTAGGAATGTGCGCCTCCATCTTCCCCAACGGACCTCCTTGCTTCGCCTGATCAACACTTTTCTCTACCGCACAGCCCGTACCTTCCTCTGAGACAGAACTCGGACCTGCTGCTTTAGTACCTGGATCTCTTGGATGACCCCCCGTTGCTCTAAGAAAATCTCCATACTGATATTCTAGATGGCTTCCTTTTTTTTCCATAGCATAATGGACTGCACAGTGCTTCAGGCCATGGCCTAAAATTCCACAGTAGTGACAGAACATGGGCAATCTCTCATACTTAAAAGTCACCCATGACTTCACACCATCTGAACTAGCTATAAAACCACCCTTTCGAATAGGTTTGGAAATTGGTAAGGCCACTCGAACTCGCATAAACATACTGAGATTGTCCTTTTTTTTTCTTCCATTCCACCTCCTCTACCTCTCCCAAACGACTCCCCACTTCCTTCGCCACTTGAGGGGAAACCATATCAAATGGTGCCCCCCATATTTAGACCCAAAGTGATGCAGCCTCCATTCGAATATTTCCCACAGTCATGCCCTTTTTCCACCATTGCAATAACAGTAATTGATTATCAAAAGTCCAGGGACCTCCTCTCAAAATCCGATCCAAATCAAACTCGGATTGAAATTTGAACTAGAAGAGATTCGGCCCTACTTCAAGGATTTGCATTGATTCATTCAATCCCCAAGCTCTCCTTATTGTGTTCTTCGTAGCCAGTTTATTATAAGACTTACATGTAAGAAATTTGCCAATCAAACTCAGATTACAACTTTCAATAGCTTCCCTTCTTCCTTCATACGAGATAGCAATAATTTCTTCCTCTTCAGTTGTTAACTTCATCTTGTCAAGACTATCACACACCTCATCCTCCATTTTTTCTTAGGAAATTGAAACTGTTACCCTTCGCACACAACCAAGGGAGGGAGTACTTGTACTAGTACAAGAAAGAGAGCTCCATGAGAGGGAAAGACCGGTTTGTAATCAATCAGATTTAGTGTAGGAACTTAAGTGTTATTTTGGCTAGGACTAGGTTGAACCATTGAAAAAGAAAAAAAAAGGCCTTACCCTTCAACTATTTTAAATGCGAAAAAACAAATTATTCTGCCATTAACCAGTTCGAATCAAACCCAACAAAAAACCAAACTTCATCCTAAACCTAGATAAAATCCTAGACAAGCAAACAAAACTTACAAGAATTCTTAACAAAGATTCAGTTTTTAATTAAACCCAACAAAAACCAAACTTCATCCAAAACCTAGATAAAATTCTAAGCAAACAAACAAATTTTACAAGAATTATTAACAAAGATTCAATTTTTAATCAAACCTAGACTACTTCCGAACATAATCAATAATTAGACAAAGGTTTGACTTCAAACCCATCAAACAACCAAACAAACCAAGTCAACGTTTCCAAAAAACAAAAACAAAAAGGCTTTAGTTTTAAGCAATTCTTCAAGGTCCCATTTGTACATAGATTAAAGATGATATCAAGCTTAAGCATTTGTCCTATAAATCCTCCTCTTCAAATAGCGCAGTATGAGCTCCTTGTTTGTTGGGCAAAACTGAAACCCAGGTGCCCTATTTGATCTCCTTGACGAAAGCATTTAGAGGTTACCGTTGAACAGTTAGGGTTGCCAGTATGGATTTCCCGATTGGGCTTGGGGCTTTAGGTTTGGGGATTTTGTTTAACAAAGATTGGTGATTTGGATTTCTATCAGGTTGTGTCAATTGAGGGAGTGAGGGATATTTTTATCCTTTCAAAAAATTATTGTTACGTGTGTGAATCATTATGAGCCATGTATCCATATATATTTTTAAATAAAATGGTTTAGTCTAAGTCAAATACCACATCAGCATTCCATTAGCTACGTAGGATATAAATTAATGGACTTAGATGGAATGATGAAAAGTAGAACATTTTGTAAAGTGAAGGGACGAAAAGCAAAATTTTGAAAATTTAGGAATGAAAATAATATTTTACCCAAAAGAAAAAAGACAAAATAAAAAATTTCTAACCAAGTGATTAGAAAATACATAAACCTAAAGATTTATTGTTGCTTTATTCATGCCATATTGCCAATTGTGTGGTTTTGAAACTACTCACCACAGCTAAATATACTACTTAATTTTTATGTATTAGATACTTTTTCCTCTGACATTCATTACAAGTCCATAATGAATCAATATGAGAGAATATTATGTTAATGTACTTTGAAAAGAAAAAAAGTACTTTCTACTGTGTGCTTCCAAAATTTGTGATGGATCTACGCTATTTCTTGGGATTTTTATTTTTATTTTTTGAGAATGGTATTTCTTGGGATTTAGTGGGTTTGGTATATGATATAGTACAAATAAATGCATGAAGCATATGATTAAATATTAATATAAGGAATAATATGTGGGTTCCAGTTAGCTCAACTGGTAAAGTTTTTTATAGTTGTATAAGAGATCTGGGGTTCAATCCGCTTATACCAAAAACTGATTGGTGTCTTGGTCTGATAATAAAGAGTTATCATTAGGAGCGGACGTCATAGGTTAAAACTCTCTAAATATATATATATATATATATATATATAAGGAATAATATTTTTATTATATAATATTAAAATCCAGCGGCTTCTTGAAGTTTAAATAAGGAATCTACCTGCCAATGGATTATTATACGATGGTTAAAAAGAATAATGCTAGAAATACAGATTATTTTACAAAAAAATTTACAAACTGCTTATGTGGAGAGTGATTACTGGTATTGGGCAGGATTTTTTTTTTTTTTTCTTTTTCACATTTTGTGCCTAGATGAAAACCAATTAGAGGTTGGCCATATCAACATTTTGTAAAAATATTGTAAAATAGTTTGTGACTGTAGCATTACTCAATTAAGAATGTAATTAATAAACATATTACCAAGTTTACGGTTAGTTTTTTGATATATCATATGTTAAATAACCTACTATCAAGGATCAAGATCTTTATAATTCAATGTTAATACTTGATTCCCCTGTTAGGGAGAACCTAGATTCAAATTCAAATTCCTCAACCAAAAAAAAAACCATGTTAGATAACATACTTTGAGACATAAGTCGGACTAAATGCATCATAATTAATCTATGGTGTAACTGTAAATCTACCAATCCAAATCCAAATAATTAATGTATAACAAGAGTAATCAATCAGATTTAGCGTAGGAACTTAAGTGTTACTTTGGCTAGGACTAGGTCGAGCCATTGAAAAAGAAAAAAGCCTTCCTCTTCAACTATTTTAAATGCAAAAAAACAAATTATTCTGCCATCAACCAGTTCGAATCAAACCCAACAAAAAACCAAACTTCATCCTAAACCTAGATAAATCCTAGGCAAGAAAACAAAACTTACAAGAACTTTTAATAAAGATTCAGTTTTTAATTAAACCCAACAAAAAACCAAACTTCATCCAAAATGCAGATAAAATTCTGAGCAAACAAACAAATTTTACAAGAATTATTAACAAATATTCAATTTTTAATCAAACCCAAGCTACTTCCGAACATAATCAATAATCAAACAAAGGTTTGACTTCAAACCCATCAAACAACCAAACAAACCAAGTCAACGTTTCCCAAAAACAAAAAAAAAAAAACAAAAAGGCTTTACTTTTAGGCAATTCTTTAGGGTCCCATTTGTACACAGATTAAAGATGATATCAAGCTTAAGCATTTGTCTGATAAATCTTGCTCTTCAAATAGCATAGTACAAGCTCTTTGTTTGTCAGGCAAAACCAAAACCTAGATGCCCTATTTCATCTCCTTGATGCAAGCATTTGGAGGTTGTCGTTGAACGGTTGGGCTTGGGGTTTTAGGTTTGGGAATTTTGATTAACAACGACTGGGGATTTGGATTTCTATCAGGTTGTGTCAATTGAGGGAGTGCATGATATTTTTATCCTTTCAAAAAATATTGTTATGTGTGTGAATCATTATGAGCCATGTGTCCATATATATTTTTAAATAAAATGGTTTAGACTAAATCAAATATCATGTCAGCATTTTGTTAGTCACGTAGGACATAAATTAATGGATTTAGATGAAAGGACAAAAAGTAAAATGTTTTGCAAAGTTGAGGAATGAAAAGCAAAGTTTTGAAAATTTAGGGGCTAGAAAACAAATTTTTGTTAAAGTTAAGTTAGGAATGAAAATGATATTTTATCCAAAAGAGAGAAAAAAAAAAAAGGCAAAATTAAGATTTCTAACCAAGTGATTAGAAAATACATAATCCTAAAGATTTATTGTTACTTTATTTATGCCATATTGCCAATTGTATGGTTTTGAAATTGCTCACTACGTACACTTAAATATACTAATTATTTGATACTTTCAATGCATTAGATACTTTCTCCTTTGACATTCATGACGTATCCATAATAAATAAATATGAGGGATTACTATGTCAATGTACTTTGAAAAGGAAAAAAAAAAAAAAAAATTCTCTCTAAACTAAACAGAATAACAGCTTGATGCAGTTAACCCGAGCACATATAGGGTAGTCACACCTGAGAGGGCTGGTCTACAAGTGACATGGATTTGTGACCTACTTGATGGTGACCAATTGGAATGGAAGGAGCATCTGATACGCCAATGGTTCCTCCCCTAGGATGTGGAGGCAATCTTAAGCATTCCCCTAAGTACTCATGGTGCTAAAGATTGTCTGGTATGGGCGGCAAGTAAAAGCTGGAAGTTTACGGTGCAGAGTGCATATCAACTGGCCCAAGAAATGTCCACTGGAGGAAATTCACCTGAGAGCTCAGATCCTACTGCCTTGAAAAAAGTTTGGAGGGACCTCTGGAATATGCAATTGCTGAATAAAGTTAAGCACTTTTCATGGAAGGCATTTCGAGACATTTTAGCCACAAGGGAGAACTTATGGAAGAGAAACATCACGAAGGATAATCTTTGTGAGTCATGTGAGAAAGCCCCGGAAACTGTATGTCATATCTTTTGGTTTGTGACAGAGCAAAGGAGGTATGGTCATCCAGTAAGTTGATTTTGCCGTTTGAAATCAGCCCGTCTTGGAAATTTATAAATGCGATGTGGAAATTACAGAAGTGGTTAGACGAGTGCCCTGGCTTAGTAGAGCGGACTATTATGGTTTGCTGGGGAATATGGAAGCAAAGAAATGAGGTCAGACATGGTGGTGTGAGCCGAAATGGATTAGCTATTGTGAGAAGCTCTCTAAGAATTTTGGATGAGTTTCAGGTAGCAAATGAGAAACCACAGACCACGACAGAGTCAACCACAAAGGAGATTAAATGGTGCCCTTCACAACTGGCACTACAACAAACTTGAGTTTTTTCAACATATTTATATCCACGGTCACTAAAAAGTGTAGATAAAAGCTTAATTTTCTACGGTTAAGTACAACGGTAGAGTAAAAATAAGGAAATTCATAAACTTATTTCTGCAGTTGTTATAACTGTTGAAAAAAAAAAAAGTATTTGGTTTTAGTTTTTTCTTCAGGCACTGTAGTAAAAAGGGGTTAAAAAAAATATTAGAAACAGAATAGTTTTATCAACAGCTTCATCAACTGTAGATAAAATAAATTAAATTTTATATCAACGGTTGTAAAATGTTGGAAATCAATAACACTCTATTGTATTGTATAAAAGCTCATTTTAAACTCAGAGTTTAAAACGTTAAAGGGAGGCTCTCTCTCGCTCTCGCTCCCGCTCTCTTTCATAGCTCACATCTCTCTCAGCCTAAACACAGGTTCTCAGCTCCTCACAGGTTCTTTCTCTCTCTTTCTCTCTCTCTTTCTCTCTTCCTTCCTTGTGTTTTTCTGTTATTTTCTCGGCATCCAAACAGAGTTTTTGACTTTGGTTGATTTTTCTTTGCTTCAGATTCACCGAGTTGGTACAATCGCATCCAAATCTTGTATATATTCACACTTTTACCTGTCCAAGCCTCTGATTAGGTATCTTCTATACATTGATGAATCCAATTTCACATTCCTCTTGAAAACCTAACCTTCAATTTTGTATTTCTTTGTTTTTCCATAGATAGCATAAACGTTTTGTTTTTTATTTTGGATTTTTTGTGTATTAATTAAATCGTAAATTTTAATCTCATAATGCTTTAATAAATCTGTTTAATATTCTCATTTTGAATCATTCATTGTTTTATGATTTTTTTTTTTTTGGCGCAGAAAGAGGGAGGTGAATTTGAAGGTCTTGAAGGTTCCAGAGATGGAACAGAAGGTAAATAAAATAAATAAACTCATTTTTATTTGCTGAATTATATAATTTTGTTATGAATTATTCAATTTCCTTTACAATTTTAGATCGTTTTTTGTGAATTTAGAAATTTCATATTAGTCTCAATGATTATTACAACGAGCATTGCGTTAGTGCAATCTGCTTCTTATTCTTCATGAAAATTATGATGCGAATTAAACTACAAATCTAGAACTATTGTTTATTAATATAATTACTCTTACTGTATAATTTAGATTTGTTTTTCAATTTGTCTATTTTGGCTTCAAATATCTGCTTTAATTGCAGGCTACTCATAGGAGGACTAGTGTTAGGCATTAGGCAACTCTGATTTAGAGTAAAAAATAACCTGGTCTGTGCAAGTCTAGACATAGAGTATGTGTGCCAAGTGCTTGTGGAAATTACCCAAAGAGTAAAATATAAATTAAAAGGAAAACAAAGAATAAGAGATTTGTGGAGGATAATTAGTTTATAGCTTTAATAGTTTAGATTTAAGTTGTAAGTAGATGGAATTTCCAGGAACTAACTTGTGGACAATGGATATGTTCAATGGTCTTTTGGAATTCAGAGTTTGATGCGTTTTTCATGAGTGTTTTATGTAAATTTTGCATCTGTAGTAGTTCTATATGGTCACTAGAGCTGAAACAGGGCCATGTGCTGCTTAGAAAATAGGTGAACTTTTGAATTTGACACATTTTCAAATGAAATTCACCAATGAGTATTGGCTTAGTGCTTTGCTGTGAGATATTTTTTTACATTAGAATGTTGATTGAGGATTGGCTTGAAAGAACCTGAATATATTTAACCAAAAATCATGACCTCTGCATCCCTTTTGGTCAGAATTTCGATCTAAAGTTACTAATTGCCCTCTATTTTTGTGAACTACTTCTTTGCAGGTGCATTCAAAACCTTCTTCTATTGAATTCCTATTCAATTTTAGCTGCTGACTTTTACATGCATTTTTTTACTAAGGCATCCTCTTAGAGTTTAGAAAGGCCCTATAGAGAAACACCTGAGATGAAAACTCTCTTTTTGTTGCCACCTTTTCTGAAAATCTTCTTCTTTACTCTTGTTTGATTAACATTTTGCTTTATGTGTGTACTCAGGTCCACATTGCATAGAGTTTTGGTGAATGGTCAAGAGAGATATTCTGTAAGACCCCACAGCCACAGCCACAGCCACAAGTACTTTTCTTGATTAGGCTCACTCCAACTTTTCTTTATGGTTGTAATTGTTTCCTTGTCTAGTAGTAGTAGTAAGCACCCACTTCTGAAATGTTTGTGCTTCGTTTCTTCATGCATTGCCCCATTGTTCTGTTGATTTTATTATTTGTTTTACAAACCATATGTGTATCACTATTTTTTGTTTTGGAAATAGTATCTCTTCTCACCCAATCATTGTCGAAATGAATATAGACATTCCATTGTTCAATTTGGAAATGCTGCATGCATTGCAAATGTAATGCATGATTGGCTAATTAATGTCGGTTTTATGGAACTTCACTTGTTAGTTTTTATTCTACCAATCTTTTAATTAATGTCGGCTTATGCTTCTAATTCTGTTAAAGATGCTGGGTATGAGAATGAAACAAAAGAACCAGATAAACGCAATGATCCAACTTCAGTTGACAAGGTCAATGATTTCAAATTTGAGGAAGATGACCCTAAAGCAAGCACAAAGTTAACATTGAGCAATGTTCAAAATCAAGCTGGTATCTTGCCACTTGTATCACAAATAAATTTTTTCTTTGACAAGCATGTATTAGAAGACCACATAATTAATAAACAAGCCATATTTCCCCCTCCCTCTCTCTCATGTATACATTGCAAAAACTAAAAAAGACTTAGAGCAGGCCCATGGGATCATGGCTCCAACGAAAGACTAAAAAAAAAAAGCTCAAGAAGCCCATTTTTCAGCCCCTGAAATCTCAATAGTCAATATGGGCCCAATCCCACCCAAGTAAGGTAACAGAGGCCAACATAAATCTAGTTGGGGTTTGTCAAACAGAACTAAGTTGCATTTTTATAAAAAAAGGCATGCATGAGCCATATCTAGTGTGCTACTATTTTTTTTTTTATCGTGTAAGAGAGTATTCACTTTGCATGAGCCATATCTATTGTGGGACATTTATCCCTGTTTCTTTGTTCTCAAAGTTCTGTTCTTGATCATCATCAAAGTTAATTATATTCCTTCTGAAAATAACATATGTATTTTTAATTAAAAGTGTTGTATTTTTTATTTTTTCGCTAGAAAGTGTTGTAGCTGATATCTCTAGCCATATTGGATCCATTTTCTGTGTTTGGATTCTACACCCAACACCTCTCTTTCGCTTTCTTGCCTCCTCTCAGGTAACAATTTTCTATCTTCACATACATATGTTTTTGAATTTTCAATTCTGTATAATCTTAGGGTTTGCCAATCACCCTCTAATGCTCTATGACTGAAAATTTTGAATGTTTTGTTCTCTAAGGCGCATTGGTTGTTTTTTTTTCTTTATTTATGCTTTCTGGGTTAGGCATGGGGATGATGTATTTCAATTTATTGTGCTTGAATTGTGAGGGTAAAGTTTCGAAATTTTTGTTATTTGGTGGGGCTATTGGTGAGGTTTCTGTAGGACCCAAATAATCACAAAGAGCTTCATTTTTTTTTTGTACAAACAATAATATTCTAAAATTTATTTTACAAACAAAATAAATCAAACAATAATAAAAGTACAAACAATAAATCAATGATATAGCATCTTCTACTAACCTTTTTTTTTTTTTTTTTTTTTTATGTGGCTAAATTCTGAAATTTATTATTATCCCTATGCTTCTCAGTTATTTTATTTCAATATTTAAATTTCATTCTACTGTCTTTATTCAATCTCGTATCTCTATAGGACCCAAAGAGCTTCATTTTTTTTTTTCTTTGGGTGCTATTAATACTAATATAGCTATAAATACAGAAAAATCAAACAAATTTTAATAGAGCTATAAAAAATATTTTTTATAAAAAGTAACTGAAGCCCAAGTAGGTGCTTGTAGAAGAAACTTAATATTTTAATAAATTCAAATTTTTTTTTCCCTACTCTTTATAACCTTGTTTAAGACAATTTGAAGGAATTCTACCTATGGCTAGAAGTGTTGGAAACAATGATGCTTTTGCAAGAGAAGAATCAGCTAGAAGTGCTAGAAATTACGGAGCTATTGCAAGAAAAGAGTCAGGTGGAAGTGCTAGAAACAATGGAGCTATTGCAAGAAAAGAGTTGGCTAGAAGTGCTAGAAACTACGGAGCTATGGCAAGAGAAGAGCCAGTTGGAAGTGCTAGAAACAATGGAGCTATTGCAAGACAAGAGTCAGCTAGAAGTGATAGAAACTATGGAGCTATGGCAAGAGAAGAGTCTACTGGAAGTGCTAGAAACAATGGAGCTATTGCGAGCTATTGCAAGAGAAGAGTCGACTAGAAGTGCTAGAAACTATGGAGCTATTGCAAGAGAAGAGTCAGCGGGAAGTGCTAGAAACTATGGAGCTATGGCAAGAGAAGAGTCAGCTGGAAGTGCTAGAGATAATGGAGCTATAGCAAGAGAAGAGTCTGGAACAAGTGAAAGTGGTGGCTCACGAGTTGGTAACTAAAACACTACATTTTTTGAAATGTCTATCAAATTATCATTCTAATATTTGCAACCATCTATAGTTGACTTGTGTCTATCAATTTTTTTGACTACACAGGAAATAAGAAAGGGCGAGGGGCTACACGGAATCTAAAACTTGCAAAACTTTTTACAAAGGAAAGGTTCCCAATCATATGGAAAAAGGGAATACCAGTAGTGAAATACTCTAAAGTATTCAAATCGGAGTGTACTACCCTTGTTAGACGGATTAGTATAGTACCTTTACAAGTCAAAGATTGGAGAGAGGTGCCTTATCAAAACAAAAGAAAGCTATTTGATTATATATTGGTGCGTTATATAAAAGTGTTTTGAAATAAAAGTTTTCTTTATAATGCACAAATGTAATCCTTATTAGTTTTCATTTTTTAGGAACGCTTCATTGTTGAGGGTCAAGAGACTCTTGTTTGGCGGCAAATGAATAGGTCATACAAAAATTACCGAAGCTCCTTGAAGAAAAAATGGTTTAAGCCATATGAAGAGGATCCTGAAGAGGCACTAGAAATTTTGCCACCTAACATGGCGGATGATGATTGGAACTATCTTGTGAATTTATGGAGCAATAAGGACTGGAAGGTACTACTACATATGGAAATTATTATCTTGTGAAATTTTATAGAGACTTAAAAATATTTTTTAATCCAATGTATGTTTTTGAATGTAGACAATGTGTGATAAAAAAACAAGTATAGTCGTTCCAAAAACTTTATCATTCACATTACTGGATCAAAAATCTTCCAACAACGAAGTGAAGAAGAGGTTTGTATATATCATTTTCTCAATCTTTGAAACTTAATTTTTTCAAGATAAAATATTGTTGCATTGTTATTTATGGTGCTTGACATTTTATGGAATGTCTATACTTTGTGTTGTTTAAATGATAGACATTTTATGGAATGTCTATGCTTTGTGTTGTTTAATGATAGAGGGAGAAAACTGGAGAATATCCTAGCCGACTTCAATTATTTGAGATCATACATATGAGATCTAATGGGCAAGCTGCAAATGAAACTACACAGGAAGCATTGGTATGGAAATTTCTAAAAATGCTTGTATAACTTGTTATTAAGATTTATTTTTATATGCTACTAGAAAATGTATTTTTTAATGTGCTTTTAGCAAAGGTAGTATAAAATTATAAATGCTCTTTTAATGTAGATGAAATTTAAGAGACTTACTGCTGAAGTGGCTGAAGGGTCTTTGCAAATGTCCGGCGATGAAATGTTTGTAGAGGTATTTGGACCTGAACATCATGGTCGTGTTCATGGTTATGGTGATGGTATTAGTCCTACAGAGTTATGGGGTTCCTCTTCATCTACTATTCGTGACCTCCAAATTCAATTGAAAGAATCTGAGGAAAGAAGCAAGGAGAATGATGCTAACCTTCTAAGGAAATTGAAAGAATCTGAGGAACACCGCAAGGAGAGTGATGCTAATGTACAACTCTTGAAGGCACAAGTTAATCGGGTTGAGAGTTTGTTAGCACAAGTACTCAAAAACATGGCCCCATTTGAGTTAGCTCAATCTGATTGTTCTTCTTAACTTTACCAATCAGGTTAGTTTGTTAACTTTACTTGTTCTTTTAATTTAAGGGTTTGTTACCTTTTTTTTTTTTTGACCAAAAGGTAACAAGTTATGGAACTCTTCTACAAGTTATGGAAATAATTCACAGTTAATTATTGAATCTTTTGTTGATTTTCCATTGCAGGTTGTTGGAAGTGTATAGAAGAGAAAAATCAGTCTGTTTTGTAGAGAAAGTATGAACTTTCATTCTATTTTGGCTGGATACATCTTCTTGTAGATACAGTCTGAGCTATCATTAGTCTGTCAAATGCTATGTTTTGCAAGTTTTGATTCACCCTTTGCTTCAAGTGCAGAACAAATCTCATGATGATGATTTCCAAAATTCTTGGTTTGTGCAAAGTAAACATGTGACTTCCTCTTTACTTTTCTAAATATTCTTTGGTTCACTATGATGTCATATGAATGAAATTACTGCTATATGTAATGATTAGAATGTACAGGAGCTAATACTAATACTTCTGCTTTATGGTGGATAAATAAGTTGGGTTAAGTACTTTGGTGTTACACAGCCATTGTCTTCCATTTTTCATTGATTTATGTTGATTTCTTAAACATAAATCAGATTTGTGAGTTGGTGGAATTGCATTTAAGGCATCCACAGCCTTTTGAAAATATTGGAGTGAAACCTCCCAAGGGAATTTTGCTATATGGGCCTCCTGGTACTGGAAAGACACTCATAGCAAAGGATATTGCTTTAGTTTTTTTTTTTTTTTTAAACTACTATTTTCAACGGTTTCAAAATGTTGAAATTTATCCCAAGACAACATATATTTCAACAATTTTCAATAATATTTCGACGTTTAATAATTGTTGATAAAGGTGTATTACATTTTTCGACGGTCACGTAGGGTGTAGAAAAAAAGTTTCGACATAGTTTTTAGTGGCGGTTCTCAACGGTCACTTAAACCGTCGAAAATACTTTTATCGACGGTTTTTAATACTTTTTTCAACGTTTTCAACCGTTGAAAATAGCAAACTTTCTTGTAGTGTGGGTAGCTACAAAGTCAATGTAGATGGTGTAGTTTTCACCAAACAGTAGCAGGTTGGTATTGGGGTGGTAATACGTGACTCGGTAGGAGAAGTGATCGCTGCTCTAAGCCATTAGCTTGCTCGTCCCTTAGGTGCGTTGAAGACTGAAGCCAAAGCAATGGAGGTGGGGGTCCAATTTGCATTGGATGTAGGGGTTCGTGATGTAATTTTTGAGGGTGATGCTCTGAGTATATGCAATGCAGTTAGAGGAGTGGGTGAAGTGTCCACGTCTGTGCAAAATCTTGTAGTTGGTATGTCTCAACATGTAAAAGCTTTTAGAAATTATGCTTTTTCCTATACCAAGAGGCAGGGAAATATCCCTGCACACCTGTTGGCCCACCAAGCTAGAAGTATAGAAAGCTATGTTGCATGGCTGGAGGAGTGTCCTTGTCTTATTGAGCATGCATGTGCTCATGATATTGTATCTTTTTCACATGTTGAATAAAGTTTTTCTCTTCCTATAAAAAAAAGAAAAAAAAAAAAAGAAAAAAAAGAAAAAAAAAAGAAAGCTTGATGCATTATAAATTGTTGTTGCCACAATTTAACAACATTTGTGTTAAGACCACGAAAACTTATTAAATGTGGCCTTTTTTTGTTCTCCAATACTGTTGTTTCCATTGTGATTTTATTTTGTGTGATCATATTGTGATCAGTTGGGACAAATTTTGCATGGAATGATGTCACTCAACACATTGATGACATTGCAGCAACCTCACCCTTGTGGCATGTGATTGTTATCAAAAACTTTATTCTCCAGCACATTAATATTGCAAACACTAGTCTCTCATTTTCCCCTTACCATACATTATGGATGTGGAGGAACGAATCTCTCCCTTAGAAGGTATTGTTTACTTTGGGAATGGGCCAAGGAGGACGATACCACCCACACGGATTTGCTTAATCCCACATCGGGGAGAGACGACTC
Source organism: Quercus aquifolioides (assembly GCA_019022515.1). Taxonomy (NCBI): domain Eukaryota; kingdom Viridiplantae; phylum Streptophyta; class Magnoliopsida; order Fagales; family Fagaceae; genus Quercus; species Quercus aquifolioides. Next base: position 125,304 of record JAFHAW010000142.1, read on the forward strand.
CCACCCACAGCTTATAAGCATGAGCTCACAAGTGGGGTGTACCCATCAAGTAGTTTTTTAGACATCCCATCAAGTAGTACTACTTGATGGGTACACCCAACTTGTGAGCTCATACTTATAAGCTGCGGGTGGGAGGCGTCTCTCCCCGATGTTGGATTGAGCAAATTCGTGTTGTTGGCATCGGTCTCCTCAGCCCATTCCCAAAGTGGAAAATACCTTCTAAGGGAGAGATTTGTTCATCCACAAAAAGGCGCCTTTTGGGGTTTAAGGGGAAACTCCCACCTTCCCCTTTTGTCATTAAGCGCTGGGCCTAACCGAAGGAGTGCCATCAAGTGATCACATGCCAAGTGCAATTTTTTAGACATCCCATCAAGTAGTACTACTTGATGGGTACACCCCACTTGTGAGCTCATGCTTATAAGCTGCGGGTGGGAGGCATCTCTTCTCGATGTGAGATTGAGCAAATTCGTGCAGGTGACATCGGCTTCCTCGGCCCATTCCCAAAACAGACAATACCTTTTAAATGAGAGATTCGTTCCTCCACAAAAAGTTTTTTTGGCGCCTTTTGGGGTTTAAGGGGAAACCCCCACCTTCCCCCTTCGTCGTTAAGCACTGGGCCTAACCGAAGGAGTGCCATCAAGCGATCACATGCCAAGTGCAGTTTTTTAGACATCCTATCAAGTAGTACTACTTGATGGGTACACCCCACTTGTGAGCTCATGCTTATAAGCTGCGGGTGAGAGGCGTCTCTTCTCGATGTGGGATTGAGCAAATCCGTGTGGGTGGCATCGGCCTCCTCAGCCCATTCCCAAAGCGGACAATACCTTCTAAGGGAGAGATTCATTCCTCCACAATGGACATTCGGACCCTTACCCTTCTTGTCTAGATATATTTTTATTTTATGAGTAGCATTTATTATGAGCACTCTGTTGCACACACACTTACGCAATTACACACATGAAAAAACTAAAATCATGATTTGAAATCACAATTTTTAGGTTGTAAATCATCGTGACTACTTTTTCAAATTTTTATTATTAATTTTTTTGCACTAAAAAAATTTATGTTATGAAAATTATATGGCAGTTAATTTTCTATTTTTTTAGATTAATACTATTACTAATGTTTTGAGCCTGAGTGTCAAAATGATACTTTTTGGACAAAATTTCACAAGATATAACCAAGCCAACAATTTTTCAGGTAGCAATTTTGAAAAATTTTTGTGAATTTTTGTAATGGTGAAGATTTTTGTAAAAAATTGAATATGGAAACACTATTTTTAAATAATGGGTATGATCATTTAATAGGCACCTCTGAAGAGTTACCTTGGCTGATTCAAAGAATTAAAAATCCTTTCATAAGTAAAAATTGTTTCTTTGAGGGAGCTTAATGAGCCACTTACTCCCTTGTGTGTGTGTTTGTTTCTAAAAAAAAAAAAAAAAAGCGGCCTTTAGGTGCGCCTCAAGTGGATGTCAATTTGGCTTGTCTCATCTTGAACTAAGTGCCAAGTTGCACTCTCTATTTGTCGGTTGGTATTTAAATAGTGCTGTTAGAACTAAATGCACACAAGGCTTGCTCGGGAGGAGAAAATTTACATCGCATCAGATGCATGTAATACCATCTCGCTTAACAGGGCTTTGGTCTTGTTCGAGTGGCCCACGCATATTTGTGAGGTCTACTCTTATGTAAGAGGAAATATGGCCTCGATGCATATAATATCATCCTGTTTGAAAGGGCTTACTCCTTGCTTTTGGGGTCCACTAAAATTGAATTTTTTTTTTTAAATTTCTCCATTTCGTTTACCTTCCAAAAAATACTTACTGATGTTTCGACCACATTGTTTATATCTATATATTTACAGCAACAGCAAAACGTGTTTAGGAAGAGCAATTCAAAGTAGACATGGCATTCAGGACAGGGTGCAATTTTTTTCCCATCACATAGCAGACCATTCAAACAAGACACGACAGCCATTCCAAAACTTCATGGTAAATTTAAAACTGTTGTAGTGTAGAATGGCATCTAATTTCTTACTCTAAGAAATTTAAAAGTGACAGCTCTATTTAATCTCAAAAGAAAAATATTCTTTCATACTCGTTCACATTTATTATTTCACTGACATACTTACAATTAACATAAAGAATATTAATATTCTAATATATAAAAATGAATGTAAAATAGTGAAAATGGGAGAGGAAAAAGCATTACATCACCGTATCTTAGAAATATCTAATAATTTTTCCCATAAAAATAGAAATTATTATAATGCCTTTTTTGTGGATCAACTAATAAAATACAAGGATACAATGACAAGATTAAAGAAAATACACACCCAATTTGGAGAAGGGTATACAATTTTATTTATTTATTTTTACATACCATTTCTTATATAGATATTTATATATATCCACTACACAAACACAAATATAAATGCAAGATAAATCACACTATCATAGAAGCATAGAGAAAACTCACGTGGACAAATGCATTAATCAGACATTCTGAGCTGAGTCTCGATTGAGTATGCCTGCATGAGAGAGTAAAGCCCACAAGTGAGTCACAAACTCTCCTCCCTTAGTCAGGTGCTCTACATGAACGTTTGTGTCATCGGAGGGAGCCCCAAAGAACATCATAGTTATCCGGAGGTTGACACTAAACCTAAGCTTGATCGACCCTTGATCACCCCTAGTTATCCAATTATGCAAAAATTGTCTGTGCAGCCTTGGAAGCATACCTTCATGCCCATGGTAGCGAGTGTAGCCTTTGTGTCCTCACTATTAGCTTCAAGCTCTCAATTCAAAATTAGTTTGATTCAGCTTTATGTTTTTGGGCATTTTGAAAACTTGTTTTTATAAGTGTGTTTTGCAACTGTATCTTGAAGGGTGCTACCCAAAAACGCGTAAAATCACAATAATGGGGTCATTAAGTGCGATTTTGAAAACTTACCAAATGCCAAAATATGCTAAACCAAAATGGCCACTCAATATATATAGTACAGCATCAAGTTATCAATTATTCTGAAACCAATAGTTCCCTAAGAGTGATGAGGTATGTGTAATGCCTCCATTGGATGAGATTCAATACGTGCCATCCAAAATATTTTGTTAAGCAGCCGTTAGATTATAAAGTTTCAATGACATTCTTTCTTTCTTCTCTTCCAAACTAAATCTGAACCTTTCTAAGAGAATCAGCATGCATCTCGGCTCTTAGTTAGAGACAATATCAGATACTATTACTGAAAGGGGAATCAAAACTAACTATCACGAAGATTTTACTGAAACAGAAAAAGAGAGAAAATCGAAGGAGAATTCTGTGCATTATTTCCTCAGAGAATAGTTACAAAGTACACAACAGAAATGAGGAGCTAAAAGCCTAAACCCACCTACAATCCCTATTTATACGAGCTAAAATCTTTTGTATATATATAGCAAATTAACTACCTCAGCTATTTGCATGTAACAGAACCGTAACAGACTCCAATTACAACAAATTCCATTATCTACATTTACATTGCATTTTCACAAATCCACAAAACAAACCCACCTATGCCTATCTTTATTTCTTGATCTCTCTTTCTTTCTAATCCAACAATGGATGTGATTTTTGAGCCCCATAGGGGAAGACCATTCTCTATTGAAGCGGGTTTCTTTGATACTATCTTAGAGATCAAAGAAAAGGTAAAAAAATACCAAGGCATACCTGTGTCCAAACAAACCTTAATCTTCAATGGCAATGTCCTCAAAGACGACCTCAACATTGAACACACCGAAATCCTCCAAAACTCGCACATTCAACTCATGATCGCCGCCTCGGAATATGACAAATCTCCCGAGAACTCATCATCGCCCTCCAAGAAAATCCAGCTCACCGTGAAAATCCCCACGTACAAAATGCATGTTCCTCTAGAAATGGAGGTAACCGACACGGTTGGAAAGTTGAAGGAAAAGATTCAAGAAATGGAGGCTGTCCCAGTTAACCGTTTGATGATTCATTCGAGTGGTGCGGAGTTACAAGACCACAGGTTTTTATGTGAATGTGAGATTTCGGAGAATTCGGATATTGATGTCAGTTTTAGGCCTTCGCCAACGACAGCCTCACCGGCTGCAATGGCAGCATTGTCCCCGTCCCTGTCACCAGGGCCAGGGCTGAGGCCAACGACGTTGTTGGGGTCGAAGAAATTGAAGCTGCTGGTATTGCAGAAATGCGGGACGAAGAAGATTCCGGTGGAGATAAATGCATCGGATAATGTTGGGGAATTGAGGAAGGAGCTGCAGAAGTTGCAAGAGATGCTACAGTTTAGTCTTCCGCAAGAGGGTTATTTCTTCATTTACAAACAGAATGTGATGGATGATGATAGGTCCTTTTGGTGGCACCATGTTGGGCAAGGTGACACAATAGAGGTCTTCAATGGGAGTGTCACTGGTGGTTCGTAAGTATGTTTCTTTTTTGCTCTAATGCTATGTGCTAGAATAATTTCTTGGGAATTTGATAGTTTGGAGATAGGAATTTTGATCTGTGTTGAAAGCACCGAAATACAAGTTGAGGTACATGGTTCTTAATGTTTATCTTGCCTATTTTCGTTTTTGTTTGTTTCTTCAACTTTAAAATAGGCATCTTTATGATTATGAGAAAGGTTTTCTCTCTATGTTTGTCACGGAACCTTAGAGGTGAAAAAAGGGTTGCCTCCTGGTAAAACGTTCTTTCCGTTTCGGCGGTGGAAAACTTTTCTAACGCATCTCAGCCTCTAGAATGTCATGGATGAGATTGCAACGAAGTGTGTGGGTTTACGGTTGACGGAAAAAGAAGAAAGCGAGGTGGACCTGACGCCACCGGTGACGGAAACAGGACACGTTCTAGTGGGCCGGTTTTGCATGAAACGCCGAGTTAGCCTTGAATCGGTGGCGCGAGTGCTAAGGTCGGTTTGGTGGACTACGAAGAACTTCGAGGTCTGCGATATGGGCGAAAACAAAGTATTGTTTCAGTTTGAGGATGAGAACGACCTTGACAGAGTGCTTTTGCTAAGTCCCTAGGCTTTCGATAAGTATCTGGTGCTCCTCCATAAACTCGGTGCGGGCGAAGCGGTAAACAAAGTCCAGTTCAACCAGGCGTCGTTCTGGGTTCAGATTCACGGGCTTCCCACCATGAGTCAAACCAGGGAAGCCGGAATACGTATAGGGAGTATACTCGGTAAGGTCGAGAAAGTCGAAGTGGATGAGAAAGGATTTTGTTTGGCGGGGTACTTACGCATCCGAGTTACGATAGACATAACTCAACCATTGTGCCGGGGAAGGATGGTTCGCATAGGAGGAGCGCCATCGAAGTGGGTAGATTTTAGATACGAGCGGCTACCCATCTTCTGCTACTGGTGTGGGAAGGTTGATCACGATGAACGAGACTGCACTCAATGGCTGCGAAGCAAAGAATCTTTAAGGGCGGAGGATAAACAGTTTGGGGCTTGGTTGCGCGCATCACAGGATTGGCTTCAAAGACCACAGCTGGTTCTTGCAGCAAAGCAGAGTGGTGAAGGTAAAGAGGGTCCAATCGGTGAAGATGGCTCCGGCAAGGGTGTTGCACAGACCGCCCATGCGATAGCTCTGAGAATGGCCGACTAAGGTCACATGCGGGACGACGTGGACCCCACTAGGACTGAAACAGCAAGTACAGCTGCCATGCGCCCACGTGGGGAGGAGAAGATCCCAAAAAATCTGACGCTCTTTAATTTCACAGAAAAGCTGAGAGAAATTGATGCCGCAATTTCAGAAACTAATACAAAGCTGGTAGATTTACCATTACCAGATCATACACCGGATTGTGAGGAAAACAAGGAGAGATTCTTGGAGATTAAAAAATTAAATGTGAAGGAGGATGAGCTGAAGAAGTCAGTGGACTTTTTGGTTAGGCCCACATCTATAGTGGACAAGGAATTTATGGATTTGGACCCAGCCTTACCCACTCCTAATAATACTTCAATGGGCCAAGCTTTAAGTCAAGCCCAAGTACTTTTTTCTATAGGACCTCATAATCCAAGCCTACCAAGTGTGACAAAAATAAGGAAGTTAAGGAGCCCAGCTCAGAAAAAGAATAAAAAAGAACGTAACGTGACGGAGAAAGAAAATGCATGGCATAGGGCTCCGGTTATGAACAAACGGGGTGAGGAGCACACTGATAAGGTGATGAGTTCCGAAGACAACGAAGTAGGGCTGAAGTGAAAGATACGTGTTCCTCTAGAAGAGATTATGATGGGAGAGGAAGTGGGGAAAAAACAGAAAATAGAAGGAGAGGTTCTGGCGCTTGGTAAAATAATGGCAGCACAACTTGGATCGGCGGCGGCTGCTGGACAGCCCCGCCGGGAGCAATGAGTGCCATATGTTGGAACTGTCGGGGGCTTAGGAACCCCTATATAGTTAAAGCCCTCCAGAATGCAGTTTTGGAGGAAGATCCCACTTTGGTCTTCATCATTGAGACCAAGTTCGTAGTGTCAGAGATGGAAAGTATCAAGAGCAAACTAGATCGGCAACAGGGCCTGGTGGTCCCTAGTATAAGGCGGGGTGGAGGTTTGGCACTCTTATGGAGAAGTTCTACGAAAGTGGATGTCCAAACTTTTTCGCCTCGTCATAACGATACTATAGTTACTAAAGAACATGGTAACAGGTCGTGGAGATTTACCGGTTTCTACAGCCACCCGGAAACTAGTAAAGGGAGGAGTCCTGGAGACTATTGGAAGAGTTGAGTAAGAGAAGCACTCTTCCATGGATTTGTATGGGGGACTTCAATGAAATATTACATTTAAGAGAAAAAGTGGGAGGTAACTTAAGGCCTGAGAGGCAGATGAGGAGCTTCAGGGAGACAGTAAACAGATGTAACCTCCGAGATATGGGATATATAGGATCTGACTTTACTTGGAGTAGGAGACTAGGCGAACGAGGCTGGGTTAGAGAACATCTAGACAGGGCCTTAGTATCTTCATCCTGGGTGGCAATGTTCCCGAGAGTGAGATTACACCATATGGCAGCATCAACGTCAGACCATTGCATGCTGGTACTCAAAGCTCCACAGACAAGGCGAAGATTGCGTCGGAGATAAAAAATGTTTAGGTTTGAATCAATGTGGCTTAAAGATGAACAATGTGAGGAAGTGGTGTTTGAAGCCTAGGAGAGAGGTAAAAGCATGGGTACTTAACACTTGTTTACACAATGTATGGAAGAATGTAGAAGGTCACTATCCTTTTGGAATAAAAATACGTTTGGACATGTAGGTAGGAAGATATCAACACTTCAGAAAAGGCTTCAATGGTTAGAAGGGCGACGGGATGGTCTTGTGAATATGGAGGAGGTTGAAGAAACAAGGGTGGAGATGAATCGGATGCTGGCGGTGGAAGAAAATATGTGGCATCAATGATCTGGGCACTGGTGGCTGCAGTCGGGTGACTGTAATACCTCTTTCTTTCATGCCAAAGCATCCAACGGACACCAACGGAACACTATTCTCAGGATCAGGGACTCAGAAGATAATTGGCAAGAGGATGAGGAGGTGATTGGCAGAACTTTTGTGGAATATTTTGAGAACCTTTTCACAACTTCTCAACCAGAGGTCAGTGTAGAACTATTAGATGCCATCCAGACCAAAGTGACTGATAGAATGAATGCCAGACTGTTACAGGAATTTCAACCCTCAGAGGTAGAGAAAGCTTTAAAACAAATGCATCTCATGAAGGCGCCCGGACCCGATGGTATGCCTCCCTTATTCTATCAACACTTTTGGTCTACTGTAAATTCTATTGTTACACGTGCTGTGTTGGATTTTCTTAACCATGGTGCAGCTCCTCCTAACTTTCATGAAACACATATTGTCATTATCCCAAAAACTAAGAATTCAGAAAGAGTGACGGACTATAGACCAATTAGTCTGTGCAATGTGGCATACAAGTTAGCATCCAAAGCGGTGGCAAACAGGTTGAAGCTGGTGCTGCAGGATGTAATTTGTGAAAATCAAAGTGCCTTCGTTTCTAAAAGGCTCATCACTGATAATGTGCTAGTGGCACACACTACAAAAAAAAGGGTCTTTAGCCGCGTTTTAAAAACGTAGCCATAGACCCCAAAAACGTGGCTATAGGATAGAGCCGCGTTTCCTATAGCCGCTTTACAAACATGGCCTAAACACCGCAGCAACAGACCTATGGCCGCGTTTTTCAAAAACGGGGCTAAAGGTAATACCTATAGCCATGTTTTTTAAAAACACGGCTAAAGGTCAGACCTGAAGCTGCGTTTTTAACCCGGTAGGATATATTGGGGCCTATAGCTGCGTTTTTAAAAAACACGGCTATAGCCCGCTTTGAGCTGCATTTAAAACGCGGCTATAGGTTTTTCTAAAAACAAAAAAAAAAATTGGGGTTTTTTTTTTTCCCCTCGGAAAATTCAAAATTAATCATAAATATAAAATACAAACCAGAAAATTCAAAATAAAAAACACCATACTCACAATACAAACACACCCAAAAAATTCAAAATCAAGCACAAACCCAGAAAATTCAAAATCAAACACAACATATTCACAATACAAACAAACCCAAAAAATTTAAATTCAAACACAAACCCAGAAATTCAAAATCAAACACAACGTGCTCCAAAATATAAGAACACAAACCCATTTAAACGTAATCACAATATCAGCAACACAATAGCACAAATTCAAGCACAGATCCACAATAGCATCTCCTCCATTTTCTTACTAACTAAACATAAAATAACCAAAAAAAAAAAACTAGATCTATTGACAAATCAATGTGCTTGAGATGAAGAAAAAAAATGAAAGAAAGAAAAAAAATAAAGCAGCAGATCCAAACAAACAAAGGAAAAAAAAATGTTACCCAGTGAAGAAGGAAGAAAGAAAAAGGAAAAAAAAGAAAAAGAAAAAGAAGAAGAGTTAGCCAGATGTGAGGAAGGAAGGGAAAAAAAAAAAAAAAAAAGGAAAGAAAGAAGAAACCTTACGGAGGAGCAAGTGAAGAAGGAAGAAAGAAAAAGGAAAAAAGAAAAAAGAAAAAAAGAAAAAAAGAAAGAGAGTTACCTAGATGTGAGGAAGGAAGGAAAAAAAAAAGGGAAAGAAAGAAGGTACCTTACAGAGGAGCAAGTGGATTAGAATGAAGAGAGAAAAAAAAAAAGAAAGAAGGAGAAATAAGAAAAGAAGAAAGTGGGGGTAGGTGAGTTTGTAAGTGGGAAAGGAGAGGCACGTGAGAAGCTGAATTTTTTTTTTTTTTTGGTTACATATAGCGGCGTTTTTAAAAATGTGGCTATAGGTCATGTCACTAAAGGGTGACCTAAGCCGCGTTTTAAAAACACAGCTTCAGGTTATACGGCTGGACCTATAGCCACGTTTTTTGAAAATGCAACTATAGGTCAGTGACATATTTATAAGGCTGGACCTATAGCCGCGTTTCTTGAAAATGCAGCTATAGGTAACGTAACTAAAGGCTGATAAGCCACGACCTATAGCCGCGTTTTCGAAAAACACGGCTATAGGTAACGTCACAAAAGGGTGACCTATAGTCGCATTTTTTGAAAACGCGGCTATAGGTCAGTGACATATTTATAAGGCTAGACCTATAGACGCGTTTTCAAAAAACGCGGCTATAGGTAACATCACTAAAGGCTAATAAGCCGCGTTTAAAAAATGCAGCTTCAGGTTATACGGTTGGACCTATAGCCGCATTTTAAACACGGCTAAAGAGTAGCTATAGCTGCGTTTTTTAGAAAACACAGCCATAGGTCCCTTTTAAAAAAAATTATTCGTCTGGACCTACAGCCGCGTTTTAAAAACGCAGCTATAGGTTGGCTATAGTCGCGTTTTTAAAAAACGCAGCTATAGGTTGAGGCTTTAGCTGCGTTTCTTAGAAACGAGGCTGTATGTTAGCTATAGCCGCGTTTTTTGTAAATGCGGCTAAAAAAAAACGCGGCTATAGCCCACGTTTTTTGTAGGTACATGAGATAATGAATCACATCAACAGGAAGAAGAAAGGAAAGTGTGGGGAGATGGCATTGAAGCTAGACATGAGCAAAGCCTATGACCGTGTGGAATGGGATTGCTTGAAACAAATTATGGCCAAATTGGGATTTCATGAGAACTGGATCCGTCTGGTCATGAGGTGTGTCTCCTCAGTCACTTATGCAGTATGGGTCAATGGACATGCATATGGGCAGATTGTTCCTACACGAGGGCTGCGCCAAGGGAACCTTTTGTCGCCGCATCTGTTCCTGATTTGTGCTGAAGGACTGTCAGCGCTACTACACAAGGTTGTTCGAAATAAGGAGTTAAAGGGTGTTGCGGCATCGGCAAGGGGGCCTAGAATCTCGCATTTATTTTTTGCCGATGACAATTTGATTTTTGGGAGGGCAACAGTGAAGGAGTGCTCTGAAATCTAGTGGGTATTACCGGTTTATGAAGAGTCATCTGGCCAACAACTGAACAGGAACAAGACCTTACTTTTCTTTAGCCACAATACAGCCAATGGAGTGAAGGAGACAATAAAAGCCATGTTTGGAGCACAGGTCATAAAACCACATGAGTCTTATCTTGGGTTACCATCATTGGTAGGTAGGTCGAAGAGAAACACTTTCGCTCAGCTGAAACAACTGGTGTCAAACAAGCTAGCAGGTTGGAAGGAAAAACTGCTTTCAAGTGCAGGGAAGGAAGTATTGATAAAAGTGGTCGCTCAAGCTATCTCGTTGTATACGATGAGCTGTTTCAAGCTTCCCAATACATTATGTGATGAGCTTACAGGGATGGTAAGACAATTTTGGTGGGGACAAGTGAAGGATGAGAAAAAGCTAGCATGGATGAGTTGGGAGAAGAATTGTTTGCCAAAGGAAAAAGGTGGAATGGGTTTTAGGGACCTGAAGCTGTTCAACTTTGCCCTCTTGGCGAAGCAGGAATGGAGATTGCAAACGAACTCATCCTCACTCTTCTACAGGGTATATAAAGCAAAGTACTTCCTAAGATGTGATTTTATTGAGGCTTGTTTGGGGAGCCAACCATCTTTTGCATGGAGAAGTATCTGGGCAGCCCAAGACATAGTCAAATGGGGATTAAGATGGCACGTGGGTGATGGAGAAAAGATTCAAGTGTGGAAAGATAAATGGCTCCAATAGCCAAGTACTTATAAGGTTGTAACACCTATGAGCTCAAGTCAGCCAATAGTAATAGTTTGTAACCTGATTGATGGTGACCGAAAGGAATGGAAGGAAGACCTAATATGCCAATGTTTTCTTCCCCAGGATGTTGAAGCCATCCTAAGTATTCCTCTCAGTGCTCATGGTGCAAGGGATAGGATGATATGGGCGGAAAATAAAAATGGGAAGTTTACAGTGAGAAGTGCTTACAAATTGGCCCAAGAAATACACTCTAATGGAAACACGCCTAAGAGCTCTGACCGTGCTGCCTTAAAACAAATGTGGAGGCGCCTCTGGGATATGAATGTGCCAAACAAAATCAAACATTTCGCTTGGAAAACCTGCAAGGACATCTTAGCCACTAAAGAGAACTTAAAGAGGAGAAATATCACCAAGGACTGCACTTGTGACTCCTGTGGTAAAGCGACTGAGACCACCTGCCACTTATTTTGGCTTTGTGACAAGGCCAAAGAGACTTGGCCCTCAAGCAAGCTGGTCATCCCATTTGAGATCAACCCAACGTGGACATTTATGGATGTGATGTGGCAGTTACAAAGGTGGACGGAATCACATCCGGGTTTGGTGGAGCGTGCTATAGCAATATGTTGGGGAATATGGAAGGAGAGGAATATTGCCAGATATGGTGGTAGGCGCAAAGAGGGTAAAGCTATTGTTAGGAGCTCGTTGAGGGTGTTGGATGAGTCCCAACTGGCAAATGTGAGACTACTGGCCCCCACAAGACAGCCTTCAAATGAGATAAAATGGAGACCTCCACAACTGGGCCACTACAAAGTGAATGTTGATGGAGCTGTATTTTCCAAAAGGAAGCAGGTGGGTATTGGAGTGATAATACGTAACTCGGGAGGTATGGTGATTGCTGCACTCAGCCGGAAACTTGCTTTTCCTTTAGGAGCATTGGAGAGAGAAGCAAAAGCAATGGAAGTCGGAGTTCAGTTTGCATTAGACGTTGGGGTGAGGTATGTAACTCTCGAGGGCGACTCAATATGCATCTGTAATGCGCTTCAAGGACTGGGCGAGGCATCATCTTCTGTACAAAACATTGTTGCTAGAACGCTTCATCTTGCAAAAGGATTTAGAACTGTCGCTTTTTCACATACAAAAAGGTTAGGAAATGTGCCGGCCCACTTGTTGGCCTAATATGCAGCTAATGTTGAAAGTTACATTGTATGGCTTGAGGAATGTCCTAGCCACGTAGAGTTTGCATGTAATAATGATTCTTCCTCTTTTTCATTTAATGAACAAAAGTCAAAGCCTTCTCATTAAATAAAAAAAAGAAAAAAAAGGCATCTTTATGAAAAACACCGAAATACAAGTTGAGATATATGAATGGGTTTGGATACAATGATTAGTTGCGGCGCGTTTTAGGCTGTGCGTTTTCTCCCTTCTCCTTTTTTTTTTTTTTTTTTTTTTTTTTTTTTGCCGGCTTTTTTGACTTTGGGGGGACAAAATTTACTGTGCATGTACTGTTCATGCAATATTTAATATTAAAAGTGGGTCCCACAATATTATTCACACATTTAAAAATTATTTTGCTACCGTGTTTTTAGCAACAATCAGTTTTTAGCAACTTTCAGCAACAATAAAAGTCAAAGCCTTCTCATTAAATAAAAAAAAAGAAAAAAAAAAGGCATCTTTATGAAAAACACCGAAATACAAGTTGAGATATATGAATGGGTTTGGATACAATGGTTAGTTGCGACGCGTTTTAGGCTGTGTGTTTTCTCCCTTCTCTTTTTTTTTTTTTTTTTGCCGGCTTTTTTGACTTTGGGGGGACAAAATTTACTGTGCATGTACTGTTCATGCACTGTTCACGCAATATTTAATATTAAAAATGGGTCCCACAATACTATTCACACATTTAAAAATTATTTTGCTACCGTGTTTTCAGCAACAATCAGTTTTTAGCAACAATCAGTTTTTAGCAACTTTCAGCAACAATAAGTGCTATCCAAACGGACCCTATAGGGTTCTTTACGTTTATAATGCTTATTTTAATTTTTATTTGTTCTATATTGAAAATACTAAAATACAAGTTGAGATATATGGTTCTTTACGTTTATAATGCCTATTTTAGTTTTTGTTTGTTTCTTCGACTTTAGAACAGATTATGTACGTAGAGGATTTTGATTTGGTTTCAAGTATTTTCCCAAGACATTATTTGTGTACTTTTCATTATAACTGAGTAATTACTAAATATGCCGTCCAATCATTTGTTATTAGTAAGACAATAAGTTTTGAGCACATTATTCCATGCAATCAATTTCTCTTCGTTTTCTTTTCTTTTTCTATGAATCATTTGTCTCATATTCATTATCATATAAAAAGTTAACAAAATCATTTGCAACTTTTTTTTTTCAAAAAAAAGAAATTATTTGCAAATTATTTTGGTCAATGAAATACATAACTCAGATGCTTAACATCATTTTGATAGATATGCTATTCACATAAATGATTATGTGATACAAGAAATACTTCTTCCCATAAAAAAAAAAAAAAGAAAGGAAACACTTCTATCACCACTTTTACCATTATAGTTGATTGATTTTAAATCAATTTTTAGTTGTGATTTAAAGAAAAATACACGACAAATTAATGATGGAGATGATGTTTCCTATATTTCTTCATTCACTTAGCCAAAAATAAAAGTATGTATTATCTCATATAAATTATTATTAGTTAAAATGAATTTATTTTTGTTTATTCAAAATATACTATACATAATTGCATATTATATGTGGAAATTAAATTTAATCAATGAAATTATATAGAAAAATACTAATAGCTAAAAAAAAAAAAAATGCAAGATTATAGTAAAAATATGAAATTATTGATGCTGAGTATAAATATTAGAAAAACATGGAAGTGTTCATTTGGTTAGAGCTTTTTAGGCCAAAATCACGTTGGTAGTTTCAAATCGCTATTTTTAAGCATTGGATAAAATTTTGAAATCATGCTTTTCAGTTTTAAGTGTATTTTTGCATTATATCTCTGGAATGGTAATGACAAATTCTCACTTTTTCAAAATGTCCAAAATAAAAGAGTCAAAACAAACTCACCCAAAATGTTTTACTGTCTTCGTATTTCACCATTTCGGGCCCAATCCGAAACCCACAACAATTAGTTTTCATTGGCGTGGGGGTGTATGACCAAGGCAAGAGACGGTTGGATACTTGGTATACTGGCCCAATTCATTTTTGTATAAGACCAATCCAAATCCAACCATTCAATTATTATGTACAAGACGGATAATCAATCAAGCCTAGAGTGGGAACCCTTAAAAGTGTTATTTGTGCTAGGATTATCTTGAACCGTCAATAGGGCCATGTCAACTTTGTCAAATCTGTACAAACACATAATTCTGAGACCAGAAAACAAAAGGAAAATTGAAAGGAAAAAAAGAAGAAGAAATATTCTGACCATGTCAAGAAATAAATGTAGCTTAACTCATGCCAATTGCATGTTTTGTATTTGCTTACTGATCATAAAAATAGTAAGAAACTTAGAATAACAATATGACCCATGCAAAGTTGGGTTTTCTCACAATTTAACAGTAGTTCTGTATGTGAAGTCAATAGGAATTCCATTGAATAGGTCTTTCATTTTTCTTTATTTTTTCGTACTTCTATTTCCATTGTGATTTATTTTGTGCAACCATATTTAGAATTGGGATTTGCATGAAAAGAATATATTCAACATGCTAATAACATTGTAACTATCGATCCCCACTTAAGGCATGATTGGTAGTAGGTTTAAAAGCTAACAACAAATCTTCATTCTCCACAATTTTATTTTGATAATAAAGGGATAGCATTTTCCACCATATTGAGACTTGGCATATTAATTGTATCTTATATTTCTCTAGTTAAATTTGAGGTCAAACCAACTTCACATATCTAGACTATCTCCCTTATCCGGATTCTCACCTTCAAATTTCTCGGCCAGTATGCATTTTTGCCCTCTAAAAACTTCTCGTTATGATAAATATGTGTGATAGTTAAATTTCATTTTATTTTGTTATTTAATTACTAATACTCTCTGTGCTTGATTTTTTTCATGCTTTAAAGTGTGTTTTCTAAAATCTTATGCTATTATTAATTATATATACTAAAAAATGAATTGGTTGGTGTTTTGCAGACTATGGTAATCAATGTTTTATATGGAGAATTCTGCTATCTTGATGAAATTCCACGTAATGCAAAAATCGTTGACATAAAACTGAAGGTCGAGAAAAAAGTTTATGTCCCATGGGTTAGGCTAGGCCTAGCCTATAATGAACAGTTGCTATAAGATGAATTGACTGTAACGGATTATCAAATTCCTCCTGGAGCCAAGCTCCATCTTAGTTCAGTAATTCGAGTTTCGATCAACTGTATAGCTTAAGGGTCAAGGAATCCATTAACGTTGGCTACTTGAAGGAGATGCTTCATACAAAGTATGGCATTGATGTTGAACATAAGAGATTCCAATTTTAAGATGGTCATAAACTTGATGATCGTGCTCTACTGTGTGCTTCCAAAATTTGTGATGGATCTACGCTATTTCTTGGGATTTTTTTTTTTTTTTTTGAGAATGGTATTTCTTGGGATTTAGTGGGTTTGGTATATGATATAATAATAGTACAGATAAATGCATGAAGCATATGAATAAATATTAATATAGGGAATAATATTTTCATTATATAATATTAAAATCCAGTGGTTTCTTGAAGTTGAAAAAAGGAATCTACTCGCCAATGGATTATTATACGATGGTTAAGAATGTGATAAACACATTACCAAGTTTACAGTTAGTTTTTGGATATATCATATGTTAGATTCTAAAAGTTTAGACAATTAGCAAATCGTGAACATAATTTGTCTAGATATAGATCTTAAAATCTATAGGCATGATTAGACAATACTCAAGGTGCTGCAAGTCAGAATACAAGAATAAGCAAGCTGCAGGTCCAAGAATTCAAAACATGCCAAGTTTGACCGATTGAGAAAACATGTTCGACCGATCGAGACACAGGTTCTACAGAATTTAATTAAAGTCCATCAGCCTGTTAAGCCTATTAAGTGATCAAGGTTTCAGATCTATTTCACATAGTATTCAACGGAAACCCGAAGACACGTTTTGTGATGACTTTAGAAGTGCTCTTGTGATATCTAAAAGGTACTGTGTCTTCTCCTTTCAAAGTCACTATCGGAAATCATTCTCATACTATTAGAATTGGTAGATCTAAAATTACTGCTACAAGATCAACAACTGATGGTGATCTGAAACTTTTGAGTGAGATTTCAAAGTCACAAACGTGGGTGTTTGTGCAAATCAAATCCAAGATAGAAAAGTCCATGGAGTTGGAGCTACACGTGGTCGTGTTAGTAAGTTTTACATGAGGTAGTTTAGATTTAGTGTTTAAATCTATTGTAATCTTCCATTCTATCATAGTGGATTTGTTTACCTAGATAGCTAGGTCAAATTCTCCCTAGGTTTTTACTTTGAAACGATTGGTTTCATTGGTTTTCCTGAGTAATCATATCGTTGTCTTATTTATTTTTCCGCACTATATGATATGATATTTTGTTGTTTAACCTAGATCTCATAATTAACCTAAGAAAATACTTAGATAATTCATTAGGTTAAACTAATATATTTTTAAGGGATCCAAACAAACAAACACATATGTTAAATAACCTGCTATTAAGAGTCAAGATCCTTATAATTCAATGGTAATAACTGATTTTTCTATTAGGGAGAACCTAGATTCAAATTCAAATTCCCCAACCAAAAAAAAAAAAAAAAAAAAAGGTTGGATAACTTACTTTGAGACATAAATCGGACTTCATGCATCATAATTAATCTATGCTGTAACGGTAAATCTACCAATCCAAATCCAAATAATTAATGTATAACAAGAGTAATCAATTAGATTTAGTGTAGGAACTTAAGTGTTATTTTGGCTAGGACTAGGTTGAACCATTGAAAAAGAAAAAGGCCTTACTCTTCAACTATTTTAAATGCGAAAAAACAAATTATTCTGCCATCAACCAATTCGAATCAATCCCAACAAAAAAACCAAACTTCATCCTAAAGCTAGATACAATCCTAGGCAAGCAAACAAAACTTACAAGAATTCTTAACAAAGATTCAGTTTTTTACCACTACATACCCTTGGTGCGATGGTCACTTCATAAGTATAAGTGCTTGTGGAGTGTGGGGGTAAGAGCCGGGGTTCAAGTCTTTAGGAGAGAGCTTCACACATATATATACTTAGATTAGGTTAGAGTAGAATCTCTATCTTGTATCAAAAAAAGATTTAGTTTTTAATTAAACCCAACAAAAGCCAAACTTCATCCAAAACTCAAATAAAATTCTAAGCAAACAAACAAATTTTACAGGAATTATTAACAAAGATTCAACTTTTAATCAAACCCAGACTACTTCCAAACATAATCAATAATCAAACAAAGGTTTGACTTCAAACCCCTCAAACAACCAAACAAACCAAGTTAATGTTTCCCAAAAACAAAAACAAAAAAGCTTTAGTTTTAGGCAATTCTTCAAGGTCCCATTTGTACACAGATTAAAGATGATATCAAGCTTAAGCATTTGTCCGATAAATCCTCCTCTTCAAATAGCACAGAACAAGCTCCTTGTTTGTTGGGCAAAACCGAAACCCAAGTGCCCAATTTCATCTCCTTGATACAAGCATTTGGAGTCTGCCGTTGAATGGTTGGGCTTGCCAGTATGGATTTATCAATTGGGCTTGGGGTTTTAGGTTTGGGGATTTGATTAACAAAAGACTGGGGATTTGGATTTCTATCAAGTTGTGTCAATTGAGGGAGTTAGGGGTGTTTTTATCCTTTCAAAAAAAAAAAAAAAATGTTGTGTGTGAATCATTATGAGCTACCACGTCAGCATTCCATTAGCTACGAAAGACATAAATTAATGGACTTAGATGGAAGGATGAAAAGTAGAACATTTTATAAAGTTGAGGGACGAAAAGCAAAGTTTTGAAAATTTAGGGCGAACTTTTGTGAAAATTTAGGAATGAAAATGATATTTTACCCAAAAGAAAAAAGACAAAAGATAAAAGATTTTTAACCTAGTGATCAGATAATACATTATCCTAAAGATTTATTGTTGCTTATTCATGCCATATTGCCAATTGTATAGTTTTGAAATTGCTAACCACATCTAAATATACTAATTTTTAGATACTTTCTATGTATTAGATATTTTCTTCTTTGACATTCATGACAGGTCCATAATGAATGAATATTAGAGAATATTATAGGCCTGTTTGGTACTGTTGTTTAAATAACAATACACGTATTTTCACAACACCTTTTTACCCACACGTATTTTCACAACACTTAAACAACGTTACTAGAAATCTCTATCAAATGGGCCTTATGTCAATGTACTTTGACGCAGTATAAGTTGTTGTTGCCACAATTTAGCAACATTTGCGTTAAGTCCATGAAAACTTATTGAGCATGGCCTTTTTTTTGTTGAGTAATGTTACAGACACAAACTATTTTACAATATTTTTACAAAATGCTGATGTGGCCAACCTCTTATTGGTTTTTATCTAGGCCCACCATTAATATCACTTTTTCATTTACCGATAATCATTCATCACATCAACAGTTTGTACAATTTTTTGTAAAATAATTTATATCTCTAGCATTATTCTTTTTTTGTTCCCCAAAACTGCTCTTTCCATTGTGATTTTATTTTGTGTGATCATATTGTGATCAGTTGGGACAAATTTTGCATGGAATGATGTCACTCAACATACTGATGACATTGCAGCAACCTCACCCTTATGGCATGTGATTGTTATAATTAAGATCTTTATTCTCCAGCGCATTGCAAACACTAATATCTCTTTTTTCCCCTTACCATACATTATGGACATTCGGACCCTTACCCTTCTTGTCTACAGATATATATATATATATATTTAAAATTTTATAAGTAGCGTTTATTATAAGCACTTTGTTGCACACACATTTACACAATTACACATGCGAAAAAACTGAAATCATGATTTGAAATCACAATTTCTAGGTTGTAAATCGTCGCGACTGCTTTTTAAAATTTTTATTATTAATTTTTTTGTAATAAAAATTTTTATGTTATGAAAATTATCTATGGCAGTTAATTTCCATTTTTTTTTTTGGATTAATACTATTACTAATGTTCTGAGCCTGAGTGTCGGAATGATACTTTTTGGACAAAATTTCACAAGATATAACTAAGCCAAAAATTTTTCAGGTAGCAATTTTGAAAAATTCTTGTGAATTTTTGTAATTGTGAAGGTTTTTGTAAAAATTGAATATGGAAACACTATTTATAAATAACGGGTATGATCATTCAATAGGCACCTCTGGAGAGTTACCTTGGCTGATTCAAAGAATTAAAAATCCTTTCACAGCTCTTAGTCTCTTACTAGCCGTATGATCATTCAATAGGCACCTCTGGAGAGTTACCTTGGCTGATTCAAAGAATTAAAAATCCTTTCACAGCTCTTAGTCTCTTACTAGCCGTTTGAGACAAGTTTCTTTCAAAATTATGTTGAAATTGTTTCTGCCCAGGGCTCGTTCAAGCGGGCCTTACGCTATGCTTTGAGGGGGCTTAATGAGCCGCTTAAGCAGCCTTTAGGTGCGCCTCGAGTGGATATCTATTCGGCTTGTCTCATCTTGAAGTAAGTGCCAAGTTGCACTCTCCATTTGTCAGTCGGTATTTAAATTGTGCCGTTGGAACTTAGAACTAAATGCACACAAGGCTCGCTCGAGACGAGAAATTTGAGAAATGTTAGAGACACTAATTTTGTCACAATTTTGTGTCACAATTCGTCACATGATGAGTTGTGATTGGTAAGGATGTATTAGTGAGCTATATGAGAACACATCTTTACCAATTACAACTCGCCACGTGACGAGTTATGGTACAAAGTTGTGCTAAATTAGGGTCCCTAGCATTTCTCGAGAAATTTTACCTTGCATCATATGCATGTCATACCATCTTGCTTGAGAGGGCTTAGGTCTTACTCAAGTGGCTTACACATATTTGTGGGGTCTACTCTTATGTAAGAGGAATAATACATGAACTCGATGCATATAATATCATCTGGCTCAGAATGGCCTAATCCTTGCTTGAATGGCCCACTAAAATTGAATTTTATTTAAAAATTTTCTCCATTTCATTTACCTTCCAAAAAATACTTATTCATGTTTCAACCACATTGTTTATATCTATATATACAAGAACAGCAAATCTTGTTTAGGAAGAGCACTTCAAAGTAGACTTGGCATTCAGGACAGGGTGCAAATTTTTTCCCATCACATGGCAGACCATTCAAACGAGACAAGACAGCCATTCAAAAACTTCATGGTCATTTAAAACTGTTGTGGTGTAGAATGGCATCTTATTTCTTACTCTTAGAAATTTAAAAGTGATAGCTCTATTTAATCTCAAAAGAAAAATATTCTTTCATACTCGTTCACAAGTACTATTTTACTTACATATTCACAATTAACATAGAGAATGTTAATATTTTAATACATAAAAATAAATGTAAACTAGTGAATATGTGAAAGGAAAAAGCATTACGTCACCGTATTCTAGAAATATTTAATAATTTTCCCTTAAGAATAGAAATGATTGTAATGCCTTTGTTAGAAATACTGAATAATTGTATTGTATTTCTTAATCAAGAAATATACATGCGTGCCTTTATATAGGAGGCATATGTATGCGGTACAAGTAAGCATATGTGTGCGATACAAGTAAAGTGTAATACAAGTACAAGTGTGCTATACAAGTAAACTAGTTGGGCCTAAAGCCCATAACATAATATACATTAATAGCCCCTCTCAAACTCAAGGTGGAAGTGAGACCAGCTTGAGGTTGTCAACCAAATCACGAGTGCGTCCTTCAGAAAGTGCCTTGGTGAAGATATCTGCAAGTTGATCTTTGGAGGAGACGGAGAAAAGCTTGAGAGCACCATGGACAAGATGAGAACGGATAAAATGACAATCAATCTCGATGTGTTTAGTCCGTTCATGGAAGACATCATTGTGAGCAATATGAATGACACTCTGGTTGTCACAATAAAGGGGAGTAGCAGAGGATGTGGACACACCCAAATCCTTAAGAAGCCAACGTAGCCAAAGGAGCTCAGATGTGGTATCAGCAAGAGCACGATATTCTGCTTCAATACTGGAGCGGGCCACGAAAGTTTGTTTCTTACTTTGCTAAGAAATCAAAGAAGAACCAAGAAGAAAGCAATAACCTGTAGTGGACCTGCGATCAATGGGATCTCTTGCCCAATCAGCATCAGAGAATGCACCAAGTACAAGAGGAGACTGAGCTGAGTAGAAAAGGTCATGGAAAAGAGTGCCCTTCAAGTATCGTAGAATGCACAGAATAGCAGCATAGTGAGTCGATTGTGGAGCAGATAGATACTGGCTCACCTGATGAACAGCATAAGAAATGTCTGGACGAGTAACTGTGAGATAAACTAGGCTGCCAACCAATCATCTGTAAAGAGAGGGATTAGACAATGGTTTCCCCCCCCCCCCTCGAGGATGTCAGATGCGCATTAAGTTCAACTGGAATGTCAACAGTCTTGTTGTCAGTGAGTCCAGCTCGAGATAAAAGGTCAGATGCATACTTGGCTTGAGTAATATAAAGACCATCTGTGGAACGAGTGATCTCAAGACCCAAGAAATAGCTGAGATGTCCAAGGTCTTTCATTTCAAACTGCTGACTAAGAAAATCCTTGAGTTCTTGAATGCCACTGAGGTCATCACCAGTTATGATCATATCATCCACATATAGGAGAAGCAAAATGGTGCCTTTATCATTGCGACAAAAAAATAAGGCAGAATCATAAGGACTGGCAGTGTAACCCAAGCGAAAGATGGTAGAGTTGAACTTGGCAAACCAAGCTCGTGGAGCTTGTTTAAGGCCATAAAGTGCACGTCGAAGGCGACAAACCTTGTTTGTTTCAACAAAAAGACCAAGAGGAGGTTGCATATAGACTTCTTCATGCAGATCCCCATTAAGGAAGACATTTTTAACATCCATCTGAAAAAGGTCCCATTTACTAGCAGCAGCAACAGCTAAGAGGGCACGAACAGAGGAGATACGGACAACTGGAGCAAAAGTCTCTTCATAATCAATCACATACTCTTGTGTAAAACCTTTTGCAACAAGATGAGCCTTGTAGCGCTCGATGGACCCATCAAAGCGAGTCTTGATCTTATAGATCCACTTACAACCAACCACAGACTGACCAGGAGGGAGAGTAACCAGATCCCAAGTATGGTTTTTGGTTAATGTATCAATTTTCTCTTTCATTGCAATCTGCCATAAAGGGTCAGTGGAGGCCTCACGATAGGTTTGAGGCTCATTGAGTGTAGCAAGGGCAGTGTAACAATGATAGTCAAGTAAATGTGCAGGAATGGATCTTACCCGAGTTAAGTGGCAAGGTGGAACATCTTATGGAGGATCTTCAGGCGGAGCAGGAGCAGGGGACCTAGGCTCAAGGTGGGGTAGCTCATCATCAACCTGTTCATCTACAACCTGTCTAGGAGAATCATCAAAAATATCTGGAGATTGAATAGAGAAGTCCAAAGGAGGATCAAGAGTATCTGTAGAAGGAATAGGAGACTCATCTGGAAAGATTTCTAAAACAGAGGAGTTAGTTAGGGAAGAACGAAAGTGAGAGAGTTCAACAAACAAGCGGTGTTCCCAAAAGACAACATTACGGGAAACACAAAGACGATGAGAGACAGGATCATAGCACCGATACCCTTTTTGAGTTTCGCCATAACCAAGGAAACAACAAAGTCTAGATCGAGACTCAAGTTTGTTGTGCTCATAAGGTTGAAGAAGAAAGAAACAAGCAGATCCGAAGGAGCGAAGGTAATGATAGTCAGGGGGTGGCCCAAAAAGGCGCTCATACGGAGTCTGATTATAGATGACAGCGCTTGGAATGCGATTAATGGCATAAACAGCATGAAGAGCGGCTTCACCCCAAAATAGGGCAGGAACTTTGGCAGAAAGAAGAAGAGCATGGACAGTGTCAAGAATATGACGAAATTTTCTTTCAGCTCGACCATTTTGTTGAGAGGTGCCTGGACAGGTTAGATGATGTACAGCGCTATAGGAATGTAACAGAGCTTGAAAAGCATATTGAGTATATTCAAGAGCATTATCAGATTGAAAAGTTTTGATATGTTTGGAGAATTGTGTTTCAACTATTTTTGCAAAGTTACTGTATATTGGTAAGATTTCAGAATGAGATTTCATAGGAATGATCTAACTATAACGAGAATAATCATCAATAAAAACAACAAAATAACGAGATCCACCAATACTAGTAACAGGAGAAGGTCCCCAAACATCAGAATGAATTAACTCATAAATACTATTAGAGATAGATTCACTGTTATTGAAAGATAAAGCTGGCTGTTTTCCTAACTGGCATGAAGTACAATCAAAATTATCTTTGGACACAGAACCCAACAGACCCTTAGAAGCTAACTGTTGTACCCGAGTAGATGGGGCATGACCAAGACGAGAATGCCAAAGTGTGAGAGAAGGTAAGGAAGAAACTGCAGCAGCTACAGCAGCAATAGAGACAGGAGCAACAGGTGGAAGATGAAGATTGTCAACGGGAAACATAGGCCCAACCCTAAGACCAATCCCAAGCTCTTGCCCCGTCCTCGGATCCTGCACAATACACCCAGAATAGTAAAAAATTAGGCGATATCCTAGTTCAGCTAATTGTTCCACAGAGCACAAATTATAGGATAGGTCAGGTACATGGAAGACCTCAGGAACAGAGAGGTTAGAGGTTGAAACAAAACCTAGACTATTCCCATGCATAGTGGAACCATCAACTATATGAATATTAAGAGGATGTGGTGCAGGGTCAAGTTTGGAGAATAAGGATGAGTGAGGTGTCATGTGATTGCAACAGGCAGAATCAAAGAGCCAAGTTTGAGACTTACCGGGTAGAACTGAGAAAGCAGTGGAAAGAGATGCATTACCAGCCATACGAACAGCCTGAGCTATGATCTCCTGTAGTTCAGTGGGGGAGAGGTTGATAGTGGATCCAAAAGACTAGGACTCAGCTGAAATGGAAGGCATCGGCAGAGTAGGCTTAGTATTAGCAACAACAGCAGTAGATTTGTTACGACGGAAACAAGTCTCAATGGTGTGGCCAGGATGCTTGCAATAATTACAAAACTTCTTGTTGGTCTGCTTGTGACGATTGCTAGAGCCAGAGGAATCACCTGATTGTTGAGGTTGCTCAATGGCAGGAGTAGAAGGAGTAATAACCAAAACATTGAACTTATTCTGGGCTTGAAGGGTTGCAAGCCGAGCTTCTTCTCTAATCAACTCGTTTACAGCAGTATCAAGAGAGGGAGGAGGACTGCGATTAAGAAGCTGACCTCGGATGGGCTCAAAGTCCTTGTGAAGTGACATCAGGAATTCATAGAGACGAAATTCATCTCTAACTGTAGCATATTGCTGAGTATCTTTTGAGCATGCCCAAATTGGATCAGAAAGGTCAATTTGGTCCTAAATGAAGCGAAGCTGATCATAGTAGTCATTGATGGATTGCCCTAGTTCTTGTCGAAGTTGATGCAATTCAACTACTAGCTGATATTTCATGGATCCGTGAGTAGTGGAGTACCTTTTGGCCAACATATCCCACGCTGATTTTGCATCATCAAAGCTGCTCAACAGATTGGAGATGAAGGGAATAGAAGTGTTCCGAATCCATGTGAGGGTCATGTGGTTGTGACTATCCCATTCAATCATGCGACCAAGGAAGGCAGCATCTTCTTCACTTGCTCCCTTGAAAGGAATGGTAATTGCACCAGTACAGTAATGCCAGAGCATGCGACCCTTAAGAAAACTGGGCATAACTTGAGACAAAGATAAATAATTCTTGTTCCCCTCCAATACAGTATTGATGGGGTGAGGAAGAAAAACATCCTTTTTATCCATTTAGAAACATAATATGCAAAAACAGACTACAAAAATGAAATCTACGCGAAAAACTGGGTAAGGAGAACCTGGACTAAAAAAGTCAACCCTGAAAAGTCAACGGTCAACGACCCGGTCAAAGTCAACGGAGGTCAACGGTCAGCGTAGATGATGTCAGCAAGATGACGTGGTGCTGATGTCAGCAGGTGGCTAGATGCTGACGTAAGCTAGGGCTGACGTGGCACTGATGACGTCACGTCAGCCTGAAGCTTAAGACGGCACGTGGGAGCGCGTGGGGCGCGTGGGCTGCTGAAGCAGAACCTTTGGGTGGCGCATGAGGGCACGTGGCGACTCCGATGGCTGCGAGGCTTCCACCAGCATGTAGATCGGAGGAAGACGATCTTATTGATGCCTACAGAAATTTGATCAGAGCAATATTCACGGGGGTGACAGTACGTACAGTGGTCTGTACGGTGTGGGACTCCTCAACGGCAGTGGCTGCAGGTCTGGAACCCAAAGACAATGGCTGGAAGACGTCAGAGGTTTGACGGCAAAAGGATGCAGCGACTGTTGTGACGGCGGAAGCGTAATTGAGAATGGAGTAACACCAATAAGGACAAGACTGCTAAGAAAAGGGTCAGAGCAGTGGTTCTGATACCATGTTAGAAATATTGAATAATTGTATTGTATTTCTTAATCAAGGAATATACATATGTACCTTTATATAGGAGGATATGTGTGTGGTACAAGTAAGCATATGTGTGCGGTACAAGTAAAGTGTAGTACAAGTACAAGTATGCTATATAAGTAAACTAGCTGGGCCTAAAGCCCATAACATACATTAACAGCCTCTAATGCGGATCAACAAATAAAACACAAGGATGCAATGACAAGATTAAAGAAAATACACACCGAATTAAATGTACATAATATATTACACACCCACCCACATATTTGGAGAAGGGTATACAATTTTATTTATTTATTTTTACATACCATTTCTTATATAGATATTTACATATTTCCACTACACAAACACAAATATAAATGCAAGATAAATCACACTATCATACAAGCATAGAGAAAACACACGTGGACAAATGCATTAATCAGACATTCTGAGCTGAGTCTTGATTGAGTATGCCTGCATGAGAGAGTAAAGCCCACAAGTGAGTCACAAACTCTCCTCCCTTAGTCAGGTGCTCTGCATGAACGGTTGTGTCATCGGAGGGACTCACAAACAACATCATATCTGCCCAAAAATCTGCTAGAATTTTCCATCTCCGTTCATTGTCAGTTATGTCTACCAACAGATGCTTCCCAAGAACAGCACCTCTTTTAATGATTGTTTCTCCAGGATGATCATCTTCGCCTAATCTCCTCATCTTGTCATACATAGTTGCTGGTGAGTTGCATCCCTGGAGTTTATCCCTGGCTTCTTGAACTACCTGGTCAAACATAAATTCTGTAATATACGCATGATCAGGTAAAAATCTTGGAGCAAAAGCCACCAAGTAGGCACAGTATTTAGATAATGCAGTTGCCACAATGAAGTGTTCGCTTTCCCTTTGTAGGTTGGCTTGTTTCCATTTTATCTCACAAAGACAAGTAGCTATATGCCAGACTACGATAACATGCGTTTGTGTCTCAAGTCTACATGCCCAAGAGAGTTCATTCTTGACCCCATTTCGCTCCAGAGAAGTTTCCCCATTATTCAATTGCTGTTCGTTGGTCTTTAGGGAGGCAATAATTGCTTTCTTCACTTCCAGAGATAATTTGATCCGACTGCTTTCTTTCTGACCTTTTCTTTTAATATCTGTATAAGGAGAGGTCCAAGAATTGAATAGCAATTTGCAAGGGTTATGGTTAAAGGATTTAAGTAGATCGTATTGGCCAAGTTTTTGCTCCCGAGGTTTTAACCATTTCTTATGGCAGACAATTTGTATAATCTTCTCCATGAATTTATTGTTTTGCCATGATGGTTTTTTAACATAAGAGCAAAGCCACTGTACCTTAGCCCAATCGGAGAAGTTGACAACCAAAAATTGAACAACTTCCATGAAGAGGATAGCTACTATAACTATAGCTGTAACTCGCACATCAACATCACGCCCACTCACTGTAAGCAGGTTCAAGTCTCCATTGGGTGTATGGTAATGCTTTAGAATGGGAGTAACAATTACACAACCAATTATGACAATAAATAACTGCATAATTTTAAATATTAGAAATCCCGAGGTAAATAAAGCATAATAATTTGTGTAGAAGAAATCATATAGAAATGCGAGTTCGACCTCAATTACTCGGAATGCTCTCTCGTGATCACCTTCTTTGGCAAGTAGCCCATGCCGAACAAAATTCCATGTCTTCAACTGGGAGCTTTCAGACATGGAGTATCCTGCAAATCTACGACAGAGAAGCCTAAACAATGCACAAGAGAGGCAAATGTCCTTGAGTCGGCCGTCTGAATCTCCGGTAGAGCTTAAGAGACTCCCTTGGCATTGCCAGATCATATCAATGGTAACAACTTCATTTGCAGTCTTCAAATGATATTGGTAGAGTGGTGGGATAACTTCCACCTTTTCCTTCTCTTCGCCTTTCACCCAATACTTGTAGCCTTTCATGCACGAGGGATCTACTTCATCTTCGTTGCTCAACGTATGCTCATTGGCCATGAAGTCTGCAATCAGTTTGGTATTTTTGACCAAACCATCTGTTCTGCTAGCCAAGCTCAAAGCTGCACCTCGTAGTGATGTCCTTAGCAAAGCAAAAGCGAAGAGGAAATAGAGCAGTATCCTAAATTTTATTTCATGACCATACGTACTTGTCAACCAGCCCAGCCCATAATATTTAACAAGCACTTCCATGTTATATCTCCTCCGATTCTCATTGTCTTCAAGGCTGTAGGCAGAGATGCAATCTGCATTTCCAGAGAAAATAATTAAAAATATCGCCCAAATAGCAAACAATTCATTTTCAAAAGATGCTGACTGCATCTGGCCAAAAGTGTAGGTTATCAGGTACGTAGGCAAAGCATAAGCTATCCATATTAAAAATTTGAGAAACACACAGTGGCTACGACGCCTGCATGATCCGAAAATCACAAGAAAGACTATAAAGACTGTTGTCACAATGATATATGCTTCAATTTGCTCTAGCTTATGTCGAGCACTCACAACCCCATTATTTGGAACATTAGTGGCATTATTAAGAACCAGAGAATCATTTACAAATGCCATTATGTAATGCCCTCCCAGTACACTCCTGACAC
Organism: Quercus aquifolioides; assembly: GCA_019022515.1. Lineage (NCBI taxonomy): Eukaryota > Viridiplantae > Streptophyta > Magnoliopsida > Fagales > Fagaceae > Quercus > Quercus aquifolioides. Next base: position 153,756 of record JAFHAW010000142.1, read on the forward strand.
CAAAATATATGCATGACTGGATACTTATAGAAGTCCTACATTCTTAAATTAAGCTGGAGAGATTTGAAAAGGTCAAACTAATACTTCAAACTAAAGAGATTTGAAATGGTTAAACTAACACTTCATATTGCATGTTAGGATAACTTTTTATAAAGAAGACCGAGAGTGATAGGCCATCTGCTCTTCAATAGGGGGAAATATTGGGAAGAAAAAGAACCTTTCAAGATAACCATAACTCTATTAGAGCATTCAGATACAAAACCTGAAACTTTTTCTACAGTTTTCTAAGCTTTTCCATAATTTCTTATGGTAACTCCCCTGAATGAATATCAATTGCGATGACGCCAACAACCATGTTTTTCCACACGACCGATTCAAATGAACCAGTTCAACCTCCACAAGATTGTCTCCAAAGTATTTATTTACTTAATTTGACAAGTAAGTCACTTCCAAGTTCCAGGACTACCAATAAACGCAATGCTCAAACAGCAAAAAATTTGTTACAGGAAGAAGCCGATTGGCGATTGCATGCTATGCTTGAAGAAGCCCAATATACATGTATTCAAGCCCATCTAAAAACAATATTTTCACAACATTACAAATTTCTGGCTATGGTGTCTTGGTAAGTTACTTTTAAGGAGCATTCAAAGGTACGAGGTAATGAAAGAAAAAACACACCATGCATCTCTCTGTCTCTGTCTCTCTCAATTAGCTTAAAATAAAGGCTTGAGGAAGTCAAAAATACGTCAATTTCAATCCAAGATAATGTTTTCTTAACAATTCCCATAATGAGCAGGTAGATGTCTCTCTCTCATCTTCAAAACTAGTGGGGAAGGTGAAGCCTACTAAAAAAATGATTGATTTTAAATAGTGGCGGAACAAAGATTTCAGTTCATTAGGGGAAAAATTAAAAGAGAAAATAATCTAAATATGTTAATCGACCACAAATTAACAATAACAAAATATATAAACAATTGTAAAGAAATGTAATTACAAATATATATTTCATATCATTGAAATAAAGAAACTAAAATAACTAATTCATAATTACAAACAATCAAAAGAAGAGAGTAATGTAAATACATATAGTTTAGACATCTAATTGATTCATTAAAACAAGCTAAGAAAATAGATTCTTGTAAAAGTATTAAGAATATAGCAAATACCTGTAAAGTTGTATACATGTTTCATTACTTTAATTGCTTCTTAAAATATGTAGAATTCAATATTTATTTCTCTATCATTTTAATATTTAAAATTCAAGTTTACAGCAAAAACTTAGATTCTAAAACTATTAAAAAGTCAAGATATATAGGAGAAGAAAATATAATGGAGTTGGAGGCTCTAGGGTTTTGTTACGGTAAAAAAAATTAGGTACTTTATATATATATACATATGGGATCCACTAATTGAATTGAATGATAAAAATAAAAAAATAAAAGAAATTATCTTAATTGTTCACGGCATTTCACTATTAGTTTCATCCCATCTCATTCTAAAAACGAAAAAAAAAAAGGGGAGAAAAGTTTCACCCTATCTAAAAGACTAAACAATTTAAACAACATTTTACTATTCAAATAAGTCATTTATGAGATAAGCAAGAAAGGCAAATGCTTGAAAAGTAATGTTATGTTCATAACATTTTTACAACAAATCTTAAGTGGCATGTTATTATTAGCTGTTACTAGCTAGTGAGAAAAAAAGTAATTTTAGTAAGAATAAGATTGTGTTTAAATTTTTATTTTAATTTAGTCACTCATTTGAGTTATTTTAGTTTGAAAGTAAACTTTATTCCTTAACAAAAAATAAAATTGAAGGCTATGCTCCTTTAGTTGAGCTCGAGCTCATCACCAAGCTTGAACGTGTAATTGTTTTTGGTGAAGAGCTATAATTCGAGCTCAAATCATGTTTGAAATAAAATTAAATAAACAAATCTAAAATTTTGATACTTGGCTTGAGTTGGCTTGTTTATTGCACTATGTCAATGAGCTACAATGTTCTTGGCAACATAATTCTATAAGATGTTATAAAAATTAACACATTAAACATTTAATACAATATATACATATACAATCCTATATTTCTTCATTCACTTACTTAGCCAAAAATAAAAGTATGTATTATCTCATATAAATTATTATAAGTTAAAATGAATTTATTTATTTTATTCAAAATATAATATGCATGTGTACATATTATATATGAGAATCTATATAATATCTAAAAACTAAAGCGTATTTTTATTATTGCTACACTCTTGTTGAATCACAATAGCATAGGATTTCAATCTATTCGGTGTAATCTGGTCCACTTTAGTGATGTTTTGAGAGGAGATGTTTGAATAAAAAGAGGAGCTGCTTTTGACAACTATGTGTTCTTAATAAAATTATTTATTTTTTTAATGTTTATTAAGGTCTTGTATTTTTTTTTTTTATAATATGAATACTGAGTTTACTTACATTTGCTTCCTCGTTAGGCCATTTAAGATGAATAAAGGATGAACCGTTTATAAGGAGCATTAGAAAAAAATTTCAATCCCGCATTATGTTATTTACAAAATATCTCGCCTTATATAATAATTGAATGAAAATGCATTACGTTTTTTTGAAAAAAAAAAATTACAAAATTTAAAACACTTTCAAATAACAAATATATATAGTTTAATTTAGAAATTTTAATTTATTGTATTAACTATACTTTGTTAAAAAATAACCATATCATTTTAAAAAGAGTTTAAGACTAATACTTACAAGTTACATCTACGATTTTCATTTTTTAGTTAACGAAAAAACAAATAATTAAATTTTATTTACGCAATATTACATAGGTTTGCAACTAGTTAAGTCTAATCATTGAAATTATACTTCATCCTTAAGAGATTTGAAATGGTCAAACTAATACTTTAATATTGCATGTTTAGGAAAATTAGCAACTGGTGGGCTCACCTCAATGTAATGGCGGGATAGACACAGTTGCCTGTAAGGTTCGTTTGGATACAGCTGAAAACTGAAAACTGAAAACTGAAAACTGAAAATTGAAAATTGAAAAACACTATAGCAAATAATTTTTAAATGTGTAAATAGTACCGTGGGACCCATTTTTAATGAAAAAGTTGCTAAAAAGTGAAATTTGTGGGTCTATAAACAGTAAAAGTTGTGTAGAAAAGTCACATGTTACGGCTACTGTTCAATGAACAGTAGCCGCAACAATATTGCTACAGTAAAAAAGTGGCTGGGAACTGCTAGAAACGCGTGAAGTGAAATGAAAAAAAAAAAAAAAAAAAAAAAAAAAAAAAAAAAAAAAAAAAGAGCTGAAAAGGTAAACGCGCAATGCCCAACGCTCTCTTAGAGTTAGCATGGAAAAATTTATTTACGTATTGCACAAGTCTACGACTAGTTAAGTTTAATCATTGAAAGTATACTTCATACTTAAAAGATATTTGAAATGATCAAACTAATAGTTTAATTTTACACGTTTAGGAAAAAAAATTTATAAAAAGACCAAGGGATAGGCCATCTATTATTCAAGAGGGAGAAATAGTGGGAAGAAAAGGGACCTTCAAAATAACCACAACTCTCTTAGAGAATCCAAATACAGAACTTGAATTTTTTACTGTTTTCTCTAAACTTTTCCATAATTTTTTATGGTAACTTTCCTGAATGAATAACCATACTATGTCTATGTTTTCTACCCTACCGATGCAACTGAACCAGTACAGCTTAGCTTGTCTGCAAATTATTTAATTAATTAATTTGACAAGTAATTCACTTATAAGTTCTGGGGCTACACCAATAAAAATATGAGCAATATTTATTACACAGTAAAAAAAAAAAATTATATTGGTGACTTATTTACGATTTCAAAGTTTAAAATCATTGCTCAAGTTACGATTTTAGTTTTTTTTTTTCTTAGTGTGTGTAACAACTTTTCCTAGGAAAAACATTTGTTACGCGAAGAAGCTGATTACATTAAGGCCGTGCTTGAAGAAGTCTAATAATATACATACATTCAAACTCATGTAAAAACAATATTTCCACAACATTACGAATTTTTGGATATGATTTTAAGTTTCTCGTGAGGAGCCTACGTTATAGGTATGAGGTAATAAAAAAACAAATAGATCTCTCTCTCTCTCTCTCTCTCTCTCTCTCTCTCTCAATTTGCTTAAAAAAAGAAGGTTTGAGGAAGTCAAACATACATCAAATTCAATCCAAGATCAAGTTTTCTTTAAAATACATCAAGTTGTATAAGGTAATAAAAAAAACAAACAAATCTCTCTCAATTAGTTTAAAAAAACTAGGCATGAGAAAGTCAATTGTACATAAACTCAATCCGAGATTATGTTTTCTTTAATGATTTCCGTAATGTGCACGCAGATGTTTCTCTTACCTCTTCAAAATTAGTGGAGGAAGTGAGGCCTGTCTAAGTTCAACAAATAAACGAAGCTAGTGACAGTTGAGCGACTAGTAGTTTTCCGTACTAGATTATACATAAACTGTTGTAGTTTAGTCTTTACTCTTTATCTTATTGTTTAAATGATATGCACGTGCACAATTAATTAGAAACTGTGTTCCATTGTGTATGTAACAGAGATCGTGTATGAATTCCATAATTAATACAAAAACAAATTCTCACTTCCAATATAGAATTTGTTAAGGCCTGCCAAAAGAATGATTGATTCTAAGATCAGGGTGTTCCCTCCTCACGCATATGAATGATAGGTCTTATCATGAATGTAATAGGTGTGATATAGTATTAAGTGCAAGGATAGAAATAGCGCAAATATTTTTTTTTTTTTTTTGATAAGTAATAAAGATGTATATTCAAGAAACTACCTCATGAAAACAACAAAAGGCAGGCAAAGGAAACAGGGGAGGAAACAAACAGAAAAACAACAAAACAAACAACCAACAAAAACTAAGAACAAATAAGAGAACTGAGGAACAAAGGGAGAGAGTCACTAGAGGTGAGTCCCCACGCCCTAGACCAATCAAAAAGAGAGCCACTGAAGAAAGCTAGCAACTGGTCATCGGTTTTATCCTTGTCTTCAAAGGTTCGCCAGTTTCGCTCCCTCCAGATACACCACATTAGACAAAGAGGAACTAAATTCCAAATACTAGAGGAGTGTTTTCCCAACCAATTCCACCAACCAAAAAGCGTATCTGCAACTGATCTTGGCATAACCCAAGAGATCCCAAAAGATCTGAAAACCAAGCTCCACAGCTGATGAGCTTTGACACAATGGAGTAGCAAATGATTCACCGTCTCCCCGCTACATCGGCACATAATGCACCAGTCAACAGAATCAAAGCCTCTACCCCGCATATTGTCCCCTGTACGGATCTTCTCCCAAACTGCAGACCAAACAAAGAAAGAGACGCGCGGAGGGGCCTTAACCTTCCAAATACCTTTCCAAGGAAAGATAATAGGCGAGGGACTCCGAAGCTTATCATAAAAAGAACGGATGTCGAAATCCCCCTTCTTCGACAACTTCCACCTCATACGGTCTCCGTGCTCTGATTTAGGTAAATTAGAGCCCAAGGTTCGAAAGAAAGCCTCCACCTCACCTGACTCCCAATCATTTGGGCCCCTGAGTAATCGAACATTCCAGCTTCTCCTATCCGCAGACCCTAACCTTTCGAGAGAAGAGGCCACAGATGCCTCTCTATAATAAGCAATCCCATACACAGCCGGGAAGGAAATATAGAGTGGTGATTCCCCACACCACTGATCTGTCCAAAATTTCACTCTATCCCCCGCCCCTACCTCAAACTGAATGAATTTTCTAAACACCTCCCAACCTTTCCGGATACTTCTCCATAAGCCACACCCGTGGACACCCCTACCCAACTTGGAAGACCAACCCCCCCACTCTTCCCCAAACTTCAGAGCTACAACCCTCCTCCAAAGACGATTCTCTTCAACCCCAAACCGCCACAACCATTTTCCTAGGAGAGCCTGGTTGAAAGTAGTAATTTTCCTTACTCCCAAACCTCCGTTCGTCTTAGGAGCACACACCTTATTCCACCCCACCAAATGAGCTTTTGAATCCCCCCACAAGAAATCCCTTTGCATCTTCTCAATCTTATTAGCCACATGCGAGGGGATGGTAAAGAGAGAAAGATAATAGGTAGGAAGGCTAGCTAAAGTACTCTTGAGCAGCGTCAATCTTCCACCTTTTGACAGATACAACTTCTTCCACCCAGCCAACTTCCGCTTAATTTTCTCCAATATAGGGTTCCAGATAGAAGGGGACTTATGAGAAGCCCCCAACGGCATACCGAGGTAGGTCATAGGCAATGTCCCAATCCTACAACCTAGAATCTCAGCCAAAGCTTGCAAATTATAAACCTCCCCGATTGGAACCATCTCACTCTTCGAGACATTAACTTTCAAACCTGTCACTGCCTGAAAACAAAGGAGAAGCATTCGAACATGAAGGATCTGCTCCACTTCCGCATCACAGAACAGAATAGTATCATCCGCAAACAAGAGATGCGAAACACATTCCCCTTCCCCCCTTCTACCATTAGCCTTGAAACCCCTGATCAGGCCGGCACCTTCAATTCTCTTCAACATCCTACTTAAAACCTCCATAATGACCAGAAACAGCATAGGAGATAAAGGATCCCCTTGTCTCAGACCCCTCGTGCTCCTAAAAAAATCTGCTGGAGCCCCATTAACCAAAATAGAGAACTGAACAGTAGAGATGCAAGTGCGAATCCATCTACACCACTTCTCCCCAAAGCCCATTCTCTTCAATAGATCTAGAAGAGCCTCCCAATTCACATGATCATAAGCTTTCTCAATGTCTAGCTTGCAAATGACCCCCGGAGTCTTACTCTTCACTCGACTATCAACACACTCATTAGCAATGAGGACAGAGTCAAGAATCTGCCTACCTCCCACAAAACTATTCTGAGACTCAGAGATTAGTTGATCTAGAACCAGCTTCAGACGGTTCGCCAAAACCTTCGACAAAATCTTGTACAAACTCCCCACCAAGCTAATAGGCCTGAAATCTCGAATATTGGAAGCATCATTCTTCTTAGGAATTAAGGCTATGAAAGTAGCGTTTAAAGATTTCTCAAACTTACTGTGAAAATAGAACTCCTCAAAAACTGCAAGAATGTCTCTTTCCACCACTCGCCAACAATGGTGAAAGAAGGCTAGAGTGAAACCGTCTGGACCTGGGGCTTTATCCCCAGCCAACTCCTTGACAGCAATAAGAATCTCCTCCTTCTCAAACCTCCTCTCAATCCAGGCCCTCTCCAACCCGTCTATCTGATCAAACTCCAAGCCTTCCACAAAAGGCCTCCACTCTTCTGACTCCTGATACAAATTTTTATAAAATTGTACCACTTGAGCCACCACCTCGGACTCCTCCTCATAAATCACCCCATCTACCTCCAAGATGCTCAGATGGTTAAACCTTCTATGGGAGTTGGCCACCCTATGGAAGAATTTGGTGTTATGGTCTCCTTCCTTAATCCATAACATTCTTGATTTCTGTCTCCAAGAGATTTCTTCCAAAGAGAGAAGCTTCTCAACTTCAGATCTCACCTCAGCTCTCTCACAAGCCTCTACATCAGAGAGGCCTAACTCCCCTTCCTTAGCATCTAGACATTTCAACGTCTCCAAAAGTTGAGACTTCTTACGACCGACATGACCAAACTCCGAACGGTTCCACTGAATGATATCTTCTTTCAAAGCCTTCAATTTTTTGGCAAAGACAAAACTAGGAGTGCCAGAGAAAGAGTGTCTATTCCACCAAGAATGGACTCTCTCAAGGAACCCATCCGTTTTTAACCACATATTCTCAAACCTAAACGGACTTTTCCCCCTCGCCATTCCCCCTACCTCCATTAGAATTGGGAAGTGATCAGAAATTGGGCGAGGTAAAATCCGCTGGGTCACGTCCGGATAGTGCTCCTCCCAATCATGAGACACCAAAACTCTATCAATCCTAGACATCGAGGGCTGATCTGATCCGCTAGACCAGGTAAAACTCCCTCCCTCGAGAGGCAAATCAACCAAATTAAGATCCTCAATAAACTCCGAAAAAAGCTCCATAGCTGGAGTGAGACGGGAGTTACCCGACCGTTCACTCGGAAAGCGAACAATATTAAAGTCCCCGATGCAACACCATGGGACGTTCCAATACTGCTGAATGCCAACCAACTCGTCCCACATTAGCCCCCTCGCGTTGTTATCCGTTGGGCCATAAACCCCAGTACACGCCCAGCTGAAGCCATCCCCCACCCCTTTCCACCGCACAGACACAGAAAAAGAACCCACTAGAATCTCCAGCCTCTCTAAGACCCTCCTATCCCACATCATCAAAACCCCGCCTGCCGTATGGACAGCATCTAAAGCCACCCAGTCCACATAAGGACAACTCCACAGACTGCCAACCATTTGTCTGTCCAAACCAGTGAGCTTAGTCTCTTGAAGACAAATAACATCACACTTCCACTCACGCAATAAATTTTTCACAATCAAGCGTTTCCGACAGTCATTCAGACCCCTAACATTCCAGGAGAGAATTTTTAAATTCATAAAGACCAAAGGAACCCAACTGATAAACTTGATCGGCAGCCTACACACTACCTACCATCATAATTAACCGAAGAATGTAAATTCCTCAGCTCTCTCATCCCTTTTTCCTTGTTATTAGCAGCTTTTCTAGGAACTGTGACTTTCCTGTTTAGCACTTTGGCTTCCTCCGTCTCCTTCTCGATCTTTTGCAGCAAAGCAATACATAAATTCTCATGTCGACTTAGACGCAGCCCCACCAGTTTACTAAAACCAGGAAGTCTATTCTTCACCCAACTAGAAATATCCAATGTATTACCAAACTCCAGTGCCTCATTATCACAATTCAACTCCGCTGACACTGGTAACACAGAAGGGGTAATAGACATCAAAGGAATTGCAAGACTATCCTCTCCACCCAAGCCCATCTCCAAGTGACTCAAATCTCCCACCTCCAAAGCACTCTCCCCAGGAACAACACACACAGCCTTCGTGGGTATCTCCTCTAGTCTGGGCAAATCCAGCTCCATGACATCAGGAGGCCTGAGGTTGTCACGGCTGTCCCAGCCCCCTTTGACCCCATCATTGACATCCAAAGCCACCATCCCAGCCCTCGAAAGGCTCCAGAAAAAGCCAGAAAGGAGGAGCTCGACCGATGGCCTCGAAAACACCATAACAGACTTACCCGGAGTCACCGTGAGCTCGTCGGAGCTAAGACCGGCGGAGGAAGAACCGTCGGCCATCCTCGGAGGCCCGGCGCTCCAGTCCGACGCTTCTGGCTGAAGGGCGAAGGGTTGGGGAGGAACCAAGGGTCTCGCCTCCTGGGTTGAACCTCCATCGCCCTTAAGAGAGCTCTCCCCCACTTCAAAGGAGCTTGGGCCCGATAAAAAAGAGCTTGAAGGGGCCATTTGTGACTCAGTCAGCAATGGGCTTGAGCCCAAACCCAAACCATGGAGATTTTCAGCCTTTTTAGTCTCAGTCAGCAATGGGCTTGAACCCAGGCCCAAGCCATGCATATTATCAGTCTTTTTAAACCCACGTGCAACCCATTGAAGGGTCTTTGGAGCATAACAGACCCTATCCTCTGCCCCTGATTTCCTTCTGAGCAGCGTATCTCTCCCTTTCTTTCTATCCCAGAAAACCCGTCTGCTTCCTGTCACGTCAACCTCCACGATAAGACCACTACCTGTCCAGCAAAATCTTCTAGCAACACTCTTCTTCCCCTTATAATCAGCTTTTAAATTCAAACTGAAGTTTGGGCAGCTTATCTTGGAGTCTGCCAGGTATTGCTCACCTACCCCTTCCTCCTCATTAATGCTCTGCACCCTCCTGTCCCCTTCCACCACCTCCACCAGATCCGACTTGCCCACCGGAAAATCTCCCACTTTGGCCTCTTTAAATCTCGGTTTCACCCTCTTATCCTTCTCTTCTAACTGTGTCAACTTCCCCTTGGCTGTGAAACCAAGCTGCTTTAGTTGCTTTCTTTCAACCAATCTTTCATGAGAGCCTTGCACCACTTCAGCAAAGGTTCTAGAGTTTAGTGCCTCCAAATTATTCCTCCGCACCTGAGGAATAAATTTTGGAGGACCATATCCACCCCCTGCATAGTGTGATGGATTCAACAGCTTTCTAAGTTCAAGACCAAAAGCCCTCCAGCCAATTTTCTCTTTACCTTCAGGGATAATGATTGATCTCCTAGACCCAGCAGCCTTGAGCTCGGTCAATAGCAAGAATTGACCTGAAGAGTTGGAGCTCCTGTGGAGAGTAAGAGCAGTGCCACCTTCTCTGAAGAGAAAGAACTGTTTGGAGCTCTCCCCTATAACAAGTTCTTCAATACTCTTCAACAGCCAATGGACAGCATACTTGCCCATGAAAACTGATCTCATAAAGAATTTGCCCCTCTCATAAATCCGTAACAAGAAAAAGCGTCCCCCTTCCTCTAAAATTAATTAAAAGAACTTGGACTCAATAAAGAAACTACGTACACCCCCCATGTATAACTGAAGAAAATTTATATTGCCCACCACCACTTAAATAGTAAAGAAAAATAGCGCAAATATTTCTTTGATTGATAGGAACATGCAATTCTTCTATCAAAATCCAGCCCCAAATAGCATGCAGATCCTCAAATACCTGAAAATATGCAAAATGTGATGTGAGACAGTAGTTTATAAAACACTGAAATACAGTCTTGTTTTGCACTTTCATTAAAAAATTGAAGCATGAAATTTTGCAGGATCAAGAAGAATGATAACATCACAAAATGGTGAGTAGTGTTACCTGGAACAAATATGATGGTATACAATACAAGAACATATATGCTGTAGATCACTTACAATGTAATAAGTTATAAATGGGATAGGGTTATATAAGTTACTTTATTTAAAATGAATATGACATCAGGTTTCAAGCGTAAAATTGGTTTCTTATACATCCATTTCCCCTTCCACTTGCAATTTGTGACCACTATCTACTTGATCCCATCAGAAAAGGGAAAAAAAAAAAAAAAAATCCAATTTAGTAATAGTAATAATAATAATAATAACCCAATCAAAAAATAATAACAATAATAATCACAACAAAATATAAGATGCCCATATGGAATATTTGAGCATCAAACTGTGGCTTCGACGCCTCCATGATCTGAACACTATAAGAAAGGCTATTAGGAGCTTTGTCAAACGGACAGATCCTAGAGATCCAAGATTAATGTCGACCGCACAAGGATCATTAGTAATGCTATTATTAAGAACCAGAGTAGTGCTTTCCATTAGGCTTCCACAGTACAGTACTCCTAATACCACAATATATGAATGGATATACTTTTAGAAGTACTACATTCTTGAAGACTACAAAAAAAAAAGGTTTTGTGGCCACGTTTTTAAAACGCGGCTATAGGTCAGAAAAACGTGACTATAGCCCAATTTGGCCTATAGCTGCGTTTTTTAGGCCGTGTTTTTAAATGTGGCATAAAACCCGTGACTATAGGTCTGAGGGAGTCTATGGTCGCACTTTTAAAACGTGGCCTAAAGGCAGGACCTATGGCCGCATTTTTAAAACGCGGCCTAAGGGCAGACCTATGGCCGCATTTTAAATGCGGCCATAGGCCCTACCCGACAGTACAGACTACTATTTCAGCCGCGTTTAAAACGCGGCTAAAACCCCCTGAATATTTTTTTAATTTGTCTATAGCCACGTTTTAAAAATGGGCTATAGGTTTTTTTTTTTTTTTCCTTTCTAGGCCAGATGACGAATGCAACAATGAAATTTGTAAACACAAAAATCAATTTTTTATTCCCAACACCACCATCTCTTTTTTCCTCAGTCACTTCTCTCTTTTCAATAGTTCAGGGACGAAGAACAAACTTCTTAATATTTAGAGATGAAAAACAAATTTTTGATAAAGTTTAAGGTCCAAAATAATATTTTACAAAAAAAAAATTAAATAAAAAAACAAAACAAAACAAAAGTTAGCTACCACATACAATTACAAGATATTTCTGAACCCACATAAAGCAGTACTAGTGGACCAGTGGTCCTCCCTCATTAGTCATTTGATCACATGTTAAAAACATGTATCTTGTTCTCTAATTCTTCTTCGTCCAATTTTATACACAACTAGTTCTGTTTAAAATTGGACGAAGATAAATTAGAGAACAAGATACTTGTTTTTAATCAAAGGAGGGTTGCAGTAGATTGATGGCAATCACTCTATTATAATGATGGGCTTTAACCATTTTAGAAAACAGTTGCAAGAGATAATTAACAAACTAAAAAGTAAAAAATCTCACTAGAGATATTAGGATCTCTACAGAAACCTAGAGATATTACTCTGGCATCATCCTTTAGTAAATAAAACACGTTTTTTTAAACCATCATTATATTCATTTATAGAAATGTTGATACACGTTCATAGTATCAATCACTGTGAAACTGTAGCCCACTTCCAAGTTTCTACAGATAATCATTATACCAATTGAGTACTAAGCAAAGGTCTTTCTCAAACAAAGAAAAAAAAGTATTAAGCAAAGGAAACATTGCGTACCTAGTGGAATAATGGAGATAGTCATGGGGAGAGTGAGCAAGGCTTTTCTCCCATACTTGATAGATTCCCAATTAGCGGTGTAATTATCCTTGCTCCCAATCCTATGATTTGCATCACATTGGATAAGTTTTTTAATCAAAATTTGCACCTCCCCAAAAAAAAAAAAAAAAAAAATCAATTCAATAACTAAATTGATTATAACATGGTTTGCAGACCCAAATCGGACTGTACGGTCTAACCCAATTAACCATGAACTTCTCATAAATGCGGTTCTTTTAATCCTAAGAACCTGTCTATGCTAAAAAAGCAAGGAACTATTTGAACCGCAGTCCAACCATTATAACCCTTCTAAATACCAACTGTGAACAAAAATGTAATATTAGTAAAGATAAAGACATACAGTATTAATTAGGGATGCTACACAATGATAAAGTGAATGATTTTAGATAGAACATAATGATGAAAAATATACATATAAACAGCCCCAATTAATCCATTATCTATATATATAGATGATCCTATAGGAATAGGATTTTGGTATTAATATTGTTGGTGTTGTTGATAAGATTTGAATTCCTTGTCAATTGGAAAAGCAATAGGCTCTAAAAGTCTTCCAAGTACTTCAAAACACTGTAAACTCTTTGGCTTGTTGGCCATTAATATATTCTTCCCACCATTACGTAAAAGAGAGATTCCATATCCCACACCTATATACATAAATATCTAGTAACAATGGGGAACACACACTTTTCATGTTGTGAAATGATTTCTAGTGTCCAAAAAACAAACCAAGTGCTCTTTTAGACGTTAATTATATTTGATTAACATGCATATCCTCCTCATATACAAACAAATCATTACGTAAACCTGTATACTTTGTTTTAAACACCAATCTTACAGACAATTTATTAATAATAGTAATAATATATATATAAATATATATATATATATATATATATTTAAAGTATCCTTCCAATATAGCAGTTGCAGCTAAATGTGTACGTTTGGTCAGGTACATAGAGTAGTAGCTAGCTAGCTAGCTAGGAGTAGTAGGTAGCAATAGCATTCGATCTCTATCTACTTGGGAAGCATTTAAAATACTCACACTCTTTCTGAAAGATTCCACGTTTGTGCTTCAATGAAGTTTCTGAGGGCTGCGACAACCCAGCCTTCGATTTCGAGGAGGGTCCCACAGAACTAGTGTTCATCTGTCACAATAATCAAATATCATTGTAATCTATGATTAAGCACAATAATTTAAAAAAATAATAATAATCATGGTTTTAGTAAAACTATAAGAAATAAAAATCCAACAAGTGAGGTAATCAAACCTTTCTCAAGCTAATAATCCCCTACAGAAATGTGATTAACACAAAATCTTCTTTATAGAAATTTCAGATACTTTTTAATGATTGAAACCGTGGGATTTGAAGGAAGTAAGGGAGGTCTAGACTTCAACAAAATATTAAGCAAAGTTTAATTCAGGAATGGAGTAATCCATAAAACAAAATACAAAATAAAACATAATTCAAAGATGAATCATGAATTGGTTCAATCAAAACTAATATGTCCTAATTTCAATGGTGCTACATACAGTATTGGATCGAACACAAAAGATTACTGGCACGGAACTGAATTGACACATCTTATCTGGATGTGATACAAACATAGATTGGTGCAATGCATATAAAATGAACAGGTAGAGAGATACCAACTGGAAATATTCAAACTAATAAATCTGAGGGCTGCGACAAATAATCTGTATGTCCAAGCATTAGCTGGAACCAAAAACAGTAGTGCTCTAAAGCACTATCTTTTTTTATAATTCCATAATTACAATGGGGGAGAAGGGATTTGAACCTGGATGTCATGGACACATCAAGAGGTGCCAACCAATTGAGCTACAAAACTCTTGGCCTAGTGCACTATCTTTCGTCCTAGTACACCACAAATAATAACGATGAAAAAGAATAATACAACCTTGAAATTCCCAACTTATTTAAATTCTTCCCACCATAATTTAACTTAACCCATGAATTAGTTCAATAGCCCAATCAAAGAATTAAGAAAGGGAAAGAATTAAAAAGATAAAGAAAAAGTGGCGTTGTAGAAGAGGAGATGATAGTCACGTGAGGGAGTTGAGTTTTGCTACTTCAGCAACTTTTAAGCAGAAAGGCAACTTCTTGGAAGGTACACGTAAAATACCATTCCATCCTTACTTTTATTATTTTATACCAAAAAAAAAAAAAATTACTAAATTTGTTTCATTTATTTATTTCATCTTTCACTTGGGCTTTGGTTTCCAACTATCACGTTCATAGTGTTATTAGAATATTTGTGTTACGTGACTCTATCAGTTAGATCTACTCATCTACACAGTTTCCTTTTAAATTGGTATGGGCATATAATATACTACAAAAGACTAGAGTAATACTTAGACATGTATACTGTATAGATTTTTGTACGTTGTTGATTCAGTATTAATCACAAAATATTTTTTTTTAAAAATGATAATTTAAAGATTTATTTATGCAGTTAGTTTTTTAGGCCTAAATTTATTATGTTCTTGATATCAATTAATTACATTCTATAAAAAAATTCCATCTCACTATGAATATATATTTAAAATATGAAGTCATTTTCTTATGTCCTTTTATTTTCTTTTAGTTATACGGTGTTATTTATTACCTATTTATGATTACATTTTTTTTAAATGATTCCAATGCCTGTTGTGGATAGATATAGCCATCGACCCATCTCCTCACAAGCATTCCATGCATCTATGCTATGGTGCTAACTATTTTTCTTTTTAAAGTCTTAATAGTAACCATTTAAACTCAAATATAATGCTTTTTTTTCCTTCCAAACTCATTCAGTAATTTAACCCGTGCATCGCACGGGTTAAACGACTAGTGTATATATATATATATATATAAGTTATTGCCTGATGTAAATTCCCATCATTTTTTCTATCTGAGCATACTCAAAAATATCTCTTTTTTTTTTCCCCTTTTTTTAGATAAGTAACATCTGTCAAAGCATATCTTGTTGAGTTAACAAAAGCTCTGATACTAAATTGTTGAACAAAAGACTAAACAAAGAGCTTTTATTATAAACTTGACTCTTTGAATTATAACACTTTACAAGCACCACTGTTATTACACCAGTGCACACACGGCACTTTACATTCACACACACTATCCTCAAATACAATAACACAAACCTAACACCTTACACCTTACCTCTGGACACCTAGCTGACACTAAGACACTTATTTTGACTTTGCTTGACTTCACACTCTACAACACTCAGAGCTTTATGGTGCACACTTCACTTCACACATTCACACTTCACCTACCACTTCATTTTACATCACCACACTTCACCTTATTACACACGTTTCTCACACATCTCATTTTGGTGCTTTTTGACACACACACAACTGAGCACCAATTCTACATATTTATACATGCTTAAAGTCGGTTAACTCACCGACTTGAATTCTCTAGCACATTCTTTTATTGTCTTTGACTAATAGTTAAAATATTTCTTTCTCCAACCTTCTAGACATCTTGTAAAGTTGTGGCTGAGATTAACTTATGCAAGGAAGCTCTACAGAATTCCGGAGATAAAGAGATTGCACGAGAAATTCTAGAAATTTCTAGAGAGAGAGAGACGCGTGCTTGATGTTTAACATATCCTCTCCATCAAATTTGCCTATTGAATATGCATAAACTAATAAAAAATTAAATAAATTCAATTTCAATTTTATATAAAGCTAATACTGAACTCAACAAGAACTCAATCAGGAATAGCAGCAGAACTAGATATTGTATATTTACATAAAGACACACACACCATATAAAAAAAAATTCAATTTTAGAAGACTTGTACTTGTAGAGATATGCAAAAGTTTATTGTAGCAAAATTCTGGGGAAAAGGGCAGCACAGAGCAAAAAATATATATTAAAAAAAGCCAATAGATTAGCAATGAAATAAAGGCCAAATTCACCACTGTTGAGGAGGAAAAGAAATATCACACTACACTTGAAAAGACAAATTCCCCAAATTCCCCAAGCTTCTTTCCAAGTCAAGACAAATATTGCCTATGTGCAGCCCCCAGTCTTACTTCAGTGATTTATAAAACTTTCCTAACGAGCTGTAATGTTTCATGCGAACAGACAGGTAAAGTAATTTATTATGCATAAGTTATCCTAACTAGATTCTGTATCTAAAATATCAATTAGGTCCAGCTTTGAACAAGTTCACTTACTGTATATTCAAGTCTCACACAAAGATTGAACTCAAGGAATTCAAACAAAGGAAAATTTTACACAATTAGCATTGATACTTTAGGGAGAAGAAAAATTATAAGAAAAAAGAGAAAAAAAAATACAGATAATTCACTGCTAACTGTAACATTCATACCTCCTCCTTAAAGCTTTCCCACGAAGATGCAACATCTCTGCTAACTGTAACATTCATACCTCCTCCATTCTCTGCAGACACATACTTCTGCAATGTCACTGACTTAAATTGTACCTCTGTTCCATCCTGCATTGCCATTCCCAGAAATGGGTCAGCCAAATCAGCCATAAAGAACCCAGAATATATCCACGAGGACCAAGACTCATAAACCCAAAAAAAAAAAATAATAATAAATAAATAAAACTTGGATAAGAAACTCACAAGCATGTCTCCATTGGGAATGCCATCAAACAGTGAAGGCTTAATCCAACCTTCCACAACCAGCCACCCTCCCAAGTTCACTGCTTTAACTTTAGAATCCCCACGTAATCCCTCCACTTAAGGAACCAACAGATGCAACATAAGAAAAACCAGTCTCAATTCTCAAGAAACAATCAGAGAATCCAAGAAATTGAAGTTAATAGATTTGAGCATACCTGAGTATCCCTTAGAGAAGTTGAGCCAACAGCACAGTAGAAATGCACATACCCATTTGCTGAGTTCCATGATATAAAAGATAGTACTTGTTTAATTCTTTGTCTGGAGTGGATGTGAAATTGCAAAAATAAAAGATTCTGTTAGGAATATTCCCCTAAACATACCATATCTAAATGCACCATATGATGTCATTATATCATTTAAAGGTAGAGAGAGATTTTTTTTCGGATTGATAAAGAAAACCATTGCAGATTCCATCCATTAATATTTTTTTCCCACAAAAGAAAGATATGACAATTAAAGCACATAACAAGACAACTTACACTATATCTCCTGTTAAAGCAGCCTGCAAGGAATCTTCTTCCTGGAGTGTAGACAGCGCACATATAGGAAATAAGAAATAAATAAAAAACAAGAATGAACAAAACATACAGGCATGGAAAACAAGAAAAGATGACAATGACAACTCTAGCCAAGAGACAACGGTTGTAAATCACATCAAAATCTTACCTTGTAGAAGTTTACAAGTGTCTTTTGATCATATTCACATTCCCTCCGTTCCAAATACTGCAATTAAAAGATTCTTCAGTTTTTCTCAAAAAAAAAAAAAAAAAAAAAAGAAGAAGAAGAAGATTCTTTAGTCTACTTATACAATAAAATAAAAATTGCAAGCGAACTCTGTGGAAAGGAATTCCCAGTTATAAAAAATAAAAAGCAATTTACATTTTTGTCAAAAGTACTACTAAGCAATCTACAAAGCAAGTATACCTAGCACTTCCCATCTAAACAAGCTAAATTAAAATTAATATATAATATTACCTCCATTGCTAATCTTTCCCTTTCAAGGTCTCCCTCAACACGATAAGCAGCACCCCACTAAAAGAATAATTTAAGAGTTAAAAATCAATTGACATAATCCAATTCTTAATTGAAGGGTGTAGGGTCAGATTATGCAGCCCAAGCCCAAGGAGGTATGGGTTTGGAGCCCACTGAACCCAAAACAATAAATTTGTAGAGAGTGGGTGAAAGAGCTAGGCTAGTAATGAAAAATAACAGTATTAAACGGCATAGAAAATTGGGAAATTTGAATAAAAGAGTGCTCGGACAGTGATGAATGTCTCATCCGAGGAGGCGATTTTCATTGATGAACTTAAGTTACAAATGTAGGAGCTACAGTGAAATTATATGCTCTCTTTCTCTCTCTGGATTCTCGATCCCCTTATCAGGGGCCTCTTTCCCTCTTATATAGTACCGTCTTCCTACATCTCCACCGTCCACTTGTTCACCATCTGGGCTCCCACTTGAGTGCATGTCCCATCACACTCCTCCTTTAGCCCTGTCTGAGTGGCGGTAGCTGAGGATGCACTGTTCAGGGGTCTTCTCCACATAAATGCGGCCAGAAGGGTAGGTACAGTGCATTAAATGCGGTGGTTGAAGTCTGTCTCCTTGATATTTCTCTGTTCCAGTCACCTTCTTGTGTGTCCGAAGCCCCTTTTCTCCCTTGACACTTGTCAGACAGATCGCTTGACACGTGCCGGGCGAAAACCTCGTCGGCTCCGGGGTATCGGTCTCCTCGGACATATGAGCATCTCCTCGGACGGTACACGTGCTCGTCAGCGGACATTCCCCTTTCACGTGGGACTCTGGCTGCGTCTTGGTCTCCTCGGGCGAACAGTGGTGCTCGGACAGGGCCTTGGGCCCAATAAGTTGGGCTGGGCCTTTCTCCCCCACAATAGCCCCTCAAAATTGTAGTTTTTCCCTCGCACCCGAGGAGAAAAAGTAGGATTTTGACTTGTTACGGAGCAAAAACTTGGGAACACGCACAACTGATCTGGCACGTGTGTGAACGTGGGAGCAGACGCCTCATTAATGCCGCTGCGGTTTCCTTATTCCCAAAGCGCTGCATTAACTGCACTAGGTGACGTTTCGTCCTTCGCATCCAACGGTGGCTGATTGATCCAAGGGCTGTGGCTTTTTCTTCATGATTTGGGCGGGAATGCCCCTGACCTTTCGCTTGCCCC
Source organism: Quercus aquifolioides (assembly GCA_019022515.1). Classification (NCBI taxonomy): domain Eukaryota; kingdom Viridiplantae; phylum Streptophyta; class Magnoliopsida; order Fagales; family Fagaceae; genus Quercus; species Quercus aquifolioides. Next base: position 173,262 of record JAFHAW010000142.1, read on the forward strand.
CGTATAAAGCTTCAGAGGAAATCACTTCCTCCTCACTTCTCCATCTCCAGACGCTCCAGCAAGAACAGACGCTTCACTCCGCCCAAATCTCTCCGTCCGAATCTTTCAGTCGCCGGTGCCAATCTTGCTCAGAACCCTTACGAGCCCTTCCGCGGGCTTGCAGTCGCTTCTCCGGACTAGCCCTTGTAAGTCGTCGCCCTCTGAATCTTTAATTTTCTCTTCGGCCAACCGCCTTAAGCACCATGGGAAAACTCGAGTACATGGTGGACAGCCCTGAGCAAATAGAGGTGTTTAGGACCACGTATCGCATCCCCCCTAACGTGGGTGTGAGGTATTGCCCTCCAGAAAAAATACTAACAGACCGAAAGACAGGAGAGGTGGTTATCCCTCTCATCGCCTTCAAAGAAGGGGGAATGACAATCCCCATGGGTCCCATCACCGCTGCCTACCTTCGGAACCATAGGCTTACTCCCTGGCAGTGCGCGCCCAATATGTTTAGAATCCTAGGAGCGATTGAGGACCTTGAGCGCCATATGGGGCTGGGACTCACCTGGCTTGACGTGGTATATCTGTACGAATGCCATAGCCAGCAAGATGCTGGGTACTACTTGAAATCCAGGTCGGATGTCGTCAGGCTCATTTCTTGCCTTCCCAAGTCCAACAAAGGGATGAAAGACGACTACGTGATCGTCTCGGGCGCCTGGCGAAATGGCCCTGGTTGCCCAACCGAGCATGGGAAGCCAGGTGTGGCATAGAATTAGGCGTACTGACCATAGGCTTAGGGCCCGTGTCTCTTAACGGTTTTTGACTTCTCTTCGGTCACTATTTCCGAGCTTCTAACCATTTTTTCTTTTTGCTTGCAACAGATAAGAGACAAGTTTCTCCTCGGATCAGCTTAACGAATATCGCTGCTCTCAATTTCCTTCTAAGGTCGGAGATCTTCGTGAGCGACGACGGGCAACTGCGGTCTGCTCCCCTCATTCTCGGATATCAAGGGAAACCAAAGGGTTATCAGCCGGTCGGCAACGCAATCGTCCAGGGAGACTATCGCCTTGCGCGCATTGACGTGGGTCGGAAGGGCTTCTTAGCGCCATACGATCTTGATCCTGTACCCCGTCCGATTCCTCAGGCTGCACCTCCCCTTATCCAACCACTTCAGCAAGTTCCCTTCGGACAGGAGGTTGAAGGTGAGGGCGCTGGTTCTTCTACTTCCTCGCTAGAAGAACAGATAGACGAATTTCAGTTTGAGGGAGAAGCTTCAAGGGTAAATCAGGTGGTGGAGATCTCAGACGCTGAGGAAGAGGCCTACGAGCAATCAGGCGCCCAGCTTAATCTGTTAGCCACTCACTTTGAAGACTCTTCGGACGAAGATATGGATTTGAGGAATTTGATGAAGGGGAGAGGCAAAAGGTCAGACCCGAAAGATGTTGGAACATCTAAGACGGTGGTGACTCTTCCTCCAGTGCCTACTCAGATCCCTGACCCAAACCTGAAACCAATGCCAACTTTGCAGAAGAAGAGACCCCACACTGAGGTTGGGGAAAAACAGGTGCCACCACCAAAGGGAGCCAAGCAGCAAAAAGTGGCACAGGACAGCCGAGCTCGCAGGGCTCAGTCTACTGAGAGCCGAGACGAGGGCACTATGGCAGAGGTGCGCCGAGGAGGAGGGGGACCACGGATTTGGTCTCCAAAATTAGAGTTAGAGGGCGCTCCAATCCTCTGGGAGACCTCCCTCAGAAATTACGATGGGGGGAGGGCCGGCTACGTTGCTGAGGCCCTGCAGCAACCACTTCTCCTCCCTCATGACATGGAGTCCTTCAGGCGCTTCAATCAGCTAGAGCTCTTTCGATCCCTGAAGAGGGACTTAGCCATTGTGAGCAACTTCAATTCGATTAACTGAATCATTGAGTTTTGCCTTTCCTATTTTTCAGTGTTTAACACTTGAGTTTCCATCACGCAGGTCACTCAGCAAATTTATGTAGCCGAGGAGTGGGACAAGAAGAATCGCCTTGAAGCCCAGGCAGCGATCTGTTCCCGAGATGAAGCAGAGAAATCTCTGGGCCAGCTGAAAGACGATTATACCCGTCTGTCCGGGGAGCTCGCGGATATGACCAGTCAGAAGAAAAGTCTTGACGCTGGAATAAAAAACGTTGAAAAGCAGGTCGAGGACCAGCGTAAGCTGCTAAAGGCGACTGAGGCCGATCTGAAGACCGAAAGGGAGCTGGTAAATGGGCTGAGGGATGAACTCCGCAGGGCTAGAGACAGCGTCCGATATGCCGAGGAGAAGGCCCAGTTGGCCCAGGAGGCGGTTGAGGCTGAGAAGAAGGCAGCTCACCAGCTGGGGGTAGAGACGGCCACGTCCCAGCTTTTAGAGCAGTTTGCCTCGGTCAGCCGAGATTACTGCAACATAAGTTGGGGCAAAGCCCTGGATGCAGCTGGAGTCCCTGCTGACTCAGATCTGAGGTTGCCTGGGAGCGTGTACTATGATCCTGAAATCCGAGAGCTCCCAGGAACTGACTCCCCTTCAGCTTCACAGCTTCCAGAGGCTTCGGAGCCAATTTTGGTCAGCGACGCTCCACTCACTATGGAAGTAAGCAAGGAAGCTGGTCAGCCAAGCGGCAAGGATAAGCCAGCTGAGCCAGCCAAAGAGAAAGGCAAAGGGCCAGGCGAAGAGAAAATTTCTTCTGAGCCCAAGGACCGAGCCCCTGACGCAACTGCTCGGATAGGCCAGGCTGCTGACCCCGTGCTCCCCTCGGCAAAAGAATAGACGTATAGGGCTTTTATTTTTTGGCACCTGTTTTCTTTCCTTTGTCCGAAGAATTGTAAATCAACTTTTTGTTAATGGAGTAGATTTTCATTTGTCTATGATGTTTTTAAATACATGTCTTACCAACTATTTTTGTTATGTACAACTGTACACTGCACTTGTGACCAAATAATGCGAACAAACCTACTTGGCACGTCATAACTAAGATTATTAATTAAAAGAATAGGCCCACCAAGAATTATTGATGGATTACGTGTCTTTCCAAGCTAAACATAAGTTGTCATTCCTCAATTTCAAACTAAACACGACTAGGGGAAAGTTTTATAAATTAGAATCAATTTAAACGCATAGGGGTATTGACTAACCTGTCGTCCGGTTTAAGGATTACAGGATTCGAATGTGCTCGAGTTAAATAATCCTAGTCATCTGGTCCGAGGACTGCAGGCATAACTGGATTTAAGCTTTAAACATTAGAACTGCAACTGAGTGCTAACTAACCCAAATCATCTGGTCCGAGGACTACAGGCATGATTGGATTTAAGTTTAAACACTATAGAACCGTAGCTGAGTGTTAACTAACCCAAATCATCTGGTCCGAGGACTACAGGCATGATTGGATTTAAGTTTAAACACTATAGAACCGTAGCTGAGTGTTAACTAACCCAAATCATCTGGTCCGAGGACTACAGGCATGATTGGATTTAAGTTTAAACACTATAGAACCGTAGCTGAGTGTTAACTAACCCAAATCATCTGGTCCGAGGACTACAGGCATGATTGGATTTAAGTTTAAACACTATAGAACCGTAGCTGTGTTAACTAACCCAAATCATCTGGTCCGAGGACTACAGGCATGATTGGATTTAAGTTTAAACACTATAGAACCGTAACCGAGTGTTAACTAACCCAAATCATCTGGTCCGAGGACTACAGGCATGATTGGATTTAAGTTTAAACACTATAGAACCGTAGCTGAGTGTTAACTAACCCAAATCATCTGGTCCGAGGACTACAGGCATGATTGGATTTAAGTTTAAACACTATAGAACCGTAGCTGAGTGTTAACTAACCCAAATCATCTGGTCCGAGGACTACAGGCATGATTGGATTTAAGTTTAAACACTATAGAACCGTAGCTGAGTGTTAACTAACCCAAATCATCTGGTCCGAGGACTACAGGCATGATTGGATTTAAGTTTAAACACTATAGAACCGTAGCTGAGTGTTAACTAACCCAAATCATCTGGTCCGAGGACTACAGGCATGATTGGATTTAAGTTTAAACACTATAGAACCGTAACCGAGTGCTAACTAACCCAAATCATCTGGTCCGAGGACTACAGGCATGATTGGATTTAAGTTTAAACACTTGAGCTAACGGTGTTAACTAACCCTAATCATCTGGTCCGAGGACTACAGGCATGATTGGATTTAAGTTTAAACACCTGAGCTAACGGCGAATGAGTGTTAACTAACCCTAATCATCTGGTCCGAGGACTACAGGCATGATCGGATTTAAGTTTAAACACTTGAGAGAACTTTACGCAGCGAATTGGTATATCAACTGAAGAGAAGACTTGATTAATAAAAGTACCTCTTGAGGTTATTTACATTCCACGGACGAGGGATTACATGACTATCCAAGTCTTCTAAGAAATATGCTCCAATACCAGCGCCTGAAGTGATGCGATATGGCCCCTCCCAATTGGGTCCCAATTTCCCCCAAGCCGGGTTCTTTGCGGTGCCCATAACTTTCCTCAGCACTAGATCACCGGGCTCTAAAGGCCTCAACTTCACGTTAGCGTCGTAGCCTTGTCTGAGTTTTTGTTGGTAGTGTGCCAACCGAACCATTGCATTCTCCCTTCTTTCCTCAATTAAATCTAAGCCCTTTCGTAGCTGCTCGTCGTTGTCGGCTGGACTGAATGAGCTGGTTCTTAGTGTTGGGAACCCTGTTTCCAGAGGAATGACAGCTTCAGCCCCATAGGTCATCGAGAAGGGGGTCTCTCCAGTAGACCTGCGGGGCGTAGTTCTGTAAGCCCAAAGCACATGTGGCAACTCCTCTACCCATCTGCCCTTTGCATCATCTAGCCTCTTCTTTAAACCGTTCAGTATGACCTTGTTGGAAGCTTCTGCCTGGCCATTACCTTGGGGATAGGCTGGAGTGGAGTATCTGTTTGTAATTCCCAGCTCGCAGCAGTAATTCCTGAAGGCCTTGCTGTCGAACTGTAAACCGTTGTCCGAGATGAGGGTGTGAGGAACTCCAAACCGTGTGACAATGTTCTTCCACACGAACTTTTGCACATCAACGTCCCTGATGTTGGCTAATGGCTCGGCTTCAACCCACTTGGTGAAATAGTCTGTTCCGACCAGGAGGTACTTCTTGTTTCCTGCAGCTTTGGGGAAGGGTCCCACAATATCCAAGCCCCATTGGGCGAAGGGCCATGGGCTAGACAACGGATTGAGGTTTCCCCCTGGCTGGTGAATGTTTGGAGCGAAGCGCTGACATTGGTCGCACCTTTTGACGTACTCGTGTGCCTCCTTCTGCATGTTAGGCCACTAATAGCCTTGGGTGAGGGCTCGGTGAGCCAAGGACCTGCCCCCGGTGTGGCTCCCACAGATTCCTTCGTGCAACTCTTCTAGCAGTGCCTCGGTCGCCTCGGGATGTACGCACAACAAATATGGTCCCGAATAGGAGCGCTTGTATAGTTTCTGGTCTTCGGATAGCCAGAACTTAGTCGCCTTCCTCCGAATTTTATCGGCTTCGGCCTTCTCTTCAGGCAATATATCTTCCTTGATAAATTTGATCAACGGGTCCATCCAGCACGGCCCAGCCCTGATCTGGTGAACCTGGACTCCCCCAGACCTTGACTCTGTAGGCCTGTGCAGGTCCTCGACGAGGATGACCCTCGGCAAGCCTTGTGCCGAAGAGGTGGCTAACGTGGCCAGGGAGTCAGCATGTGAGTTGCCACCCCTGGGGATATGCAGCAAACTGAAAAATTCGAACTCTGATTGTAGGTGTTTGACACGACCCAAGTATCCCTGCATTCTTTCGTCCTTTGCCTCAAACTCGCCTTGCACTTGACCTACTACCAGTCTTGAGTCCGAGAACAGCTCTACGGATTTCGCACCCATTTTACGGACCATAGTCATCCCCATCAGTAGGGCCTCATACTCTGCTTCGTTATTTGTAGCCGAGAAGTCCAGCCTCAATGATTTCTCGATAATGATTTTCTCGGGGGATATCAATACTAGCCCAACTCCAGAGCCTCTTTGGTTCGCCGCGCCATCAACATACACTTCCCAATGGGAAGGATTCTGTTGAGAGACCGTGCCAACTGATTTTTCATCCATGCCCGACGTGGGCTCCACCTCTTCTAGCTGGGGCTCCGTGAACTCAGCCACCAAATCTGCGAGAACCTGCCCCTTGACCGATGTGCGGGGCATGTATCTTATATCAAAAGCCCCTAAGATTGTACCCCACTTGGCAATCCGACCAGTGTAATCGGCACTTCGGAGTACAGCTTTGAGTGGGAGTTGTGTGAGAACGATCACCGTGTGGGCTTGGAAGTAGTGTGGTAGCTTCCGTGTGCCAAGCACTACTGCTAAGATGGCCTTCTCTAGTGGCAAGTAACGAATCTCAGCCTCGTGCAGGGACTTGCTTACGTAATAGACGGGCCTTTGTACACCAGAGTCTGCCCGTATCAATACCAGGCTCACCGCATAGGGAGCTACAGCGATGTAGGCGAACAGTACCTCGTCTGGCTCAGGACTGGACATGATTGGTGGCCGAGACAGGTAATCCTTGAGTTGCTGGAACGCCAAAGCACATTCCTCAGTCCACTCGAATCCCCTCCACTTGTTGAGCAGAGAGAAAAAGGGCCGACACCTGTCTGCTGACCTAGAGATGAACCGATTGAGGGCAGCTGTCATTCCAGTCAGTTTTTGAACTTCCTTGGGATTCCGAGGAGCTCGGAGGTTGTTGATGGCCTTTATCTGGTCAGGGTTGACCTCAATTCCTCTGTGGGTGACCATATATCCCAAGAACTTGCCGGACCCCACCCCAAACGAGCACTTAGAGGCATTCAGTCGTAGCTTGTGTTTTCGTAGAACCTCAAAGGTACTTTCAAGGTCTTTCACATGCTCGGCTATAACTTTGCTCTTCACCACCATGTCATCTATGTAAATCTCGATGTTCTTGCCCAGCTGTGGTTCGAACATCCTCGTCATCATCCTCTGGTAGGTAGCTCCCGCGTTCTTCAGGCCGAACGGCATCACTTTATAGTGGTAGTTGCCAATAGGGGTGACGAAGGCAGTTTTCTTCTGGTCCTCTAGGGCTAATGGTATCTGGTGGTAGCCTTGGAAGGCGTCCAGGAAACTCATCCGAGGGTGGCCGACAGTGGCGTCAACCAGCTGATCGATCTTCGGCATAGGGAATGGGTCTTTGGGGCATGCCCTATTCAGGTCCGTGAAGTCCACGCATACTCGCCACTTCCCACTCTTCTTCCTTACTACCACGGTATTCGCTAGCCATTCGGGATAAAAAACCTCTTTGATAGCCCCAGCTGCTTTGAGCTTCGTCACCTCGTCCCTCACTGCGTCAGCGTGCTCCTTGGATGGGCGCCGAATAGGTTGCTGCTTGGGGGTGACCAGTGGATTCACCTTCAAATGATGGCATATGAACTCCGGGTCCACCCCTGGGGCCTCGTAAGCACTCCAGGCAAACACGTCGAGGTTTTGCTTGAGGAACTCTATCAGCTCCTCCTTCTCTTGAAGAGGCAGCTGAGATCCGACTTGGAAGAACCTGTCTGGATCATCGCCAATGATTACTTTCGTCAAGTCCTCGCACCGAGCGCTTTCATCTGGTTCTTCAAAGGGCAATCCCCGGGACTGTAGTTGCTATAAATTCTTCCCAACCACGTCCGAGGACTCGGCTGGGGCCTCATGCCGAATGGCGGCTATCAGGCACTGCCTAGCAACAGACTGATCTCCTCGGATTTCACGTATCTGTCCTTCTGACGGATATTTGACTTTTTGGTGCAAAGTAGAGGGGACAGCCCCAAGCGCGTGAATCCAAGGTCTGCCTACGAGTGCCGTGTAGGGCGAATATGCGTCCACGACAATAAAATCCAGCTCTACCACCTCGGAGCCGGACTGCACAGGTAGGCGTATCCGGCCTTTCGGAATGACAGGTCTTCCTTCAAAGGTGAATAGAGGGGAGTCGTACGGCGTCAGGTCCTGGGGTTTTAAGCCTAGCCCCTTGTAGAGGTCCGGGTACATTATCTCCACGGCACTGCCCTGGTCCACCATCACCCTCTTTACATCGTACCCTCCTATTCTGAGGGTGATGACTAGTGCATCATCATGGGGTTGGATGGTGCCGATCATGTCCTCGTCCGAGAATCCCATGACCAACGGGGCACCAGACCTAGCTCTCTTCGGTCCTCGGCTCGACTCCCCTGCGGGTGGTCGGCCCACTGATAACTTTCACGGGCTAGGACCCTGTTCTCCCAGGCGCAGCGAAGACGACGTTTATGGTCCCAAGCGGCGGCTTTGGGGGGTCATCCCTGCGTGGCCCCGAACCTATCTGCCCTCGGCCGCTGGAGTGGTGCAGAAGATGTTTCAGTTTACCATCGCGGACTAACTGGTCTAGGTGATCCCACAGACTCCTACAATCTTCCGTTGTATGCCCATGGTCTTGATGGTACTGGCAGTAGAGATTGTGGTTGCGTCTCTCGGGGTTTCCTACCATCTTGTTCGGCCACCTGAAATACGATTCGTTCTTAATCTTTTCCAAGACCTGATGCACTGGCTCTTTGAACACGGTGTTGACCGATTGAGGATTCATCGATCCTGATTGTCCGGCGAAATCCCTCCGCGGTTTATTGTAATTATACCGATCCGACCGCGAATCTCTCCTCTCCTGAGGGATGATCTTGTCCTTTCCCTTGCCCTGCTGCTGATCTTCTTCAACCCTCTTATACTTCTCTATGCGGTCCATCAGTTGACGCACGTTTGTGACTGGTTTGCCAGATAGGGATCCCCTCAAACCGTGATCAGTAGGGAGGCCGAGCTTGAACGTGCTGAGGGCCATTGCATCGTTGTTGCCCTCCACCTCATTGAACATCTCCCAATATCTGTCCGAATACGCCTTCAAGGACTCGCCTTCCTGCATGGACAAGGATAGCAGGGAAGAGAGAGGCCTGGCCACTCTTCGGCATGTAACAAAACGGGAGCCGAACGCCTGAGTGAGCTCCTTGAAGGAGTTGATGGAGCCCGCCCTCAAACCATCAAACCATCTCATAGCAACGGGCCCAAGACTGGAAGGGAAAACCTTGCACATCAGAGCTTCATCTCTGGAGTAGACAGCCATCCTCTGGTTAAAATGGCTCACGTGCTCGACGGGGTCAGTTTTACCGTTGTAGACGGTGAACGTTGGCTGATTAAAGCGCCGAGGGAGTCTGGCCTCCTCTATCCTGCGCGTGAAGGGTGATCTGGATATCTGATTTAGAGCCCTGTTCATGGCATCATTCTCCATGTCCTCGTGTGATGGGCTCCTATGCTCCCTTTTACGATGGGACTCCTCTACATAGGTGTAGGACTCGCTAGCTGGTGTCTTGGACTTGTGTTGGTAAGAGACGTCCTGCTCGTCATCAAGATCATCTTCAGAGTACGAGGAAGCCCGCTTCCTTTTTGCGTGTCGCAACTCTCTCTTTAGTTTTTCCACTTCCAGTTGTAAGTCACGGTTCTTCTCTGCATGGGACATGTGACTCCCGCTCTGTGATTGGCTCTGGCTAAGGCGTACGGTGTGTACACTGCCCTCACGGTTTTGTCTTCTCTCTAAGTTGACGACATGGTCCACATGTTGGGATGCCCTGGATTCTGCTTGTTGCTCACCTTGTTCTGCCATCATCAACTGCTTATTCCACTCTTGCACAAGCTCTCCCCACAGACGGCGCCAATTGTAGGGTCAGATTCTGCAGCCCAAGCCCAAGGAGGTATGGGTTTGGAGCCCACTGAACCCAAAACAATAAATTTGTAGAGAGTGGGTGAAAGAGCTAGGCTAGTAATGAAAAATAACAGTATTAAACGGCATAGAAAATTGGGAAATTTGAATAAAAGAGTGCTCGGACAGTGATGAATGTCTCGTCCGAGGAGGCGATTTTCATTGATGAACTTAAGTTACAAATGTAGGAGCTACAGTGAAATTATATGCTCCTTTCTCTCTCTGGATTCTCGATCCCTTTATCAGGGACCTCTTTCTCTCTTATATAGTACCGTCTTCCTACATCTCCACCGTCCACTTGTTCACCATCTGGGTTCCCACTTGAGTGCATGTCCCATCACACTCCTCCTTTAGCCCTGTCTGAGTGGCGGTAGCTGAGGATGCACTGTTCAGGGGTCTTCTCCACATAAATGCGGCCAGAAGGGTAGGTGCAGTGCATTAAATGCGGTGGTTGAAGTCTGTCTCCTTGATATTTCTCTGTTCCAATCACCTTCTTGTGTGTCCGAGGCCCCTTTTCTCCCCTGACACTTGTCAGACAGGTCGCTTGACACGTGCCGGGCGAAAACCTCGTCGGCTCCGGGGTATCGGTCTCCTCGGACATATGAGCATCTCCTCGGACGGTACACGTGCTTGTCAGCGGACATTCCCCTTTCACGTGGGACTCTGGCTGCGTCTTGGTCTCCTCGGGCGAACAGTGGTGCTTGGATAGGGCCTTGGGCCCAATAAGTTGGGCTGGGCCTTTCTCCCCCACAAAGGGAATGATTCATCACCTGTGCTTGCCATTGTATTATTATTTATTATTGTAGTTAAGTATTGATGAATAGTGGAAGCTTCAAAATAACAATAAAAAGGGAACATAAAATTAAACTTTGACTTTTTGACATGGGACAGACATTACCAAACAAGCAAAATTGGAAAAATAACTGATTATGGGACAAATGAAGTAATACAAAGTGATCACAGAATAAGTAATTGAAACAACTCAAAAAACATTGAAGCAAAATTGCAAAATAAGAATGACAGAAATTCTCTAGAAATAAATTGACATTTAAATTTCATAGCACAAATTTAGCGAAAGAGAGTTGAACACTGGAAGATTCCAGGCAACTAGAATTTATGCTGAAAAGACTTTATTGAGATTGTATTTTCTTTCAAATTGTAACAAAGGATTTTAGATGACAATCTCATCCCCAAGATGCATTCATCTGAGATCAATTTGTGATCATCACCAATTGAAATCTCTAATAATAATGTTCCATATAATAAGTACTTTACATGCTAAATCAATCATCAAAATGCGAGTTTATGCAGAAAGGTAAATAAAAATTTTGCCCTAACACAAAAGACATGAGCATTTAATTAAAGAATACCACCAACCTATTTGATGCAGAGTCAGCATCCACTGGATTGCTTTCTTATCCTTCACTGTTTCCAAACCATTGCCTCCTAACATTTACCCCACCATTGTCATTAGGAGGTAAAGCCCGTCCCTTGTTTGGGTTTGTTTATAAAAGCACTAATGGATCCTGAATGGGTTGACCATCTTCAGTGATTACGGGTGCTGTGATAAATCTACCACTTCCAACTACAGGAAACATTTGGCCGCACTCTTCCTTCCACCTAGCATAAATACAAAAGCAAAGAATGTAATAAACATTACTATTATTTTTTTCAATTAAATAAAATTGTAGTGTCCAAAAGTTCCAACTTCTCATACTTTCTAATACCTTTCTATCTCAATCTTTCTAACTTTAAGTCCGGGTCTACTGACACTGCAATCATGAACCCTAGGACATGGCGCCCACCATCATGAACTGCCTGAGAAACAAGACCCGTCAATCCCACGCTCCCACCTCCATAGACCAAATCAATCCTTCTCTCCACCAACAAAACACATCGAAAACTAGACCCATTAACACGTCACAAAACCCCTCATTAAAACAAACATTAATTTAGTACTAAGTGAGATACGCGTAGAAAAAATAAAGCCGGAACTACAATATTGGTCCCTTAAGTTTACCTATGTGCCTAATTAGTTGCTTAGTTGAAGTGAATACAATTCGTCTCTCAAGTTTTAAAACTGAGTTGTATTAGTCATTTTATTAACTGTCGTTAGTGGTATTATTTACTAGACTAACAGAATAATTACTTGCCATTTTTTTTTAACAATGTGACATTTCTTTTGTTAAAAAATTATCAAATAAATTTACACGTGAGATGCTGCCAACAACTTTGCCCGTGGCCACTATTCTAGTAAGCATTTCACACTTGTCAATGTTTTTCAAATTTTTTTTTTTTTTTGGGTGCCATTTTAATTACAGCATCTAAAACAAAACTATTTCCTCAATACCAAGTTTCTGATCCACCATCTCACCCCACCGCCACTGCCACCATCCTCTACATGAACCCGAATCGGCCGCAAATTCACACGAAGGTGAAGAAGAATTGGACCCAAACAATGACATCATTTCTAGTATCGGCGAATCGGGCACCGAATGAACATCCTGACCCAACTTCGCATTCTTACCGGCTTGACCCACCTTAATTGGCAAGGAGATTGTTGATCTGTGCTTGGACTGTATCAGAAAGCTTGCCGACAATTGCACTGGCCTCCAAGGATTTCTGGTTTTTAATGCTATTGGTGGAGGCATTGGTTCTTGGCTTGGCTTCCTTCTCTCAGTTGCGTTTGTCTACTGTTTATGGGAAGAAATCAAAGCTGGGTTTCACATCCTGAGCATTTTGTAATTTTTTAATATAAAAAATGTCACATCACTAAAAAAATGACAAATTATTATTTTGTTAGTCACGTAAGTAATATCACTAACGGTGTTAGGAAAAGAATTAATACAATTTAGTATTAAAACTTGAGGGATCAATTGTGCTCGTTTCAAACTTGAGGGACCAATTACACACATAGGGTAAACTTGAGGAACCAACATTGTAGTTTCGCCAAAAATAAAATATAAATAAGATAATAATAAATTAATAATAGCAGTGATAATAAGCCTCGGTTGAAATGTAAACCGCCTAAACAACCTAGTGTAAGTGAATAAAATAATAAATACTATAATTGAAGGTTTTTGGTCATTGAAGCTTGTGGAGGTACCCAAGGTTTGTGACACGCTTAAAGAGTCATGATACCAAGGGAGCACGTTTGATACCAAGAGTCATGATAACAAAAAACAAGCAAAAAAATAAGATAAGCTAAAAAATTTACACTAGAACCCCTTCCATTTTGCACATTGTATGAGTCAAAGTGGAACTGAAGGCATCCCTCATTCTCCTTGGAACCATTACCAAGTGAAGGAGGAGACATCCCCTAATTCAGATTGAGATTGTGGTTGCCACCTGCACCAAGTCACATTCACAGACATTTCAACAACTACAAATTTCTTGTAAGTTTCACTGACAACAAAGAAAATTAATATACGCAACAAAATTATAGGAATACCCACATGTTTTGCAAGGAAGCTTGTTTAAGTCACCCCCGGACATGCTTGTGCTTCCAATGCTGCCTCTCTCAACCACAAACGATGAAATTAAAAATAAAAAAATAAAAAATGGTAATAGGGTGATGCATGACACAAGTTGCTGCTTTGACAGTTTGTCTAAGTTTATAGTTAATGGTCTTTGGATGTGGCCTACTGACAAGTCAGAAAGCTTTGAACAAAATCAATATAAACTTTGTGAAGTGCAAATTGATGGAGAGGATAGAGAAGATTGGGTGTTTGCTGCAAATAAATCATATAATTGCAGGGATACGCAGTGTGCAGTTAGAGATGTGAAGCCTCAGAAAAGTGCTTTGAAGTAGTCTGTCAAATCCATAAAACAGCCAATACACGTTTCCATAAAAACTATGAACCACTGAAATTAACAAACATCTAAACTCCTGTTAATTTTCTGCTTATACCAAAATGAAAATTACCTCCAAAAAAGAAAAACAAATAACATTAAACAAAGAAACAATCATTTGGCATTCAACCAAACAGCCAAACCTTACTACCAAAAATTTGAGGTCAGCACTAAATCCTCTGCAGACTAATCAGGGCTAGTCACAGTATTCTATTTAGCATTCAACCCAAATACGAAAAATCATTGAAAGCACCAACTGTTGTTCCTAAGAACATAAAATAAATTTCATAATCTACAAATTTAATTAAAAAGAGGACTTTCTCAGCACCAAAGACCAAACCACACTCTACACCAGCATAGATAGTACTAGGATTCAATCATATATTTAAGTTCAAGCATTCATCCTATCCATCCATCCACCCAGGACCAAACCAACATAGAAAAATCACATAAACACACTTTATTTTAATCAAATTACAAAGCATTTGATAGTGATTTCTACTTTACCCAGAAAATGTAAAAGCTATACAAACCCAAATTTATACCTATAGCTGAGCCTTTTGCCATAAAATTTGAGCACTAGAGCTCAAATGGGTTAAAAAAAAAAAGCAATAATAAGAGACAATTGAGCAGAAGTAGCAAAATTAACATGCAAAGGAGACTTTTATTTAAGCGTGTTCGTCCCAAAAATGAAATTTGTATGCAAAGCTATTTCCTTTTAAGCTTATTCATCCTAGAAATTAAAAAAAAAAAAAAAAAAATTAGAAAAGAAAAAACAAAATTAACATGCAACTGTGATTTTTCTTTAAAATTAAGGTCAGCAGTAATATACTAAAATCACAAACCAGAAAAACAAGAAGGGAAAAAAATAGAACATAAATTTTGAAAAATTGGCATAAAATAAAATAAAATAACCCTTTACAGGCTGAATGGAACCAAGGAGAATTTGATTTAAAATTAAAAAAAAAAAAAAATTACATAAACGATGAAAGATTCAAATTCTGAACTGCAAAACTGATTGGCATCATGATTTTTATATAATTTTTTTTTTTATATTCCATCAAATTCTAAATTTCCAAATTACATTAACAGCAAAAACAATAAATGAATAACTTCTATATCTTTGTTCAAATCTTGCTCCCAAATCAAGGTACTGACAAAGCGCTAATGTAATTTCCCCAAAACAATTTCCCTAAATCAAGGTACTGATAGAGTCTAACAATTTCCCCAAACAATTTCCACAGAGAGAATCCATTTCTATGAGTTTCAACTTCCAAAAAAGCCCTAAAATTGGATAAAAGTACATTCAAATCCGAAACCCTAAAAAATTTCCAAAGACTGCCTCACACGAAAACCCTAAAATTGCAAGAAAATTTCGCATAGAGAAATGAAAATACAAACCCTAAGATTCAAGAACCAGTCAAAAATGCAGAAAATATCAACTTACTCAGTCAACAAAAGAGAGAGAGAGAGAGAGAGAGAGAGAGAGAGAAACCCGGCGCTAGCTCCGTCGGAAGAGTGAGAGTGAGACTTCTCTGAAGGTTGAGATCGGAGATGGAGGGTGAGGGCTAGCTTGAGAGATGGAGGCTGATGATGTACGAAGGGAGTCATTTTACTATACTATTTATACAAAGCCTAAAGCCGCGTTTTTAACCTGCGGCTATAGGCAAAATCTGAAACCACGTTTAAGAAACGTGGCCCCATCCCAAACTAAAGCCGCGTTTTAAAAACGTGACTTCAGACTTTGTTTAAAGCCGTGTTTTAAAAACGCGGCTTCAGACTAAATTTATAGCCGCATCTATAAAACGTGGCTTTAGGCAAGCTAGAGCCGCGGTTTTTAAACGCGGCCATAGTTAAGATTAGAAGAAAAAAAATTTGAAATACGCAGGTCCTATAGCCGCGTGTTTTAAACGCGACCATAGCTCCAACACCAGAAATGCGGCTATAGCTCAAAAAAACGCAGCTTTAGACGCATTCTATGGCCGCATGTTTAAAACACGGCTTCAGGTGCGCTCTTTAAGCCGCGTTTATTAAAAACGCAGCTTTTAGCTTGTCTGTAGCCGCGTTTTTATAAACGCGGCCTAAGACCCATGTGTTTTGTAGTGATTGTTTAGGAGTTGAAATAAGTAAATCATAAGAAAGTATGAATAAGAAAGTATCAAATATATATGGTGAGCTGCAAAAATGGTTCAAAATGACTTTGTTAGGATCTCATTATGACCCTAAAATGTAAATGGACCTTTATAAGCCTTTTAAAATATTTTTTTATATTTAACCAAAAAAAAAAAAAAAAAAATTTATACCGTTTGTCTATCACCGATGCCCCAGTTGATCCTATACATTTGACCCATTTTCAGGAAAATGGATTGCAATAGCTAAATGAAAACCACCATGCTAGACATGTCTTTTAAACAGAGACAAAAAAGATTTTTTTTTGGTGAACGGAATCATCCTTCAGTCACAATATGAAAAAGTAAACTATTACCAGGTATGAACAAGTTATGTCTTTTTCCATCCTTTGTTAAAGACATGTTAAGAACAAAGCATGTATGGACGAACCTAGAATGGGTTATGCAACGTTTGCAAGGATTGTGTGGGCTCTACAAGGACCAAGTTTATAAGTTAAGAAAAGCAGTGCTATCAGTTGTTTTACTTATTTGCTTCAGTAGGATTGTTTAGTTTTTTATTTGATAAATTTTTTCAATATTAATAAGATTCCTAGGAGGAGATAGGATAGCATTTGATCGGTTGTTATTTCCTTTTGTCATTAGTTGCTATTTTATTTTATCAAGCATTGTGTTGTTATCCAATGGATCGAGAAATTGAATAAAGAAAGGCAAGCATAATTATAACACTCTTCATATTTCTCACTCAAGTATTATACTCACCTCAAATTTGATTATCTTTCCGTTATAAAGTCAAACTCTATCCAGGTGATATACATTTTCATTTATTTTTATACAGTTTACATCTATCTATTTTTATATTTGTATAAATTTGCATATATGAATGTATGTATATGTTTATGTATGTGTTTAAACAAGTATAACTTAGTTTATTATAATTTCATGAAACCGCACTCCCGCTTTGAGATTTGTATAAATGTTAAGATAAGTCAATTCCTTCCACACTGGTTTTCTTTATAGAATAAATGTGATTTTCAAAAAAGAAATTCATACTCAAAATAAATAGAACACGACACGCCCTCTTGAGGTTTGTATAAAAAAATAATAATAATATATATATTTTTATATAATGATACTTCTCCATGTAGAATTATATGTTTCTTGATAACAATATTTTCTCAATTTCTTTATACCACAATTGCCCTTGCCTTGATTTTTTTATTGCAATCACAGTGAGTGAAAGTTTATTTACCTTTTCAATAAATGCTGATAAGTTTGCCTCTGAAACAAGGACGAAATGGGTAACTAAACATAAAATTCTAACTATATAATTAGTTGTCAACGTTTTCAAACTATATTTTTTACTAGCATCTCGAGTTTCAAAGACTCGATTTTGGCCCATAAATCGAATCTCAAAGACTCGATTTTTATGGCCTAATCATATCCGATGTGGCATATTTTTTCACGTAGCGACCACATGGAAATCGAGTTTCTAAGACTCGATTTCCAACCCTTATAAATATAAACAAATAAGAGAGGTACCAGAACAGAGAACAACCCAGAGAAAAAAAAAAAAAAAAAAAAAAAAAACCAGAAGGAGAAGATCAGATCGGACCACCGCGCGCGACCCCAGGCCGTGCGCGACCCAGGCCGCGCGCGGCTGGTGAGGTGAGCTCTTTCTCTCCCTCTGAGCTGAGTTTGGATTGGGATTGATGTGTTTGGGATTTTTGAAATTTGTTTTTGGGTATTTCGGCTTGTACATGGACTTAGAATTTTTTTTAATTTTTTTTTTGTGTTAGAAATCGAGTCTTAGAAACTCGATTTTCATGTCATTGCCACGTGGAAAAATATGCCACATCGGATATGATTAGGCCATGAAAATCGAGTCTTTGAGACTCGATTTATGGGCCAAAATCGAGTCTTTGAAACTCGAGATGCTAGTAAAAAATATAGTTTGAAAACGTTGACAACTAATTATATAGTTAGAATTTTATGTTTAGTTACCCATTTCGTCCCTGAAACAAGTAGCGTTTAAATGATTTGAGAGCTTAGCAGTAATCATTACGATTGGAGTCAGCTCCAGTACAACAATAAGTGATCAGATTTTTTTTTTTTTTGGATAAATGGATAATTTTATTCAAAGAAAAGAAATTACAAACAAACAAGGCACCCAGCCTCCTCCCTTAACAAAACAGGAAGGGCTGTTACAAAAGTCAAAAGAATCAAACACACTATACATCAAACTCCATTTAGCAAGAGAGTGGGCGGCTTTATTGGCTTTTCTAGGGACCCACCTAAAAGACAAAAAAGGGAGATTGGAGGCCAGATACTTTACACTTTGAATGACATTATCAATAGTTCATGGGATGTCCATGCTGTGCACTGTGATTAATTTGTAGCAAACTTGAGAGTCGCCTTCTAACATTATTGGAGCTGAATTTAAAGGCTCAGCAAGTTGCAATGCCCATAAAAGAGCCTCTGCTTCTGCCTAGAGAGGGAGGGTGGTGTTCACTTTTTTGGAGCAAGAAAATACCAACTCCCTTCTCCAGTCCCTAGCTATGACTGCAACAGCAGAATGATGGGCACCAACAGCAGCATCAACATTTAATTTAAAAGAGCCATTCCCAGGTTTCAACCATTTAGCTTGAACACTATTACCTCGAATATGAGGAGAGGATCTGACTTTATGATGCTCTGCAAACAATCTAACAATTTTGGCTCTTAAATCTTCATAGCTGGCTACTCTTCCCTCAAATAGGGCCTCATTCCTTAGTCTCCAAATCAAATCACAAAGTAAGGCCCCACAAAGAAGCAAGTCCTCCCTAGCCTCTTGGAAAGGAGGATCAAGTAGAAAATGGATGAATTGGGCCGGAGTAGACAGCTCGCAATTATCAATTCTTATTCCCCATTGACTACTGAACCACAAAGCTCTAGCTAGAGGGCAATTAATAAAAAGATGGATAGTTGACTCTTGCCCAGTATTACATAGGTGGCAAATGGTGTCTGCATTGGCATCATACCTCAACCTTTGATCCTTCATGGGGAGACAATTTGCAGCTACTCTCCATAAAACCATCTTTAACCTTTCATGAATTCTGGTCTTCCAAATTTGGCCTCTTAGTAAGTCTTGGTTTGGAGGAGGGTTAGAGCTTCTACCAAGCCAATAAGCTGACTTAACAGACAGCTCTCCAGACACAGATTTGGTCCATATTCATTTATCGGAAAGGACGTTAAGAGGTAAAGGGATTCGGCAAATTGAGGCTACCGTTGCGTCATCAAAAATAGACCTCAATTTGGAAAAATCCCACTGTGTCTTGTTGTGATCCAGCAGTTGTGATACAACCATAGCTCCATCCATAGATGCATTCTCACGCAAATTTGGCCGAAAGTGAGGGAGATTTGGTATCCAAGGATCTTCCCATATACGAACAGAATCCCCACTTCCAATCAACATACACGCACCTTGAGCGATGAGTTGTTTTATACTCTCTAAACTTTTCCAAACCGGAGAAATACAACCAGAGGCTTTATGATTAAGCCAATTGTTTCTAACTTTATATTTTGCTCAGAGGAGATTTATACAAAGGTAATCTTTACCTTCTAGGAGCCACCATGCGAGTTTAGCTAGCAAAGCTTGATTAAATTCCCAAAACTTTCTAAATCCCAATCCACCCTCATTGAGAGGCCAACACAATGAAGCCCAAGCAATAGGAGAAGAATAAGACCCCTTATTAGATTTTGGATTCCACCAAAAATGCCTCACAATAGCATCCAATTGATCACAAAGCCCCTTGGGGAATTGGAGGACATACATGGAGTGGGAGGGGATGGCTTGAGCCATAGATTTGATAAGAGTAGCACGGCCCACCCAAGAAAGATTCTTGCTTTTCCAACTACTGAGCTTGTTTTCGATCCGCTCCTTAATGTCATTAAGATCCTTTTTCCTGTGGGGGGTGAGGAATAATGGGATTCCCAAATATTTTGCTGAAGGAGGGAGTTTGCGTAGGCCCCAATGAGCTCTAATTTGATTGAAGAAATGAGGACTAACTCTTTTGGAAGGGAAAACCCCGGACTTTTCCACACTGATTATTTGTCCTGACCATTGGCAATATTTCCCCAAGCACTTCTTTAAGGAAGATAACTCAGCCAAAGACGCTTTGCAGAAGAGAATTATGTCATCTGCATAACAAAGTTTAGATATAGGAGGAGCTGTTCTTGTGAGCTTTACTCCAGACAACTTGTGCTGGATTATTTCTCGATTGATCAAGCGCAACAGCACTTCACTGCCCAGAATAAAAAGATAAGGGGATAGAGGATCCCCTTGTCTCAATCCTTGTTCCTGTTGGAATGCAGGGCAAATTTCTCCATTTAAAAGCAAAGAGTAATGAACCATAGATAGGCATTGTTGAATTAGATTTGTAAACTGCTCGTTGAAGCCAAATGCCTTCAGGACCTTAAGGATAAATCCCCATTCCATCCTATCATAAGCTTTTTGAAAATCTATCTTCACTCCTAGGAATCCTTTCTTCCTTTTCATGTGTTTGAAGCTGTGAACTATCTTTTGTGCCAGCACAATATTTTCCATTATGCATCTACTTGGAACAAATGCAACTTGAGCCGAATCCACCATTTTATCCAGAAGAGGTCTCAATCTGTCAACTAGAATTTTTGAAATTGCTTTGTATACCACGTTGTACAAACTAATAGGACAGAATTTATTAAAATTACATGCTCCATTTTTCTTTGGAATTAACACAATGAAGGTGCTGCTGAATTCTTGGAGAAGTTTCCCATGCCTGAAGAAGCCTTGAACTACCAAAGTAACTTGGTCCCCAACTATTTCCCAATAGTTTTTATAGAAGAGGGCTAAAAGGCCGTTTGGACTAGGAGATTTAAGTGATTTAATCCCAAATATCGCCTTCTTTACTTCTTCTCTAGTAGGGATTCTGCACAACTCAACATTCTCTTTTACTGAGACACAAGCATCAATGACATTTTCCAAGTTTTCTGGGATTTGGGGTCTACTTGACTGGTATAAGGATTGAAAGTTGGCGTTAAAATACTCTTGGATGGCCTCTCTACCCGAAATCCAGGAACCGTCCTCCTATTTGATATCAGAAATGAAGTTTCTTCTCCTTCTTACCAAAGTGGTAAGATTAAAGAATCTTGAATTCCTATCCCCATCTTTGAGCCAAATCTCCCTAGACTTTTGATGCCATTTGAGACTCTCTTTGGCCAACCAGTCATCTAACTCAAGGCTAAGGGTAGCTTCTAATTCCAGATTCTCTTTGGTAGGCTCTACACCTTGGACTTCTTCAATCTTTTTCTCCAACTCTTTGATTCTTTCTCTGACATTCCCAAAATGCTCCTTGTTCCATTTTTTCAACTCATTTTTAGTGTTTGTTTGCTTCCTTGCCAGCTTAAAACCTTGCGAACCTCCCACTTGTAATTGCCAAGCTTTGTCCACAATTTCTCTACTTGTTTCATCTTTTGTCCACATAGCTTCGAATCTAAATGGCCGAGTTATCTTTTCATCTTCAAAATTTGTGTCCAAAAGGATGGGAGAATGGTCTGAATTAGTTGCACAAAGGTGAGTGACCCCCGCTTTTGGAAATAGCAATTGCCACTCTTGATTGCACAGGCATTGATCCAATCTTTCTTTTATATTAGCTAGACCCTCTCTTTTGTTAGTGCAGGTGAAAGGTGGGCCTTTAAAACCCAAGTCAATTGCTGTAGAATTTGTGATGAAGGTTCTAATGCTGTTGACTGAGCTTTCGGTAGCTGGTTTTCCTCCACTTTTTTCTCTAGCATTTTTAATGCTATTAAAATCTTCAATCATTGCCCAAGGACCGGAGAAGGTACTAACCATGGATTCCATTAATTCCCAGAAATATTTTCTTTTAGCTCTAGAAGGTGGCCCGTAGACAAAAAAGAAGAGCCATGGGGTCCTTGGGGGTCAGAGAAGATTAGAGCTGCTATAACATATCTGCTTAAATAAACTACCTCTAACTCCATGCCCTGTCTTCACAAAATGGCCAAACCGCCAGAGCGGCCATTGGCATCCACACAAAAGGAATCAACAAAATTTAGCTTCACTCTAATTTTCTCTACTCTAAGAGCCTACTAAATCTAGATTGGAGTTACGGATGAGGCTTCTTAGTGATCTAACTGTCAAGGCTCTACTAGCACCCCGACAGTTCCAAGCTAGAGTCCTCATGGCGAATTGGGGGGCATGATAAGGCCCGCCTCCTCGGCCATGCTATCAGGAGATGAAGAAAGAGACTTCACATATGTATTGGGGATAGGCTCAGAATTAGCTTCTGGGGAACATGTGACAGGTTGTTTTAGAGTGCAAGCAATGTGACTTGTCTTTGTTTTGGCTAGAATTTTTAGGGATTTTTTCTTGGTTCGGCTGGGTATGGTAATGGACTTTTTTTTGGGGATTTCTTGTGGTTTTGTGATGTTTAGAGTTGAGGGGGATGTGTCATGTGAAAGAAAGGCACTGTTGGTATTAATAAAAGGTGGGTTGATTTTGATTCTTTTAAAGTCTTGGGATGAGTTTGCTAGTGACTGAGTTGGGCTAGTCTTTCTTTTGGGCCTGGGAGACATGGGGTTTAGTTGATCATGTGTTAGGGAAATAAGGCTGGGTTGGGAATGTGTTTTGGGTAGGGTATTTGATAGGCCAAAAATGAATTGGCCCCTTGTGATTAAATTAATTGATTAATTAGCCAAGTTATTAATTAATCAAATTAACATGCAAAGTGCGTGGTAGCACAAAAAAATCACCAATAACTAAGTTATGTAGCGGAAAATAAATCATCAATTGCAGTTGCCCCATCAACATTAATTTTGTGAAAGCCTGGTGGGGGAAGGGACCAATGGGAGCAAATCGTGGGAGGAGAGAGGTGATTGTGTGAACAGGAGGTAGTGAAGTCTATGTGGGATTGCTTTGCTATCTCCCAAGCTTGAGCTGGAGGACAACCAGCATCATTGTGAATGGTATTGTTCCTGTTTCCCCAAATATTCCAGGCAGCCATGTAGAAGAGGCCCAGATCATTGGAAGACCCCTTTTCAAGGAATTGGTTCGTGATACCTGTTAGGGTTTGTGCCCTAAAATCCAATTTATTGGCATGTCATGAATAATTAAGTTGTTTAATTATAAGAGACTATTTATGAACTAGTGGGACATTATCTTAGTCCATGAGATGCATAGTATGTGATTTATGTGAAAAGTCACAGAAAGATATAAATCACAAGTTCTTTGTAAACTCAGAATTTTAGTTCGTAGTCGGTGATGAAATTGGGCATTTCATCTGCGAAGACTATAACATATCGACTAAGATGATTTGTCTTGATCATGGAAGTGGAGACTTCTAGTTGGTATGTTGATATGTTTTAAGAGTTAAGACATATTGAACTGGACCGCTGTGAGATTTATTATTCTCCTAATGACTGTCAAAAGAATAATAAAGCTCACGACTTCTATTTACATCAACTCTAAATCTTGAGAGAATAATGGACTTGATCATGAGATGTAGGTTGCTTTGACATATCAGGAGTGAGATCTATAAGTTATGGTCAAAACCTCAGTATGTTGGGCAGCCACATTTAGTGTTGATGGAACATTTATTCTCAAGATGGAATTCATAATCTCTTAATGGAGATATAAAATATTCCCTTGAGATAAGTTTAATGGGTTTGGTTATTCAGAGTGTTGGGCCCAACCACTTTAGTAAAGAGTTACTAAAGTATATATATTTATGGAATTGGATTTCATAAATATATTATGAATAACATAAAGGATTAAACCGGGTACTCAAGGATTAAGATGTAGTAATTTTCAAAGTGGCAGTCAATATTAATGACTTTGTATTACTACGAATATTTTAATGAAGGGGTTGAATGTATAATAAAGTCTTGGGATATAATTTATAGATAAGGCCTAGAGTGCAATTATATTCTTATAGTGGTATTGAATATAATTAATGGTAACTTTGGACTTGTCAAGAGTTGACGGAAAAGCCCAAGGCCCATTGGAGCTAGTGTCTTATTGGTCCCTTTGGTCCCATCTCAAGCCACAAACTAAAGCCCAATTGGGTAGGCCCAAAAGGCTAACCCAATTAGAAATCAGTCATTATTTAATAAGTGTTATTAAATAAAGAAACTATGAGAATGGTTTTAACGTACGTAAGATGAAAAGAAAAAGAAATTAGTTTTTCTCCACAAGGAGAAGAAGACAGATTTTTCTTTGAGAGTCTATGTACAAAAGACTGATTGAGAGACCACACATCTTGGGCACCATGTGGAATTGAGATGAAGATTGAAGGTATTCTCAAGTCAAGGTTTTGAAATTCACTGCACCAAGGTACGCTTTCTATTCTTTGATTCTAGAATTCATGGTTACATGTTTATCTTTCATGATTGAAGTAGATCCGTTTTCTTTTTGTTGCTTCCGCTGCGTGTGTTTTTGTATGAGATACAAAAAACCTATTTTAACCAACAATACCAATGAAGTTTCGAGCTGGAGAAAAAAGGTCAACGGGGCAATCATTCCAACAAGCCCAGGTCTTCCGTGCATGGTTGCAATGGAGAAGAGCATGGTTTATTGATTCCAAGTCCTTGTCGCAGATTTGGCAAAAGCCAGAAGTGTTCAGCCCCCTACGCCGAAGATTAAGCAAAGTTGGTAGACCGTCCAAGCACACCCTCCATGCAAAAATTTTAACTTTTGGAGGAATATTAAGTTGCCAAATCTTCTTCCAAAAAGGGGGGGCATGGTGGTTTGATGAGTTTTCACCAGCAGTACCTGCTTCCAGTAGCCCTTTAGCAACATAAAGGCATTCTTCACCTTGAAGGAGCCCCTTTTGTTCCCCATCCAAATCAGTGAGTCATCCGGGAGGTTGTGGCTAAGAGGGATTTTAAGGATTTCATTTGCCTCAAAGTGGAGAAAGAGAGAGTTCACTAAGTCCGGTTTCCACCATTTAGTGTTTTCATCAATAAGAGATGAGACCATTGGGAAATCCTCAAAATCTCTCGGCGTGGAGATCACTTTGTGAGCGGTTGGAGTTGGAAGCCACTTGTCGTCCCAAATATGGATTCTTTTTCCGTTGCCCACCCGCCATCTAGTGCCTTTTCTAATGACCTCAAGATTGCTGTGAATGCTTCTCCAAGCATAGCTCGGATTGCTTCCCAATTTTGCATTTAGGATATCATCAAAAGGAAAGTATTTGGCTTTATAAACCCAAGCCAATAGGGAGTTCGGGTTTGAAAGAATCCGCCAACCTTGTTTTGCAAGAAGGGCCAAATTAAAAGCTTGGAGATTCCTGAATCCCATACCTCCATAAAGCTTCGATTTGCATAAATTCTTCCAGCTCACCCATGCTATTTTTGTCTCCTGATTTCTTTGACCCCACCATAAATTCCTCATCATTCTTTCTAGATCATCACAGAGGGTTTTTGGAAATTGAAAGCAACTCATGGTGTACGTTGGCACCGCTTGGGCAACTGATTTAATCAGAATTTCTCTACCTCCAATAGAAAGAAGCTTTTCCTTCCAGCCAGCTAGTTTCTTACTCACCCTCTCTTTGATCTCAGCAAAGACTTGAATTTTGGATTTACCAATAAGGGAAGGGAGGCCAAGATATTTCCTACGTTGGGAGCACTGCATTGGGCCCAGAATGCTTAATATTTCTTCCTTCATCATTGGTAGTGTTTGGGCTGAAGCAAACAGCGGACTTATCTGCATTTATTTTTTGTCTGGAGGCCTCTTCATAGGAGTTTAGAATCCAAGACATTGCTGGGCACTGGCCTTGCAGAATAGGAGGCTATCGTCCACGAAGAAGAGGTGGGTAATGATTGGACAGCCCCTACAAATGGATATACCATGGAGAGCTTGGGTACGGGTTCCTGGTGAAAGAGGGCTGATAAGCCTTCTGCACAAAGGAGGAAAAGACCCGGAGAGAGAGGGTCACCCTGTCTAAGCCCCTTGGTAGGAATGATACTTCCATAAGCTTCACCATTAATGATAACAGAGTAGGAAACAGACGAAATGCATTGCATAATAAGAGAAATCCACCTCCCGTCAAAACCTAGTCTTTCCATCACTCCCCTAACAAAACCCCATTCAACCCTATCAAAGGCTTTACTCATATCAAGTTTGACAGACATGAAACTGTCCTTCCTAACAAATTTATGATTAAGATAGTGCAAAATCTCAAAAGCAACTAGTACATTATCTGTGATTAGCCTATCGGATGTGAAGGCGCTTTGATTTTCAGTGATAACAGCAGGCAGGACAGCCTTTAGCCAGTTTGCAAGGGTCTGGAAATGAGTTTATAAGCAACGTTGTAGAGGCTAATAGGGCAAAACTCAGTCATTTTGGTGGGGTGGGAAGTTTTAGGAATGAGAGCTATGTTTGTTTTATTTATTGCTGCCATGGGAAGGTTGTGGTTGAGGACATTAAGGACCATGCTAGTAATATATGTTCCTACAATGCTCCAATATTTATGAAAAAATACTGCTGACATACCGTCGGGGCCCGAGGCCTTGGTGGGGTGAATTTGGTGCAGGGCCCTTAATACTTCTTCTCCGGTGAAGGGGCGAGTTAGCTTGTCATTCATTTCCTTAGTAACCCGAGTTGGTATGGCCCTGGTAATTTCCTCAATGCAATTCGGAGAAGTTGTGGTGTAAATATTTTGAAAATATGCCACTGTTGTAGCTGAAATGCTCTCTTTGTCATCACGCCACCTGCCATCTTCATTCCATAAACCCAGAATTGTGTTCTTCCTCTTTCTGTCCGAAGCTCTAGCATGGAAGAATTTCGTATTTTTGTCACCCTCCTTACACCAGTGAACTTTGCTCCTCTGGTGCCATAACACCTCTTCACTATCTAGCAAGTTGTTCAGCTCCTTTCTTAGCTGGTTTATCTCGGCGCCTCTAGAACCATCATAGTCTTGAGTCGTGAGATTGTTGAGCCTATTTCTCTTCTCTTGTATTTTTTTAGGAATATTTCCAAACACTTCCCTGTTCCACACAGATAAATCAGCTGCACATTTGCTGAGATTTGAAGCAATCCCCTCAGGGGTGGTGGCAGGGTCACCACTGTTCCAAGCTGACTTAATAATCTTATGACAATCCTCCCGTTTTGTCCATAGAGCTTCAAAGTGGAAGCGACAATTGCGAGGAGGAGGAGAATAGTTAGAGTCAGAAATCCTAAGAATGCAATGATCAGAGGTGGACTCAACCTAATGCTGGACTTTCACATCTCTAAACATATTCAGCCAATCGGAGTTAGCGAATGCTCTATCTAACCTGAGATACACCCTGTTATTCCCCTCTTGCAGGTTACACCAGGTAAATTTTGGGCCAAAAAAACCGAGGTCTTGGAAACCACACAAATCCACAGCCTCACAAAAACCAGCCATTTGATGCTGGGATCTCAGAGCTCCCCCTGACTTTTCTGTTAAAGACAAAATTTCATTAAAATCACCACAGCAAATCCAAGGTAAAGAAAATTGATTACATAAGTAAGAAAGTAAGTTCCAGGATTCCTTTCTCATATG
This sequence comes from Quercus aquifolioides, assembly GCA_019022515.1. Lineage (NCBI taxonomy): Eukaryota > Viridiplantae > Streptophyta > Magnoliopsida > Fagales > Fagaceae > Quercus > Quercus aquifolioides. The sequence goes on from JAFHAW010000142.1 coordinate 200,568, forward strand.
AGTTTCAAGGTGGCCGTAGAACCCTGTAATCTCCAGCTGTTGCTGTTTTGCTACTTCGAGATTATTGCATCAATGTGGTGAGGAGAGTAAGACTTGATTTCCAAATTTATCTCTTTTGACCAAAGGAGAGCTAGTCCTCCACTACGGCCTCTACTTGGAACGAAAAGGCCATTTGAGAAACCCAATTTGTATTTAACTCTCTCCATACATTTAACTGTTGCTTTAGTCTCCGTTAGGAAGATGAGATAGAGATTCCACCGTCGCACATATTCGCGCAACGCATAGACTATCCGGGGGTTCCCAATTCCCCAACAGTTCCAACATATGCAATTCATGGCGCCCAGCGGTGCTGCCTTGCAAGCACCGCCGATCCATCTGGTATGAGGTTGGTGGTATTGTGTTGTGTTTTACAGAGTCTTTTTTGTGCTGGAGAGTTACCTTTTATTTCCTCAGAGAAATCAAGCCGAATGGGCCTTTTAATGCCTGAGATATTCACCTGGGCTTTTGTAGGTGTGGATTGGGCTTGTTTCCCCTTCTCACGTGCAATTCTCTTCCAAATTATTTTTTCCTTGGGTTGTGTTCTTTTTGTTGGGCTTAAGAGAGTGTCGGCGTTCTCTGGGAGTTTTTCATTCTTTATGATGGGCTTTAGAGGACTGGTTACCTCTTGGGCTTCCTGTGTTGGGGAGCTAGGGAGGCCCATTATGGCTGGAACAATTCTGGAACCATTGTCTGAGACATCCACTTAGGGTTGGTCACGTGGGAGGCTGAGCAGCTGAACTATTGTGTCAGTCAATCTTACCTTGTCACTTCTCCCTGGATTTTTCGCAGCTTCGGAGCTTGGAACCTCGGTATCACCCCTTTTTTCAAAATTTCGCCCGTCCTTCTTGTCTTGTATTTTGAGATTCCATATTTTCCCCCTGACCGGACTCAAAATCCTTTGGGTTTTCTGTCATCGGTGTAGTATTTCCCTCCGATCTCGCCCCTTGTTTTCTTGCACTATCATCGTTTTGACCCCCGTTGCTCGAAGCTCTTGATCTCTCCATACCTCCTTTCGAGTTCGCCCCTGCTTTGAGCCAATCCCCGTATTGCTTGGGGGAGTCAGGGTTGTATGGAAAACTTCCACAGTGTCTGTCATCGTGGCCCAGGAGTCCACATTGAAAGCAGAAACATGAGAGCCTCTCATATTTGAAAGTGACCCATGTCTTGCTTCCATCCAAGTTGACGATGTTGCCTCCTCTCCGAAGAGGGTTGTTTAAAGGTAAGTCTACACGGATTCGCATGAACTTTGCTTGTTCTGAGAGCCAAGACCGTTTGTCCGTTTCGATATATCGCCCCAGACTATTCCCCAAATCTCTTCCCACTTCCTTAGATAAATTTTCGAAAGGAAAGCCCCAAACTTGGACCCAAAAAGGTGAGTGGGTGAAGGAAATATTGGACACAGACAAACCTTTTTTCCATCGGCACAAAAGAAGCAGATTATTGTCGAAATTCCAAGGGCCATTCCTTTCGACCCACTCCATTTGGTATTCTGAAGTGAACTTGAACTGAAAAATGTATTTTCCCACATCTACAATTCTTAGTTCTGATCCCATTTTCCATGCTGCTCTGAGTGTGTTTTTGAGAGCCCTTTGGTTCTGTTGTCTGTCTGAGAGCAGCTTACCAAATAGACTTAAAGCACATTCCTCCATAAGGTTCGATCTGCTCATGGTCGAAATGGCTATGTCCTCTTCTTCTTCCTTGGTTAGCCGAAGATGTTGGAGGCTTTCTAAAACTATCTGATCCATTTGGTGGTGTACGTAGACAGAGTAAGCCTTATATGATTGTCTATAAAGGAGAAAGAACCCTTGGGAAGGGAGGGAGATGACTCATAGAGTCGAGAGAGGACTCCTACAGAGGGAGAGAGAGAATATTAAAATGGCCGAGAGATTGATTGAGTTGAGATCCCAAAAAGAGGGGCGAAAAAACGAGAAAAGGACAAATTGACCCGAAATACCCTTACCTCGAAAATGCGCGAACCAACCCGTTAATATGAATTGGCATTGTTAACCTTTGAATTAGTTATAATAGTTCTAATGGAAGAAATATTTTTTATTTGCAAACCTCATGGATGGAGGAAGATGGAGGGAGCCTCTCTCCATTCCAAATAAACCCTCAATTTCTAGTCATTACACATATCATACTAATGAAAGTATTATTCTATGGCATTGAACCAATTATAAAATATAATTGGATTACATAGACACCCACTATGAGAGAGGGTTTGTGGTTCTAGCACAAAGACACAACACAAACTCAACTTAGAATCAATGGTCACACACATGTTTATGTTTATGTATAAAGTATAATAAAAAAAAATGTGTGCAATATAATTGATATTCTGGTGCTTAATTTTTATATCTTTTTTTATAAAAAAATTCTCAAGATGAAAAACAAAAGAATAACATGTATTGCCCAAACATAATATTACACCTAAACATAGAATCAGTAACGGAGTCAAGACTTGACTTCAGGGGTGCGCAAAGCTTATATACACTATGGGTGTGCACTGGATTAAATCACATATATATATATATATATATATATGTATATTACTTGATATAAAAAAGCAATTCATATGTATTTTAGTGATTTTTTATGTAATAAAACCTACATAATATTGGCATATTTACTATATTTTGTTTGTAAGTAAAGAACTTTTTGCACGAATAAACCTTCTTTCTATTTTTTTTTTTCAAATCTAAAATCCTACTTATAAATAAAAATATTTTTAATAGTTAAATAGATACTAAATACAATTTCTGTAAATTTTTATATTCTTATGGAATTATCTCAAAATTTTATTGCTTATTACAAATTTTTTTTGTTAGGTTTTAGATCCCTGTAAACTAGATTGTTTAACTTAATTAATTAACCAAGTGAATACTTAGGTTTATTATTCAGATCTAGGTTAAAACAAAACAATCATATCATGCAAAGCAAAGCAGTGGAAAAGTAAATAACACAATGATATAATGACTCAGGAAAACCAAACTGGTAAAAAACCTGGGGATGATTTAACCTAATTATCCTCAAGGTAAAAAGAAAATCTACTAGAAAGAATTGAAGTTTACAATAAGATTTAGACCACTAACATCCTATTGCTACCACATGTAGAACTTATTGACACGACCACGTGCAAGCTCTGAAGGTAAAAAGCAAATCTACTAGAAAGAATTGAAGTTTACAATAAGATTTAGACCACTAACATCCTATTGCTACCACATGTAGAACTTATTGACACGACCACATGCAAGCTCTGAAGGTAAAAAGCAAATCTACTAGAAAGAATTGAATCTAATAGGATGATTTAACCTAACTATCCTCAAGGTAAAAAGCAAATCTACTAGAAAGAATTGAAGTTTACAATAAGACTTAGACCACTAACATCCTATTGCTACAATATGTAGAACTTACTGACACGACCACGTGCAAACTCTGAATCCACGGACTACTTCTTTCTTTGACTTTTGCAACACAAGCACCCACACTTGTGAAAAAAAAAAAAAAAACTCTCCTGTTTGTGACTCCAAGACCATCCTTGAGGATTTAGATCATCAACACCTTTGATGACTAGAGAAGACAGTAACTTCTATAACACCGGATCTTGAGATTCTTCAAGGAATAACACTGGTAGAAGGCATGAGAGAACTTTTTGGGTACAAAACCCTAGATACAAAGGAGGCACACTCTTCTCCCTCTGAAAAGCCTTATAAAAATGTGCTTAGGGTTTCCTTTATATACTAGGAGAAGTAAATTTGAAACCCTAATCCTTTTTGGGCTTGAACTACTATTGGGCCGAACTTAAAATTCTGCAGATCCCTATTTCGATCGGTTGAGACTATTTTTCAATAGATCGAACCATGAAAATTTTGAATTCTCTTTTCTGTAGCTTGCTTGTTCTTGGATCTTGACTTGTATCACATTGAGCATTGTCTAATAATACCTATAGACTCTAGGATCTATTTCTAGACAAGTTTGTGTTCACGATTTGCTAATTGTTCTAAACTTTTAGAACCTAACATTTTTTATGAAGGAAAATAAATTATTACATAAAGAATTTAATGCACTATTAGTTATATATATATATATATACACACACATATATATCTCTTTTTAAAGATGACAATATATATTTTTTTGTCATTGATAAATATAGGATATTTTTTCTCTTTATTTGAATGAATTTTGACATAAAAAATTTATAATATTATACTGATCATAATCAAGATAAACTTTAATATTATATTAATAATATTATATTTGGCTCAATTGGCAACATAGAAGGAAGCAAAAGACCCTTCCCTAGAAAATTTTAACCCTTATAGATATTAGGGAAAAGTTAATGAATGCCTTAAATGCATTAGTTTAGAAAATATTTTTATAAACTTTTTATGGGAAAAGAAAAAAAAAATTAATTTATTGGATAGTTTTTTATGTTTCATATGAAAGTGTTATCAAATCTCTCTTAAAATAGCCTACTAACGAATGCTCTAAGAGTACCAGTTAACTGAACCCTTGATATCAACACTCTAAGACATGTTGCACTAAAGGAAAAAATAAGAGACAGGTGTAACACTAGGATAATATAGCTCAACTTTCAAAAAATCTAATACTAGTAGTCACAAGATTGTTGGCATTATTCCTATATTTTAGATCAATTCCTTTTCCAGCACTTTATAGATTTATGACTTATAAGAAAACAAGAAAATGAAATTATTGCAAGGTAGCGGGCAAAATTAGGATATCTATTTATTGCCTGATTTTTTTAGTGGATTGAGGGCAATTGCTTGTATAAATTAGGAAAAATTTGTATTCAAATTGAAGTTCAGGATGTCTACTTTCCAATGAAACAAAACTCACTCAAAAATCATTTGTGGATCAAAAGCTTGGATGAGAAACAGTGAACAAATGTCATTTTTCAGAATTTTTTTCAATGTGATTTAAGCACTTTTGAGTTGTGATTACTTCTAAATTATTGTGAACTCTTTAAATACCCTTGGTTGACATATGTCAAGCTCATCATTGGAGCCAAGGATCAAAATTTATTAACGGGTACAAAATGAGGAGTCTACAAATTGTAATTATAACTTAATTTTCTAAGCTTTTATATTCTCTCTACTGTTACAATGGCATATATATAGGTTTTGTTTTTGTGAAATAAAAGTAAAAATCCAAGAGAAAGTGAGAGATTTTACTGTTTTATGTTTGTGTGTATGAATGGGAAAATTATATTAAAAGGGGTCTCAATGAGATTCTCCAATCTCCCGCATGTAACATTAAATGAAGAGGGTTTGTGTATGTGTTTGTGTGTGAAAGGGACAAAGACAAGTGTAAGAGTGAAAGTGACTAATGCATGACAAATGAAAAGGTAGGGGAACCTATGAATGGATTATGCATGACATATGGCCAATTCACTTATCCTTTTTTTTCTTTTCATTTTTTTTCTTTTTTTTTTGGTGTAATATTGCCGATCTTAGTTATTACTTTATCAATTTTAATTTTGAAAAATTTCTTTTTGTAAAATTTATACATGCATTTGAAAAAGAATCTAACATTTTTATATGATATACAACTAAAAGGATCAACAATATTAAAAACTAAGTGTGCATTTGGACGTAGATTTAAATTATAAATTATTTCACTATTCAACTTATTTTTGTTACTATTTATGAGTTCCACTGCACTTTTTGATACTATTCATGTGCTCACTGTACTATTTCAACTAATTTTTATCTTTATCTACAGAACTTTTAGTAATAAGCTTTCAATTTCAGTAAAATAAGTAGTATCTAAACAGACCCTAAATATTAAAAAATTATGATGAAATTATATTTTTCTTAAGTTCATTTTTTTATTATAAATTTATTTAGTAGTAATTAATTACATAATATATATATATATATATATGTATGTACGTACGTATAAAAGACAATGGCATAAATCACCTGCCGCCATATATCACTTGAACCAAAAAAACAAAGTTAGGCGTGAATAGTGTAAGTGGGTGTGGTCCGTCTGGACCACATATAATTCACTCCCCATTGCCATGATAAGAACTTATGGTGTGTTTGGTAGAGGAGATTTTTGAGAAGATGGAAAAAAAAGGAGATAAAATAAGGAAAAATAACTTTTTATAAGGTGTTTGATTGGAAAGGAGAGAGGGAAAAGAGATGGTGGGGCCCAACTGTTTTCTTTCCGAGCCCACCAAATATTTTTCTCCCCAAAGTGAGAAGAAAACTGAGCGGAGAAAATGTGTAAGTGCACATGGATGAAAATGTCACGTGAATTGCTCTTTTTCTTTTCTTCGTCCAGTTGCTTTGTTTACTAGTGTTTTTTTTTTTTTTTTTTATATGTACTTGCACATACACAATTGTTTTGCTAAAAAAATATGTTACTTTTTTGTTTTATTTAATGAAGACATAATTGTAAATTTATACCAATTTCATTTTCCATCTGCTCATTTTTCTTCTCAACCAAACAAATAAGTTTTTCATCTCTCATCTTTTCTATTCTCCCAACCAAACACAAATGAGAGAAAACTAAATCTCTTCTATCCTCCCACTTTTCTATCCCCTCTCAATTTTCTATCTACCTATTTTTTCACTCTTTCAACCAAACAGACCCTTAAAGAACACAAAGTAAAGGCAAAAGCGCGTAGCAACACCAAACAATCAAACTAGTTAAAAGCAAAGTAGAAAAACACATATCTGAAAAAATAAAATAAAAATAATTCAAGGCAAACTTCAAACCTGAAGGGAATGGTTGGAACTGAAGAGTCTGACATGCAGTAGAATTAGCAAATATAAAGCAAGATAATTTAAAAAAAAAAAAAAAAAATTCCACCAATGTGTCCAAGAAAATATATGAGATTTGAGTTATTTATTTATTTATTTGGATTTTTATGTTTTGTATAGAGACAGAGATTTCAGCTTCTAGATCACAACGAGAATTGATCTTTATTTTATTTTATATTATTTTTTTATCCATGTTAATATTTTGGGTACAATTGATTACTCCTACATTTGGGTCTTCTTTCCCAATTCTTTTTTCTTTAACGTTTTTCCACTTTATTTATTGGTTATAGTTTGGGGGTTTAATTAACACATTTTACAGAATTAATGTTTTTATTTATTTTGTGAATCAAAGAACTGATCTAATTGGTTAAAATTTAGGGGCTTCCTTAATTTGGGGGCCTTAGGAAGTCAGTTAACTGGCCTAAAGCAAGGACCAGCCCTATTCAATAGCTCAATAAGTGACCGTATATAGTAATAAAAATCATTTTTTACAATGAACAAACTTCGTCGGTTTGAAACAATAATTAATTAAGTTCATTTAGAACTACTAATTATATGGTTAAACTTATCCAAAAAAAAAAAAAAATACATGGTTAAAAAGCAAATGACAGTTATATATATAAAAAATTCACTGGATTTTGAAAATAAAACACGTTTTAAAATATAATATATACTAAACAGCTATGACTATGGTCAGACTAATATCTATGTGACTGGGCTTAGAATTACAAATTGGATAATGGAAGGGCCCAAAAGGAACTAGCTCTGTACCAACAAATACCTTCATTGGGAGGGTCTAAAGCATAGTCAAGCTATAATAATTTATATTCCAAACAAATTAATTTCCATTGCCATCGTATCAAAATCATATATGATATATCTTAGTTCATCAATGAAAACAATCATATATATTGGTGTCGTTCAAATCATTCTTTTTACTAAACTTTTCACATGCTTGACCCAAGTTTAAAAAATGTAAACATTTTCTAAATAAAACCAATTTAAATAAAATTTCTATCATTTCAAAGGTAAGGAAATATCGATTTTAATCTTTAAACAAACTTGAAATAAATAAATAATAATTTCATAGTGAGACACATTTAAGTATTTTATTAAATCAATAATAAATGTTTTAAGTAAAAACCTCACAAACCGCCAACGCATTCTTGGAAGAGCTCTGCCCCCAAGAAATTGGATTGGCCCCTCCACCTATAAATTACACGTTTCTTTCCAAATTGTTTAAATTTTTTTTTTTTTTTGGGTAGAAACAGGGAAGTCTTATTTAATTATAAAAGAGTTTATATAGTCACAGCTATATCCAGCCTCAATGAATATATTCTGCTAATCCCTAGACCTATCATATCCCTTACAAAACAGTGATATACAAAATTGGAACAGGTGTCGTAGATGTTCAGAAGTTGCTACTGGTGGTTTCCCTGTTTCGCTAAAGCATCTGTGCATTCATTGGCTTCACAGTAGACATGGCACACCTAGACCACCCATGCTCGCTCCATAAGACTCCTACAATTATAGATTAAAGGAAACACATCAGGAGGGAAATTAGCAATTGTAGTAGTAAACTAGGATAGCACTATCATAGAATCAATCTCTAGTTGGATAAATTTAAAACCCAAATCCCATGCCAGCATGAGACCCAGACGCACTGCTCCCAATTCGGCCATATTTTTAGTTGTAATATCCATACTTAGAGAAAATCTTGATATCCATAAACCTGAGCTATCTTGTAGCAGACCCATTGCCCCGACAATACCTGAGTTATCTAAAGCACTACCATCCATGTTTAGCTTTGTAAATGGTTCAATTGGGGCAATCCACTTGATAATTTGAGAGATTCTATTCCTAACCATAAATGCCAACATAGGAATGGAAAGTATATATTCCAAGGAAGTTGCTGGTGTAGGATAACTCTTTCCGAAATAGCATTGGTTTGAAGCCAGGATTGTAAGGATGTTTGAAAAAATGATAGTGGTAGAATGCTCGGGAATAACCCCAGACGTCCTTGGCCCAAGGGCAATATCTTAATATATGGATCATGATTTCAGGAGAGTTGCATCTTGGACATCTATCATCCATGTTTGGGTGAGAGAAGGCTAGATACTGCCTTGTGGGAACCCGATTGCGCATAGCTTTCCAAATGAAAATTTGGATTTTTTTGGGATAGTGGAGCTTCCAAATCCAATTCCACAATTGTTTATTTGTAGGGACTTATGCTTGTTGGTATAAATATTTCGAGGCCGAACTAACTGAGCAAATATTATTGCTGTGAGGCCACACAAAGGAATCAAGTATCCTAGTAAGTTGCACCATAGGGATACCTTAAATAAGTTGCTTGAGTTGCATAGGGAGGGGAACTTGAAGGAAATCTAATGTCCAGGCATGATTGTTTTGCAAAGAGCACAATAATCGTTGCTCTTCATTTGGCATTAGTGGCCTTGCAATGCGACTACGCAGTGTGCCCCCAAGGATCCAACAATGCTTCCACACTCGAATAGTTTGACCATCCCCTAGGATCCATTTCATACCCCGCCGTAACCATTGTATTCTTGCACGTAGGGCTTTCCAAATTTAGGACTCTTGAGGAGTCCTAACACTTTCAAAAAGGTTCGTATGTGGAGAATATTTGGCTTTTAAAACTTGGGCCCATAACATATTTGGCTGCTGTTGAAGTCTCCAGGCCTGGTTCATAAGAATAGCCATGTTCATTTGGCAAATTGTTTTTAGGCCCAGCCCCCCGGCCTCCTTCGGAGATGTGATAGTGTCCCAGCTAATAGTATGACAACTTTTATGCTGAGTTGTGTCTCCCCATAAAAATTGGCAATCAAATTTATCTAAATTCCGACTTACTTTCTGCGGGAGCAGAGTTATTTACATGGCATAGAGGGGAATGGAAGCAGCCGAAGATTTGATCAATGTGACACAACCAGCCATAGACAGATATTTGGCTTGCCAACCTTCAATTTTCTTTTGGATTTTATCAATTAGATATTGATATGCGTTAGCCGTATTGTAATGTCCTAGTCAAAAAGAAAAAAAAAAAGGTGTAAGGTTAGATATTTTTGGGACCACACGTGCCCCACCTACCCATTCACTACCCACCACTCATCTCACACTATCACTTCATCACTTGGCCGGCCATCCCTTTCTTCTTATTTTCTTTTCTCTCATACACTCATCTCTATTACACTCTCCACCGGTACCTCCATGCCACCACTTCCACCATCATTTTTTATGGCAAGACCACCGGAAAATCCTTAAGAACCTATAAGCACCTTCACATCCTTTTTTGAGGTAAAAATTTCTAATCTTTTTGGTGGGTTTTACACTCTCGCTTGAGATAATTTTTATCTAAGATTTAATAATGATACCCATGTGATTTATGAGCATTGAAAGTGATATTTATGTGTTTATATGTATGGGTTTTGCATTGGTGAAATTATTTGATGAGTGGGTTTATGGTTTGTGCTAATGATGACTACCTAAGGTTTATTTATGGTGGAAAATTTAGGGTTTTGAGTTATAACATGTGATGGTTGGTAAATCTAATTTTTCTATTGCTATTGGGTTTATTTGGAGTTAGTTGAAGTTCTAAATTTCTTGTCTTGGAGGATATTTTGATTCTGCTTTCATGGGTCTCTTGATGATGTAGTATAAATTTTATGGAAGCTAGTCATAATGTTGGAGATGATATTGAATGGTTTAACTTTATAAATTGGAGTCTATGCCTTGTGAATTAATTTGTTGAGAAACTTTGGAAGTGGAATATATTATTGATGAGGTTAAATTCTAGGCTTACCTAATTAAGTGCTTATTTGGCAATTCTTAAATTGTAGCTAGATACAATTTCAAGCTCTATGCTTATTGTGATAGGTTTACTTGATATTGTTTAAGTTCTAGCTAATCTCCTTGGAGCTTGGAGAATTAGGCTTTTGCGGGTTGCGAGGTAAGTAGCTTTTTAATGAGATTTTTGAAAAATAACCATGTTGCATAAATGTTGTTTTTGGGTTAGACATGCTTTTGGAAACTACCTTTGGAAACTATATTTTCCTAAAAACTATTGTGTTGTAACCTTAATATATATATATATATATATATATGATTATATATGAAAATGTATCATATTTGGTATTGCATTTGGGGAAATGCATGAATTGTTGATATGGAAAAATGAGCATCTTTTATTTAATCTTTGATAAGGGAATCATGGATTTTATGGTATACTAGAAAATTCAAAGATGGTTATCTTGTCTCGTTATGTTGAAAATTGATAGAAAATCTATTGACAAGAATGAAGTTGAAAACCTTACAAACTTTGTGGAAGTTAGATTATTTAAGGTTCTAAAATTACTTAGATATAAACTATGTGTTTCAAAGTATATGTAACCTGTGAGCTTTATGTGATTTTAACACCATGCCATGCGTGATTTCCCCGTGATCACCCGATTTGGTTTCTGTAGTCTTTGTGATAACGGAATCAGATCCAGGTCAGTGTCCTTTCACTTTGGATGACGCGTTCTTCCCTGTTGCCCATGGGGGGAAGAGATTCCTTGATTGTGTGTGGGTGAGGTTGTTGCTTATGGGGCCAAAAGACCACATGCAAAAGAGGTCCTATTTGACGCGTTCTCCTTGCTGTCCATGGGGGGAGAGAAAAATCTTGAGGGTATGGATGAAGCTGTTGTTCATGGGGCCAAGAGTCTGTATACTAGAAAGGACAATATCATGTCAGTTGTGAATGGGTGGATCTCCTGACCGGTCTATGTGGTAGTGTGGTATATTTGTGATAATTTACCTTATGTTAGATATTATGGTTTTGGAAATTATATTGTTGGTGCTTACAGATTATAGTATATAGTTTCTAGATATTTACTTTAAGAAACTGTGTTTCATTATTCAATCATTCTTGTCATATCATTATTATTGGAAATGAAACTTGCATTTCCCCCACCCTCATTAGTTATGCTACTTACTGGGCTTTGTCTCATCCTACTATTTTTCATTTTTTTTCCAGAGTAGGCAACAATCATTTTGAGACAGCTTTTTGGTGGCTAACAATAGTTAGACTAACTACTAATAGAGGCTAAACTTTTGTGATAGAGATATTTAGATGATGTACATCTTAGAGTAGGCTTGACTCATTCTTTTGTATATTATAGTGGTTGTGACTTTATTCCTACTGATGGGACAAGTTGACGATATATAATTATTTACTAGTCGCTAACCCGTGCGATGCACAGGAAAATTCCAAAAATGAAATATTTATGAAACATTCTAAATAGTTTTTTTTTTAATAAAAAAATTCAAAAGCGAAAGAATTCCAAAGCTTGCGCTTACTTATTACACAGTCTAGAAACTGTCCTATAAGATATATGTCCTGCCTATTTCACAAAAAGCATGAATTTGTTCTAACACATCCGAAATCTCATTCAAGCATAGTTCATGCAACCCAATTAATGCTAGAAACTGTGAATTGGCAAGCTCCACAATCAAATCCTTGATCCATAGTTCGTGACAAGAGTGTAACACTCAATAGAGCATGGCAGGATACAATGGGTTTCCTTGGCAAGGAATTATTTTAGTATGGACTATAATAGGAGAATCATGACTATCTCTAAAAATAATGCCAAAACTTGCATAATAGGTGGTTTTGAAAAAAGGCCAGTGCTATGTCCAGTTTTGAGATGAGGAGAAACAGGATTTGCAGTTGTTGGGCTCACATAATATTTAAGCTTATGTTTTTTAGCACTGTAAAATTTAAAGATATTTTAGGCTAGTAAACTGTTAAAGTTATTTTGGAAATAAGTGGGATAAGAATAAGTTGTCACTGGGAAAAAAAATAGAAAAAAAAAATGTTATGTCCATAATATTTTCACAACACTTTTACAATAAATCCTAAGTGGTAGGTTATTATGAGTGGGCAAAAACATAATTTAAGTTGTGAATTAAATTAGAACTAATAAAAACTTACCATATATGTTTTGTCATAAAAAGTGTTGAGAAAATATTGTGGACATAATATTTATAAAAATAAAAAAATAAAAAAAATAAAAAAAATAAAAAAAAAAAGAAAAGAAAAAAGGAGTGTTTTGTTCGCAAACAAATATGAACCACATCAAGTAAAATACCATTGTCCACCAGAACTAATGAAATGGTAAAATGAAAAAATAAAATAGTAAATGTATTTTAGTGGGTTATTGATTTGTGGGAAGGAGTAGCCTAGTTGTGACATGAGGTCAATGCTAAAATTTTGTTGGCTTCTTTTTCTTCTGTTTGCTTTTCTCATATTTATAGACATGGTAACTTAGTTGCTCATAACCTTACTAAACATGTTAGTCATGTCTTATGGTGTGGATGGAGGATGTTTCAACACACATAAACTCTATTCTCTTAGCTGATTTTGGTTAGTTTTGCTCAGCCTTTTTAATACAACGTGCTGATTTGATTCTTATAAAAAAAATAAATAAAAAAATAAAAAATAAAAAACCTCCAAGCCTCCAATGTAAGTGATTATTATTATTTTATTATTTTTTTCTAATGAGGAAGAGGCAAAACTAAAGTTTTTTTAGATGGTTGTTCAAATAACTTTGTATTCATCCTCTCTTTCTTTCTTTTTTTTTCTTTTTTCTTTTTTTTCAATTGTCAATTAATTTAACTTTCTATGTGGTTCATATATAATATTGTAAAAAGGTTTGCAAAAATTACTGGAGCTTTGTCCACCACAGTCCATACTATGAATTTTTTTTCTTTTTCTTCTACTCTTTTTTTCTTTCTTAAAAGCTAGCTTCTTTAATTTTGGCAAAAATTCACCAAAATAGGCCGGAATAGCCACAATTACTAACATATCAAACAAATATAAACGTAAAAAATAAAAAAAAAATAAAAAAAAACCTACTAAATTTCTTCTTTTAATTTTCCAAATAGGTTTAGGCATAAAACTAAATCAAGGTTTGAGCAACATAGCAGGTCTATATTATTGGTTTATATCAGAGACATTACTAATAAGCTCATAGAGAAAGATGATTAGACTCAACAACTGATTGATCTCAACCTTAAAAAAAAAAATTCCTAACTTTGTTTTTGAAGAAGAAGAAGAGGAGTCTTTGAGATCTAAAAGAAGTGGAAGAGGAGGTATAAAGTGCATTTTCAACAAAGGAGTTAGACCCATATTGGATTTTTACTTATCTTTCTCTGCATCTTTTGGTTGGGTCTTGAGAGAATGATGAATTCAGTGTGGGTTTTGGGCCTTTTGGCTAAGTTCTGGGAGGGGAAGTGATCGACTTTTTAGGTTGGGGATGGAGAGAAATAATGGAAAAAAAAAAAATTCAAGGCAACAGGGAGCTGAAAATAAACGCTAAAAATAATAATTAAATAAATAACTAAGGTGTAAATTTGTTAGACTTGAAAAATTGATGTGCCAAAGTCTCATGAAGTTAACAAAAAGTCCACGACTTCAGTTATATCGTATGTTATGATTATAGTATCCCACATGGAATAAGTATAAGTTTAACCATGTGTTTATAAGCTCTTGGGCACCCTTCCCTTGCAAGCCAGTTTTCAAGGGTGAGTTCTACCCATGGGTTCCTAACATAGTATTTATAACTTTGTTTCTATTATTTTTGTTTCAAATTGGTTGAGTGCTCTTTTACCTTAGAAAGTCATACAGTTACCTCATGGGGAATTAGTTGCGCCTACAAATAATATAAATACTACTGTTGCTTTAGCTTTACTCACGTCAGTAGCATATTTTTGTTTAAAATTGTAGTAGATTTTTGTTTTCTTTACGTATATAAATCTAATACCTATGATATTAGACTTTTTAAGTTTTTGTGCTATTAACTACAATGTATGTCCCGAATGTTAAGGAGCTCATATATGGAATAAAATAAATGGATTTATTAATATTGTATTTATCCTTATTTGTGAGTATTAAATATTTATCCTTATGAATTCCTTTTGAATGGTTCAACAATCTTCTCTTGGTTAAGGCCAAGTTTTGTCTTTTCTTAACTGGCTGTTCATTCACCTCCTTAAAAAGAAGTATTAATTTCATACAATATTGGAAATTTCATTGACCTCCTTTGTATAGTACTTTAATTATTAAAAGAAATACATAATTTTTCATTGGGACAAGTTAAAAATTAATTCTGTAAAATTTCGGACCTTATCTCAAAAAACAAATCTGGTGTTTTGAAAAGACTTGCAAGCATTTGGTACAAGCGGATGACAGCATTGGTTTGTTCGTCCATCTGCAACAATTTGACCTTCACTGTGACAGTCAAGCAATGAAGACCTGCAGAAATGGCAAAAACGCAGTGAGAGCGAAAGGGACAGATACAGAGAAGAAGAATAAGAAGAAATAGAGATGCAATCTCATTGTTTGACAGCATCTCATGGTGGTTGGAGCTTCAATAGTGGCTGTAAGTACCCAAAAAAAAATCTCTGATCTGAACCTGTGATTGGGCGGTTTTATTGATGTTCTTGCATAGGGCAGTTTTATGAGTTAAAAGAATCGTTTTGGTGAACGGTTCATGGTTAACCTAGTCACACCGTACGGTCCAATCCAGATTTCAAAACCATGTTTACAGATTGTTCAAGCACTTCTTTAATGTTGACAACGTTTTGGTTTGGAGGTTCAAGGTCGTTGATTCTAAAAGCTTTTGTTTTTGTTTTTTTGCAAGGTCGTTGATTCTAAACCATGTTTTTTTTTTTTTTTTTGGTCTGTTTGTTTACTGAGAACCACACGACAAATATTCATGGCTTCAAATCTGATAATTTCATGGGGGCTCCTTGGTGGGAAGGATTGGATTTTGCAATGGCATAGGTTAGGCTAATAGGCTCTTTATCTATGGAGGAAGATAGATTGCAGATATATATATATATATATATAGAAAAAATAATGCAGTGTTCTATTTCCAATAGGCACAATTGAACGTTTTGAAAAACCTCTTGATCAGGAATAGGAAGAATCACCACTAATCAAGACAGATTTGAAGAAGGTCCAAATTTATGCTCAATTAGTTGAAGAATAGCAAAATATTAATTACTAAAGGAAGGGATAATGTGTACCTAATATGGACTCTATTTTTTTTTTCCTTTTTTTAGTATGGTGGCAACTGAACAGGTATGAGGGAGTGATTCAGTTAAATGAGGAGAGGAAGAGACCAAGGAGGGAAGAGAGAGAGTTTGGCGTTGGGAAGCTGAAGTTGTGAAGTTTTGAAAGCGTGAAAAGCTGAAGTTGTGGAGTTTTGTAAGCCTGAAAGACAGGAAGACAGAGAGGGGTTAGCATTAAAGACTATTTAGCTTGGTTGGGGCTTTATGGTGGTCAGCGTAATATATAAAGATTGGGTTTAAAGTGGAGATAGGATTGAGAATAATTTCTTTTTAATAGTATATTAAAATTATGAAAAAAATTTAGAAAAAAAGGAGGGTAATTACGTGGCTGCTGATGTGGCTTAACGTGAGCGTAGCAACATTAAATGCTACGCTTCAGCTTTTAGTATTATATAGATTTAGACCTCCATTCTTTTGTGGCCAATGGTCCTTGTAATTATTGCATAGAGCTCTGACTTACTTTGGGAGTATATTTAATGGAATTACTATGATAATTCTTGATGTTGGTACTTGATATGATTTATTTGGATTGAATTGTCAAAAAGGAAAAATCTACAAGTACTTTTAAGATGTCTTTCTCATGCTTTGGCCCCTTTGGGGGGGGGGGGGGGGTATTAGGTGAGAACCAGATACGTGATTTATGAGGAATAATTATTTGGCCCGAACACTGGCAAAATTTCTGTAATATGTCTCTAAGGTTCTACCATACTGTTACCTTGGCTTTGGTGAAGAGAAATAAATTGTTTGGAAAGAATAAATGTGATATTCGAATTTTCCCCCTAAACACAATGGGGTGGATCGTATTGTCCCTTACCGCCTCTTCCAGCAAAATGGAGAGGCATTCCAAACATAAAATAAAGAGATATGAGGATAATGGATCTCCTTGATGCACTCCTATACTAGGGACTACTTCCGGAAGTGGTGATCCATTCCACTGAATAGAATATCAAGTTGAGGAGATCATGTTCATAATAAGTTTAATTAAAGTTGGCGGGACTTGGGAAAACTCAAGCGATTCCTTGATAAACAACCATTGTAACCGAGCATAGGCTTTATCCAGATCTAGCTTTAATGCTACGTAACCCCTTGTTCCACCTCTATGAACCAATGTACGAATAATCTCCTGAACCAGAATAATATTGTCACTAGTCTGACAACTCGGTACAAACCCTACTTGACAAGGATTAATGATAGTTGCAATATAGGGTTTGAGTCTTTGTAGGATAATTCTAGATACCAATTTATATAGCGTATTACATAAACTAATCGATTGAAATTGTGTGATCCTCTCTGAGTGGGACACTTTCAGGATAAGAACGAGATTGGTGAGACCTGAATCTTCCGGTGTCGTCATTTTTTCAAAAATATCTTGAATGACCTGAATCAAACTTGGACCTACTATATGCCATTTGTTTTGGAAAAATGCTGCATGATAGCCATCTAGCCCGGGGGCCTTCAAAGAAGGAAGAGAGAACATATTCCTAGCTATCTCCTCAGGTTGGGGAATGCTAGAGAGCCTTTGGTAATGTGCTAAGAAGGGACTATTTTGACTATGATGCTGACCTAAAGAGGCTCTAGACTTATGATGTGACAAGGTGGATGTAAACAACATTTTAAACGTGTCTTGAATATGTAGAGTTAACTTTTCCCCTAACATCCATATCCCAGTCCCATCTATAAGGGTTACAATACAGGACTGGCTACGATGCTGTAATGTTTTTAGGTGAAAGAATTTTGTATTAGCATCACCATAATTTAACCACAAGATTCTAGATTTAAGTTGCCAAAACAAGTACTCTTGGTGTAGGGTATCATTGTATTCGATAAGCTGTTGTTCTAAAGAATATAAAAAAGCAGATGGTTTTCTAGATAAATCCACTTGGATACCCCGATGCTTAGCTAAAAGACTGTTCTTTCGCTGAAACAAATTTCCAAATATATTTTTATTCCAATCTATAATGCTACATGTTAAAAATTTTAGGCGTTGTGGAAACCTAGATAAGGAGGAGGAGGAGTACGGGAGAGCTTTCGAGAAAGTCCAACTTTGTTTCACAAGGTGTGAGAAGTAAGGGTCCGTGAGCCACATTTGCTGGGGTAGTTATTAGATTTAGTACAAGGAAGATGATGAATTTTCGTTCTGGGGAAATGAATTTTCCATTCTGCATTTCCTAGACCTCTATCTAAATATTCTTTTATATTACGATACCAAATCGGGTTCTTATTTGTCCACGTAAATCGAGGTCCGTGAAAACCTAAATCTATAAGACCACATTGATCAATACAATCTCTAAAAGTTGTTATCCTTTTTCCATTTAAAGGCAAACCCCCCAGTTTTTCATCCTCAGCAAGCATATCATTAAAGTCTCCTAAAAGAACCCAAGGCAAATTAATTAATGGAGCTAAATTTTTTTAAATATTCCCACAGTGTTTTCCGCTTATTAAAATTAGGAGAAGCATAAAAAGCAGTGAGAAGAAAATTATGGGATTGAGAAGGTACCAGTAACACCCCAGCCTTTAAAAAATAAATAAACAAATAAAAAGGTTGCTTTGGAAATTATTTGAGCGGGGACATTTTTGTTATAAGACCCAAGCCTAGCCCTAGCCTTATATGTAACCCACGTTGGCTTCCTCCTCTATTTTTCTAAAGTGCCACCTCCCATCACCTTTCCTTCTTTCCTTTGGTGTTCCCATTCCCCATGGCCGAAAATCCTCTCTCTCATCCTCATGTGAAGTTTATTCACTTTTGCCTCTTAAATTTCTATCTTGGCCGACTCATGGAAGGTTCTTTTCCAATCAAAATCCACCACAAAGAGTTCTAGTGGCTATTTTGGCAGACCCATTTGAAAGACTATCCCTCTAAGTTTGGTTAATTCAATAGATGAGGTAAAAATCTAAGTTTTTTGTCATTTTCTTCTATGAAATCCTTTGGGCTTTGTTGTTTCATGATGTTTATGGTAATTACTTAGTGGGTATTTGAGGTGTTGGGACATTAAAGACTTTATTTGGAGGCTATGTATTTAATGAGGTGAGTTGGATGTTATGTTTGGCAACCATGTGAGTTGGGTTTCTTGAGAAATCATATGGGTTTTTGATTTATGTTGAGAATTGGATTGATTTTTGAAAGTGAGCTCCTTGCATTTTGGAAAAGATTTTGACATATGTGAAAGTTGATTGTATTGACTATGAAATTGTTTGATTGATATGTACATTATGCTTGATTGAATTTCTCACTTGCATTGTGATGATTGTTATATGAGGTTATGGGTTGCATTCCTAGTTTTTAATGTGTGCTAACACATGTAGCTTTAAGTTTAATCAAGTCTCAAAGATTTTGCAATAATATTAAAATAATAGTAATTTTCTGTTGGGACTAAATCTGTCCCTGACAGATTTGAGTCAGCTGCGACAGGTGATTTTTAATAAATTATAGAAAAATTATTTTGAGCTGAATTTTTGATGGTACATACTACACATATAAGAGCTTATCCCTATTTAATTTCAAGTTAATCGGATAACTTTTCATGGACCAAACAATTTTTACAAAATGGCTGGCCTGCTGTGTATTGAATTTGAAAGTGCGATGAAAACGCTGAGATTTTGTGGAATTTACTTCAAATCTTTGTTGAATGGATTGGTTTGTAAATTCATGTGCTTTCTTCGACATGTGTTTTACTTAGTTAAGTCTAATAATGGTTTGGTTTAATCATTTAGTGCTCTATAGGGAAACTCATGAGATATGCTACCCTTATTATGAATTGATGTGTCTTATATTATGTTTATATGTGCACATTGCTTGCAGTGGAGAATTAAAATGCTTTGGTTTTGTGCTGTGGCACTATGAGTTTGTATGCTTGTTTGGTTCCCGTTTGGGAATGGGTACTTGTCTTAGGTTGGGCAAGCTAAGCTTTAGTGCATTTGATTTGTTTTAAGGGATCCTATTTGACTTCGGAGACAAATGTGATGATAAACTTTGCGATACGCCTTGTTATTAATAGGCTTGATCCTTATGTTTCTAGGTTTTGAGATTCTTGGTGATGGACCTAGTGACGGGATTGGTTGATTTTGTGATGCCCGGTTGAGGTAAAATCGGTTGGCTTTCCGAGGTAAGTAGCTTTTTAATGAGATTTTTGAAAAATAAACATGTTTCATAGATGTTGTTTTTGGGTTAGACACGCTTTTGGAAACTACCTATGGAAATTATATTTTCCTAAAAAACTATTGTGTCATAACCTTAATATATGTATGATTATATATGAAAATGCATCATATTTGGTATTGCATTTGGGGAAATGCATGAATTTGTTGATATGGAAAAATGAGCATCTTTTTTTTTTCTTTGATAAGGAAATCATGGATTTTATTGTATATTAGAAAATTTAAAGATGCTTATTTTGTCTTGTTATGTGAGAAATTGATAGAAATCTTTTGACAAGAATGAAGTTGAAAACCATACAAACTTTGTAGAGGTTAGAATATTTAAGGTTTTTTTGAAATTACCTAGATATAAACTCTGTATTTGAAAGTAATGTAACCTGTGAGTTTTATGTGGTTTTAATACCATGACATGTGTGATTTCCTGGTGATCACTCAATTTGGTTCCGTAGTCTTTGTGATAACAGAATCAGATATAGGCTAGTGCCCTTTCACTTTGGATGACGCGTTCTTCCCTGCTACCCATAGGGAGAAGAGGTTCCTTGATTGTGTGTGGGTGAGGTTGTTGCCCATGGGGCCAAAAGACTACATGCAAGAGAGGTCCTATTTGACGTGCTCTCTCTGCTGCCCATGGGGGGAGAGAAAAACATTGAGGGTATGGGTGAGGCTGCTGTCCATGGGGTCAAGAGTCTGCATACCAGAGAAGACAATATCATGTCAGTTGTGAATGGGTGGATCCTGATAGAAATATGAATGTACGCAGCGGAAAATTAACGGATCTACTTCATTCGCAATTGATAACATGTGCTATGCAAGTTTCAGAATATAAGAACAAGAGAGTGTACCTTGAAGCGGTGAAATTCAAAACCAAAGATTAGAAGCACTTAGGAAAACTTTTAATCTTCACTCTAGTTCCACTTGATACCCAAGACGTGTGGTGTCTCAATCAGTTATATGTGTATGTTCTAAAGAGAATGAAAGAGTGTCCAACACTCACATACATACCAATTCATTAATTTGTTGTTGTTGTTGTTACAAAATTCTGTATGTTTCTCTCCTAATAACTGATTATCTAATTGGGCTAGCTTTTTGGGCCTTTCCAATTGGGCTTTAGTATGTGACTTGGAGTGGAATCAAAAGGGAACAAATAAGACACTAGCTCCAATGGGTCTTGTGCTTTTATGTCAACTCTTGACAAGTCCAAAGTTACCATTAATTATATTTAATACCACTATATAAATATAATTGCACTCTAGGCCTTATTAATAAATTATATCTCAAGACTTTATTGTATATGCAACCCCTTCATAAAATATTCGTAGTAATACAAAATTATGAAAGTAGACTGCCACTTTGTAAATTACTACATCTTAATCCTTGAGTACCCGGTTTAATCCTTTAAGTTATTCATCATATATTTATGAAATCCAATTTCATAAATATATACTTTAGTAACTATTTACTAAAGCAGTTAGGCCTAACATTTTGAATAACAAACCCATTAAACTTATCTCAAGGGAATATTTTGTATCTCTGTTAAGAGATTATGAATTCCATCTTGAGAATATATGTTCCATCAACACTAAATGTGGCTGTCCAACATACTGAGGTTTTGACTGTTACTTTAGATCTCACTCCTGATATATCAAAACAACCTACACTTCATGATCAGGTCCATTATTCTCTCAGGATTAAGAGTTCATGTAAATATAAGTCGTGAGATTTATTATTCAATTGACAGTCATTAGGAGAATAATAAATCTCACAGCGGTCCAGTTCAATATGTCTTAACTCTTAAAACATATCAACATATCAACTAGAAGTCTCCACTTCCATGATCAAGACAAATCATCTTAGTTGATATGTTATAATCTTCGCAGATGAAATGCCCAATTTCATCACCAACTACGAACTAAAATTTTGAGTTTGCAAAGAATTTTTGATTTTGAGTTCACATACTATGCGTCTCATGGACTATATGATAATGTCCAAATATTCATCTTACCATTATTTTAGATAACAATAAAACAACTTTATCAATCACAATATTAAGTCATACATAATGTCTTGCATAATGTCATACTTAATATCATATATTGTATCATACAATAGGATTTAAGGGCACTAATCCTAACAATCTCCCACTTGCCCTAAAGACTATTGTGAACTAATCTCACTCCCATTCATTCCAAATGTGACTTGAAAGTCCTTTAAGGCAAGGCTTTGGTAAAGGGATCTGCTAGATTATTTGCACTTTCAATCTTTGCTACCACTACATCTCCATGAGCAACGATGTCTCGAATGATGTGGTATTTTCTCTCAATGTACTTTCCTTTCTTATGATTCCTTGGATCTTTGGATTGTGTAACCACTCCACTATTGTCGCAAAACAATGTAATGGGAACTTGCTCCATTCCCACTACACCAAGATGAAAAAGGAATTTCTTGAGCCAAACAGCTTCCTTTGCTGCTTCACAAGCAGCAATGTACTCAGCTTCCATGGTGGAGTTCACAATATAAGATTGCTTGACACTCCTCCAACTTATGGCTCCACCTTCTAAGGTGAAAACACATCCTGAAGTGGATTTTCTAAAATCTAGATCCGATTGAAAGTCTGAATTTGTATAGCCAATGAGAATCAAATCTTTACTATGGTAAACAAGCATATAATCTCTCTTTCTCCGTAGATACTTGAGAATATGCTTTACAACTTACCAATGTTTTGATCCTGGATTTGATTGATATGGGTTGACCATGCCAACTGAATAACAGATATCTGGTCTAGTACAAAGCATGACATACATGAGACTTCCTACTACAGAAGCATAAGGGACTTGTCTCATCATATTTTCTTCCTCTTGAGTCTTAGGCCTTTGGTCATCAGATAGAGGAACTCTATGTCTGAAAGGAAGTAATCATTTCTTGGAGTTTTGCATGCTAAACCATTTTAGAACCTTATCTATATATCTAGCTTGTGATAAGCCTAACATCTTATTCTTGCGATCTCGCCAAAGCTTGATCCCTAGAATAAAGTTAGCATCACCCAAGTCCTTCATATCAAATTGGCTTGATAACTAGACCTTTACTAATGACATTACCCCTACATCATTCCCAATGAGTAGAATATCATCAACATAAAGCACTAGGAACATTACTACATTATCCCGATGTCTTTTGTACACACATGGTTCATTAAGATTTTGTTCAAAACCAAATGACTTGATTGCTTGATCAAATATGATGTTCCATGACCTAGATGCTTGCTTAAGTCCATAAATGGACCTTTTTAACTTGCATACCATATGCTCTTGGTTCTTTGCTATGAAACCTTCTGGTTGCATCATATAGATTTCCTCTTCGAGATTTCCATTGAGAAATGTAGTCTTGACATCCATTTGCCAAATCTCATCATTATAATGAGCAACAATAGATAAGAGAATTCTGATAGATTTAAGCATTGCTACTGGTGAAAAGGTTTCTTCATAATCAATACCTTCTTTTTGTGTATACCAATTCGCCACTAGCCTTACTTTAAAGATTTCAACCTTTCCATCTATTCCTCTCTTCCTCTTGTAGACCCATTTACAACCAACATGTTTAATGCCATTAGGCGCCTTTACAAGATCCCAAACTTGATTGGAATACATTGAATCTAATTCAAATTTCATAGCTTTGACCCAATGATGTGCATCTATATCATTTATTGCCTCTTCATAAGTGTAAGGATCAGTTTCGGCCTCTTTTGAGATAGCTTCATAAGTTTCTCCCAGACCTATAAATCTTATAGGTGGCCTAACAATCCTTCCATTACGACGAGGCACCTGTGTACTAGACATCTCATGAGTAATATCTTGTGGTGTATCCAATACAATCACATCATCCCTAGTTTCATCCATTGGTTGTTCATTTACAGGTTCATTCATTTCAACCAAAACAACTCTACTTCTAGGAGTATAATCATTCATATAGTCGTTTTCCAAGAATTTGGCATTTGTACTAACAAACCCTTTAGTATCTTTATGACTATAGAATAAACCTCCAACAGTTCATTTTGGAAACCCTACAAAGAAAACCACTTCTGTTTTAGACTGTAACTTGTCAGATTTTCCTTTTAACACATGTGTTGGACAACCCCAAATATGGAGATGTCTCATACTAGGCTTACACCCATTCCACAACTCTACAGGTGTTTTAGGAACAGACTACAAAGGTACTAAATTCAGAAGATAAATTGCAATATTTAAGGCATATCCCCAAAAGGAAATTGGTAGAGTCGAATAACTCATCATAGATCTAACCATATCTAAAAAAGTCCTATTTCTTCTTTTTGCTACACCATTTTGTTGTGGAGTTCTAGGTGCAGTCAATTGGGATACAATCCTATTTTCAGTTAAGTAATCCTTAAAATACCCAAGAAGGTATTTGCCACCACGATCAGATCAAATGGCCTTTATGCATTTACCCAATTGATTCTCAACTTCAGCCCTAAACTCTTTGAACTTTTCTAAGACTTTCGACTTCCGTTTCATTAGGTACACATAACCAAATCTAGAGTAATCATCAGTGAAAGTAATGAAACACTCATAGCCACCTCTTGCTTGGATTGACATAGGACCACACACATCTGAATATACTAGTTCTAGCAACTCTTGGGCTCTTTTACCTTTTGCATTAAAAGGTTGTTTGGTCATTTTGCCTTCCAAACAAGATTCACAAACTGGAAAATCATCAAAGTCCAATTGCTCTAAGAGACCATCTTTGATCAGTCTTTGAATCCTATTCAAATTAATATGACCCAAACGTAAATGCCAAAGATATGCATCACTAGTAGAAGAAAACTTTCTCGTTAATGATTTCACATGAGAGTTATTATCTAATTTAGAATTATATAATTCACGCTTATCAGGAGTTAAAATATAAAGATCATCAATAATATTGCCAGAATAGATAAACACTTTACCCTTCTTTATTACAACATTGTCTTTAAGGATAACACAATATCCATGTTTACCTAAATAAGTTGCAGAAATTAAATTCCTACGAACATTAGGTACATATAGACAGTCTTCCAATATTAAAACCCTAGACTCAAAGCATAAATTAAACATTCCAACAACTACAACCGGAATCATGCTCCCATCAGCCAAAGTAAGAAACAATTCCCCTTCATTAAGCTTTCGGGTCTCCTAGAACCCATGCAAAGAATTGCAGATATGATTAGTACAACCTGAATCCACAAACTAGGAATCCGTGGGATTTTGTACTAAACATATTTCAAGGAGGAATGAACTTTTCATACCCTTATTATTGGTAGCCTTGAATTTTGGACAATTCCTCTTCTAATGTCCTTTCTCACCACAATGGAAACACTTTCCTTTGATCTTCTTTTCTTTGTTGGCAACCCCTAAGGCAATTTGTTTACCATCTTACTTGGTGAAGTCCTTATTCTTCTTTTTCTTACCCTTGCCTTTCGACTTAAGTTGAGAAGTAGAAGATTCAGCCATATTAACATCAACACTAGAAGTACCAAGAATGCCTTCTGCCACTACCAATTCATTCATTAATTCAGAAAAAGATTAAATCTTTTTGTTCATATAATAATTAAGTCTGAATTCCTTGAATGATTCTGGTAGTGACTGGAGTATCATATACCAAGGTAGTGAATCTCATACCGTATCGGCCGGTAATTTACGTACCGGCACCTACTTCAGTACAGAAATGCCTGTGTTTCGTGTCAGATTAAATACCGGTCTTACCGAGTTGATCCGGTCATACCGGATCAAATACCGAACTCCGACTGATAAATGTATACCAGACCGAAACAAAAAAAAAGTTAACTATCAGATCTAAAAGTCGCTCTCTCTCCTCTCAATAACTTACTGGATTAGTGTCGACCATGTCGCCTACGCAATAAACATGCTTCTTTGTCGCCCTCACCTTGTTAATCGATCTCCCTTCTTCGTTGCCATGTTTTTCTTATTCATTTGGTCTGCTCCTCTGGTTTATTTTCTTCTTTATTTTTGTTTTATACGGGTCTTAATTTATGTGTTGCTTGCCATGCGAGTGTGTGACTGGTGTGAGTCTGATTCTACTGGCCCCTCACGTGATGGGTATTTCTTTTTTCGAGTTGAAGTGAATGGTTAAAAAGTTTTCTTGGGACTATAAGAAATTGTACAAATAGTCAAATATTACCCCAGTAGCTGTCCACCACTCTTGTTTCCTGGGAAATTGTTTATCATTCAATATCAATATTGTAGGCTTGTCAAATAAAATATTGGGCTTGGATAGAGGTTTAAAATAGCTTGGACATGGGCTAGTAGCATAAACAAAATAAATAGGAATTTAAGTTATAATTAAATATATTAAGTTATGTTTTAAGATTAATAAGCTCTAATTATTTATATAAATTTATATATATATATATATATATATATAAATTGCGGTAAATTCGAAACGGTACACCGGTATTGACCAGTATCGAAATATATCGTTCGACTTGTCAAATCGGTATAGCCTCTGGTATGAAGTTGACTCCCTTGTCATATACACTTGGGATTCTCCATCAATATCGGCACCTAAAATCTCCAATGTATTTAAATTAGAGATCATTGTAAGACAATGCTCCTTCACTGAACTGCCTTCAGCCATTTTGGTATTATAAATTTGCCTCATAGTTTCTTGCCTTGCAGATCTGCCTTGCTCACCAAACATTTCCTCCAGACTTAGCATAACGTCCGAAGCTAGTTCTACATCCTGCATTTGATGCTGTAGAACATTTGAGACAGATGCTAAGATGTAGCACTTGGCCATCTCATTAGATTTCTGCCAACGATCATATCGCTGTTTTTCCTCAAGAGGAGCATCTAATGAAGGAAAGCTAGGATATGGATGAGAAAGCACATATTTGTGCTCTTCAGCTATAAGAACAATTTCCAAATTTCTTTTCCAGCTAACATAGTTGGATCCAGTCAATTTGTTTTGATTAAGAATAGTAACAAGTGGGCTAAATGATGCCATGTTCAAATGTGAAAATAATAAACATGAATATTATAAGTAAACTAGACATTATCAATTTAGCATATAAACATATAGCATGAAACCTTAATAAAACCATAATATAATTTATGCAACGACAATCCAATCCCATATTCAATATCCCTCAGCATAGAGTGAATATTAAATACTATGATTGATTGAGAACTATTCTCATTATTAGTGCCATCATGATAACTCTTATCAAACACTAATAATATGCCGTTATACATTTGACCTCTAAATAATAATAGTAAGGACTCAACATAGAGGATACTATAATATTTAGTCTAGTGTATATGAATGTTCAAAATGTGTGTAAAACACTGTAAGGTTGTATTTTATCAATCATCTTGTTGGCTTTATTCCGTGTCAATTTGCTTGTAATTTAAGCACTTAGTAACCCTGTATTTAAGTGGGATTCATGTAAGGGTAGTGTGTGAGAAAGTGTGAAGAAATGATCAAGATTGTGCAAGGAAGCAGAGATTCGCGGTTAGGACTCGCGGCTGACTCACGACTGGCAAGCCGCCAAACTGCAGTGTACGTGAGAAGCATGCGGGGAGATGAAGGGTCACGCCAGCTGTCGCACTACAGGACAAAAGTCCCAGGCTAGCCAGGCCGTTAACTCGCGGCTTGAACTCGTGACTCAAACTAGTCGCGAGGCCAAGCCGCCAACTCACCCTGTTTGGCAAAAACTGTCTCTTCGTATTCCAAACGCACACCACTATATATAGACCCTTATACCCACGAAATGTAGAGAGCTTCTAGAGAGAATTTTTGAGAGAAACCCTAGAGAAAAACAAGATTGACTCATTCCCAATCTTCATCTAAGAGACTCTTCAAATTCCTCAACTCACTTCCTCTCCATTGACATACCCTTGAGAGGTTCTTGACCAAATCCTTTTCTCACCATACCCATATCTATGAGAATGTTTATTTGGTGCCTTGGGAAGCAGTTAGGAAGGGACCAATTCATATTGGTTGATGCTATAGGCTATAGCGGAATCCGGTAAGCTAGAAAAGAAAAAGGTTCGGCGCAACCTTGTTGGAGCAAGAAGGTTGGAAGGCTTAGGTACATTGGGTATATTAGGCTTGGAGGGTCTATTGTTGTTCATGTATTCCAACTACATTTTCTAGTGGACTATTGACCACTTGGAGGGCGGCGAAGAGGTTTTACGTTGAGGGCTTCGGTTTCCTCTTCGATAACACATCGAGTGTTGTACTTGTGTTTGCACCTCTCTTCCCTTTATCTTTACCATTTAATTACTGCTATGATTGTGATTATTTATGGTTTAGATTGTTTATCAATTCGGTTATTAGCTAATGTTCATGTTCCGCACATTTATTATTTGACATTAAACTTGAATTGGTAATTTGTAATGTGGGGGTCAAAACGTTTAAGGGTGTTTTACACACATATTGAACATTCATTTGGTATCAGAGCAGGTACACTTGTTGTGGTTTAAATACCTAAGTGTGATCCTTGACCCCTTGTGTTTATTTGCCATGGATTGTGCTTTATGTGCCTCTTTGTATGATTTGGTTGATGATGAATGTAACATGCCACGTGTTTGTGAAAATGCCTCTATGAGTGAATCCTCGTGACCGTGATGCTATGTTACATGAATTTTTGGATTTAGTTGATATTCCTAACATCAAACCCTTGAAGAAAAATGCTAAGAAGTTTCAAAAGAATTTGAGCAAGTTATTTTGTAAAAATGATGATTTGATTGCTAAGCTCAAAGAATCCAACAAATTGGTTGAAAAATATAAGAAACTTGCGAAAATTTCTTTTCAAAAGCTGAAAGAGTTTGAATGTTTAAATATGGACTTGGATGCTAAACTTGTTTTGTCTAACAAACTTATTGATGAGCTAAAATGTGAAAATGAATCTCTCAAGATGCATGCCAAGTGTTTGATTGCTGAACCTATTGTTAAAAAGGATGAAAATATTTGTTGCAATCATGTTGTGGTACCCGATTTTGTGCCTATTGTGTGTTCTATCTCAAAGGACAAATCGGTGTACATTCCTCCATATAAAAGAAATCAAAAGGTGGAGAGAAAGGTTGTTAAGTCAAATCCTCCGTTTAGGTCTCAACCTAAGGCTTTGGATGGATCTAAGTTTGTTCCAACTTGCCACCATTGTGGTGTGATTGGTTATATAAGACCTCAATGTCATAAGTTGAAGAGAGAACAAAACCATGTTGCTAGATCCTTTCCCAAAACGCCTAGTAGACCTAAACGCATTGTTTGTCACCATTGTGGTGTCTTTAGTCATCTAAGACCTCAATGTTCTAAGTTACATGCTTTTAAAAGAATCAAAAGAAAAGAGAAATTTAAGCTTCTTGGAAGTTGTGCTAAAAAGGGAAAACTGGGTTTGAGTGAAAATAACATGTTATTAAAGAAAGTGTTTAATGCTCTTAACTCCTTGACTATGTGCATCTCCGGTTCTCATTCTTCCAACCCTCGTCTCACTTCTCATGAGACACTCATTCCAAACAATCATTCCGTTTGGATGAGGAATGGTTCCTATGGTTGAGCTTGTGCTCTTTTGGTCATTGATCTAATTCTTTCGATCTTTGTAGGACCCTTCATGCATTGTATGTCATATTTTCATGCATTTGTGCATTTTGCATTTATTTTTAAGCGTTGCTTTTGTTTTGATCTTAATTTTATGTTTTAGTTTTGTGTGAGTAAAAATCCAAAACCACATAAAAATTCAAAAATTCAAAAATTGTGATCGTATATGTTTGAGCACATATCTCATGTGAGTTTTGCCTTGTACCTTTGTACTAATGGCTTTGTGCATTTACGAGCTTCGCTTGTTCTTTATGCACTTATATCTTTGTGGGAAAAATCTTGACATCTTTGTGTGATTGTTGTAAATCGATCTTCAAGCTTGTCATGAATGATTAGTCAATTGTCGTGTTGGTTTTGATACATGCGTAGACTTATGCTTATATATCTTCCCACTCTTTTATTTTTTTGCCTAAAGAGTTCAACCAATGTAAATCTCAAAATGAAAAGAGATAATAAGCTGCAAAAGCTGTCGCACATACTAGTATTTGACTAGGAAAAAGGGAAAGCGACTTTTATGAATATGTATGATGCCCAAAAAGCCAAAGGCTTGTTCATCAAATTGAAATATAAAAAATTTCAGGCATCAATCTCAAAATGAGATGTGTTGATTCAAAATGATCAAATGTTATGATTTGTAAAGAAGCCAAATGAAAAGCTTCAAAGCTTTGTAATCATTTTCTTGTGGGAGGTCATATATGTTCATTTCTATAATTGAGATAGACCACTTGACTTAGTACTAGTTGTGTATGACTTGATTGAATTGATCATTGAAACTTCACTCTAGACTATGGACTATTCCACTTTTGATACACACATAACACACATGCCTAATGTTCAATGAATGCCTTATTCATTTGTTCGATTGTACTTGTTTAAATGTGATGTGTGTGTGCTCAACTATATATGGATCAATCCAAAAAGATTTTTGATCATTTTATATGTTTTTGGAAGTGATTTTTATCACTCTTTGAGTTCTTGTTTTATGCTTACATTGTTTTTCAGTGTTTAAACATGTTTTGTGTTGAAAAACAGGTGTCAAAATTTTTCGCGACTAACTCGTGACTCGCGAAAATTCTCGCGACTCACCTCGTGACTCAGTCAAGTCGCCAACCCTAGTCGCGAGTTCATCTAGAAGACTTTTGCGACTCACTCATGACTCGCTAAAATTCTCGCGACTTGCTTCGCAACTCGCCAGTCGCGAAATGCCCAGAATCAATTTTTAAAGAGCTTTTTCGTGGGAAACTTGTTTTAAACCTCTCCCATCCTCTCTTAAGCCCCTCTATCAATACTTTTACATCAAAATCCAATCAATTTGAATGTTTTTCATTCCATTAACATCTCTAAGGTATTTCTAAACTTTTTCATTGATTTGGATCCTTAGATTATGTTTTGAAGAGTTTTGTGCTCTTGGTTGGGATTTTCATCATAGGGGTTGGGAAAACTTAATTTTTGTCAAAATTCTTGTATGGGATTGGTTTCTTTTGATGTTTTGCTTTGGATGTTGGCCCCTTGTGGCAAAAAGAACATGTATTAAGGGTGGATTTCATGATGTTCGTACATTGTTTCACATTGTTGTTCATAGTGTGCATGCTAGGTGTTTGATAAAATGTCTCTTAGGAATTTTCTCGATTGTTTGGACTTCGATGAGTACCAAACTTTGGGGTTTCTCATGTTTCCTCATTAGGAACATGTTTGATTCTTTGGTTGTGTATTTAACACACCTTGCCCCACATGTGCATTTTCCATGCATTGGTCATGCATTGCACTGCCACCTCTTGCACACACCTTTGCTACCCTTGTCATGCATTGGTCTATACCTTGTTTCTTCATCCTAGCATGTCATGTTTACCTTATGCTTTGTAGCATTTCGTTTCGTCTTAGGTTTGAGCTTCATTTTCTCATGCATCATTGCACCCCTCATGCATCATTGTCATTGTTCATACCTTCATCTCTTGCCCTCGTTTCTCCTTGACCTTTTGTCTATTCCTGACAAAAAGGGGGAGAGTATACTCTAGAGAGTATACCAGAGAGTTTTTGTCATTTCTATATGACCCGAGAGTTTTTGTCATTTCTATATGATCCTTGCGCACATTCTTAGGGGGAGAAATTCTATTTCTCGTGCACATTTGTAGGGGGAGAGATATTCCATAGGGGAGATGCATATACCAAGGGGGAGAAGACATTGTGTTAATAAAAAAACTTTGTTTTGGTGTATGGTGTATGATCAAGTTGCTCACATGTTTCACATCATGTTTACTTGATCGCAATTTACTTGTTACATTATACTTGTTTGTTTATTACTTGCTTTACCTTAAGGGTCTAATGTGTTTTGTGCAAGTGTTTCAGGTTACAGGTATATATGTTCCAAGTTCATCACAGCTCCTATGATTCATGATAGGGGGAGTGATATGATAAGGGAAGTACTTTATATTTTTTGTACCTGGTACCTTTGTAGGCTTTTAAGGTTCTTATAGTTTGTACCTGGTACCTTTGTAGGTTTTTAAGGTTATTACTTTATGTTTGTACCTGGTGCCTTTGTAGGCTTTTAAGGTTTTTAGCTTATGTTTATACCTGTTGCTTCTATAAGCTTTTAAGGTTTTGTATCCATGCTTTATAGCTTAAGTACTTGATGTTAAATGTCATGCATTTTTCTTCAGTACATCACTCTTGTGCCCTTTGTTGGATTTTTATCCTTAATGCAATTTCCTAGTGTTATTGCATTGGTTGAGTGTTGGAACTTCACTCTTGTGCCCCTGTAGGATTGTTCCTAGATGCATATATGTTCTATGCATTGGTTGAGTGTTGGACATGCAAATGATTGTTTGCAATTGAGCTTGTTAGCTTGTATGTCCGGATGTTCATTCCTTGTGTGAATGAGCATTGTGATCACTACTGTATAGTGATTACATGTTTGGTCAAGCCATGGTCTATTGCTTTATTCCATTTTGCTTGATCGCATTGTGCTTGTTCCATTTGCATTACAAGTTTTTTGCATAGTAATGAACTTACTGTGTTGTTGTGTTTCAGGAGTTACTTGTCTCTATGGTTCAAGAGCTTATCAGATTCTAGAGTTAGGTGTGAGTGAGTTTTCCAACTGTTGCCAACTCACGCTTTAAGTCTAGAGTTTGTTGTAGGGTTTTGTCACGGAATAGCCAAAGGGGGAGATTGTAAGGTTGTATTTTATCAACCATCTTGTTGGCTTTATTCTGTGCCAATTTGCTTGTAATTTAAGCACTTAGTAACCCTGTATTTAAGTGGGATTCATGTAAGGGTAGTGTGTGAGAGAGTGTGAAGAAATGCTCAAGATTGTGCAAGGAAGCAGAGATTCGCGGCTAGAACTCGCGGCTGACTCGCGACTGGCAAGCCACCAAACTGCAGCACATGTGAGAAGCATGCGGGGAGATGAAGGGTCACGCTAGCTGTCGCATTACAGGACAAAAGTCCCAAGCTGGCCAGGCCGTTAACTCGCAGCTTGAACTAGCGACTCAGACTAGTCGCGAGGCCAAGCCGCCAACTCACCCTGTTTGGCAAAAACTGTCTCTTCGTATTCCAAACACACACCACTATATATAGACCCTTATACCCACGAAATGTAGAGAGCTTCCAAAGAGAATTTTTGAGAGAAACCCTAGAGAAAAACAAGATTGACTTATCCCCAATCTTCATCTAAGAGACTTTTCAAATTCCTCAACTTTCTTCCTTTCCATTGACATACCCTTGAGAGGTTCTTGACCAAATCCTTTTCTCACCATACCTATATCTGTGAGAAGGTTTATTTGGTGCTTTGGGAAGCAGTTAGGAAGGGACCAATTCATATTGGTTGATGCTATGGGCTATAGCAGAATCCGGTAAGCTAGAAAAGAAAAAGGTTCGGTGCAACCTCGTTGGAGCAAGAAGCTTGGAGGGCTTAGGTACATCGGGTAGATTAGGCTTGGAGGGTCTATTACTGTTCATGTATCCCAACTACATTTTCTAGTAGATTATTGACCGCTTGGAGGGTGGCGGAGAGGTTTTACGTCGAGAGCTTCGGTTTCCTCTTGGATAACACATCGAGTGTTGTCCTTGTGTTTGCATCTCTCTTCCCTTTATCTTTACCATTTAATTATTGCTATGATTGTGATTATTTATGATTTAGATTGTTTATCAATTCGGTTATTAGCTAATGTTCATGTTCCGCACATTTATTATTTGACATTAAGCTTGAATTGGTAATTTGTAATTTGAGGGTCAAAACGTTCAAGGGTGTTTTACACACATATTGAACATTCAAACACAATGAACGTTTTGACCCCCAAATTACAAATTACCAATTCAAGCTTATAATCAAACAATTAATGTGCGGAACATGAACATAAGCTAATACCAGAATTGATAAACAATCTAAGCCAATTAAAATCACATCCACAACAGAAATTAAAAGGCAAAGATTAAAGGAAGAGAGATGCAAACACAAAGACAACACGGCGTTGTGTTATCGAAGAGGAAATTGAAGCCCTCGGCGTAAAACCTCTCCGCCGCCCTCCAAGTGGTAAATAATCTACTAAAGAATGTAGTTGGGATACATGAACAGCAGAAGACCCTCCAAGCCTAATCTACCCAGTGTACCTAAACCCTCCAAGCTTCTTGCTCCAACGAGGTTGCGCCGAACCTATTTCTTCTTTAGCGTACCGGATTCCGCTATAGCCCATAACATCAACCAATAACCATTGGTTCCTTTCTAACTGCTTCCCAAGGCACCAAAAGACCTTCTCACAGATATGGGTATGGTGAGAAAAGGATTTGGTCAAGAACCTCTCAAGGATGTGTCAATGGAGAGGGTGAGAGTAGAGGAATTTGAAGCGTCTCTTAGGTGAAGATTGTGATGAATCAATCTTATTTTTCTCTAGGGTTTCTCTTTCAAAATTATCTCTGGAAGCTCTCTACATTTCGTAGGAATAAGGGTCTATATATAGTGGTGTGTGTTTGGAATATGAAGAGTCAGTTTTTCCCAAACATGGCTAGTTGGCGGCTTGGCCTCACGACTTGACTGAGTTGCGAGTTCAAGCCGCGAGATAATAGAACAGCCAGGCTGGATTTTTGTCCTGTAGTGCACCAGCTGGCGTGACTGTTCATCTTTTCGCACGCTTCACTCGTGTGCTGTAGTTTGGCGGCTTGCCAGTCGCGAGTCACCCGTGAGTCCCTGCATTCTTGCACAATCTTGAGTATTTCTTCATACTCTCTCACACACTACCCTTACATGAATCCCACCTAAATATAGGGTTACTAAATGCTAAATTACAAGCAAATTGGCATACAATAAAGCCAACACAATGGTTGATTAAATTCAACCTTACAGTATACCATTGTCTAGAATTGTGTGTAGCCACATTTCATCCCCTTAACAGGCTTATTTTTTAGTACCATGATACAAAACACCCTCCGCATGGAATGCAAAGCTTGAGGCTAAGACAAGGTGTTTGATCAAACTACTATAAACCAAGATATTCAATCCTGTAGTACCATGAAATAAATACTCTCCGCATGGAATGCAAAGCTCGAGGCTAAGACAAAGTATATATTTCATACTACTATGAACCGACAATGGAGGCCGTGAGATCCAACCCTTGTCTCTCTCTCCCACTAGATGTTTTAAATTAAAGGTTTTTATTTTGTAAACATGTGTAAACTAATCACACACAGTCTTGCACTTTATACAATTGAAAACACTTAGAAAAAATTCAAAATTCCCTTAAGATGCATTTTCGCGAGTATCTCGCAACTAAGCTCTTCCCGCAAAAATGAAATAATGAAAATACAAAATTCTGACAGAAATTTTCGCGACTGTCTCGCGATTGTTTTACGAGTAAAGCTTACCCGCGAAAAGTTTCATGCTTTAAAGGCATTTTTCGCAAGTAATTTCGCGAGAAAGTTACCTGCGAAAAACCCGTGTTTCTAGTTTTTGAAGGGAAAATCTAAACAGTTTTCAACGATTTTCATGAATAAACAATCACCATATGAACATGATAGATAGAATTTGATATCAAAACTGAATTCCATTGATGCTATAGCCTTAAAGTTCAATTTAACATACTTAAATTCAAATTTAAACAACATCATAACATCAATATCAGTTTTCATCAAACCATAGTTTCAACAACCATGCAGAAAATTATATATATATATATATATATATATATAATCTTCAAATATCATGAAACTATTATCTCTAATTCCAAAACTCACAAAACATGTTATACAGATTGGAAATTGAAGACCGCTTTGATACCATTTGATGGAAATATGAATGTACGCAATGGAAAATTAACGGATCTACTTCATTCACAATTGATAACATGTGCCATGTAAGTTTCAGAATATAAGAACAAGAGAGTGTACCTTGATGCGATGAAATTCAAAACCAAAGATTAGAAGCACTCGGGAACACTTTTAATCTTCACTCCAATTCCACTTGATGCCCAAGAAGTGTGGTCTCTCAATCAGTTATATGTGTATGTTCTAGAGAGAATGAAAGAGTGTCCAACATTCACATACATACCAATTCATGTATCTTGTTGTTGTTACAAAATTCTGTATGTTTCTTTCTTAATAACTGATTATCTAATTGGGCTAGCCTTTTGGGCCTTTCCAATTAGGCTCTAGTATGTGGCTTGGAGTGGGACCAAAAGGGAACAAATAAGACACTAGCTCCAATAGGCCTTAGGCTTTTCTATCAACTCTTGACAAGTCCAAAGTTACCATTAATTATATTTAATAACATTATATAAATATAATTGCACTCTAGGCCTTATTAATTAAATTATATCCCAAGACTTTATTGTACATGCAACCCCTTCATAAAATATTCGTAGTAATACAAGGTCATGAAAGTAGACTGCCACTTTGTAAATTACTACATCTTAATCCTTGAGTACCCGGTTTAATCATTTAAGTTATTCATCATATATTTATGAAATCCAATTTCATAAATATATACTTTAGTAACTATTTACTAAAGTAGTTAGGCCCAACATTCTAAATAACAAACCCATTAAACTTGTCTCAAGGGAATATTTTGTATCTCCGTTAAGAGACTATGAATTCTATCTTTAGAATATATATTCCATCAACACTAAATGTGGCTGCCCAACATACTGAGGTTTTGATCATTACTTTAGATCTCACTCCTAATATATTAAAGCAACCTACACTTCATGATTAGGTACATTATTCTCTCAGGATTAAGAGTTCATGTAAATATAAGTCGTGAGATTTGTTATTCATTTGACAGTCATTAGGAGAATAATAAATCTCACAGCGGTCCAGTTCAATATGTCTTAACTCTTAAAATATATCAACATATCAACTAGAAGTCTCCACTTCCATAATCAAGACAAATCATCTTAGTTGATATGTTATCGTCTTCACAGATGAAATGCCCAATTTCACCGACTACGAACTAAAATTCTGAGTTTACAAAAAACTTGTGATTTATATCTTTTGTGACTTTTCACATAAATCACATACTAAGCATCTCATGGACTATATGATAATGTCCAAATATTCATGTTACCATTATTTTAGATAATAATAAAACAACTTTATCAATCACAATAATAAGTCATACATAATGTCTTACATAATTTTATACTTAATATC
Source organism: Quercus aquifolioides (assembly GCA_019022515.1). NCBI lineage: Eukaryota > Viridiplantae > Streptophyta > Magnoliopsida > Fagales > Fagaceae > Quercus > Quercus aquifolioides. Next base: position 237,926 of record JAFHAW010000142.1, read on the forward strand.
ATACATAACATCATACAATAGGATTTAAGGGCATTAATTCTAACAGATCCCCTGACCGGCTTATGTGGTAGTGTGGTATATTTGTGATAAATTACCGTATGTTAGATTTTATGGCTTTGGTATTGGGAAATTTAGATTCGGTTGATAGAATTAACAAGTTTTAAACCCAAGTTGTTAATTAGATTTATTATGAATAAAACTTGTTAAAACAAACTAACATCAATATCATGTCACAAATAAATGCAACAGAAAAGTAAATAAGACAAGATATGATGACCCAGGAAAACCAATAAAACAAACTAGTTTCACAGTAAAAAACCTGGGGGGAAACCTTCCTAAAAAGCAATCCACTATAGTAAAGAAAAATTTCAGATCTAGTACAAAACTTTTGTCCCTAGACTTTACAATCCCCATAGATGAACTTACAGCAGAAACCTTCTACCGTTTCAGAACCCCTGAACTCTTCAATATATGAACACCACCCTTTTGATGCACGGATCCCAGTACGTGACTAACCAAAGATGCACGGCTCCCAGTACGTGACTAACTTACCAACTTGAAGAAGATGTTGGCTGCAAAGTTCTTCACTTCATCAACAATAAAGATCAAGAAGCACTTGGTTACAAAACTCTAAGGCGCGAAGATGCAGTAGCTTCTCTCAGAGAGAATAAGGCATCGGTCACCTTTTGCATATGTTCTCCTTGTATTCTCTTACGTGACGGCTTCTAAAATAAGCCTTATATATGTCTAGGGTTGTGAGAAAAGAAATCCTACACAAATACATAAGCATGGACCAAAAATCAGATCTGAAAAATTGATTTTCATAATTCTCGATAGATACCTTGATAGATAGTATCTGTCGAGCCTCATTAAACCTCGATAGATAGTTATTTGTCGAGCAGCTATCGAGCTTTAATGAATCGGCACTTTTTTACTTGTTTCTTGGACAAATTTGCGTGGCTTTAATACTAGACCTGAACTCTTGTTCTTTGAAGTATTAAACATATCCTAGATCTACCCAATTACAAGTAAAGTGTGTTTTGTCAAAAGATTAGCCAATTACATAAAATAGTGACATATGTTCCTAACAAGTGAATCACATTTGGAATTATATTATTAGTGCTCATAGATTATAATATATAGTTTCATGGTATTATTTTGAGAAACTTTGTGTTTCATCATTTAATCATTCTTGTTACATTATTATTGAAAATGATCTTGCAGTATTCAGTTAGTGATTTCCCAAACTAAAACATGTTTTGCAAACTGTTTATCATCATGAAACTTGCGTTTCCCCCACCCCATTAATTATTCTACTTACTGGGTTTTAGCTCATCCTACTTTTCAACAATTTTTCAGATAAATTTGCTATACCTCGGGCATGGAGCTTGTTTAATTGGTGGTGATTGGAGTACTATGCTAAGTGGGAGATTTGTGCTATAAATGGTTGGTGCTCAATTTATTAAATTATTCGAGGCCATAGCTAATTTTACTAGAGGTTGGGTTCTTGAGGTTTGTTAGCCTTGGGCATGATAGGCCTAGATTTTCTGTTGAGATTACGTATTTTTAGAGAGGATCGTGATTTTGTGTTCATTTTTTTGGAGCTTTGGATTTTCATGTATATTTGTAGACACATGATTTGTTGTTTGTATTGTTTGTATTCGTAACCATGATTCGATCAATATATTTATTTATTTTATCAAATGGAAAGAAAAAAAAAAATCACTACAATACCTTTTGAATGCTCGGTCTTTCATGCTTTGGACCCTTTGGGTTTGGGGCATAACGGTACCTTAACCAGCGCATGTATGCTATAATCACTAGTGGTGAGCATCTCCACTTTGAGATTGTGACCCTCATTCCATAGCATCCATATACCTCCCGAGAAACCTATAGGATCAACTCTTTGAGAATGGGAGTACGGTAGGGTGTCAATGATTGCTTGTGCCCGATCTTCAGCAATGTGGGGCTCAATGATAATCAGAATTTGGGAATGATACCTATGATACAGCTTATGCGTATGGTTACGAAAAGCTACATTTCCTGCGCCTTGGCAGTTCCATGCTACCAACTTCATGGAGGAAAAGTTAGGGTTGAGATAATCATTAGAGACCCCCAAGGTGCTCAGAGTCCTCACTATGGATCGAGTAATGCATTGATGCCTCGCTGTCATGGTCTTGATCCTAGAACATGATGATGTATAACTTTGGTTCCTCCTCCCTCAGTGTCATGTTTACTTCGCTTAAGTCCAGAAAGCGAAAAATGGCCACGGGGTAGACGCTCCGGTGACATCACACTGTCGGAGCTCTCTTGGACATTCCTCTGTCTGATTGGTGGTGCCACTTGATGCACCAATGGGGCTTGGTAAGGATGCATTGAGCGCCAAACTCGGACATGCCCCCTGGTTTGCCTCCGAGGTTGCGTTTGAGAGGGTGGTTCGAGGTGAAATGGAAGACTGGGAGTTTGGGTCATCTAATTCCATGCTATCGCAGCTCGTGGATGCACTGGAATTGTTACATAATTCATGTTCTCGTCATTGGTATTCTCTATTGACAGGAGGCTCCATAATAGCTCGAGGTTCTCCATAGGGAAGGGTTAGTCGTGGGGTGATAAGAGGTGCATGTGCATGGAGTTGTGAGGTAGGTGAGACGGGCTCCTTGGGAGTGATGGTGTGAAGTGGAGGTTGTTGGTGTGGGGGTCGTGGAATCTTGGTCGAATGAGGGTGCCATTTGGTTCGGTGAGTGGGTGTAACACCCCAGCCCACTTTTTATTAAAAAAAAGAAAAGAAAAAAAAGGTAGATTTTTGACCCACGTGAGCCTCACCCACCTACACCTTAATTCCCCACCACTCCTTTTCTCTCAAAATATCTCCCCTTTGGCCGGCTAGCTCTCTCTTCTCACTTTGTTCTCTTTTCTTTTTCATTTTGTCTCAAACTCCCAACACTCCTCTCTCACAATCCCTCACTCTCCCACCGGTGCATCACTCCACCACCTCCACCACCTCCACCATTATCTTCTGGCGAGTTTTACTGAAAAAGCTCCATAAGAACCTGTTAAGCTCCTACATCTCATCTTATTTAAGGTAAGGGCTCTTATACTTTTTGTGGGTTTTCATATTTTGCTAGAGGTTCTTGTAATCTAAGTTTTGGAAGTGATATTCTTGTGATAATGTTTATGGGTTTTGTTTTGGTGGACCTATTTGGGTGAATGGTTGTGGATTTTGTACAATGTTGTCATTCGAGATTTACTCATAGTAAAGATTTGGGGGGGTTTTGACTTTCTAATATGAAACAATTGATGAATCTAATTTTTATTATTTATTTGGAGCTAGTGGAGGATTTACATTTGGGGTTTGTAAGGGTGGATATTGTTATATATGTTGTTTCATGGGTCTCTTGAAAATGGTATGCATATATGGTGGAAGAAATTCATAAAGTGTTAGGATCTCTTATGGTAAAGAAGAGGCTTTGAATGACATGATTATAAATTGGAGTCTAAGTTAGGGGTGGCAAAATTGGACACAACCCGTGAACCCGACATGACACAACACGAAATTAGCAGGTTATGGGTTGAGCCTTAATGAGTTCGTATCATATTCGGGTTGACATGACTGACCCATTTAATAAATGAGTTGGGTTAGTGTTCAACATATAGAAACCGTTTGATCCCTTTAATTAAATGACTTTTACCAATATACTCTTCAAACTCTAGGTATATAAACTTATTAGTTGTTGTAATTTATTTTCTTTGATATACTGTGATTGATTATTTGTGATATTGGGATATTCTTTAGTTTTGAATGATTATTTGTGATGCAGTTACTCGTTAGTTCTGATTTTTATATTAAAAATATTTATTTGTTTGTTTTTTCATAATTTTTTTTTTTTTCCATTTTGATAAAATCTGATAAACAGGTCGACATGACTAACTTATTTAATAAATGTGTCGTGTTATGGTTAAGGAATCTTGACCAATTTAATAAACATGCCGAGTTAGTGTTGACTTATATAATCGGATACTCATGAGTTGATATGTCATGAACCCGACACGTGAACATGAATTGCCACCCATAGTCTAAGCCTTGTAAATGAAATTGTTAATAAACTTTGGAAGTGAAATACATTATTTGTGAGGTTAAGTACTTAGGCTTGCCTAATTAATTTCTTATCTAGCGATTTATAATTCGTAGCTAGATAAAATGTCAAGCCTTATGCTTATCATGATAGGTTTGTTTGGTATTGTTTAGGTTCTAGCTAATCTCCTTTGGAGTTTTGGAACTAAGCTTTTTGTGGGTTGCAAGGTAAGTAACTTTTTAATGGAATTTTTGGAAAATAACTATGTTGCATAAACGTTATTTTTGGGTCAAACACATTTTGGAAAATTAATTGTATAACTATGTTTTTCTAAAAAGTGTTGTGTTGTGACCCTATTATATATGAAAAGGGCATCATATTTGGTACTGCATATAGGGAAATGCATGATTTGTTAGCATGAAAAAGATAAGCATCTTTTATAAAATTCTTGGGAATGGATTTTATGAATTTATTGCATTATTTGTAAATTCTAAAGATGCTTTATCTTAGCTTGTGTTATTTGGAAAATTCTCGCAAAATATTTATGAAAAGAAATAGTTTAGAGGACTTTGAGAATATTGTGGCTATTTAGTTATTGAAATATTTTATGAAACTACTTGGAAGTGAAATGTGTATTTCAAATACTTTAACTTGTGAGCTTTTGATGTGGTTTTTTCATTGTGCCATGATATTGGTGATTACCTCATCTGTGTGACGATCCCATCTGTGTGACAACCCTGTTTGTGTGACGACCTTGTCATGTGGCCTTGGGTGAGGTTTCTGGATTTGAAATGATATTGGATATTTTATGGCTCACAATAAATAATATGTAGTTTCATAGTTACTTTGGGAAGTTTGGTGCTACAATATGTCTATCATTCTTGTCATGATGTTAAGGAAATTTATTTTGTAGAAATTAAATGGAAATTTCCAAATTTTAGCATGTCTGTAAAATGTTCATTATCATGAAACTTGCATTTCTTCCACTCCCATTAATTATGCTACTTACTGGGCTTTGTCTCATCCTATTATTTTATAAACTTTTCAGAGTAGGCAAAATTTTTTGAGATAGCTTTTTGGTGGCAAACAGTTGTTAGACTAACTACTGATGGAGACTGAACTTTTGTGATGAAGATATTAGATAATGTACATCTTAGAGTATGCTTGACTCATTCTTTTGTATATTATAGTGGTTGTGACTTTATTCCTACTAATGGAACAAGCTGATGATATGTAATTATTTATTCAGACTTTCATTCTTTTGTGGCTAATGGTCCTTGTAATGATTACATAGAGCTTTGACTTACTTTGGAAATATATTTTATGGAATTATTATGATAATTCTTGATGTTGGTACTTGATATGATTTATTTAGATTGAATTATTCAAAAGGAAAAAAATCTAAGGTACCTTTAAGATGTTTTCTCATGTTTTGGACCCTTTTGAGTTTGGGGCGTGACAATGGGCTCTGTTTTTGCTCGGGTAAAATAGAGCAGCTTTTATTCCTCGGTGTTTCACTTGGTGAGGGTGGATGTGGACTTACCATGCGAGTTTGGGGACAGCTGGGCTTGCATGAGGATTGCATGCAATCCGTCTGTGTCCCATGTGGCAGCGGTAAATCCTGGGTTTCACCATCCGTTGCCACCTCACTTGGTCTAGTCCTAGTTTGAAACCGAGAGGATGCAGCTGTGGAAGCATGGGTCACCGAGTCATGAACCTCATTGTGCAGCACGTGGAAGTTGTATGATGGATTGGGTGGGATGGCACCTGGTTATTCGGTGGGGAGGACACACGTGGGATAGATATGGGTCGTCATAAATTCTCTCTTCCTACTCCACGTGGCAGTGGTCTACGGGTTTACAAAATTTTCCATGGAGAGTGGGAAGTCTCACTACCTGGTTTCGTAGCTACTAGCTTCCTCTCCACGCGGGTTTGAGAAGGACGTCGGCGTATCATTCCTCAAGACTATGGACTCCGAACAAGTAGCTTCTTTATGCCCTATCCTACCACAACGAAAGCATAACACTGGCACATTTTCATACACTATATCTTGCCAAAATGTCCCGATTCTAAGACGCTTAGGAAGGGGTTTGATAGTGTCAAGTTGAACACATAACCGAGCAAACCTCCCTCGGATGGCTGTGTTAGTGACCGCATCTATCTTAAGAAGTTTCCCTAATTTATTTCCCACCTGTTTTAAAAAATCTTGATGATAATATTCAATGGGCAATTGTTCCAATTTTATCCAGACAGCCGTAGTCGTAACTTTGGCTGCACTGGGATGGAAGTCCGCCTCCCGTGCTTGGACACGGAGGTATTGTTCATTTGTTCTCTCACGAACCATGAACCATCCATGAGCGCAGGATGATAATCCTTTAAGGACATCAAATTTCACAATAAAGTATCCATATCTGATATCATTGATGAGGGGGTCTCAGCTGGGAAGAGAGAGAACCATATCTGATATCATTAATTGCATGTTACCTGTTTAAATTACTTTCATCTTTTTAGTCTTTCTCAATCCGCTCCACCAACATGTCAGCCACACGCCTAACATTTTTATCAACTTTTATTTTTAGCTTCCTTTTCTACTTACAGCCACCCAATTTAACGTCTAGTCAGGTGCTCCCATTGTCTCGCAATTACTCTATTCAATCTCTCTACTTTCCCATTATGTGTTCATTGTCTTACACATTGTTACATTCTCACTGATCTCCTCTCTTTTTCTTAACAAAGAATTTCTTATTTGATAAACCCTAATTAATTAATTAGCCAAGTTGTTAATTAATCAATTAAACATGCAATTGCGTGGAAGCACAAATAAATCACCAAAAACTAAATATGCAGCGGAAATTAAATAACACGGTGATTTGTTTACGAATGGGGAAAACCCTAATGGCAAAAATCCCACCGGGTGATTTTCAGGTCACCACTCCCGAAACTCCACTATTATCAAATCAAGCAGTTACAAGTAAAGGAATCCCAAGTACCTTACCAACCTACAGTTGAACCCTTACCCCAATACCCAATTGGACTTGATCTGTAGTGACAATTTCCACCTTTAATGCACGGCTCCCAAGTACGTGACTAACCAATGCGCGGATCCCAGTACGCGACTTCAGAACACCAACTAAGGAAGAAAGGTTGGCTGCAAAGTTCTTCAGTTCATCCTTTATGATGAATAGCAGGAAGATGCTTGGTTACAAAACCCTACGGTGCAAATACACAGCAACTTCTTAAAGGAAGATGAACTAGGTCAAGAACTTCGTCTTTTGATCACAATTTGCTTGAACAGAGATTGCTCAATGATATTGCAACTTGTGTCACATTTGACGGCTCTTAAAACAATCCTTTTATATGTTTAGGGTTAGAAGAAAAGAAGGCCCAAAACCATATTCACGGATCCCAAGGAAATCAAATCAGAAAAGCTGATTTTGTAATTCTCGACAGATAGCAGGTGTCGAGGAGCTATCGAGCAGGTGTCGAGAATTAATGAACTTGCACTTCAACTTGCTTTTTCTTGGACAGACTTGATGACTTCAACACTTGATCTTGAAATCTTGTTTCTTGAAGTATTAAAAACACCTAGAACTACCCAATTACAAGTAGAGTGCATTTTTTCATAAGGATTAGCCAATTTACATAAATAAGTGACATATGTTCTTAACAAGTGAACACACATATGTCCTAACAATCTCCCCCTTTGGTAATCCGTGACAAAACCACAACAGACAAATGAACATATTAGAGAAGTCATAAATCACTCAACTCATATTCACTTGTTGAATACAATAAAATCTATCCTAACACAAACTCTTGAAAAACTTTGCAAGAAGAGAGTTTATGGCAAGTAGACTTTGACAACCTGTATTTCTGAAACACTTTAAACAAAACTCATCAAGGCATCTTGTGTGAAACAGAAATCAATAGATTGCATACAAGTATAAAGAACATGTGTATAAAGATAGAGAAGAAACAACACATGAAGAGAGAGGTGAAAGAAACATACATCCACATATATAAAGAAGTATAAGTACAATGTATGTAAAAATGGTCAAAGGACCTCATATACAAGATCAATGTATCTATAAAGAGAAAAGAAAAGATACATAAAAACCTCACTACATCCCTCAAAAAAAATATCAATACTCCCCCTATCAAAATGTCCTATACTAACTCTCCCCCTAAGATGACTACTCTCATAACCAAAACTACTCCCCCTTTTTGTCACGAGTGACAAAGGGTAGAGTGTCATGTAGACATCTCATCAGTAGAGCTAGTATCTCCATCATCATCATCATCATCATCATCATCCTTAGAATCTGAAGCTGCTGGAGTAGGTGGTGAAGGAGTAGCCTCTGGAGCAAAACCACCCATGGTCGCCTGCCGTCGTGCAATACGACCAACACGAACATTCACCTGATACAACTCAGCAGAGAGTGTATCAAGGCGAGTGTCCATGCGCTGCAGCTGCGCTATAATGTCTCCTAGAGATACGTCGCCCGTAGAGGAAGAAGGAGCAGATGTAGATGGAGCGGATCTGGATGGAGCAAATCTGGACGGAGCCGAACGGGAGGGAGGAGTGGCATCCGTCTGTCTCGACCTAAACTGAGCCTCACTACATTTTACGGTAGCGGCATCTATGGCACATATGTGTGTGAAGTGGTCGGACACAGGAAAAGGGATAGAAAAATGGCGTAAAATCCTCGTGATAGCGGAAGGAAAGATGAGCTTATCACGGGACGCCGAATCTAGATGGACATCAATGATAGACAGGATGAAGTGAGAGGGAAAGTCTATAGTAAGATGCTCTAGAAGTGATAGCAAAAACCGAGCACGAGGCTCTGTGATAGAATTGTAGTGAGAGAGTGGATGGAGTACAAAGGTCATCACCATGTTAAGAAATCTAGGACCTTTAGCACAAGGCCTACATGATGTGTACAGATGCTCACCCCAATCAGCAGGACGCTAATAGAAGGCAGAGATGAGCTCATCATTGGACACATTCCTCAGACGCTCACAAGAAGGGTAATTGGGAAACTCTATCCTAGGTACCCTAAGTACATCCGCAACTAGCTGCGGTGTAACAGGAATGCGCGTACCTCGAACGCGAGTGAAGAAAAGAGGTACTGAACGATCAATCCCGTGCATGTTGGAGTAGAACTCCTGTATCAGCACGAGAGGGCAAGTGACCGGGATGTCACATAGTGACCCCCATCCCCTATTGTGAATGACAAAGGGAAGGTCAGTGTCGGTGAAGTCTGCCAAAATGACTTGGCGTTTCGAATGAACACCTCGTCTAGAAAAGTTCTCAGTAAATGCCTTTTAGGCATCTCCATCACGGAACCGAATGTTAAAAGGAGCAGAATCAGAAGATGAAGATGCTCTAAAACGCAGAGGGTTTCGAGCAGGAGTGGATTTACGTTTGGGTGCCATAGACACTACTAACATAAAAGAATGAGAAAGAGAGAGAGGAAAACACTCAGAAAAGTTCCCAAAACAGTTCAAATATGACAAATGTATTGAACAATAAGTACGTATGCATGGGAATGCATGAACATGTGACATGCAAATCAAAAATTGCATCATGGGCTCAGCCCAATCCAATCCTAGTAGCACATAAACAAATAACACACATCTAAATGCATGTAAATATCATTATAATGCACATGAAATGCAATGTATGACATTTTGAACACATTTTAGTGAAAACCCAACCCAAAATTTGAAGAAAAACTCATCAATTTTGAAAAACCCCAACAATTTAAAAAAAAAAATCCCAAAACCTAGGTTTCAAAACATGAAATGCATGAAAAAGGAAGGGAAAAATGATCTTACCAAGTGATTGAAGCAAGGGAAGACCAAAAAAGATGAGGGTTTGAAGATTTGAGTGAGAGAAAAATGGTAGGGAGATGAAAAGCCTTCGGACAGATCGAGAGAGATCGAGAGAATGAAGTTCAGATCGCGACAGATCCTTAAATAGGCACCTCAGTAAATCTCGACAGCTGAGGTGTCGAGAGGTATAGAGGAAGCTGTCGAGGAAGGTATCGAGGTACAAGACCAAATTCAGAGATCAGAAGCTCGATCGATCGACAAGGTATCGAGAAGGTATCGAGAAGACAGAAGATTTCTCGATCGATCCACAAGGTGTCGAGACAGGTGTTGAGATTGCGATTAGAAAAGGCTAGAGAAGCTCGACAGATAACCAGGTATCGAGGAGGTGTCGAGCCATCAGTGAAAAACAGTTTTTCGAGAAGAGAAAAACACAGACATGAATGCAATTCAACATACACCTTAACCATAGATCCACTCAACATATTAAGCTTTCAAAATTATCTCTTAATCAAGAATTTAGCATATGGATCCTCAAAAACACACACACACACACACTAAACAAGTCTAACCAATTTTATATTTCAAAAACAAGCCAAGACAGTTTAGTGAGCATACATTAGCACATGTAAACACTTGTGATGGCCAAATCACATTGTACCTGCACATGTATCAAGAGTAGCAAAGAATATTGCGTGTTGTGTGTGAAAAACATCGCAAGATTGCATATGTGTATACATGTTATGACGATCTGAGATATGAGAAAATAACTTTAACTCACACACAATCATAACTGTTTGATGGGGACTTTCACCTTCGAGGTACATCCTATGACTCCCACATCTCTTAGAAAACACGCTTGCAATCATATTTAAAGCATTTTAATCTTTTTGCTTTTTATTTTCTTTGCATATTTTTTTTTTTTATTTTAGCATATCATGCATGGGCATATAAAAGAGAGAAAAGAAATACCCAACATGTTAAGCATAGACATTGCACTTTTGCTATGCCGAAGCATACGGATGTCTTTGACACTGCACTTTTGCTATGCCGAAGCATACAGGTGTCATACATGATTGGCGGGCAACAGTGGTGAGATGGTCATTTATGCCTTTCTCTTAGGATTTTCTAGACCTACCCGTTAAAAAGAGTGATATGAGTGTTAAGTTTAAGAGATAACTTAATCTTACTCATCACAAACAAGAGCCATAAAGCTCACTTGCTTAGTTGTGCATAGAGATGCCCATCTAAGCTACAAGAGATACAAAGTTTAGAAACTTTGTTTCAATGGCCATCCAAGGTACACAAATACCAAAGTACACAAAACACACACTGTTTTTGTATTTTTTTTTTTTTCAATTTTTCAATTTTTTATTATTTTTTTATATTTAAAAACAAAATAAACAAAACTGAAAGTAAACACACAAAACATGTTAACAAAGCAAAGCAAAAACTAGACTGACTCAGCAGAAAAGTAAAACACACAAGCAATGCAACAAACAGAAAAACTAGAAGGGAAAAGAAAGTGATGAAATCACTTAAAGTCCTTTTTCTTCCACACCTTGGAAGAACCTTTCCTTTGATTGAATCCTTGAACCGGCGGTGAGGGGGAAGAATTTAAACCGTTCAAGTTCGAAAGGAACATGAGGGCTTTCAGAAGATCTCCAAGAGGAGCAAGAGAGGATTGAAGTTGAGTTTGACTTCCAGATGCTATCATGCCATTGCTCTGTTGAGTGGCTAACCACTTATAGCAATTTGGTCGAGTATGACCGGTAGCTCCACAATGATGACAGAGATGCAGCTTCTTTTGTTTAGGCTTTTGAGAGTTAGCCTTCTTAGCCCTAGGGTTTTTAGCATCCTTCTTATCTTGCTTAGGGGGTGCTCCTAAGATAGATTTACTCTTGTCTAAGTTCTCACTAGCTAATTCAGTTTTAACATCAATATTCTCAATTTCAGTGTTATTAGCAGGAGGAACAAAAACAGTATTGCTAGTAGAAGCAGTATTAGAGAAAGAAAGACCATACCCCAAACCAGTTCGATCTGAAGCTGATTTCTGATTTCTAAGCATCTCATCAAGCTTTGCACTTGAAGTCCTCTCTAGTTGAGCTCTGACTTGAAACAGCTCCGCTTCAAGCTTCTTGGTCTTCTTAGGCAAAAAGTTGTTTTCAAATCTCAGTGCTCCAATAGTTTGATTCGCCTCATCAAACTTTGTGGACAACTCTTCACGATCAAGTTCCACATCACTGAGCTTCTTGGTGGCCAGCCTATATAATTTCTCATGCTTCTCGGAGAGCTTGTAAAGCTTCTCATAGGCTGAATGGATATCATCTTGATCATCCATCTTCTCAAATTTGGACTCCACCAGTTCTTCTTCTTCATCCACTTCTTCAACAATCCCTTTAGTAGGATTGACTGTGGCAGTGAAGGCATTTAAGATTCCGTCATCCTCATTATCGGAATCATCTTCAGGCTCAGTGTCACTTAGAGTTGCAGCAAGTGCCTTACTCTTCCCAATGCTCTTGAGATATGTCGGGCATTCATGCTTCATGTGACCGAATCCATGACACCCAAAGCACTTTGGTCCTGCGGGAACAGTGTACTGACCGCCATCCTTAGCATCCTTCTTCCCTTTGTCTTGGCTTTTAAACTGAGAAGAACTGAACTGCCTGCGGTTCTTGTCGAAGCTCCTTCCATTGGCATTCTTCATAAACTTCTTGAACTGCCGGGTGATGTAGGACTTCATCTTGGAATCTTCATCATCGGAAGACTCATCTGTATCACTGCTCTTTGCCTTCAAGGCCATGCTTTTGCCTTTACTTGACTTGCCAATCCTAGATAACCTTATCTCATAGGTTTGCAAGTTTCCAACCAGCTCAGTCAAAGGAATCTTGTCAATATCCTTTGATTCCTCTATCGTCGTAATCTTGGCATGGAATCTCTTGGGTAGAGATCTGAGCACCTTCCTTACAATCTTGGGTTCAGGGATGGTTTCCCAAAGATTGAAGGCTGAGTTCACTATGTCCTTGAGCTTGGCATAGAACTCATCAAACGACTCATCCTCCTCCATCTTAATTTCTTCAAAGCTTGTAGTGAGCCTCTGAAGCTTTGAATCTTTGATAGCCTTTGTTCCTTCATAGGTTTTTGGAGGATGGTCCAAGCCTCCTTAGCAGTTTCAGTTGAGGATATCTTCTTGAACTCCTCATTGGTGACTACGCTAAATAGGGCATTTAACGCTCTGCTGTTGAAATTGGCCGCCTTGATCTTTGTGTCATCCCAATTGGCCGGTTCTTCTTTTGGCTTAGTCCAGCCAATCTCCATAGCTTGCCACACCTTTTCATCTAAAGACTGCAAGAAAGCTCTCATGCGTACTTTCCAGTATGCATAGTTAGTGTCATCAAATAAAGGAGGTATGATTAAAGATTGTCCTCTATCCATGACAAACAGGGGTCAATGGATCAACACAGCAAAGATTAAACCTAATCAGAGTGTGCCTGCTCTGATACCACTTGATAGGCCACAAACTGAATGACCCCTTGTGATAAACCCTAATTAATTAATTAGCCAAGTTGTTAATTAATCAATTAAACATGCAATTGCGTGGAAGCACAAACAAATCACCAAAAACTAAATATGCAGCGGAAATTAAATAACACGGTGATTTGTTTACGAATGGGGAAAACCCTAACGGCAAAAACCCCACCGGGTGATTTTCAGGTCACCACTCCCGAAACTCCACTATTATCAAATCAAGCAGTTACAAGTAAAGGAATCCCAAGTACCTTACCAACCTACAGTTGAACCCTTACCCCAATACCCAATTGGACTTGATCTGTAGTGACAATTTCCACCTTTAATGCACGGCTCCCAAGTACGTGACTAACCAATGCACGGATCCCAGTACGCGACTTCAGAACACCAACTAAGGAAGAAAGGTTGGCTGCAAAGTTCTTCAGTTCATCCTTTATGATGAATAGTAGGAAGATGCTTGGTTACAAAACCCTGCGGTGCAAATACACAGCAACTTCTTAAAGGAAGATGAACTAGGTCAAGAACTTCGTCTTTTGATCATAATTTGCTTGAACAAAGATTGCTTAATGATACTGCAACTTGTGTCACATTTGACGGCTCTTAAAACAATCCTTTTATATGTTTAGGGTTAGAAGAATAGAAGGCCCAAAACCATATTCACGGATCCCAAGGAAATCAAATCAGAAAAGCTGATTTTGTAATTCTCGACAGATAGCAGGTGTCGAGGAGCTATCGAGCAGGTGTCGAGAATTAATGAACTTGCACTTCAACTTGCTTTTTCTTGGACAGACTTGATGACTTCAACACTTGATCTTGAAACCTTGTTTCTTGAAGTATTAAAAACACCTAGAACTACCCAATTACAAGTAGAGTGCGTTTTGTCATAAGGATTAGCTAATTTACATAAATAAGTGACATATGTTCTTAACAAGTGAACACACATATGTCCTAACAAGTGTTTTAAAAATATTATGAATGTAGTTTTTAGAAATGAATGAAGAAAAATTGATTTAAGTATTATGAAGTAGTTGATTTAAGTATGAAATAAACTATTTTATATATACATTATCTTTTTTGGTAATTTATCACTTAAACTGCCACTTTTATAAGTGCTAGCCAGACACACAGTTTTTTCAAAAAATATTTTTTAACAGCATTTATCAAACACTTAGCTTTTTCAAAAAACCTAATTTCATACTGCACTTTTTAAAACCTCAACTTTTTCAAAAAACACAATATCAAAAAGCTGAACCAAACTCATATCATGTCTTCTCTAAGAAAATAGTAAACAACTATGTATATAATACTCTATTGAATTTGAAACAAGTCACGCAACGACAAGATTAAAGAAATCAAATCAAAGGAAATAACTCAACCAAAAAACAAAAAAAAAACAAAAAAAAATCAAAAGAAATAACAGAAGATCAAACACCAATCAAACCAAACACACAACACGCTTTACGATACAACCACAGTAGCAAATATCTATTATACATACTCAAATGGAAATGCATGAGAAATCACACAATATCATACAAGCATAAGGAAACATACGAGGACAAATGCATTAGTCAGACATCTAGAGCTGAGTCTCGCTCGAGTATTCCTGTATGAGAGAGATGCCCACAAGTGAGTCACAAACTCTCCTCCCATGGTTAGGTGCTCCGCATGGGCAGTTTCATTATCGGAGGGAGCCATAAACAACATCATATCTGCCCATAACTCAGCCAAAATTTTCCATCTTAGCCCATTGTCGTTTATTCCTTCTAGTAGATGCTTTGCAAGAACAACACCCTTTTCAATAATTTATTCAGTTCCCTCATGACCATCTTTGCTTGAAGTCAACATCTTTTCACAAATGCTTTTCATGCGATTGTCTTTGCAAATGACTTTCTTGCATCCCTTGAGTTTATTCCTGGCTACAACTACCTGATCAAAAATAATTTTTGTAGTATATGCAGTGATAGGCCACAATGTGAATGACCCATTGTGATTAAACCAATTAATTAATTAGCCAAGTTGTTAATTAATCAATTAATCATGCAAACACGTGGAAGCACAAACAAATCACCAATAAACTAAATAAGCAGCGGAAAATAAATAACACGGTGATTTGTTTACAAATGGGGAAAACCCTAACGGCAAAAACCCCATCGGGTGATTTTCAGGTCACCAATCTCGAAACTCCACTATTATCAAATCAAGCGGTTACAAGTAAAGGAATCCCAAGTACCTTACCAACCTACAGTTGAACCCTTACCCCAATACCCAATTGGACTTGATCTGTAGCGACAGTTCCTACCTTTGATGCACGACTCCCAAGTACGTGACTAACCAATGCGCAGATCCCAGTACGTGACTTCAAAACACCAACTAAGGAGGAGAGGTTGGCTGCAAAGTTCTTCAGTTCATCCTATACGATGAAGATCAGGAAGATGCTTGGTCACAAAACCCTTTGGTGCAAATACACAGCAACTTCTTCAGAGAAGATGAACTAGGTCAAGAACTTCGTCTTGTGATCACAATTTGCTTGAACAGAGATTGCTCAATGCTTTTGCAACTTGTGTACAATTTGACGGCTCTTAAAACAATCCTTTTATATGTTTAGGGTTAGAAGAAAAGAAGGCCCAAAAGCATATTCACAGATCCCAAGAAAATCAGATCAGAAAATCTGAAATTATAAATCTCGACAGATAGCAGGTGTCGAGGTAGCTATCGAGCAGGTGTCGAGCTTTAATGAATTTGCACTTCAGCTTGCTTTTTCTTGGACAGACTTGATGACTTCAACACTTGACCTTGAAACCTTGTTTCTTGAAGTATTAAAAACACCTAGAACTACCCAATTACAAGTAGAGTGCGTTTTGTCAAATGATTAGCCAATTTATATAAATAATTGACATATGTTCTTAACAAGTGAAAACACATATGTGTTAACATGCAGGATCAATTATAAGTCTTGGAGCAAAAGCCACCAAATAGGCACAATATTTAGACAACTTAGTTGCTATAATGAAGTCGTTACCTGCCCTTTGTTGATTGGCTTGTTCCCCTGTTTCAATTACTTGTGATAAAAATTGAGCTCACAAAGACTAGTAGCTATATGCCAAATCATGATAACACGCGTCTGCGTTTGTGTCTTAAGTCCACATGCCGAGTTCATCCTCAACACCGTTTAGCTGCAGTGAAGCTAACCCATTTGTCAGTTGCTGCTAATGGTCTTTAGAGAGTGAATAATCGCTTTCTTCACTTTTACCGTCAATGTCATGTGAGCACTTTGCTTTTGACCTTTTCTCTCAATATCTATCAAAAGAGAGGTCAAAGAATTGTGGAGCAATGCGCAAGGGTTATAATTAAAAGACTCAAGAAGAAAATATTGGCCAAGTTTTCTATCCTAAGGTTTTAACCCTTTCCTATGGCACATAGTTTTTATGATCATCTCTATGGGTTTATTATTCTGCCATGAGGGCTTTTTAACATAATGGCAAAGCCACTGTACCTTAGCCCAATTTGAGAAGTTGATAACAAAAATTTGCACGACTTCCATGAAACTCATAGTGACTATTACTATAATTATGAGAAGAGCAGTAGGGCCAGTCTCTAGTTTTAGATTTATTGCCACAGCCCAACAACCAATTCTAACCATAAAGAACTCAAGATTTTTAAATAGTGGAAGCCCTTTTGCAAAGAAGATGGGATATTTTGTGTAGAAGTGATCATAAAGAAATGCAAGCTCTGCCTCAAATATTCTGAATGCTCTCTCATGATCATCCCCTTCTTTGGAAAGTAGCCCATCCCGAACAAACTTCCATGTCTTCTGCTGGGATCTTTCAGAGAAGGGATATTTAGCAAATCTATGGCAGAGAAGCCTATACAATGCATACGAAAGGCATACATCCTTGAGTCGCCCGTCTGGATCTCCAGTGGAGCCCTTTGCATTGCCAGATCATATCAATGGTAACGACTTCAAGATCATCGTAGTGTCCAACTGTGTGTGATAGCGTGGTGCTTTAACTGTAACCTTTTCCTTCTTTTCGGCTTTCACCAAATACTTGTAGCCTTTCATGCAAATGGGATCTGCTTTATCTTCTTTGCGCTCATCTTCCATGAAGTCTACAATCAGTTTGACTATCTTATCATTCCTCAGAATTGTCTACTTCTCAAAAAGAAGCACCTGTGTTCAATAACAAAGCTATGAATGCTATTTTTAACGCTGTTTCTATGAAGGAATTTAAGAGAATCTCTAATGTTGAGGTTGCTCACACTGCTTGGAATATCCTCCAGACTGTGCACAAAGGCACAAAGGCTGTCAAAATAAATAAGTTGCAGCAATTAACATCTAGATTTGAAAGCATTAGGATGCCTGATGATGAATCTTTTGATGAATTTTATGCTAAACTCAATGACATTATTAATTCTGCATACAACTTGGGTGAAATCTATGATCAACCTAAAATTGTTAGGAAGATTATTAGATCTTTAACTGAAGATTTTAGACCCAAAGTGACTGCCATTACTGAGAGTAAGGATGTGGACTCCATCTCTGTTGATGAACTTGTAGGATCTCTTCAGTCCTATGAGTTAGACCTACCCAAAACTAGCAAATCCAAATCAATGGCTCTTAAGTTAGTTGATGATGTTGATGTTGGTGGATTTGATGATGAGCTCTCTGCTACAGAGATTGCTTACCTTGCCAAGAACTTTAGAAACTTTCTTAGGAATAGTAACAGAAGGGCAAGAGGTATAAACACTGCTGAACCTAGAAACTTTAGAAAGAATTATCCCACTTAGGTTAACAACAATGAAAAACCTAGAGAAAAAGTTGGTCAATCTTCTAATAATTCTATGGGTCCTCAGTGTTTTGGATGTCAAGGGTATGGTCACATGAAATCTGAATGTCCTACATACTTGAGGTCTAAGGGTAAGGCTATGGCTGTAACCCTTAGTGATAATGAAGTTTCTGATGATGAGTCTGGGTGTGACTAGGATGGAAACTTTATTGCTTTCACTGCTACTGCTGTAGTCAATGAAAGCGTGTGTGTTGAAGAGAACCCTTCTGATGGGGAACTCTCTGAGGATGCAGATCTTCAAGAAGCCTACAATAAACTTTGCAAAATTGCTAAAGGATGTTATGAATGTTGAACTTGGCTTGAAGAAAATTGAATCTCTTGAGCTTGACAAGAAGAATTTTCTTGTGAAACTGTTTAATGCTAATGAACGTTTAAACAATGTGAAAATTGAGAATATGCTTTTGCTTGATAAAGTTAAGAAATTGGAACTTGATTTATCTGTTGCTAGATCTGCTAGTTCTAAACTTGATCATATGCTGAGTGTTCAAAAGTCTCCTTCTGACAAATCTGGATTAGGTTTTGTAGAAAGCATCTCTGTGTCTGCACCCAATTCCATAAATTTTGTTCCTTCTTCTTCCTCTGAACCCCCTGTGAGTGAGGTTGTGAGTGAGACTGTTAAACCTGTAGAGGTCACACCTCCTAGGAAAATTAGGGTTGATCTGAAGGAGTTTAAACCTAAGGAGTCTATCCTTTCTAAGGACAATTTGCATGGTAAACCTGCTTGGGTTTGTAATTTTTGTGGAAAGTTTGGACACATTCGTCCAAAGTGTTTCAAGCTGCAAGCTGCTAAGCGAGTAAATAAACCAAAAGTGCCTGTGCCTCAAGCACAAGATCCTATGGTACTTATTGGTGAATTGGTAAAGGCTCTTAACCTTTATTCCAATCTTGGAGTTGGAAATCACTCTAATGTGAATAAGAACTCCAATGCTCGAGGTGCATCTAAAAAGTTTTGGATGCAAAAGGCTCGATCTAATTGAGTCTTTCTGACATGGTCCTTGTGATTCATTCCTTTACTCTTTGTGACCATTGTTCTTTGGTTTTTGTTTTCTTTTTGTTTCTAGGACTTGCATTGCATAACATTCATGCATTTCATTCTAGGACTGTTTTTGTTTCTTCTTTTCAAAATTAAAAAAAAAAAAAAGGGAAAAGGAAGCAAATCGTGTTTTGTATTTATTCTCTTGGTTTTTGAAAAAAAGGTTGGTCAATTTATTTTCACATAACATGTCTTATGTACCTTGTTTAGCTTTGATGAGCTTATTTATTGCACTTTACTTGTTGAAGCTTTGTAGTGCATGTTGTGTGGGAAAGATGTTTATGGTTTTTGATCACTTTGTCTTGATCTTGAAGTCACATGCTTTTGATTGTCGGACTTGAACTTTTTGAGAAAGGCATAAATAACCATCTCACCACTGTTCACTAGCCAATCATGAACACCTTAGTGCATATCATAAGATTTTGTGCTCGAGAAAGTGTAGCACATGCCCAAAAAGAACATAAGGTGTAGCCTCGGTTTAAATGCTTAAAACTGGTGTGTACATTATTGGACTTAATGTTAAATCAAACAACTAAAATTGGTGTGTACATTATCCTGGCTATATTAATAAGTTTCTGATCAATTAAAATTGGTGCGTACATTATGAGGCAAATCAAGAAACTTACATGATTGCAAGCTTTTGTTCTAGGAGATGTGGGAGTTATATGATGTAACTCTTTAGGTGATAGTCTCTTTCAAATTTTATGTGATGAATTTTGTAGACTTTGTGTTTGATTTCTATTCACATATCATCTCACATGTATCTCAAACTTTTGCTAGTTGCACACACTACACAAGTTACTCTTTGCTAAACTCTGTACATGTTATTGTGTGTGTTTTTGGTTTGACCAACTAAGTTTGAAAATACCTTGAGTTTTATGCAAAACATATTTGATGCTTGAAGAATTTAAGAGAATGGATTGAAAATCTTATCTTTTGGAAAACTGGGTTTAAAACTTGTGTTTTTGAAAGACATTTCATCTCATACTCATGCATTTTGTTCATCAATTTCAATGCTTTGAGGAGTTACTGCCCAAAATGTGTTTTGCTTTTCAAAACTGTGTTTTTTCTCAAAAATTTAGTGAGCCTTTGTCTGTTTCGATTGATCCAATTTGTTTTTCGATCAATCGAAATTGTACTTAAAATTTTTAATGAGTCTCTATTTGTTTCGATCAATCGAAACTGATTTTCGATCAATTGAAAATCATGAATAAGGTTTTAAAAATCTGAATTTGACTTATTCAACTCATCTTAAGAGGAAGATATGAGCTGAGCATAAGGTGTTGTTAGATGAGGTTGATCTAGCCATTAGGGCTAATTTTGAGCGTCTGGGCTGGTTGCCATTGTTGGATATTTCTGATCCTCTTCCTCCAGCTACCCTAATTAGAGAGTTCTTCTCGAACATCTCTATCCGTATCTATGATTCCAACATTTTAGTAAAGAGTTGGATACGAGGTGTAGAGTTCACCATTACTCCTAGAGTCGTGGTTGATGCTCTTGGGGTACCGTTGGTCCAGAACCCTGTCTATCCCTTTGATGAGTCTCCACCCCTTGATGATGTTATGTCTTACATCACTGGGTCTTCTATCCAATGGGGTTCTGATCCTTGGATCACCACTGCTGAGCTACCTGAGTTACATTATCTTTTCTTTAGGATAGCGAGTCATTCTGTGTGGCCTATCTCTCATCTTCACACCATTCCTCTTGAGCGGTGTGTATTTTTGTACGCTCTTGTTACTGATGCTCCTATCAGTTTTCCTCACCTGTTTCTTCGTTCTTTGAACGAAGTTTATAAAAGTTCGTCTACAGCTCATGCTTTTGTTCATCCTATTTTTATTCATAGGATTTTGTTGTATCTTGGTCTAGATGACTTTCCCTTTTCTGAGCCCGCACATGTTATTGCTCCCATAGGTGCCTCCTTTCTTAGGCAGAGAGCTGCTCATATGAGAGAGAGCTCTAAACGCCCTCGTGTTGAGCCTTCTGGTACTGCACCCCCTCCTTCTTCTTCTACAAGTCCTTCTGGTGAGGCTTTTGCTAATCCTGTTGGTGATGCTGCTGCTGCTGATGTTCCTCCACCTCCTTCGGATGACTTCGACATTCGTCGTACCTTGGAGACTATCATGACTGTTTTGGCTGCTCATGGACAGATTTTGGTGGACATGCTTGATGAGCTACGTGCTTTGAGAGCCGATTTGGCTCATTTTCGATGCTCGCCTTTGCCACCTCCTTTTGATGATGGATTCTGATTTCCCTTTGGCAATTCGTCACAAAAAGGGGGAGTATATTTTGGATTTTTGGACACTTGTAGAGGAGTTTTTGTTGCTAGGGGGAGATTTTTGTTTTGTGGAGCTAGTGGAGATATTAGATTGTATCTAGGTGCTTCACTGTGTATGTATTTTTTTTGGCTCTTGATGTATTGTTTTTGGGCTGTTCATCTTAGGGGGAGATACCTTGTTAGATACCTTGTTATCTATGTTTCTTGTTTCACTGCTTATGGATTTATATTTATGAGTTATTCATGATATATGTCTTTATTTTGTTTTATGTGAAGTCAAGAATTTATTTTTGTTTTACTTGTATTTTCCACACATGCGTTTATGCATTTTGTTTAGTGTTTCAGGAAATATACAGGTTGATTCAATTGAGCTGCTGTCTACACTTGCAACTGATGGATAGTAGTTAGGATTGGATTTGTTATAATGGACATTTTTTTGTAAAGGGCTTTTCTTTGTAAACTTTGAGCATTAATTTGTGTTTTGTCACAAATTGCCAAAATGGGAGTTTGTTAGGTTCTAAAAACTTAGGAACTAAAGTATTTAGAACTCTAATGTGTAATGTTGGCAAACCATGATCAAAACAGTTGTTAGTCTTGTTTAGACTTGCTCAAAGTATGTGCGTTGTATGTAAAGTTGGAATCGAGTGGCCGCAGAAGTATTAGTGACTTTCGGCCTGGCTCGATCGATCGAGTATTAGTGACTTTGAGCACTCATGACTAGAGAGGGCCACTTACATAGCCACAAGAATCCATCATACAAAGTGCACTATCACCCACACACATGTAGGCATATATATATATATATATATATCTATATATATGTATATATACACACACATACATCATGCACAATGCAAGGAGTAGAAAAAAATAAAGGGTACAAGGAGAGGGGAAACCTTAATACATGCTCTAAAGAAGAGGCTTAGAGAGAGAGAGAGAGAGAGAGAAAGAGAAAACCGCTCTAGAGGGGCTAGGCCCCCTAATCTACTAAACATTGCCCTTTGTGGGCTTGTGATAGGCCAAGAATGTATTAGCCCCTTGTGATGAATTAACCAATTAATTAGCCAAGTTAATTAATTAATTCAATTAGCATGCAATAAGCGTGGTAGCATAAACAAATCACCAACTAAATAAATATGCAGTGGAAAATAAAGTTGACATGGTGATTTGTTTTCGAATGGGGAAAACCTACACAGTAAAAACCCCACTGGGTGATTTTAAGGTCACTACTCCCGAGAATTCACTATTATCACAACAAGCGGTTACAAGTAAAGGAATCCCTACATCTTATACCAACCTACAGTTGAACCCTTACCTCAATACCCAATTGGACTTGTTCTGTAGTGACAATCTCTCCTTTCAATGCACGGCTCCTAGTACGTGACTAACCAATTCGATGTGTGGATCCTAGTACGCGGCTTACACATCAACTTGAGAAGGATGTTGGTTGCAAAGTTCTTCAGTTCATCAATGCGATGAAGATCACGAAACTCCTTGGTTACAAAACCCTACGGCATACAAACGCAGCAGCTTCTTGAAGAGAAAGATGAACTAGGGCATATGTCTCCGGTTCACAATATGCTTGTGAAAAACTTTTGCATTGATGTGCATCAGCTATGACGACCCTTAAAAACAATCCTTATATATGTTTAGGGTTGTGAGAAAAGAAAGCCCAAACATTATACACAGATTGGAGTGAAATTAGATCTGAAAAACTGATTTTCTTAAATCTTGATAGATTGAGTATCTGTTAAGAAGCTGTTGAGCATCGAGTTGAAACAACTTTTTAAACCTCGATAGATACTAACTGTCGAGATTTAAAAACCAGCACTTCTTCACTTGAATCTTGGATAGACTTGCATAGCTTTAACACTTGAACTTGAAACCTTGTTCCTTGAAGCATTAAACACATCCTATATCTACCTAATTACAATTAAAGTGCATTTTGTCAAAGGATTAGCTAATTCTAAATTTACATATGTTCCTAACATGAAGCACATATGTCCTAAATTTACATATGTCCCAGCAAACATGCATAGAAAGAAACAAAGGAGATAGGGAGAGCATGCAAAGAACACACTAACAAAGAGAGCCAAACGGGAGCAAACAAAGCATGCTAAGCATATGAAATTGCAAACAAGCATGTTATCAAACAAAAGGGGGTGTCCTAGAAGGACAAATGTAGGTTTGGATTGGGTGTCCATTGTTCCATGAGGTTGGAGTATGGATGACACACAAACTCATGCATGAGTACCTAGGCAAGCGTCTAAAAAAGCAAAGAAGCAAAAGAAGCCAAACGGATGGCACAAGGCAAGCATATTAACATCGCATGGAGTAGAAAAGGGTGTGGATCAAGCAAACCAACACCTGGAGGTGTATCTCATAAGTGGTTACATCCAAATAAGCAAGCAAGGAAGCAAACATAGACATGCATAAAAGAAATGATCCAAACCTTTTGGTATAGGCCTAGGTGTATGGATGTAGGCCTAGACCACAAGATCTAGATCTATGCCCTACCATAAGGGCCAAAGAACAAGAAAAAGGAGAAAAAAATATATAGAAAGGCTATAGAAGCACATGGCATAACAACCAAAATATAGATCTAAGCACACAAATATGGCACGAAGCACATAAACACATAGATCTAAGCATACATGACATGGGGCCTAAAGAGACATATATCTAAACATAGGCACGTAAATCTAAGCATAAACATAGCAAAGAAAGCATAGGCATGTAGATCTAAGCACAAGCATAGAATTTAGACATATCCTAACCCAAGGAGACTAGGCCAACAACATCAAAGTGATAAATCATGGCAAAAAGCAAGGAAACATGCTAGAAAATCCATACAACATGCTAGAAAGCAAAATAAATAAAGAACATGCTAAGAAAAGCAATAAAGCATATTATTGAGCATGAAAAAGCTATAAAAAAAAATCTACCCAGAAAACTATCCAAAAACTTCTTTTTTTTTTTTGCAAAATGAGGGGTCTAAGAGCATTTATAGCCTTTGACATGCTCCCCAAGGCTTGGCAGCCAAACAATGTGTGCTGGGTCGGGATGGCAGCCACACAATGTGCGCCAAGTCTACTCAGCTGAGATTAGTAGTTTTATCTTTTTCACGCTTTTTAGTTCTGATTTGATCTCATATTTAAAGGCCTTCTTGGACTCCGATTGAGCTAATCTTGATGTCCCTAGAAAGATTCAGATGTCTAGTTTCCAAAACATTAAAGAAATTGAAAATTCAACGGTTGGATCAAAAGTTATGGCCTTGGGAAACATGCTGATGTGTTTTGCACAGTTTCCAGGATATCTCAACTGTTTTAACTCTGATTTCGACTCATGAGTAGTCGTTGGAAAGGGAGTTCGATAATCTTCACAATGATACTGATCCCAACCCATTTTGATGGATGGATAAAAATTACGATTTTTGGGTGCCCTCAGGAGTCAATCTCGGGTCAAACTTGGTCAAAATTTTTGAATAGCACCGAGTAACTCAGGCTTGATATAGCGACATGAAAAATGCTTTTATGGGGATGATTTTGGCCACCTTAGACTTTTGGTCAACCTAGGGTTGACTAGGGGCATTTTGATCAGTTTGACCTAAAATGGCACTTTGAGTGCTCTAGTGCTCGAAAGAGTTGTGCCATGTCAATCTAGATGTTCTTGCACCCCCTGGAGAAAAGTTAATATTTTTAACATTTATGGGGTTTGACACGCAAATTAAGGGCGGACAAAATATGGTGTCTACAACAATCATCCCTAAAGCTTAGAATCAGTTTGCAGACACCTTAGCTACTTTGGCATCCATGGTCGAAATATCCAAGGGAGTGTGGACACGGCCCTTAGAGATTAAACAGAGTTATGAATTAGTACACAAAGAGAAGGGTGAGTTGTTGGTTTTGACTATAGAAGAAGATAGGATTCCTTGGTATTATGACATCATGAAATTCTTGGAGTTGGGGGCATATCTAGATGGTACTGACAAGAGAGAGCATTATTCGATTAGGATGATGGCAATGCAATACATCCTATATGGAGGATAGCCCTATAGGAGGTCCTATGATGGTATACATCTTCATTGCCTAAAGAAAGAAGAAGTGGAAAGAGTTATGGAGGAGGTTCATCAAGGGATTTGTGGTCCTCATATGAATGAGAGAATGTTAGCCAAGAAGATTCTAAGGATAGGGTACTATTGGAGCATGATGGAAACCGATTGTGTGGACTTTGTGAAGAGTTGCCATGATTTCCAAATGCATGCAAACTTGAACCACATACCACCTAATGAATTATACAGCATGACCTCTTCTTGGCCTTTCGTACTGTGGGGCATAGATGTGATTGGAAGAATAGCCCCCTTGTTGATACCGTATTTTGTCTGCCTTAATTTGCATGTTGGACCCTGAAATATCCAAAAATATCATTTCCTCTCAACGGGGCCATGAGAACATCTAGAACGACGTGACGCAACCCATTCGAGCACCAGAACACCCAAAGTGCCTTTTTTACTAAAATGACCAAAACACCCCTAGTAAGCCCTAGGTTTGACCGAAGGTCAAATGAGGTCAAAACTTTTGTAAAACAACATTTTTCACAGTTTTAATTCAAACCCGAGCTTCTCGGAGATTTTAGCCACTTTGACCAAGTTTGACCCGAAGTTGACTTTGGGTGGGCCCGAAAACCCTAATTTCGATCCGGCAGTCGGAACAGGTTGAAACCAACATCATTGTGAAGATTATCAAACTATCATTCCAACGACTATTCATGGGTTGAAATCGGAGTTAGAACTACCGAGATATCACGAAAACCAGGATGACGTGCCGATTGATGCATTGCAAACTTCTGAGAGCCATAACTTTCGATCTGACCGTTGGATTTTCAAGATCCATACCGTTTCAGAAATAGGAAGTCAAAATCATTCTAGGGGTGTTAAGGTCCATTCATTTTGGGGCCTTTCGAGGCCAGCGGCCCTTCGCCGCCTCAAAAAAGTGCCCAGGGCTATAAATAGCCCCAGACACCACACAGACAGAGAGGACACATTTTTTTCCTAAAATTTGCCTTTTGCCCAGCCTCTCTACACTTTTTTTCTCTCTTCCAAACACCAAAAAACACCCAAGAAACACATCAAAGCTTCTTGATTCTTCTCTCTTCACCAAAAACACAAGGTATTCTTCTTATACCCAATCTTCCTTTCCTTGGTTCTACACTTTGGATTTGAGGTTTAGGGGTGTGGATGTAGCATTTCAAGCTATCACCCACACCCATAACCTTCTAAATCATTTTCTAGCCTTTATTTTGTTTTTATGCCTCAATAACAAGATTTATTGCTTTCGTTAGCATGTTTCTTTGCTCTCTTTGTGTCTCTAGCTTAAATCTCTATGCTTTTTATTCATTTTTCCATGTTTCATGCTTAGATATACATCTTTACATGATTATATATCTAGATCTACATGCCTAGGGTTTTATGCCATGTTTTCCTACGTTTTATGCCTCTTTTATCTCTAGGATGACATTAGGGTTACACACTCACATGCTTGTATGATGTTGTTGGCTATGCCTTGCTTGGATCTATGTGTCTTATGTGTTTATTTCCATGCTAAATGGTTAGATCCTTGTCTTCACATGCTTATATGCTTGGATTCATGTTCATTCCATGTTTATGTGCTAAGTTTCTACACGTATACATGTATGTTTCTATGCCTATATGTCCAGATCTATGTTCTCATATGCTTGTACGCTTGAATCTATGTTCTCTACATGCTTCATGCCATGTCCCATATGCTTGTGTGCACCATGCCATGTTTGCGTGCCTAGGCCTAGGCTATGTTTGTCATGCCATGTGCTATTGTAGCCCTTTTGCCATTTTGTCTTTCTTTATTGTGTTTTGGCCTAATGGTTGGGACCCAATCTAGACCCTATGGTCTTTGTCATCATCCATATACCTTGGCCCATATCAAAGGGTTTGGATCCCCCATTTTGCATGTCTATGCTTGTTTGCTTCCATGCTTTATGCTTATGTTAGCCTTTCTTGTTCTAGGCTTTACCACGCTTGACACCCTTAGAGGGTTTGTGGTTGTGTGGTTACACCTGATGCCCACGAGGCCTCGTTTGGGTGTAACCCCTTGGGATGCATCTCCGGATGTCGGGTCGCTCCATGCGTGCCCTTCCCTTTCCCGTTCAGTGGGATGCATCTTTACACGTTTGCTTACATGTCCATGCACGAGTCTTGCTTACTAGTGCATTGTCCATTCTTCAACACAATGAAGTGGTGGACATTCGATCCAAACCTACATTTGTCCCTCGCGGACACCACCTTTTGTTTGCTTTCTTGCTTGTTTGCTTTCTCGATTGTTTACTTGCTTTTTTGTCTCTCTGCTTGCCATGTCTATCATGCTTATCCGCTTTATGCCTCTTTGATACACTCTTTGCACCTTTTTCTTCCATTGCTTGTCTGCTAGTTTCTTGTCTATGCCTTTGCATGTACACATATGGAGCGAGGACGCTTGGAGCTAGGGCATGGTCTCCCAAGCACAAGCAAAAAGGGCAAGGACATGAGCATGTCGATATGAGCCAAGCAGCTGCAATCAGTAGGTTTAGGTGTTTAGCCTTTCCCTTTGGTTATGTACTATCTTAAACCCCTTCCTTCCTCCTCCCTTTCTTTCTTAGATGGTTTGTATTAGGTATATCATGCCTTATACCATTCGTCCTCATCTCTAGACTATGGCGACCCTTGTTTACTTTCTTGCACCTATATTTTGGGTCATGCTCTAGGGATGTAGGCATTTACTTTCCTGCTTTGTCTGCTTGCATTGTGCATGATGTATATATATATACCTGCTTGCCCCCCTCCGCTGTGATTGTCACAGTCCGTGTCACCTAAGGCAGGCGATGCCTAGTTTCTACCGTGAAAATAAGGTGACTTGTCGCCAGATTTTCGCCGTAGAAATCTTGCACTTTGCTCAAACACCTTAGGAAAGCATAGATTAGGACCACACACATTCAAAAGCCAAACTCCAAAGCCCCATGCATGCAAAGCCCTGAAAGCCAACGCCGAAATCATGTTTTTTACTGCTAATTTCTAAAAATTAAGGTTTAATCAAAACAAAGGACTGTCCTTGGATAGGTGTTATGGGGTGCCTAACACCTTCCCTACATGTAACCAAACTTCCAGACCTAAGAATCAAGATTTTTTGCCACCCACATTAGATTAGGAAAAACGACCTTTTTCTTAACCTAGGACTAGTAATAAAATCAACTAGAAACAGGTGACCAATCACACCTTAGAAAAACCCAATGATTGGTGGTGACTCCACTTACCTTTGGTAATCCCTTAAAATTTGGCCCAGATTCCTGCCATAATGCCAAAGATAGACCTACCTTCCTCCACCAAGAGAGAGAGAGAGCACCCACAGCTCCGCACAAACAACACCAAATATACACATTTCGAGAGGGGCCCTCTAACGGGGCCCCGTGGTCGCCACGGCGGGTGGTCAAACGAGGGCCCGTGACGGCGGTGGCAGTCTTTCCACCCTATTCCAATTGAGGTTGGGCGTCGATAGACTGGTGACTACACTGGGAATCGATGATAGTTTAGCCTTTAGAGCTTTTAATAAAACTGTAATCTTTGGACATTGGCTTTCAAAAACACAGAAATTGGCATTAACCTTCGAGGCTTTCCTTTTGAAAAGGACTTCTACTACATCCTAGTAGACCATTTTCAAAAGAGAAAAATTCTTTTTCCAAAAAACCTTTTCCAAAATGGAGGCTTTGAGGTATTTTCAACACGGGGCTTTACC
This sequence comes from Quercus aquifolioides, assembly GCA_019022515.1. NCBI lineage: Eukaryota > Viridiplantae > Streptophyta > Magnoliopsida > Fagales > Fagaceae > Quercus > Quercus aquifolioides. Next base: position 267,313 of record JAFHAW010000142.1, read on the forward strand.
GCTTTCCTCACATGCTTTACAGCTTTCTTTCACATGCAAATATAGGGTAGAAAAATTTAATTTCCGCTACACCTTTATCCGCTTTCCATATATATATATATCTGTGCTTTGAAAAAGTCTTTCCCCTTCATTAAGGATTGCATGACATATACACCCTTTTTGAGCCAAACTTGGGCTCTGCACTGCTGGTGTAGTCACATCCCTTTAGGGATTTCATCACCACATTTGCAGATGCCCAAACACACACATTGACAATGTTACCTATAGTTAGATTCAAGAATAGTGAATACCCGCCTAGTGCAACAGATAGTGAAAAGAAGTTCATCCGGCATATGGCCTGCCAATTTTTCCTGAGTATAGAACTCCTGTACAAAAGGAACCACGTTTCTACCTTGCTTCGATCTGTAGATGCCTCTAAGGCTAATCATCTAATGGAAGAGATGCATGAGGGCTTACTTGGAGCTCATGCCAGTGGACCCCTGTTGGCCCACAAAATTATAAGAGCCGGATACTATTGGCTCACCATAGAAAATGATTGCATTAAACATGTAAGGAGATGCCACTGTTGCCAAGCCTATCAAGATAGGAAGAATACTCCTCCTTAGCCTTTGCACTTTTTAGCAGCATTATGGCCCTTCTCAGCCTGGGGTATGGATGTCATCGGACCCGTGATTTTGAAAGCTTTGAACGGTCATGAATACTTCTTAGTGGCCATCAATTATTTCACAAAGTGGGTGGAAGCCGCTTCGTACAAAAGCGTCACTCAAGCCATGGTTGCCCGATTCTTGAAACATAACATCATTTACTGCTACGACGTGCCAGGAGAGCTTATTACAGAAAATGAGACGAATCTAGATGGAAAAATGATCTAGCAGCTCTGCCAACAGTTCAAGACCAAGATCAGAAATTCAGTTCCCTATCGCCCTCAGATGAATAGTGCAGTGGAAGCCACTAACAAGAACATAAAGAACATCTAGGTGAAGATAACAGACACATACAAGGATTGGCATAAGTACCTGCCATTTGCTCTGTGCGCATATCGCACTTTTGTTCATACTTCCACAGGTGCGACCCTATATTCATTAGTATATGGCATGGAGGCCATCCTCCTCATAGAGGTAGAAATCCCGTCTCTCAGGATTTTATCGCAAACAGAGCTGTCAGAAGCTAAATGGGCCCATTCTCGATATGAACAACTGAACACGATAGATGAGAAGCGCATGATCGCAATGTGCCATGGACAGTTGTGCCAATGCCGTGCCAAGTGAGCATTCAACAAGAAAGTTAGACCAGAGTCTTTGAAAAAGGCGATCTAGTCATGAAGAAGCGCAACCAGGCCATGCCTGATCACAGAGAGAAGTTTTCCCCGACTTACAAGAGCCCATATATGGTAAAGAAGGCCTTTTCTAGAGGAGCCTTGATTCTAGCCTACATGGATGGGCATGACTTCAATATGCCCACCAATTCTGATGCTGTCATATGGTACTTTTCATGAAGGGGCCTCATTGTGCACCTCATTTATATTTTATGTCAAAAAAAAAAAAAAAAAATGAAAAAAAAAAAATGTAAAAAGGTAGATCGAAAACCCGAAAGGGCAGTCTACGCAAAAGGAGAGTAAAAGAAAGAGTGTGAGAGAGTGTAAGTTATTATTTACAACATCATGTTTTGTTGGCTTTTATTTCGTGCCAAATTTGATTGTATTTTATTCAATCCGTTGTACCCTATTTGTATTGTGGGATTTCTCTGTAAGGGTAGTGTGTTAGAGAGAGAGAGAGTGTGAAGACTCAAGCATTTGAAGACTGAAGACTTCTCGCAGGTATGTAGCGACTTAGCTTCTCGCGAAGTGTCCCATGTGCCCTGCACATGATGGAATGCGAAGAGTCAGGCCTGGTGGAGATAGCTGTGTCTCGCGAGTATCTTGCGGGTATGGCCTTCCCGCGAGACACCCGCGAGGCATTCTGTTCTGCCAGACTGTCCAGTCTGATACACACTTTCTGTGCCCACACTATTTATACCCACATTACCCACAAATGTTGAGGAGTGCTTCTAAGAGAAAACCTTAGCCAAACACCTAGAGAAATTAGAGATTGTCATACCCACAATCATCTACTCATTTGCTAGTGGAAATTCCTCAACTCCTACCTCTCCATTTCCATACCATTGAGAGGTTGATAGCCCAAACACTTACCACACCCTTTGAGAGTGTCAAGTGAAGATTTGGTGTTGCTGGGAAGCATTGGAAGAAGCCAAAGATGGCAGATGCAACATGGAGCTTGTTGCGGGATCCGGAGAACTAGGACAAGACACAGTTCCGAGAAGCCTTGTTGGAGTAGGAGCTTGGAGGGCTTAGGTACATCGGGTAGATTAGGCTTGGAGGGTCTCTTGCTAACCCATGTATCCCAACTGATTGTCTAGTGGATCGATTACTGCTTGGAGGGCGGCGGAGAGGTTTTTCGCCGAGTTCTTCAGTTTCCTCTTCGATAACACATCGGCGTGTTATCTTGTGTTTGCATCTTTCTTCCCTACTCTTTTACATTCCATATTACTGCTGTGTTGCTTAAATTATGGATTAGAGTAGCTTATTTGTTTATCCGCTCACATTTACACTATTCCGCACTTAGTATTAAGTTAGTGTAAAATCTATCGAGCCATAATTAATTTTAATTTGGGGGTCTAAACAGCTCTTGTGTTTTTCAACACATTTTCGAGCTTTTAGAGAGCCTGCTAGATTGAAAACCCGAAAGGGCGGTCTAGGAAAAATTTAAGGCCCTGGAGCCTGAACAAAAAAACCCTAATCGCCTGGCGGGCCTTAAGGAACTAGCATGTACCTGGGCTCAAACGGAGGAATGATGGGCCTTCGGCCTAGAATCTTAGGGGTAGTTGGAATGAGAAGACGAACCGCTCATAACTGTCCCACCAAAAGCATGGAATAGCCTTGATACAGGGCTAGCTCAGTTTGAAACTGACTCCCTTCTTTGTCCATCGCCACAGCTCGCATCGCCCTATCTTTCTGCCAGATCTCCCTATCCAGAGCTAACGCCCGAGCAATCTCCTCCTGCATGTGCGCCTCTCTAGCTGTAGATAGGGCCTTAAGCTCTGTAACTCTGGCCTTGGCATTCTCTGCACACGCTTTCCACCTTGCCCCGATGGCCACCTGAGCAGGAATAACGCCTCTCAGCACTCTGCTTCCGCTCACGGGGACATCTCCAATGATAGGCCCAGTAGAGGACTTTGCAAACCAGATGGAGTAGTCTCTACTCGTATCCATATAAGCACCGTCACATAATCTGGGTCACCAATGACCATTGGCTCGAATGACAAGCCATGAGGAGGCGGATCCCTAGGCATTCCATAGACCAGCATAACCTGATGGAAGGTTCTCTTCGCCAGAAAGAACTCCCAGCTCGTAAAGGCCCAAAACCAACGTTGGACCCTCGATTGGCCCATAGCAATGGTGAGCTCTGGCCTCCCTAGTAGCCTCCTGTCATAAGGGCAGACTACAATCTCATCCTGGGTGACGCAATCTAAAGCTGCAAAAATAGTGATCGGGTCGCACTACAATAACCCTCGTGATCCTACAATGAGCCCATGCATATGCTCGAGGGTATGTTGTCTCAGACAGGCCAGTATAATGTGGCCGCAATACCGAAAAAAAAAAAAAAAAACTCTCATTTCTCCTCTCCTAGAGCTCAGAGGCGCGACTGAAAAATATTTTCGTAGCAGCTGCAATAGATCGAGCCAAGCTAGTAAAGTCCAGTCTCTATCCATGAACAGTCTTCGCACGCAAATTTGGGGGCAACAAAATTCGAAATCACGTTCTTTATTTGAAACATCTCATTGCACTTGAGATATTAAATAAAGAAGAGGCAGTTGTTGATACTGTATTTTGTCTAAGGGATTTGTGTGCTGGGCCTCGGAAAATAAAAAAATATTATTTTCTCTCTACAGGGCCATGAGAACATCTAGAATGATGTGGCGCAACCCGTTCGAGCACCGGAGCACCCGAAGTGCCTTTTTCCACTAAAATGACTAAAACACCCTTGGTCAGCCCTAGGCTTAAGCAAAGGTCAAACGAGGTCCAAATTTTTGCAAAACAACATTTTTCATAGTTTTACTTCAAACCCGAGCTTCTCGGAGAATTTTAGCTAGTTTGACCCGAAGTTGACTCCAAGTGGGCCTAAAAACCCTAATTTTGATCTGGCCGTTGGAATGGGTTGAAACCAATGTCATTGCAAAGATTATCAAACTCTCATTCCAACAACTATTCATGGGTCGAAATCAGAGTTAGAATGGCCGAAATATCACGAAAACCAGGATGACGCGCCGATCAATGCACTACAAACTTCCGAGAGCCATAACTTTCGATTTGATCGTTGGATTTTCAAGATCCATACCTTTTCAGAAATAGGAAGTCAAGATCTTTCTAGGGGTGTTAGGTTCAATTCATTTTGGGGCCTTTCAAGGCTGCCTCGAAAAACATGTCTAGGGCTATAAATAGCCCTAGGCACCCCACAGATAGAGAGGACACATTTTTTTTTCCTGAAATTTGCCTTCTGCCCAACCTCTATACACTTTTTTTCTCTCTTCCAAACACCAAAAAACACCTAAGACACACATCAACGCTTCTTGATTCTTCTCTCTTCACCAAAAACCCAAGGTATTCTTCTTATACCCAATCTTCCTTTCCTTGGTTCTACACTTTGGATTTGAGGTTTAGGGGTGTGGTTGTAGCTTTTCAAGCTATCATCCACACCCCTAACCTTCTAAATCTTTTTCTAGCTTTTATTTTGCTTTTATGCCTTAATAACATGATTTATTGCTTTCTTTAGCATGTTTCTTTGCTTTCTTTGTGTCTCTAGCTTAAATCTCCATGCTTTTTATTCTTTTTGCCATGTTTCATGCTTAGATCTACATCTTTACATGCTTGTATGTCTAGATCTACATGCCTAGGGTTTTATGCCATGTTTTCCTATGTTTTATGCCTCTTTTAGCTCTAGGATGACATTAGGGTTACATGCTCACATGCTTGTATGATGTTGCTGGCTATGCCTTGCTTGGATCTATGTGTCTTACATGTTTATTTCCATGCTAAATGGTTAGATCCTTGTCTTCACATGCTTATATGCTTGGATTCATGTTCATTCCATGTTTATGTGCTAAGTTTCTACATGTATACTTGTATGTTTCTATGCCTATATGTCTAGATCTATGTTCTCATATGGTTGTGTGCTTGGATCTATGTTCTCTACTTGCTTTATGCCATATCCCATATGCTTGTGTGCTCCATGCCATGTTTGTGTGCCTAGGCCTAGGCTATGTTTGTCATGCCATGTGCTATTGTAGTCCTTTTGCTACTTTGTCTTTCTTTATTGTGTTTTCGCCTAATGGTTAGGACCCGATCTAGACCTTATGGTCTTTTTCATCATCCATATACCTTGGCCCATATCAAAGGGTTTGGATCCCCCCATTTTGCATGTCTATGCTTGTTTGCTTCCATGCTTTATGCACGTGTCAGCCTCTCTTGTTCTAAGCTTTTCCACGCTTGATGCCCTTAGAGGATTTGTGGTTGTGTGATTACACCTGATGCCCACGAGGCCTCGTTTGGGTGTAACCCCTTGGGATGCATCTCCGGATGCCAGGTCGCTTCATGTGTGCCCTTCCCTTTCCCACTCCGTGTGATGATATGCTTACCATGCTTGTTTGTGCCACCCGTTGGCTTCTTTGCATCTTTACATGCTTGCTTACATGTCCATGCACGAGTCTTGCTTGCTAGTGCGTCGTCCATTCTTCAACACAATGAAGTGATGGACATTCGATCCAAACCTACATTTGTCCCTCGCGGACACCACCTTTTTGTTTCTTTGCTTGCCATGTCTATCATGCTTATTGGCTTTATGCCTCTTTCATACACTCTTTGCACCTTTTCCTTCCATTGCTTGTCTGCTGGTTTCTTGTCTATGCCTTTGCATGTACACACATGGAGCGAGGACGCATAAAGCTAGGGCATGATCTCCCAGGCGCAAGCAAAAAGGGCAAGGACACAAGCATGTCGACATGAGCCAAGCAGCTGCAGTTAGTAGGTTTAGGAGTTTAGCCTTTCCCTTTGGTTATGTACTCTTTTAAACCCTTTCATTCCTCCTCCCTTTCTCTCTTAGATGGTTTGTATTAGGTATATCATGCCTTGTACCATTTGTCCTAATCTCTAGACTCTGGCGACCCCTGTTTACTTTCCTGCACCTATATTTTGGGTCATGCTCTAGGGATTTAGGCATTTACTTTCCTGCTTTGTGTGCTTGCATTGTGCATGTTGTATGTATATATATACTTGCTCGCCCCTTTCTGGTGTGATTGTCACAGTTTGTGTCACCTAAGGCTGGTGATGCCTAATTTGCTTGAACGCTAGACATATATAAGGATTATTTTAAGGGCAGTCAAAGGTGATGCAAAGTGATGCAACTCAATGCAAATTGATTATGCATGCAAATTGTGACCGGAGACAGAATTTGCCCTAGTTCATCATATTCCTTTGTAGAAGTTACTGTTTCTTTGAGCCAAGGGTTTTATAACCAAGGAGTTTCTTGATCTTCATCGTTGGATGAACTAAAGAACTTTGTAGCCAAAATCTTTCTCAAGTTGGTGTGTTAGTCACGTACTGGATTCGTGCATCGATTGGTTAGTCATGTACTTGGAGCCGTGCATTGAAAGGAGAGATTGTAACTACATTACAAGTCCAAATGGGTATTGGGGTAAGGGTTCAACTATAGGTTGGTATTAGGTACTGGGATTCCTTTTACTTGTAATCGCTTGTTTTAATATTAGTGGATTCTCGGGAGTGGTGACCTTACGAATGGGGAAAACCATCGAGGCAAAACCCCATAGGGTGATTTTAAGGTCACCACTCTCGAGAATCCACTATTATCAAAACAAGCGGTTACAAGTAAAGGAATCCCAGTACCTTATACCAACCTACAGTTGAACCCTTACCTCAATACCTAATTGGACTTGTTCTGTAGTGACAATCTCTCATTTTCAATGCACGACATCCAGTACGTGACTAACCAATTGTGTGGATCCCAGTACATGACATAATCACCATTGATAAGAATGTTGGTTGTAAAGTTCTTCAGTTCATCACACGATGAAGATCAAGAAGCTCCTTGGTTGCAAAACCCTAAGGTGTACAAACATAACAGCTTTTTCAAGAGAAAGATGAACTAGGGCAAATTCTATCTCTAGTCACAATTTGCATGAACAAGACTTTGATCTACACTTATGCAACTTGTGTAACCTATGACGACCCTTAAAATAATCCTTATATATGTTTAGGGTTGTGAGAAAAGAAGACCTAAACACATACTTACAGATTAGATTAAAAACAGCTCTGAAAATCTGAATTTCATAAACCTCGACAGATAGGGTATCTATCGAGCTAGCTGTCGAGCTTCGGGCTTCACAGTTTTTTAAACCTCGATAGATGGTAGCTGTTGAGCATTAAAATCCTGCACTTTCTCACTTGATTCTTGGAGAGACTTGCATGGCTTTAACACTTGAACTTGAAACCTTGTTTCTTGAAGCTTTAAATGTTGGGGTTTATGCCCTAAAATCCAATTTATTGGCATGTTATAAATAATTAAGTTGTTTAATTATATAAGAGTATTTATGAACTAATGGGACATTATCATAATCCATGAGATGCATTATACGTGATTTATGTGATTTAGTGACAGAAGATGTAAATCACAAGTTCCTTATAAACTCAAAATGTAGTTCGTAGTCGGTAATGAAATTAGGCGTTTCATCTGCGAAGACTATAACACATCAACTAAGATGATTTGTCTTGATCATGGAAGTGGAGACTTCTAGTTGATGTGTTGATGTGTCTTAACAGTTATGACATATTGAATTGGACCGCTGTGAGATTTATTATTCTCCTAACGACTGTCAAATAAATAATAAATCTCACAACTTCTATTTACATCAACTTTAAATCCTGAGAGAATAATGGACCTGATCATGAGGTGTAGGTTGCTTTGATATATTAGGAGTGAGATCTATAAGTCACGGTTAAAATCTCAGTATGTTGGGCAGCCGCATTTAATGTTGATGGTGATGGAAATAACATGCGCAGCGGAAAAATTTAACGGATCCACTTCATTCACAATTGTCAACATGTGCTATGTAAGTTACAGAATTAGAGAAGAAGAGAATGTACCTTGAAGCAGTGAAATTCAAAACCGAAAATCAGAAGCACTTGAGAATACTTTTAATCTTCACTCCAATTCCACTTGATGCCCAAGAAGTGTGGTCTCTCAATCAATTATGTGTGTGTGTTCTAGAGAGAATCAAAGAGTGTCTCTTCCTCACATACATACCATTTCATTCATTATGCTTCAAATTCTGTATGTTTCTCTCTACATAATTGATTATCTAATTGGGCTAGCCTTTTGAGCCTTTCCAATTGGGCTTTAGTGTGTGGCTTGGAGTGGGACCAAAAGGGAACAAATAAGACTCTAGCTCCAATGGGCCTTGGGCTTTTCTGTCAACTCTTGACAAGTCCAAAGTTACCATTAACTATATTTAATACCGCTATATAAATATAATTGCACTCTAGGCCTTATTAATAGATTATATCCAAAGACTTTATTATACATGCAACCCTTTCATAAAATATTCATAGTAATACAAAGTCATTAATATAGACTGACACTTTGTGAATTACTACATCTTAATCCTTGAGTACTCGGTTTAATCCTTTAATGTTATTCATCATATATTTATGAAATCCAATTTCATAAATATATAATTTAGTCTTACTAAAGTGGTTAGACCTAACTCTCTGAATAACAAACCCATTAAACTTATCTCAAGGGAATATTTTATATCTCCGTTAAGAGACTATGAATTCCATCTTGAGAATATATGTTCCATCAACATTAAATGTGGCTTCCCAAGAGACAAAACTTCTTGTGGCGTAGTTTCTATAGGTACTTCTTTCCCATTCAAGGCGTCTAAGAGAGCCTTACTATGCTTTTGAGAGGCCATGAGCAAGCCCTATATGGATACATGAGCTTGGGTCTTCTTCAATTGCATTAGGACCCTATCCTCCTCTTCTTTGTCTCATTTGGGTTTCGTGGGTTTGGACCCTTCTCCTAGATCCCTACCAGGATGATCTTTTCCTAAAAAGGACGGTTTGTAGTGCTTCCCACTCCTAGTGATATTTGCCACGTTGTCCTCCAAAACCCTTTTCTTCAATTCTGTCAGTCCTTTGGGAAGTATTCCCTATATTGCTATTGCTTCTTTTAAGACTTCATCTTCTTCATCCCATATCCCTTGAACTTCTACGGCATTGACATTGACATTTGTGGTCTTTATCAACATTGAGCAATCCCATTCAACTTTATCTATTTGCACCCAATTTTGATATAGAGGGGGAGCCCTATGGTAATCGGGAAAAGGGTTTCTTCTAATGTTGGGTTTGGTGATGATGTTGGGATTAAGAAGGGTTCCATTGTCTATGAGGCTTTGTATCTTGTGTTTGAGACAGAAGCAATTATTGGTTTTGTAGCCGGATTTTTTGTGGTTGTGGCAATATTCATTGAGGTTCTAAGAGGGAGGTATGGGATTAGACATGGGTGTGAGGTCTAAAGGCTTGATGAATCCTTTGGAGGATAGGTTTTCATATGCTTGAGTGAGGGTCGTTCCTAGGTTCGAGAATTCTTGGCGAGCTTTCTTTGGGTAGGCTAGTGTTTGTTGGGGTATGATGGCGCTTACATTTACGAGATTGGGTGCTTTAGTGGTGGTCCCCCCTCCATATGTCTTCTTGGTTGGAGGCTTGCTTACCCCTTTCTCCAATTGTCCATTATTGATAGCATCTTTAATTCTTGTCCCACAATCACATAATTCTCCAAATGAGCTAATAGGCGATGACAAAAGCCTACTATTATAAATCGGAAGCAAGTTCTTGATAATCATGTTGATTTGGTCTTTCTCATTTGGCCTATTGACCATTCTAGGTGCCTTGTTCTTCCATCTAGTCATGTATTCGGAAAATGTCTCCCTTACGCCTTGTTTGGTAGTCTCTAAATCCCTTAGAGTCCCATCAATCACGGTGTTGAAGAAAATTATTCCATAAAAAACTCCACTAGCTCATTCCGCACCTTAGTTTTGCTTGGATCAAGGCTATAGTACCACCTTGATGCATCTCCCATAAGCAAGAGGGGAAACGCATGCAAAGTTTGCTTCTCATCTAGCCCTTTCATTTCAGCAATGCTTAGGTATCTTCTTAAGTGTTGCTTTAGATCTCTAGTCTTGTCAAACTTTTCTGCATCGAAGATCTTGAACTTAGGAGGTAGCGCAATAGGAGTCTTTGAGCTTACTCCCCTTATGTTATAGAGGTAGTCATCCATTCCTTGTGCCTTATAGAAGGCAAGTTGCATCTTCTCCATCTTTTACTTCATAGCTATGGTTTCTGTAGTGAGCTTCTCAAATTGCTTGTTTCTTTCATACTCCACTTTGTCTTTTTCGTCCCATTCTTCGTCTTCCTCCTCATCATCATGGATTTCCACATGTGTGGATTTCTTGAGCTTAGATTCTTCCAACCTAGTGAGGCGTCCTCCCATTTTCTTAAGAACTTCTCCATGTTCATCCAAAGCCTTAAGGATCCTTTGCACCATTGGGTCTTCCATGGAGGTAGCCATTTTTTCTTGGGGGTTTTCTTTTTCTTGGTACGTGTCCTCTATCTTGATCAAGTGCCTTCCTTTCTCTCATATCCAAATGGGAGTGGGGACGTGTTTTTCTTGACTTTGGCGGTGTAATGATGCTTGAAATGAAGCCCCGTTTTCATTAAGTTCATGTCCCAATTAAAAGGTTCTTTTTACTTTTTAGATGTTCTTAGAAAATTCTTAAGTTCATTTAATGGAGGCCCAATTACAATGTCATTCCCTTTCCTCTCATGAATCCTTACCCCTTTTTTCATTGGGCTTTGGTTCATTTACAATAAAGCTCTCATCTTACTCTCATAGGCTTTCATTAGAATGTACTTAGGAATTTTCAACCGTTTGTCTTAAACTTGGGCTTACAATGTATTCATCACCTTTGGGCCTTTCATCTTTCATTATTTCATCATTTTTTCCTTGAAATAGCCCTTTAGCTAGAATATTTTGTACCCTTCCCTTCAAGGTCTATGAAATTCTCATTATTTTGGACCCAGGCATGCAACAAAGTGGCCCAAGATTAGGGAAGTTCATTTTTACTTTAAAGGATGTTGGATGCTAAGTCCATAGCGTATTTGTTACCTTAGGCCCAAAGTCCTCTTTTTCATAAGGGATTTTTCCACTTGGGCCTACGATAGCAATTAAGCTATGGTCTTATGAACCTTTCAAGTTAAGATATGCCTTTGGATTTAGGGACAAGTTTCTTATATGTGAGAACTTTTTTTTTTTGTTTTGGTCCCACAACATCTTAGGGTATACCATAACTTTAGGGCCATCCCTTCCATTTTTATACCTTTTATTTTTCCTTTAGAATTAGGTAAACACATGATATATGGTTGAACAAACAAGAGATATATAAAGGGTATCCTTCATGGTAGGATCTAGAATCTCTCTAGTGTGGGTAGGCTCCCTAAGGCTAAAGGGATAGATAAGTAGGTCACTCATAATTAGGTGGGTTATGATTCCAACTAAGGGCCTAAATGGACCCCATGGTGGATTAGTAGCAAACCTTTATCATACTCAAGGCCCATTATAGGCGATGGCACCTATTGTGAGTTAGTGGGATGAACTTCGGAAAATTTAGGCCCGAATGGAGCCTTCCATCTTCCCACTCGTCACCAACCAAGGTTAAGGGACAAAAAGAACCAATGATGTGTGTGCAAAACAAATATTGAATTTTTTTTTTGTTAAGGTTAAGATATATGACACAGGAATTAAACTCATTATCCCCAACAGAGTCGCCACTATAGACATAAGGGGGTAGAAAATGTCGGAGTCACCTCCTAGTTATATGGTCTAGGAACCATGAATACAACATCCTTTCGAGGAAGGACCTTTAATCTTGCAACTAGAGTATAGGTTTCGAGTTTAGGTACGCTCTTGGGAAGGTGTTAGACACCCAAGATCACCCAACCCTAAGGTTAACCCCCCATCGTTGTATTTTATATCTTAGCCTTATTAAAAGCACGTTCGATACTTGTATCTATACTCACACACATACTAGCATACACCTAAGCATACAATCATGACATCATTCATCCCAAAACAACATACTTATCAACCTAAAGCAAGAAAGACAAATGCAAAAGAAACCCTAGCATGCGAAATACTATCATGTATCGAACAAGGCAACCACCCCAGCATAGCAACAAACATATTAGTTTAGCAAGGAAAACATATCATAAACCCTAATCATACATCTAAGCATGTTCCATCATATCATCAAAGTGAAACCCTAACACAAATGCATGGACATTGCTAGTGCATGACTTACCCTTTACCTACCCCTCAGCAGCACAACACCTATGGTATTAATGCATGAACATGTGAATGAATGGAATTAAAACTAAGAAACCCTAATCTAAACATGTGATAACAAACAAACATGTTAAAAGGTGAACAAGCAAATATGGGCCTTAAAACATATGGAAAAGAGGCTACACAAAACAAACATGTGAATGTAGAAAACAAAACAAACAAAAAATTAGAGTTTCTGGGTAACGACATCACGCACACTAGAATAGGTCTACATACACATGAGTTTGGCCTGCGTGCATAGGCTAGATCATGCGTACACAGATCCTTACCTAGAAAAACCTAGAAACATAGAAACAGGGTAGAAGCCAAACAAGCTAGAAAATGTGAATCTAGCAACCTAACATGCTAAAAAAAACATAAAGAAAGCATAAACTAACCTAAACAAACATTTATAAACATAAACTAAACAAAGAAATGGATTAAAGAAAAGATTAAAGGTAGAAATGGAAAAAGAAAAGTTCAAAAGAATGCCTCAAAAAAAGAAGCTTTCAAGCTTGATTTTGATCGTTCCCCTCAATCAATCTATTCACAAATCAATAGAAACGTGATTAGCAACGTTAAACTAAAAGGATTGGGGCCAGAAAATGTCCCAATCAAATAAAAAATGATTTGAGGGTGTTTTGTGAAAAACTGCCTTTTGATTCACTATTTTCTAATGAATCTTAAGTTTTTCCCGTGGGATTTCTATGTGTTTTGAAAATGTACCATGTAAGGCTTTTTATAGTTGAGAAAATGGGGTTTGGAATGGCTCCCAGACTATGTGGGATTCACTCCAAACCTTAGCCATTATTGCAGAAAAATTACATTTCTTATGCTTCTGAAACCCTAACTACGTATGCATGCTTTGGCTCGCGTACGCAGGCCATGGGCTACTTTGGTAATTTTATTTTCAAAAATAGATTTTTGCTCATTTAAAAGGTTCTATTTTCCATTTTAAGACTTACTTAAGTCAGTTTAATATCTGATTGGGGTCTAAACTGGCCTTGAGCCTTAAAGTTTGAGCATCATTGGGGAACAGAGGCCTGAGTCATAATGGGTACAAAATTTGGTGTCTACACTTTGGAGTAACAACTGGTAAATCGCTACGCTTTTTGGTAAGTGATAGAGGGGTAGAAGTTGATCCCTCAAAGATCAAAGCCATATCGGAGATGCCTACACCCAAGAGTGAGAAAGAAACAAGGGGATTCTTGGGTCGACTACAATATATCAGCCGGTTCATTCCCAAACTCACCTCCACTTGGGAACCTATGTTCAAGCTTTTGAGAAATAATGAACCCCATGCAAGGAATGATGAATGTTAGAATGTCTTTGAACTCATCAGGGAATACCTCTTACATCCATCCATCCTAGTACCCCCGAAGCATGGGAGGCCATTACTGCTATACCTCTCTATCATAGGAGATGCGATTGGAAGCATTCTTGCACAAGAAGACGATGATAAGAATGAGAGAGCGGTGTACTATTTAAGCAAAAGGCTCCATGATCATGAGACTAGATACACACCCATAGAAAAATGTTTTGCACTCGTGTGGGTCGTGCAGAAGTTAAGACACGTCATCCTACCATTCTAGATATGGATAGTAGCCAAAATGGACCCACTAAAGTACCTATTTGAGAAGCCTGCCTTGAGTGGAAGATTGTCAAGATGGTTGATCCTATAGGCAAAATTTAATTTAAAGTATGTAACTAGAAAAACGATCAAAGGAAGCGACGTGTCAGATTTTTGTGCTGAGAACCCTATAGAAAGGGAAGATGGAAAAGAAGATTTCCCAAATGAGGATAATTTGGATATCGAACTAAGGGCACGGAAGATGTACTTTGATAGAGCTGTTGACCAATATAGGAATGGGATAGGAGTACTTTTGATCACTCCTGATGGATCTCATGTGCCTTTGGCAGTCAAGTTAAACTTTGAGGAAACTAATAACATGACAGAATATGAAGCTTGTATCACTGGGATGAAAGCTCTTTAAGAGTTAGGGGTAAAGAAAGTAGAGGTCTTTGGAGATTCAACCTTGGTCATAACCCAAGCACAGAAATTATGGAAGGTAAAGAAAGAACATTTGAAGCCTTATCAGTGATATTTAGAGGGCTTGACCAAACCTTTGATAAGATTGGATACATTATTGTTGGTTTTTAGACCCCTTAAAACAACAATTGGATTAACCTAGTTTATTTAGCCAAGTGATTAACTTAGTCAAATTATGCAAATCTAGGTTAAAACAATAAAACAATCATATCAAGATATAAAGCAGCGGAAATATAAAGAATACAATGATATGATGACCCAGGAAACCACACGGTAAAAACCTGGGGAGGATTTGACCTAGCTATCCTCAAGGTAAACCTAAATCCACTATGCGAAAGAATCGAAGTTCATACAAAAGGACTTACAAGCTCCCCGCTTGACTTCCTAATGCTACCCACCAGTAGAACTTACTGACAGGACCACGTGCAAGCTCTGAATCCACGGACTCCTTCTTTCTTGGATTCTCCAATCAAGTACAAGCACCCACGCTTGTTATTCTTTAAGCTCTAATGGCAGTAACCGAGTTGATCCTCAAGATGTTGAAGTTATCTCTACCTTGAAAACCCTAAGCTTTGTGTAAAGGAAAGCTCCTCTAGATCTCACGAGAGATTTACACAAAACAGAAAAGTATGAGCAACTATACAACATGAGCAACTCTCAAAATGTGGCTAGGGTTTTGCCTTATATACCTAGGGCAAAAACATAAAACCCTAAACGTTTTAATGAGGTAGGGCTGAGTTGGAAATTCTGCAGAAAAAACATTCTGGCCGACTTTCGATCGATCGAGCCAGGCCGAAATGCACTAATACATCTGCAGCCTCTCGATTCCAACTTTACAATAATTAAACAACTTTGAGCACGCCTAAACAAGACTAAACATATTGTTTTGATCATGGTTTGCCAACAATACACATTAGAGTTCTAAATACATTAAATCCTAAGTCTTTAGAACCTAACAAACTCCCCCTTTGGCAATCCATGACAAAACACAAACTAAAAGCTCAAAGTGTACAAATAAAAGCCCTTTACAAAAAGTAATGCTCATAAAATAAAATTCAATCCTAACTACTATCCATCAATTGCAAGTGTAGACAGCAGCTCAATTGAATCAACCTATATATTCCTGAAACACTCAACAAACGCATAAACGCATGTGTAACAGAAAAAACAGTAAATCGATAGATATGTAAACTAACTCTCCCCCTAAGTTAGATACATCCAAAAGTAAAACATTCTTGTAAGTTCACACAACACATAATGAAGACATATATTAATGAAGAACTCATAAATATAAATCAATAAGCAGTGAACACAGAATCAAGAATCATATATCAAAAACAATGTATCTCCCATAACAAGAATAGCCCACAAAAAGATATCAAAAGAAAGTATACATGGTGAAGCACCTAGATACAATCTAAAATCTCCACTAGCTCCGCAAAAACACAAGAAAGCTCCCCCTAACTACAAAATCTCCTCTACAAGGAACAAAACTCTACTCCCCCTTTTTCTGATGGAATGCCAAAGGACAATCACAAGTCATCAAAAGGAGGTGGCAAAGGTGAATGTCGCAAAAGCGCCAAATCCGCTCTCATAGCATGTAGCTCATCTAGCATGTCCACCAAAATCTGACCATGAGCCCCTTGAACGATCATGACAGTCTCCAAAGTACGACAAACATCGAAGTCATCCGAAGGAGGTGGAGGAACATCAGTAGCAGCAGCAGCAGCATCAGGATCAGCGACATCCTCACTAGCAGGACCTGTAGAAGAAGAAGGAGGAGGTGCAGTACTAGAAGGCTCAGACCTAGGGTGTTTAGAGCCAGCTTTAAGATGAGCTACCCTTTGTCTAAGAAAAGACGCACCTATGGGAGCAATAACATGTACGGGCTCAGAAGAAGGGAAATCCTCTAGTCCAAGGTAAAACAAAATCCTATGAATGAATATAGGATGGACAAGAGCATGAGCAGAAGATGAACTCCTATAAACTTCGTTCAAAGAATGAAGAAACAAGTGAGGAAAACTAATAGGAGTATCAGTAATGAGAGCGTAGAAAAAGACACACCGCTCGAGAGGTATGGTGTGAAGATGAGAAATAGGCCAAAGAGAATGGCATGCTATCCTAAGAAAAAGATAAGTAGACTCAGGAAGCTCAGTAGAAGTGATCCGAGGATCAGAACCCCACTGGATAGAAGACCCAGTGATGTATGACATGACATCGTCCAAAAGAAGAGACTCGTCATACGGGTAAACAGGCCGCTGGACCAAAGGTACCCCAAGAGCATCAGCCACTACAGCAGGGGTAATGGTGTACTATACGCCTCGTATCCAACTCTTAACTAGAGTGTTGGAATCATAGACGCGAATAGAGATGTTCGAAAAGAACTCTCTAATCAAGGTAGCCAGAGGAGGAGGATCAGAAACATCCAAAAGAGGTAACCATCCCCGACGCTCAAAATTTTCCCTAATGGTAGGATCTATCTCATCTAACACTACAGAACGCTCAGCCCAAATGTTTCTCCGAAGGTTTAGCTTATCAAAAATCTCTTGGTTTTTCTCACTCGAAAACTTCTCACGGTTAAAGGAAGGTGGGGGAGGAGAAGGTGAGGGAACATTCCTACAAGCTCTAGTCTTCCTAGGCATGATGCTAAGGAAAGGACAGAGACACACAGAAAAACCAAAAATAACAAAACAAAAGCACAAACCAAGGGCAGATTGCAAGTTAGCACAAAAAAAATATAGAAACAAAAATCTATATGATGCATGAACAATCAAAATGTCATGATGCATGTTATAATGCACTGAAACTAAGTTCAATTTAAGTTCAAATTAACAAAATTGGCTTGAGCATAGAGTTTCTATCCCAAAATTGAAAAAACCACTTGTTGAATTTTTTTTTTTTAAACAAATTGATGAATTGAGCATCACATTACACAACACACAGAGTATAATGCTTAATCACATCAAAACAACAAGCCAATTTCATCAATTTCAACCTAATTGAACAAAATCCCCAATTCGAATTTAATACAAGCCCTAGAAATTTTAATTTTTCTCAAAACCCAAAATTGATCAAATTAAACTATCAATAGCATGTTTATATCATGTCCCCACAAAAACCCATTGATCAATTTAACAAAATACGGCTTGAATCATAAAAAATCCCAATTTATGCTTAGTCCGAAAGTTTCCCTAAAATGCATGAGTTTATGCATGAAATCATGAAAATAAACTAAAAAGAAAGGGTAAAAAGGTCTTACCGGCCTTAGAGGACAAAAACCTTGCAAAAGATTCAGAGGAAAACGACAAAAATTGAAGGTGGAGCCTTGCCGAGTCGGAGAGAGAGAAGAAAAAGTTTGAAAAGTGATTTGAACTATTCAAAGTTTGATTTTAAAAAAACTTTTCCACGATCTTCGATTGATCAAAAATTACATTCGATCGATCGAATCAACCTGAGACTCATAAAGACATTCGAAGCTCATTTTCGATCGATCGAAAAACATATTGGATCGATCGAAACAGGCAGAGGCTCACACAAATTTGGAAAAAATCACAGTTTTGAAAAACAAACACCTTTTGGCCACAAAACTCCTCAAAGCATTAAAATTTAAGAACAAAATGCATGAGTATGAGATGAAATGCTTTTTCAAAATCCCAAAATTTTAAACCCAATTCCTCAAAGCAAATTTTCAAACATTCTCCCTTTGAATTCTTCAAACAACAAATATGTTGTGCATAATTCTCAAGATTTTTTTTTTCAAACTTTGTTGGTTAGACCAAAAACACACACAATAACATGTACGAAGTTTAGCAAAGAGTAACTTGTGTAGTGTGTGCAACTAGCAAAAGCTTGAGATACATGTGAGGTGATATGTGAATAGCAATCAAACACAAAGTCTACAAAATTCATCACATAGAATTTGAAAGAGACTATCACCAAAAGAGTTACATCATATAACTCTCACATCTCCTAGAACAAAAGCTTGCAATCATGTAAGTTTCTTGAATTTTGCCTCATAATATACACACCAAATTTTAATTATGTGATTTGGCATCAAGCCTAATAATACACACAATTTTAAGCATTAAGCAATTAAAGCCGAGGCTACACCTTATGTTCTTTTTGTGCATGTGCTACACTTTCTCGAGCACAAAATCTTATGATATGCACTAAGGTGTTCATGATTGGCTAGTGAGTAGTGGTGAGATGGTTATTTATGCCTTTCTCAAAAGGATCAAGTCCGACAGTCAAATAACATGTGACTTCAAGATCAAGACAAAGTGATTAAAACCACAAACATCTTCCCCACACAACATGCACTACAAAGCTTCAACTAGTAAAGTGCAGTAAATAAGCTTATCAAAGCTAAACAAGGTACACAAGACATGTAATGTGTAAATAAATTGACCAACCTTGTTTTCAAAAACCAAGAAAAATAATGTCAAACATATTTTGCTTCCTTTTTTTTTTTTTTTTTTTTAAAAAAAAAAAAAAAAAGAGAAAACACAATTAAATCCTAGAATGAAATGCATGAATGTTATGCAATACAAATCCTAGAACAAAAGAACAAAAACCAAAGAACAATGGTCACAAAAGATAAAGCAATGAAGCACAAGGACCATGTCAGAAAGACTCAATTAGATCGAGTCTTTTGAATCCAAAACGTTTTAGATGCACCACGAGCATTGGAGTTTCTATTCACGTTTGAGTGATTCCCAACTCCAGGATTTGAATAAAGATTTAAAGCCTTTACCAATTCACCAATAAGTGTCATAGGATCTTGTGCTTGAGGCACAGACACTTTTGGTTTGCTAGCTCTCTTAGTAGCTTGAAGCTTGTAACAGTTAGGACGAATGTGTCCAGACTTTCCACAATAATGACAAACCCAAGCAGGTTTACCATGCATCTTGTCCTTAGATAGGGTAGACACCTTAGATTTAGACTCTTTTAAATCAACCATAATCTTCCTAGGTGGTGAAACTTCTATGGGTTTAACAACTTCACTCACAGGGGGTTTGATAGTTTCACTCACAACCTCACTCGCAGAAGGTGCCGAAGAAGATGAAGGAACAAAATTTGTGGAGTGAGGTGCAGACACAGAGATACTCTCAACAAAACCTAAACCAGATTTGTTAGAAGGATACTTTTGAACACTCAACATTTAATCAAGTTTAGAACTAGCAGATCTAGCAACAGATAAATCAAGTTCTAACTTCTTAACTTTATCAATCAACAACATATTCTCAGTTTTCACATTGTTCAAAAGATCATTAGCATCAAGCAATTTAACAAGAAAATTTTTCTTTTCAAGCTCAAGAGAATCAATTTTCTTCAGGCCAAGTTCAACATTCATAGCATCCTTTGCAGCAACCTTACAAAGTTTATTAAAGGCCTCTTGAAGATCTGCATCCTCAGAGAGTTCCCCATCAGAAGGGTTCTCTTCAACAGATATGCTTTCATTGACTACAGTAGTAGCAGTGAAAGCAATGAAGTTTCCATCCTCGTCACATTCAGACTCATCATCAGAAACCTCATTATCACTAAGGGTTACAGCTATAGCCTTGCCTTTAGACCTCAAGAATGTAGGACATTCAGATTTAACATGACCATACCCTTGACAACCAAACATTGAGGACCTAAAGAGTTGTTAGAAGATAGACCTACTCTTTCTCTAGGTTTTTCAGTGTTACTAACCTTAATGGGATCATTCTTCCTAAAATTTCTAGGTTCAGCAGTGGTTGTATTTCTTGCCCTTCTATTTGTGTTCCTTAGGAAGTTCCTAAAGTTCTTGGCAAGGTAACCAATCTCTGTAGCAGAGAGCTCATCATTAAATCCACCAACCTCAACATCATCAACAGACTTAAGAGCCATTTACTTGGATTTGTTGGTTTTGGGTAGGTCTAGCTCATAGGACTGAAGAGATCCTACAAGCTTATCAACAGGGATGGAGTCCACATCCTTGCTCTCAGTAATGGCAGTCACCTTGGGTCTAAAGTCTTCAGTTAAGGATCTAAGGATCTTTCTAACAATTTTAGGTTGATCATAGATTTCACCCAAGTTATAAGCAGAATTAACAATATCATTAAGTTTGGCATAAAACTCATCAAAGGATTCATCATCAGACATCCTAATGCTCTCAAACCTAGAAGTTAATTGCTGCAACTTATTTATTTTGATAGCCTTTGTGCCTTCATGCACAGTCTGGAGGATTTTCCAAGCAGTGTGAGCAACCTCAACATTAGAGATTCTCTTAAATTCCTCCATAGAAACAGCGTTAAAGATGGCGTTCATAGCTTTGCTATTAAACCCAACTGCTTCTTTTTGAGAAGTTTGCCACTCACTCACAGGAGTAGTGCGCTTCTCCCATCCGTACTCAACGGAATTCCAAATCCTCTCATTAATGGATTTCAGGAATGCTTTCATCCTTACTTTCCAATAAGCATAGTTATTCCCATCAAAGTGAGGAGGAACAACAAGAGAGTGTTCGTGCTCCATGACAACAGGGGTCAAGGATCAGCTCAGAGATCAAAAGATCTACAACACAAAAGCTACCCACTCTGATACCACTTGTTGGTTTTTAGACCCCTTAAAACAACAATTGGATTAACCTAGTTAATTAGCCAAGTGATTAACTTAGTCAAATTATGCAAATCTAGGTTAAAACAATAAAACAATCATATCAAGATATAAAACAACGGAAATATAAAGAACACAATGATATGATGACCCAGGAAACCACACGGTAAAAACCTGGGGAGGATTTGACCTAGCTATCCTCAAGGTAAACCTAAATCCACTATGCGAAAGAATCGAAGTTCATACAAAAGGACTTACAAGCTCCCCGCTTGACTTCCTAATGCTACCCACCAGTAGAACTTACTGACAGGACCACGTGCAAGCTCTGAATCCACGGACTCCTTCTTTCTTGGATTCTCCAATCAGGTACAAGCACCCACGCTTGTTATTCTTTAAGCTCCAATGGCAGCAACCGAGTTGATCATCAAGATGTTGAAGTTATCTCTACCTTGAAAACCCTAAGCTTTGTGTAAAGGAAAGCTCCTCTAGATCTCACGAGAGATTTACACAAAACAGAAAAGTATGAGCAACTATACAACATGAGCAACTCTCAAAATGTGGCTAGGGTTTTGCCTTATATACCTAGGGCAAAAACATAAAACCCTAAACGTTTTAATGAGGTAGGGCTGAGTTGGAAATTCTGCAGAAAAAACATTCTGGCCGACTTTCGATCGATCGAGCCAGGCCGAAATGCACTAATACATCTGCAGCCTCTCGATTCCAACTTTACAATAATTAAACAACTTTGAGCACGCCTAAACAAGACTAAACATATTGTTTTGATCATGGTTTGCCAACAATACACATTAGAGTTCTAAATACATTAAATCCTAAGTCTTTAGAACCTAACAACTATCATCCCTAGGGTTCAGAAACAGTTTGCAGATGCCTTGGCTACCTTAGCCTACATGGTTGAAATACCCGAAGGAGAATGGACATGACCCTTAAAGATTAAATAGAGTTATGAACTAGTGCACAAGGGGAAAGCCAAGTCTTTAGTCTTAGCCATAGGTGAAGAAGGGGTTCCTTGGTATAATGACATCATGAAATTCTTGTAATTGGGAGTGTATCCCAAAGGTGCTGATAAGAGAGGACATCATTTGATTAGGATGATAGCTATACAATATATCCTATGTGGAGGACAGCTCTATAGGAGATCTTATAGTGGTATACACCTCCGTTGCTTGAAGAAGGAAGAAGCCGAAAGAGTCATGGAAGAAGTTCATCAAGGGATTTATGGTCCTCACATGAATAGGAGAATGTTAGCCAAAAAGATCCTAAGAATGGGGTCCTATTGGAATACAATGGAAACCGATTATTTAGACTTTGTAAAGAGTTGCCACGACTGCCAGACACATGCACACTTGAATCGTGTACCATCCTGTGAGCTATATAGCATGACCTCTCCTTGGCCTTTCTCAGTCTGGGGCGTAGATGTGATTGGAAGGATAGCCCCTAAGGCTTCGAACGGACACAAGTACATCCTAGTAGTGATTCACTACTTCACCAAGTGGGTAGAAGCAACCTCTTACTCCGTATTAAAAGCCAAACATATGGCCTGATTTATAGAAAATAACATCATTTGCCGATATGGGGTACCACAAAGGATCATCTTAGATAATGTCTCCCACTTTGAGGGAGAAGTTTGAAGGATCATGGGATTATACAATATTGAGCATCACAAGTCTTCACCGTACTGACCACAGGCTCATGGGGACACAGAAGTAGCAAATAAGAACATCAAGAATATCCTGGCCAAGATGGTAGTGACATACAAGGACTAGGCCGAAAAGCTCCCATTCACCCTATTGGATTATAGAACTTCTATTCAAGCATCAACTAGGGCAAGCCCTTACTCTTTGGTCTATCGAAACAAGGCAATTCTTCCCATTGAGGTAGAGATACAATCTTTAAGAGTCCTAGTGGAAATCAAGGTCCTAGAGAAGGATTGGATGAAGGAAAGATATGAGCAATTGGCTTTGATAGATGAAAAGAAAGCTAGGGCACAATACCATGCATAAGGATACCAAAAGAGGATTGCTAGAACATTTAACAAAAAAGTGAAACCTAGGAACCTTAAAGAAGGGGACTTGGTCCTAAAAGTGCTTAGAGATGAAACTTTTGATCTAAGAGGGTGTTAGGATATATGCCCTTTAAACCCTATTGTATGATGCTATGTATGACATTATGTATGATATTATGTTGTGATTAATAAAGTTGTTTTATTATTATATAAAATAATGGTAGCATGAATATTTGGACATTATCATATAGCCCATGAGATGCATAGCATGTGATTTGTGTGATTTAGTCACATAAGATATAAATCACAAGTTCTTTGTAAACTCAAAATTTCAATTCGTAGTCGGTGATGAAATTGGGTATTTCATCTATGAAGACTATAACATATCAACTAAGATGACTTGTCTTGATCATAGAAATGGAGACTTTTAGTTGATATGTTGATATGTTTTAAGTGTTAAGACATATTGAACTAGACCACTGTGAGATTTATTATTCTACTAACGACTGTCAAATGAATAATAAATCTCACGACTTCTATTTACATAAACTCTCAATCCTTAGAGAATAATGAACCTGATCATGAAGTGTAGGTTGCTTTGATATATCAGGAGTGAGATCTAAAGTCACGATCAAAACCTCAGTATGTTGGGTAGCCACATTTAATGTTGAAGGAACATATATTCTCAAGATGGAATTCATAATCTCTTAACGGAGATATAAAATTATCCCTTGAGATAAGTTTAATGGGTTTGGTTATTCAAAGTGTTAGGCCTAACCACTTTAGTAAGAAGTTACTAAAGTATATATTTATGAAATTGGATTTCATAAATATATGGTGAATAACTTAAAGGATTAAACTAGGTACTCAAGGATTAAGATGTAGTAATCTTTAAAGTGGCAATTAACATTCATGACTTTGTATTACTACGAATATTTTAATGAAGGGGTTGAATGTATAATAAAGTCTTGGCATATAATTTATTAATAAGGCCTAGAATGCAATTATATTTATATAGTGGTATTAATATAATTAATGATGATTTTGGGCTTGTCAAGAGTTGATAGAAAGGCCCAAAACCCATTGGAGCTAGTGTCTTATTTGTCCCTTTTGGTCCCACTTCAAGCCACATACTAAAGCCCAATTGGAATGACCCAAAAGGCTAGCCCAATTAGATAATCAGTTATATATATAAGGAGAGAAACATATAGAATTTTGTAATATATATATATATATATATATATGAAAATGTTGTGTATGTGAGTGTAAGCCATTCTCTTATTCTCCCTTGAACACATACGTAAAAACTGATTGAGAGACCACACTTCTTGGGCATAAGTGGAATTAGAGTGAAGATTAAAAGTGTTCTCAAGTACTTCTAATCTTTGGTTTTGAATTTCACCGCATCAAGGTACGCTTTCTTGTTCTTAAATTCTAAAATTTACATAGTACATGTTATCAATTGCAAATGAAGTAGATCCGTTAATTTTTCGCTGCGTGTGTTTTGTATGCGATACAAAATATGTTTTTCTGACAGAGGCAAGATGAAGCCAAGATCGTCTAGGACTTTTATTGTCAAACAAATCATGTCAGGAGGTGCTACAAGAATTACTGATTTGGATGGAGAAGAGATGCTTCTCCCAATCAACATGGATAGGCTTCGGAGATATAACATTTGAAAGAAAAAAGCTTGGTAGGTTAAAAACCTGAAAGGATGGCCTAGGAAAAAATTAAGGCAAAGGAACCCCACTAGATTGAAAATCCAAAAGGGTAGTCTAGGCAAAAGATAGGGGAAAAGACCATGGACATGGCAAAATTTCCTATAAGGACATCATGGGAAAAAATTACATGGCATGGAAAAAAGAAAAGAAAAATAATGACAATAAGAAAAGATAATAAATGGATGATTCTCTTATTGCTAAAATTAAAAGATAATAAATTATTTCCATAGGGGATTCAAAACATTCTAATTCTTTATTAATTTCAAAAAAAAAAAAAAAAGACATAAGAATCGTAAAGTGCAGAAAAGTAAAATTTGGGGCCTATCAAGGTAGTCATTTAGGCTTCTTTCTTTTGTTGGACCTCTTGTAAGCTTTCTCATTTATGTGAACCCACTTCATGTTAGCCTCTAACCATTTCTTGTACCCTAAAATTGGATGAAGGAATTGTGAAAAGTGGATGCCTTTGG
Source organism: Quercus aquifolioides (assembly GCA_019022515.1). Lineage (NCBI taxonomy): Eukaryota > Viridiplantae > Streptophyta > Magnoliopsida > Fagales > Fagaceae > Quercus > Quercus aquifolioides. The sequence goes on from JAFHAW010000142.1 coordinate 292,659, forward strand.
TCACCATCCTTCATGACCAAGTCTCACGGATTTTGCCCAAGGCCCTCTCAGTAAAGACAGAGATATGAAAGATGCCATCATCACTACGAATCCCTTAATGGTCTCCAAATTGCCATGCAATGTGGTCGGGGGAATAGTAAGAGCAACAACGAAGCCCAACAAAAGGAACACAATTATCCTTGAAGCTACGATTGACCATGCCTGAAATACACCACCATTGCACTACCCATTGAATATTTGAGACATCAATATGCTTCATGAACTCAATGAACTCATCAAAACTCATCTCGGCATGTTTGGTCCTATGATCAAGATAGTTCTTGGGGGATATTGACTAGGAGGAATAGTAGAAGGATGAAGCAATCGAAGCCTCTCACATAGCCATATCTAGAAAAAAAAAGTATATATTTGAATGCAAAGACGAAATAAGGAGCCTCAATAGGTTGAAAACCGAAAGGCAATCCATGAAAAGATTAGAGGAATCCTGCTAGGTTGAGAACCTAAGCAAAGATTAGAGGACTCCCCCTAAAGAATGCATCCAAGCCATTGAGAGTTTCAGCCAAGATCGCTAACCACCCAGCACATCCTTCGATCTATGCGAGACATCTCTTGTACCAAGAAGTATCTCGCAAGGATACACAAACAGAAAGCATTAAGATAGTGGGAACGTGGCCTTCTGGTCACAGGAACAATTAATCGAGAGAAATATGCAAAAATTGAACGAATGCTCAACTTGTTAAACATGCTCCAATGTTGTACCATGTCAAGAGAAACCCCCAAGAGAGCTTGTACTAAGGTAAGAGGATCCCTGCCAGTAAAGGGAAGAAGGAAAGTGTTGACCTTAGGTTTACCCATGATTGCACTAAACTCTTCAAGTGAAAAACATGCCGAGAAGGAATCCAAAAGTTGATAGTAGCACAAAAGGGAGGTTCATCCACCTTGATTTAGTGGTATGGGAAGATACAAGAGAGACCGAAAGGAATGAGGGCCTCCTTTAAACTAGGGCCAAGCTTCTTGATCCAGGTCGAGACTTCTAAAGGAGAGAATTCTGCCATAGGAAGGCCTCAAAGAGTGTTTTTTGAGCTTTGAATATGTTGGTAAGGGTTTGGGACTCCCTAACGACTATTTTATACTTGAATAAGGTGGCTGGAGTTTTTCTGATTTGGGAGTGTGTGCACAGGGTCAAGGCTGCATACGCATGGTCAAGACCCGCGTACACAGGCGTGTGTACGCATACGCCGAAAGATAGTTAGAGATGAATTCCTTTTCCTATTTGGAGTGTGATTTCCTTCCAAGACCCCTCCCATGATTCCTACAGCCTACGAGACTCCTTAAAGACACAATCAAGCTCAGATTTTCAAGCATCATAGATTGAGAAAAGCAAAATTATATAAAATTGTGCAAACATCCACATTAGTTGGAAATTAAGTACATGTTCTAAATTAAAATAGAAATGTAAAAGATGTTCTTAAAATATAACCCAATGTCTCAAATAAAAGATAAAATGCAGAAATACATGCTAATACGAAAAAAAAGAAGAAGAAGTACGTTATGTGTCTGCGTCTGTCTATCTGTTTATCTGTCTACAAGATCACTAGAAGTGCCTCTTCCTTGGCTGGTAACTAAGAGTCGCCTCTGAATTGCCACCACCACCACCACCACCACCACCATCATCATCATCATCACTCGAGTAGGCAAACCCTCCAAGACCATAAATTTTTCGGGAGTACTTAGTCATCTCCAGCTTGAGGTTCCCTACCAACCAAACCAACTCTTTATGCTCATGAATAGTGGGCTGAATTTTGAAAAAAGGAAAGAAACAAGAATGAAGGAGAACTCACCATTCATGTACCTTCTAGAAAAGGGTAGCCTATGACATTTATGTTGTGGCCCACTGCGCGCTCACGAGTGACACCTTCAGGACCACATATATAGACCAACCACGGTAAGCGAGAAGGATCAATAGAAGCACCAGCAGCTAGGCCAGCCTGATATCGTAAGGGTGAAGAAAGACATGAGGCGAGTGTTGTTGAACTCCTCATAGACTAACTCCTCTGAAACCCAATGAGTGTAGGGAATACCTCTCCTCCACATTTGGTACTCAGCATTCATCATGGAAAGCGGTGGAAGCACAAAGTCTAGAGAATCCATCGGAACCTATGGGGCATCCCTGCCCACCTCAAGCTAGCACCCTCGAAAGGCTAAGTAATCTCGGAGATGACGAAAGCAGATGCTTCCAAGTCTGATGCTGCAACAGGAGGAAGGTCGACCCATAGGCTCCAATTGGCTTGTGAAAACACATATGGTTAGAGGAGAAAAACCCTAAGAAACATACAAGAAACCCAATGAGAAGCATTGAATTCCTAACTTACCTCATTGAATGATAACCCCTCAAAGTGAGCCTTAACCAAAAGGAAGCTCTTTAGATCCACATCTGTGCCAAGAGTAATAAGACTGTATTAAACAGCCCAATGTTGGAAAGAAAAAGGCAAGATGACAATGTGCAAGATGACAATATGCAAGATGACAGTTTGCAAGAGAAGTAGTTACAACATGAAAGATGACTGTTTGCAAAATGATAGTTTGCAAGATAAAGGCAGGGATACATTTTGCAAGAGCATGATGCATAGTTTAGCCTAGATACATAAGCCACAAAAGAGAAAAGGAAGAAAGACTGACCATAAGGAGCTTCCAAGGCCTTACAAGCTAGCGCAAGGTCCTCCGACTTAGTGTATCCAAGGAAGAGTACAAGTAGGTAAGACATGCTTGCCCCCAATTGGTCTCTCAAGCCTCCCCAAAGTTGCAAAAGAGGGCTAGCCACCTCAAAGATACCATCTGCCCTCTATTGGCAAAGAGATACGCCCCTAGAATGTACAGCAAGAAAGTCCTAGCCATCCGGGAGCAGTCTTCTGCCGTCGCTTGTGGGAGAGGCTTGTAATCCGTTGAGAGGTTGAAGTATCGAATCGTATCAGTAGTGTACCTCCTCCCAAGCAAGTCAATGCCTAACCGAATGCCTGACTCACCCTCTAAGTTTATGAGAGTCCCATCAAGCCTAAAGCCGGTCATGTAGTGGAAGTCGTGGGGAGTCATAGTCATCTCCCTGTCAGCAATGTGGAAAGTGTGGGTACTAAGCGAATGATCAACTCAAAACTCATTGCATGAATGTAGGTCTCTGTGGTAAGGACCCTGTACCATGCCGCCACACTGTTGGTACTGCCCCTACAAGAAAATAAGGGTGAAATATGAAAAAGGTTGAAAAGAAGCTGTTAGATTTTCATTTGGATGAGAAACAGATGAAACGAAAGTGAAATTAGGGTTTTGCTTGGTAGCATGCACATGTAGGTCTGTGTCCGTGTACGCAAGCACTAAGTATGCATATGCAAGTTGGAAACCGCGTGGATAGGAACTCAAGAACAAACATGCATACATATGAACAAGCCTGTGTACACATGAAGTCTGGCTGTGCACGTAAGCACAAGCTGTGTACGTAGGCTCGAACTCATGTATACATGAACATTCTTCAATATTTTCAAGCATTTTTCAATCAAAATTCATCCTAAACATGTTCCTACCCCTCTTAATGTGTCAGGCTTTCATCTAAACTCATCCTACAGATAAACCCAAGCATATACATGTCCAAAAATAGATTAAAATGGAGGATCAAAGGAAAACTCAAAAGTGAGAAAAGTTGGGACAACTTACCAATCCAGCCCTTGCACCTTCTAAAAGATGATCTTGTGACCTGTTTGTCAACTGAGAGGACTCATTCAGCCTCACTGCTCTGCTCCAATGTGTGAGATTGAAGGCATCACTTGAGAACACGTAGAAGGTTTTCTTGGACTTGGGTGCCATGGAGAAGACAAGAGAGTTTGGGAGAGTTTTGGGATGAGAAATTTGAGAAGGAAGAATTAGATTATGAGAAGCAATGAAAGAGGTAGGGATTTTTTGTAGAAAAAAAAATGGAAGTTGGAGAGTTAGAGAGAATGTGAAGAGATGAGGAAGATGAAGAGAAATAAGAAGAAAAAGAAGGAAATAGTTGGTAACCGTTAGGGAAATTTGAAGAGGCTGGAATGTACTGGTGGCTAAACTATATGTGGTTTAGGCCCCCACTAAACTATGTGTAGTTTATTAAAAAAAAAAAATTCAAAATATCCCCAGTGAGTTCTAGAAAGGTAGGAAGCGCAAAAGAAAATTCAAGAACGCATAAAAAATGATAGAAATACCCTCAGTTGAGTAAAAGACAATAAGACCCACAAAGTGTCCCCAAGTGGATTGAAAGCATCAAAACATCCCTTAATGGATCATAAGTCACCAAGAAAACTCCCTTGTGAGTTTAGATCATCAACCAAATTCCTAATAAATTACAGTATCATGGAAGGACTCCCCGCAGGTCCAAGGCACAAAGGCAACCCCTTGCGAGTTGTGAAGAAAAACATTCCCTAAGGAGTTGATAAAACCCCCTCGTTGGTGAATTCAACACTAGTTCCTCAATGAGCCATGAAGGAGAAAAAGAAATCTCCCCAATGAGACACATTATTAGAGGCTTCCTTGTGGATCACAATTACCAGCAAACTTCACAGCAAGTTACCGTCCCCAGTACCAAGAAGACTCCCTTGTGAGTCACCAACACACTTTTCAGCAAATCATACTCTTTAGTGAGTCTTTCATCTCTCTAGTGGATTTTTCACCTAAGACTTCTTCGTGAGTCAAGAACACCAAGGTCACTCGTGCACATATCCTACGAGAATTGAATATGCAAGCATGGGCCACACATCAGTCAAGCAAGTCAGAATACATAATTTGTGCACATATCCTCCGAGAATTGAACATGCAAGTACATCATACAGAACTTGTGTACATATCCTGAGGGAATTGAATATGCAGGCACAACAGAAGAGGTAAAGATAAAGATAAAGACCAAGGTCACCTCGAGGCAACAGTCTCACCAGAACAGGTAGAGATAGAGATAAAGAAGACAAGTATTATCCAGAGGCGCAAACCACCTGAAGAAGTTTGAGGCAAGAGTCCTAGATGGACACTGCATATATGTATCCTTTTAAGCTTGTAAGAGCACCTTGTTTGTTTGCTTGATAGTTGTGGCCATTGGCCTTGTTTTTTTTCTTTTCAAGTGACTTTAAGATAATGAGTCACTTGCCTTTTGCCTATAATTGGCAAAATAGGTTCTGGGATAATGAACCAGTCATTGCTCATTTTCTGAGCAACAAAGGTGGGAATTCGAACATACGAATCCCACACGACTCTGTGGAGTTGCACCCCGTTCCATGATTGCGTGTTGTGTGCCGTGTGCGTGGGTTAGGCTTGAGTCGTACGTCGAAACAAAATTTTTTGTCTCTTTTTCTTTTGATTCTATTAGCAAAGCTCACGGATCAAAAGAGGGGCATTTGTAGACACCGCATTTTATACCTCTTACAACTTAGGCCCCCGTTCCCCAATGATGCTGAAATTCTAAAGCCCAAGGTTGGTTTAGGGCCCAATCTCACAAATTGACTTGAGAAATGTTAAAATGAAAAATCTAACTTTTCATGAGAAAATAAATCTATTTTTGGAAAATAAAGGCTAAGAACTTGCGTATGCAGGTCTTTTCATGCAAATAAATCTAACTTTTCAAGCATCAGACCTGCGTATGCAGGCCTTTGCCTGCATACGCAGGCAAGAACCTATGCATATAGCTAGGGTTCTAGAAACTATGAACAACAAGTTTTCTGCATTACTGTTGAGGTTTGGAATGAATTTCACATCGTCTAGGAGCCGTTCCAAACCCCAATTTTCTCATTATATAAAGTCATACATGGTACCTTTTCTAAACACATAGAAAATCCTAAGGGAAAACCTAATATTCACTAGAAATAGTGAATCAAAGAGAGAGTTTTTCACAAAATATCCTCAAGTCAATTTTATTTTGATTGAGACCTTTTCTGGTCTTGATCTTGAGTTTTGAAGTTTACTAATCATTTTTTTTTCATTGTGAATAAATTTGACTAAGGGGAATGGTCAAAATTAAGCCTAGGAGCTTTTTGTTTTAAGGTATTGAGTTCTAAACTCTTTTCTTTCATTTCTGCCTTAATCTATTTTTTTTAATCCTATTTCCTTGCTTTGTTGGTGTTTAAATATGTTTCTTTAGCCCAGGTTTTAGTTGTTTTTTGTTTGAAAGCATGTTTGGTTGCTATATTTGTTGTTTTAGCTTTTGTTCTTGTTTTTTGGGTTAGGGCTCTTTAAAGCATGTTTGCGTGCGCATACAACTAGCTTACGTACGCAGGTCTAAGTATGCACATGTGTACTTGAGCCCAGAAACCCTAATCTGTGTTTCTGATTCTATTTCTTTGTTCCTTTTACATCATATGCCTCTGTTTGGTTCCTTTTCATGCATTTTAAGTTTATGCTCCTTTGCTTAACAACTTGTTTGCCTTTAACATGATTAGAGTAGGGTTTTCTCTTATGTTTTCTTTGCCTTACCATGAACATGCATATAACATGATCATGCATTAATGCCATGGGTGTTATGATGCAGTGAGGTAAGTCATGCATTCATATGAACATGCATTTTAATGATGAACATGTTTGTTTGATTTTTGATTTCATGCCTAGATGTTGGGATAATATGAGATGCCATGATAGATGTATGCTAGGGGTTTATGATGTGATGAGATGCCATGATAGATGTATTGTTAGGGTTTTAGGATGATTAATGCCATGTTGATTGTTAGATGTATGCTAGTGTGTGTGGGTTAGAATGCAATTTTGAATATGCCTTTTATAGGATTAAGATGTAAGACACAGTGAGTGGAGGGGACCCACAGGTCGGGCAGTTTTAGATGCCTAACACATTCCCAAGACCATACCTAAACTCCAAACCCAAACTTTGGTAATAAGATCAAGTCCTTCAATGTAAGGGCGCTATATACATGGTTTTTAGACCATAAAACTGTTGGAAAAATCAAATGTACGCAGCAGAAAAATAACGGATCTACTTCATTCACAATTGATAACATACACTATGTAAGTTTCAGAATATAGAACAAGAGAATGTACCTTGGTGTGGTGAATTTCAAAACCAAAGATCAAAAGTTCTTGGGAACACTTTCAATCTTCACTCCAATTCCACTAACACCCAAGATGTGTGGTCTCTCAATCAGTTATTTAAGTTTTTTCTTGAGAGAATTAGTGAGTGTCCAACACTCACATACAAAACGTTTCATACACTTACAAAAATTCTGTATGTTTCTCTCCTTATAACTGATTATCTAATTGGCCTGGCCTTTTGGGCTTTTCCAATTGGGCTTTAACATGTGGCTTGGAGTAGGACCAAAAGGGAACAAATAAGACACTAGCTCCAATGGGCCTTGGGCTTTTCTGTCAACTCTTTACAAGTCCAACTTTACCATTAATTATATTTAATACCACTCTATAAATATAATTGCACTCTAGGCCTTATTAATAAATTATATCCCAAAACTTTATTGTACATGCAAGCCCCTCATAAAATATTCGTAGTAACATAAAGTCATGAATGAAGACTGCCACTTTGTGAATTACTACATCTTAATCCTTGAGTACCCGGTTTAATCTTTTAAGTTATTCATTATATATTTATGAAATCCAATTCCATAAATATATACTTTAGTAACTGTTTACCAAAGTAGTTAGGCCTAACAATCTGAATAACAAACCCATTAAACTTATCTCAAGGGAATATTTTGTATCTCCGTTAAGAGACTATGAATTCCATCTTGAGAATATATGTTCCATCAACATTAAATGTGGCTGCCCAACATACTGAGGTTTTGACCGTTACTTTAGATGTCACTCCTGATATATCAAAGCAACCTACACCTCATGACCAGGTCTATTATTCTCTCAGGATTAAGAGTTCATGTAAATATAAGTCGTGAGATTTATTATTCAATTGACAGTCGTTAGGTGAATAATAAATCTCACAGCGGTCCTGTTCAATATGTTTTAACTCTTAAAACATATGAACATATCAACTAGAAGTCACCACTTCCATGATCAAGACAAATCATCTTAGTTAATATGTTATAGTCTTTGCTGATGAAACGCCCAATTTCATCACCGACTATGAACTAAATCATGAGTTTACAAAGAACTTTTGATTTATATCTTTTGTGACTTTTCACATAAATCACATATTATGCATCTCATGGACTATATGATAATGTCCGAATATTCATGTTACCATTATTTCAAATAATAATAAAACAATTTTATTGATTATAATATTAAGTCATACATTATGTCATACATGTTAGGACATATGTGTTTTCACTTGTGTAGAACATATGTCACTTATTTATGTAAATTGGCTAATCCTTTGAAAAAACGCACTCTACTTGTAATTGGGTAGTTCTAGGTGTTTTTAATACTTCAAGAAACAAGGTTTCAAGGTCAAGTGTTGAAGTCATCAAGTCTGTCCAAGAAAAAGCAAGCTGAAGTGCAATTTCATTAAAGCTCGACACCTGCTCGATAGCTACCTCGACACCTGCTATCTGTCGAGATTTATAATTTCAGATTTTCTGATCTGATTTCCTTGGGATCCGTGAATATGCTTTTGGGCCTTCTTTTCTTCTAACCCTAAACATATAAAAGGATTGTTTTAAGAGCCGTCAAATTGTACACAAGTTGCAAAAGCATTGAGCAATCTCTATTCAAGCAAATTGTGATCAAAAGACGAAGTTCTTGACCTAGTTCATCTTCTCTGAAGAAGTTGTTGCTGTGTATTTGCACCGAAGGGTTTTGTAACCAAGCATCTTCCTGTTATTCATCATATAGGATGAACTGAAGAACTTTGCAGCCAACCTCTCCTCCTTAGTTGGTGTTTAGAAGTCGCGTACTAGGATCCGCACAGTGGTTAGTTACGTACTTGGGAGCCATGCATCAAAGGTGGGAACTGTCGCTACAGATCAAGTCTAATTGGGTATTGGGGTAAAGGTTCAACTGTAGGTTGGTAAGGTACTTGGGATTCCTTTACTTGTAACTGCTTGATTTGATAATAGTGGAGTTTCGGGAGTGGTGACCTGAAAATCACCCGGTGGGGTTTTTGTCGTTAGGGTTTTCCCCATTCGTAAACAAATCACCGTGTTATTTAATTTCCGCTGCATATTTAGTTTTTGGTGATTTGTTTGTGCTTCCACGCAATTGCACGATTAATTGATTAATTAATAACTTGGCTAATTAATTAATTGGTATAATCATAAGGGGTCATTCAGATTGTGGCCTATCAAGTAGTATCAGAGCAGACACACTCTGACTAGGTGTAATCTTTGCTGTGTTGATCCATTGACCCCTGTTGTCATGGCTATAACCGGCTTGAAGAGATCCTTGTTTTCAAATACATCTTGTTTTTCTAATCACTATTTGTTTGAGTGTCTCAGAAAATACAAGTCTAAAAGTTATTTGAATTCTTTTATAATGACTATTGGAAAGGATCTCAGTTTGGCTAAGAAGAAACTAGACTGTCTCAGAATGAAAATGTGCAAAGGAGTTCGTCTGAGAAGAGTAAAAGTTAAAGGCTTAGCTCATCAAAGGCAGTTGAGTGAAAGAACCATTCCCTCTGAATTGTCATCCAAGCATGAAGTGTGTTTCATGATGAAGTCTGCTTTCAAAGTAATGGATACATGTCTATGGTATCTTGACAGTGGGTGCTCAAGACACATGACTGGAGACCAATCTCTCTTCAAGATCTTTAAGCCTAAGAAAGGTGGCAATGTGACTTTTGGTGATGGAAGCAAGTCACAAATTAAAGGGAAAGGAATCATATCTCTACCAGGACTGCCAGACATTGCAAATGTTCTTTATGTAGAAGGTCTAAGGGTGAATCTATTGAGCATAAGTCAGATATGTGATCAAGACTTCATGGTACTATTCTCAAAGGGAAAGTGTCTTGTCATGGATGAGTCTGGAAAGAAGCTCATTAGTGGGGTTCGCACTCTGGACAACTGCTATGGATTGGTTCCTGATGCTGATATAGTGTGCAATAGCATTCGTTTGCCTAATAAAGATCTATGGCATCAACGAATGGGACATGCTAGTTACAAGCATCTATCCATTGTATCTAAGCATGAATCAGTCTTGGGGATACCAAAGCTTAGTAGAATAAGCAATGTGGTGTGTGGACCATGTCAGCTTGGGAAACAGACGAAAGCTAAGCATCCAGGCACTCAGACATCAGCTACCTCCAGACCATTGGAGCTTTTGCATTTAGATCTTATGGGTCCAACCAGAACCAAGTCTCTTGGTGGTAAGAGATATATCATGGTTGTGGTAGACGACTTCACTAGATACACTTGGGTCATCTTACTCCGATCCAAGTCTGATGCTTCTGAGCACATTGAGTCTTTGTGCACAAGACTGCAAAATGAAAAGAGCTTAAAGATTGAACAAATTTGAAGTGACCATGGTAAAGAATTCGAGAACTCATACATGGAGTCTTTCTGCATAAGATCAGGTATATCTCAAGAGTTCTCTGCTCCTATTACGCCTCAGCAGAATGGTGTGGTAGAAAGAAAGAATAGGGTTATTCAAGAGATGGCCAGAGCCATGTTGCATAACAAAGATGTGGCTCAAAACTTATGGGGAGAAGCCGTAAACACTGCATGTCATACGGTTAATAGGGTGTACTTCAGACCCAGTACCAAAAAGACTCCCTATGAGTTATGGAAAGGAAGAAAGCCAAATGTGAAGTATTTCAGAATATTTGGAAGCACTTGCTTCATCCTTAAGGATAGATAGAATGTGGGAAAGTTCGACTCTCGAAGCGATGAAGGCATATTTCTGGGATACTCGTCCACAAGCAAGGCTTATCGGGTATACAACAAGAGAACTCTGAAGGTAATGGAAACAGTAAATGTGGTCATTGATGAGTCTTCAGATTCCAGTTTTGAGAAAGGCATTGAGGAACTCTCTAAAGAAATTCTTCCTCCTGAGCCTAGGGAAGTTCAAGATATTGCTGAACCAGAACCTGTGTCCCCAAGTACTCCTAGTATTATGGAAGACTCTGCAGATGCTCCTACTTCACCAGATTCTGAGTCTCATGAAGAAAAAGGACCCTCCTCTAGAATCAAATTAAATCATCCTCTTGAAGTTATTGTGGGAAACATGAATGAACTCACATTAAGGAAACGTACAGTTGATAAATATGTTGCTAACTTTGTGTCTTATTCTTGCTATTTGTCACAGGTTGAACCCAAGAAAGTTGAGGAAGCATTACAAGATGAAAGTTGGGTCGAAGCAATGCATGATGAACTACTTCAGTTTCAGAGGAATGATGTTTGGACTCTAGTACCTAGACCAGAAGGTGAACACATCATCGGTACAAAGTGGATATTCTGCAACAAGACTGATGAAGAAGGCAATGTGATTCGCAACAAGGCTCGACTTGTGGCTCAAGGATACTCGCAAATGAAAGGAGTAGACTATGATGAAACATTTGCCTCAGTTGCCTGAATGGAGTCAATCAGAATTCTGCTTGCCCTAGCATGTCAGCTAAATTTCAAACTCTATCAGATGGATGTAAAGACTGCCTTTTTGAATGGGTTGCTCAAAGAGGATGTCTATGTGGCTCAACCAAAAGGATTCATTGATCCACACTTTCCAGATCATGTGTTGTACCTTAAAAAAGCACTTTATGGGTTGAAGCAAGCTCCTAGAGCCTGGTATGATAGACTCACACAATATCTAGTGTCACATGGGTTCACAAGAGGAAAGGCTGATCAAACTCTCTTCGTCAAAAAGGAAGATGGTGAGTTGATGGTTGCTCAAGTCTATGTTGATGATATCATCTTTGGGTCGACTAAGGATGAACTTGCTCATGGCTTCTCAAAACTCATGCAAGCCGAGTTCGAGATGAGTATGATTGGAGAGTTGACTCACTTCTTAGGATTGCAGATTCGCCAACAAGATTCAGGTATATTCCTTTCTCAATCTAAATATGCTAAGAATCTTGTGAAAAAGTTTGGTTTGGAATCTGCAAGTTCTGTTAGAACCCCTATGAGCCCAAATGTTAAACTCACTGTAGACTTGTTAGGTAAGAGTGTTGACCCCTCTCTTTATAGAAGCATGATAGGTAGTCTTCTTTACCTTACTGCTAGTAGACCTGACATTAGTTACAGTGTTGGAGTGTGTGCTAGATATCAGGCTAATCCCAAAGAATCCCACATGACTGCTTTAAAACGAATTATAAAGTATGTCAAAACCACTGCTGAGTTCGGTGTGTGGTATAGCAAGGACACTAATGGTGTCTTAGCTGGGTACTCTGATGCTGATTGGGCTGGTAATGCTGATGATAGAAAGAGTACTTTGGGGGGTTGTTTTTATATGGGTAACAATCTTGTCTCTTGGATGAGCAAAAAGCAGAACTCCATCTCTTTATCCACTGCATAAGCTGAATACATCGCTGCCGGTAGCTGCTGCACCCAACTCCTCTGGATGCAAAAACTCCTTCATGATTATGGTATTTGTCAAGAGCATCTCACTATTTACTGTGACAATACCAGTGCCATAAATATCTCTAAGAACCCGGTTCAGCATTCTCGAACCAAACACATAGAGATTCGACATCACTTCATTAGGAAGCTTGTCGAAGATGGTACTCTCACTCTTGAGTTTATCCACACAAATGATCAGAAGGCTGACTTATTCACCAAACCTCTTGACAGCAAACGTTTTGAATTCCTTCATCAAAACATTGGTGTCATCTCCATGGATTGATCTCCTTCTCTTGTCCCTTTTCATCATGCATTTGCATCTAGTTTTATGCTTTGCTGTGTTTAACATGTTTTGTGTGTTTACTTTTAGTTTTGTTTATTTTGAAAAAAAAAATGAAAAATTGAAAAATACAAAAATAGTGTGTGTTTTGTGTACTTTGGTACTTGTGTACCTTGGATGGCCATTGAAACAAAGTTTTCTAAACTTTGTATCTCTTGTAGCTTAGATGAGCATCTCTATGCACAACTAAGTAAGTGAGCTTTGTGGCTCTTGTTTGTGATGAGTAAGATTAAGTTATCTCTTAAAACTTAACATTCATATCACTCTTTTTTACGGGTAGGACTAGAAAATCCTAAGAGAAAGGCATAAATAACTATCTCACCACTGTTGCCCGCCAATCATAATATGACACCTATATGCTTCGGCATAGCAAAAGTGCAGTGTCAAAGACATTCGTATGCTTCGGCATAGCCAAAGTGCGATGTCAAATGCTTAACATCTTGGGTATTTCTTTTCTCTCTTTTATATGCCCATGTATGATATGCTAAAATAAAAGAAAATCAAAAGCAAAAAAATCAAAAATGCTTTAAATATGGTTGCAAGCGTGTATTCTAGGAGATGTGGGAGTTATAGGATGTACCTCGAAGGTGATAGTCCCCATCAAACAGTTATGATTGTGTGTGAGTTAAAGTTATTTTCTCATATCTCAGATCGTCATAACATGTATACACATATGCTATCTTGCGATGTTTTTCACACAAAACACGCAATATTCTTTTCTACTTTTGATACATGTGCAGGTACAATGTGATTTGGCCATCACAAAGGTTTTACATGTGCTAATGTATGCTCACTAAACCATCTTAACTTGTTTTTGAAAAATAAAATTGGTTAGACTTGTTTAGTGTGTGTGTGTGTTTTTGAGGATCTATGTGCTAAATTTTTGATTGAGAGATGATTTTGAGAGTTTTATATGTTGAGTGGATCTTTGGTTGAGGTGTATGTTGGATTGCATTCATGTCTGTGGTTTTCTCCTCTTAAAAAAATTGCTTTTAACTGCTGGCTTGACACCTCCTCGACACCTCCTCGATACCTGGTTATCTGTCGAGCTTCTCAAGCCTTTTCTTATCGCAATCTCGACACCTGTCTCGACACCTGGTGGATCGATCGAGAAAGTTCCTGTCTTCTCGATACCTCATCGATACCTGGTCGATCGATCGAGCTTCTGTTCTTTGAAACTTGTTCTTACACGTCGACACCTCTCGATACCTGTAGCTGTCGATGGCTGAATCCTCGACACCTTACTCAACAGCTTCCTCGATACCTCTCGACACCTCAGCTGTCGAGATTTACTGAGGTGTCTATATAAAGCTCAATCTCGATTTTTCTCTCATTCACTCGATCTCTCTCGATCTGTCCGAGGTAGTTCATCTCCCATTCACCCTTTTCTCACTCAAATCTTCAAACCCACTTCATTTTCGATCTTCCCTTTGTTTCAATCACTTGGTAAGATCATTTTTCCCTTCCTTTTTCATGCATTTCATGTTTTGAAACCTAGTTTTTGGGATTTTTGAAATTTTTTTGGGGTTTTTCAAAATTGATGAGTTTTTCTTAAAATTTTGGGTTGGGTTTTCACTTAAATGTTTTCAAAATGTCATACATTGCATTTCATTTGCATTAGAATGATATTTACATGCATTTAGATGTATGCTCTATGTTTGTGTGCTGGTAGGATTGGATTGGGCTGAGCCCATGATGCCTTTTGATTTGCATGTCACATGTTCATGCATTCCCATGCATACGTATTTTTTTGTTCAATATATTTGATCTATTTGAACTGTTTTGGGACTTTTCTGATTGTCTCCCTCTTTATCTCTTTCTCATTCTTTTACGTTAGTAGTGTCTATGGCACCCAAACGTAAATCCACTCTGGCTCGGAACCTTCTGCGTTCTGGAGCTTCCTCTTCTTCTGACTCTGCTCCTCTTAACCTTCGGTTCCGTGATGGAGATGCCCACAAGGCATTTTCAGAGAACTTTTCTCGACGAGGTGTTCATTCGGAACGCCAAGTCATTCTGGCGGACTTCGCCGATACTGACCTTCCCTCTGTCATTCACAGTAGGGGATGGGAGTCACTGTGTGACGTCCCGGTCACTTGCCCTCTCGTGCTGATTCAGGAGTTTTACTCCAACATGCACGGGATAGATCGTTCAGTACCTCTCTTTTTCACTCGCGTTCGAGGTGCGTGCATCCCTGTCACACCGCAGCTAGTTGCAGATGTGCTTAGGGTTCCTAGGATAGATTTTCCTGATTACCCTTCCTGTGAGCATCTGAGGACTGTGTCCAAAGATGAGCTCATTTCTGCCTTTTGTCAGCGCCCAGCTGATTGGGGAGAGCATCAGTACACATCATGTAGGCCTTTTGCTAAAGATCCTAGATTTCTTAACATGGTGATGACTTTTGTACTCCATCCTCTCTCTCTCACTACAACTCCATCACAGAGCCTCGTGCTCGATTTTTGTTATCTCTATTAGAGCATCTTACTATAGATTTTCCTTCTCACTTTATTCTTTCTATTATAGATGTTCATCTTGACTCGACGTCCCGTGATAAGCTCATCTTTCCTTCCGCTATCACGAGGATCTTACGCCATTTTTCTATTCCCTTTCCTGTGTCCGACCACTTCACACACATTTGTGCCATAGATGCCACTACCGTAAAACGTAGTGAGGTGTAGTTTTGGTCGCGACAGACGGATTCCACTCTTCCCTCCCGTTCAGCTCCATCCAGATCAGCTCCATCTACATCTGCTCCTTCTTCCTCTACGGGTGATGTATCTCTAGGAGACATTATGGCGCAGCTGCAGTGCATGGACACTCGCCTTGATACACTCTCCGCTGAGTTGTATCAGGTGAATATTCGTGTTGGTCGTATTGCACGACGACAGGCGACCATGGGTGGTTTTGCTTCAGAGGCTACTCCTTCACCACCTACTCCAGCAGCTTCAGATTCTGAGGATGAGGATGTTGATGATGATGATGATGATGATGATGGAGATGCTAGCTCTACTGATGAGATGTCTACATGACACTCTACCCTTTGTCACTCGTGACAAAAAGGGGAAGTAGTTTTGGGTTATGAGAGTAGTCGTCTTAGGGGGAGAGTTAGTATAGGACATTTTGATAGGGGGAGTGTTGATATTTTGAGGGATGTAGTGAGGTTTTGATGTATCTTTTCTTTCATATTCTTTATAGATACATTGATATTGTATATGAGGTCTTTTGACTAGTTTTACATACATTGTACTTATTTTTCTTTATATACGTGGATGTATGTTTCTTTCACCTCTCTCTCCATGTGTTGTTTCTTCTCTATCTTTATACACATGTTCTTTATACTTGTATGCAATCTATTATTTCTGTTTCACACAAGATGCCTTGATGAGTTTTGTTTAAAGTGTTTTAGAAATACAGGTTGTCAAAGTCTACTTGCCACAAACTCTCTTCTTGCAAAGTTTTTCAAGAGTTTGTGTTAGGATAGATTTTATTGTATTCAACAAGTGAATATGAGTTAAGTGATTTATGACTTCTCTCATATGTTCATTTGTTTGTTGTGGTTTTGTCACGGATTGCCAAAGGAGGAGATTGTTAGGACATATGTGTTTTCACTTGTGTAGAACATATGTCACTTATTTATGTAAATTGGCTAATCCTTTGACAAAACGCACTCTACTTGTAATTGGGTAGTTCTAGGTGTTTTTAATACTTCAAGAAACAAGGTTTCAATGTCAAGTGTTGAAGTCATCAAGTCTGTCCAAGAAAAAGCAAGCTGAAGTGCAATTTCATTAAAGCTCGACACCTGCTCGATAGCTACCTCGACACCTGCTATCTGTCGAGATTTATAATTTCAGATTTTCTGATCCGATTTCCTTGGGATCCGTGAATATGCTTTTGGGCCTTCTTTTCTTCTAACCCTAAACATATAAAAGGATTGTTTTAAGAGCCGTCAAATTGTACACAAGTTGCAAAAGCATTGAGCAATCTCTGTTCAAGAAAATTGTGATCAAAAGACGAAGTTCTTGACCTAGTTCATCTTCTCTGAAGAAGTTGCTGTGTATTTGCACCAAAGGGTTTTGTAATCAAGCATCTTCCTGTTATTCATCATATAGGATGAACTGAAGAACTTTGCAGCCAACCTCTCCTCCTTAGTTGGTGTTTAGAAGTCGCGTACTGGGATCCGCGCATTCGTTAGTCACGTACTTGGGAGTCATGCATCAAAGGTGGAAACTGTCGCTACAGATCAAGTCCAATTGGGTATTAGGGTAAGGGTTCAACTGTAGGTTGGTAAGGTGCTTGGGATTCCTTTACTTGTAACCGCTTGATTTGATAATAGTGGAGTTTCGGGAGTGGTGACCTGAAAATCACCTGGTGGGGTTTTTGCCGTTAGGGTTTTCCCCATTCGTAAACAAATCACCGTGTTATTTAATTTCCGCCGCATATTTAGTTTTTGGTGATTTGTTTGTGCTTCCACGCAATTGCATGATTAATTGATTAATTAATAACTTGGCTAATTAATTAATTGGTATAATCACATGGGGTCATTCAGATTGTGGCCTATCAATACATAATATAATACATAACATCATACAATAGGATTAAGGGCACTAATCCCAACAAAAACTTGGTGATGACTCCTTTTCTCCACCTCGATCCGCTCAATTGAGGTGTACTCCCTAAAGGATACCAACGTGCGCTGGCTCCCACACCCGACTGAGCGTGTCCAAGGAAGAGTACAAGTATGCAAGACAGGCTTGCCCCCAGTTGGCCTCTCGAGCCTCCCCAAAGTTTCAGAAGAGGGCTAGCCACCTCAGAGATACCGTCTACCCTCCATTGGCAAAGAGATATGCCCCTAAAAGGTACAGTAAGAAGGCCCTAGCCATCCCGGCACAGTCGTGAACTATCACCTATGGGAGAGGCTTGTAATCCATCTCAATGTCAAAATTACGGATCATCTTGATGGTGTACCTTCTCCTGAGTAATTCTATGCCCAGCCGAGTATCTGACTCAACCTCCAAGTTTTTGAGAGCCCCATATCGCACCTAAGGCTGGTCATGAGGAGTCATATTCATCTCCTTATCAGCAATGTGGAAGGTGTGGGTAGTGTCCCACCACCTCTTAGCCAGAGACTGCACTAAAAAGGCACTAGTAAATCTCTCTGGTAGTAAGTGGATGATCGACTCAAAGCTTACTGCACGAATGTGGGCCTTTGTCTCCACAATAAGGACCTTACACCATGCCACCACACTATTAGTGCCTCCCTTACCTGAAAATAGGCCAAGTTTACAAAAGGATGAAAATAGGGTGTTAGATTTGCATTTGGATAAGAAACAGATGAAACAGGAGTTAAAATAGGGTTTCTATCTGGCAACATACACACGCAGGCCTGTGTCTACGTACGCATGCACCAGGTACACGTATGCAGGTTGGAAACCGCGTGCGTATGAACTCAAGAATAGATATGCGTACTCATGAACAGGCCCACGTACGTATAAAAATTGGCTGTGCATGCATGAACACAAGCCGCGTACGCAGGCTCGAATCCGTGTAAGCATATACATAGACAGGGAGTCATTCTTTGACATTTTCAAGCATGGTTCAATCAAAACTCATCCTAAACATGTTCCTACCCCTTTTAAGGTGTTAAGTTTTCATCTAAACCCATCCCACCACAAAACCTAAGCATTTACATGTCCATAAAAAGATTAAAACAGAAGAACAAAGGAAAAAAAAACTTGAAAATAAGAAAATTTTGAAAAACTTACTGATCTAGCCCTTGCAGCCTCTAAAAAATGATCTTATGGCCTGTATGTCAATGGAGGGGACTTATTCAGCATGATGTAGACACCGCATTTTGTACCCCTTATGACTCAGGTCCCCATTCCCCAATGATGCTTAAACTTTAAGGCCCAAGGCCAGTTTAGGGCCCAATCAAATGTTAAATTGACTTGAGGAGTGTTAAAATGGAAAATATAACCTTTTAAATGAGAAAAAATCTATTTTTGGAAATAAAATGACCAAAGTGGCCCTCGGTCCACATATGTGGGCAGCGGCTTGCACATGTAAGCCAAAACATGCATACACAAACACACTCCTACATATGGAGCTAGAGTTTCAGAAACATAAAAAATGGAAGTTTTCTGCAACAACGGCTGAGGTTTATAATGAACCTCACATCGTCTGGGAGCCATTCCAAACCCTATTTTTTCGACTATATAAAGCCTTACATGCTACATTTTTAAAACACAAAGATGTAAGGTTGAATTCATTCCATCACATGTTGGCTTTATTCCGTGCCAAATTTTCTTGTAATTTAGCAATTAGATGCCCTGTATTTAGGTGGGAATTATGTAAGGGTTGTGTGTGAGAGAGTGTGAAGAAATTCAAGAATGTGTGCATTTGGAGGTTTCTCGCGAGTGACTCGCAACTGGAAACTCACCATATTTCACACATGTGAAGCATGTAGGAAGCTGAAGGGTCACGAAAGCTAGAGCGCTACAGGAAAAAAAGTACAGTCTGGCCTGTTAGTTATCTAGCGACTCAAACTCGCAAGACTGAGTCGCTAGAATGTCCTGTTATGCAGAAAAATGACCTTTCATATTCCTCACGTACACTACTATAAATACCCTTATACCCACAAAATGTAGAGAGCTTCCAGAGTGAATTTTGAGAGAAAAACCCTAAAGAAAACCAAGATTGACTCATCCACAATCTTAGACATATGATTCTCCGAATTCTTCTACTCTTACCCTCTCCATTGACATATCCTTGAAAGGTACATTTGCCAAATCCTTATCTCTCCATATCCATATAAGTGAGGAGGTATTTTGGTGTTTGGTAAGTAGTTCGGAGATGACCAATTCACTTGGTTGATGCAATGGGCTTATTGCAGGATCCGAGAAGCTAAAGAAGACATGGTTAGGCTTAACCTTGTTGGAGCAAGAAGCTTGGAGGGCTTAGGTGCATTAGGTAGATTAGGCTTGGAGGGTCTATTGCTATTCGTGTATCCCGACTTTATTCTTTAGTGGATCATTTTACTGCTTGGAGGGCCGCAGAGAGTTTTTTTGTCGAGTTCTTCGGTTTCCTCTTCGATAACACGTGCCAGTGTTATCCTTGTGTTTGCATCTCTCTGACCCTTACTCTTTACCTTTAATTGTTGCTGTGTTGTGATTGATTATGGTGTAGAGTTGTTTATTTGTTTGGGTTTTTGCTTATACCTATTATTCCGCACATCTATTGTTTGGGTATAAGCTTGTGTTGGATAAATTTGAAATTGGGGGTCTAAATATTCATTAGTGTTTTACACACTATTTGAACTTCCAACAGAAATCCTACAAGAAAAATACAAGATTCACTAGAAAATAGTGAATCAAAAGGGAGTTTTTCACAAAATACCCTCAAGTCAATTTTATTTGATTAGGACCTTTTCTGGCCCCAATCTTTCTAGGTTAACGTTGCTAATCACTTTCTTATTGGTTTGTGAATAGACTTGACTGAGGGGAACGGTCAAAATCAAGCTGGGAAAGCTTTCGTGTGAGGTATCTAGTCTAAACTTTTCCTTTTCCTTTCTTTTATTTTCTGCCTTTGAATCTTCTTGTTTGCTTTGGTTGTTTGTTAGAACATGTTTTAATATGCTTTTCTAGATTAGGTTTACATTTTTGTATGCTTAAAATGCATATTAGGTTGTTAGAATTTCTGTTTTGAGGTTCTACCCTATTTCTGTGTTGTTAGGTTTTCTGGGCAAGGACTTGCTTGCGCATGCAGGCTTGATTATGCGTACATAGGCCTGTTCTTGTGTATGTGAGCCACTGCCCAGAAACCCTAATTTTTATTTGTCTGTTTTGTTTCTACTTTCACATGTTGTCCTGTTTAGTTTCTTTTTTGTGTTTTGCACTTCCAAAGTTTCTATTTCACATGTTTGTTTGTTTATTTACTATCATATGTTTAGATTAGGGTTTCTTAGTTTTAATGCCATACCTTTCATTCACATGTCCATGCATTAATACCATAGGTGTTGTGTTGCTGAAAGGTAAGTGAAGGTAAGTCATGCATCTGTATGAACACACATTTGATGATGTATGTTGTTTGAATGTTTTTTTTTATGTCCAATTGTATGCTTTATATGATTTTGTAATTGTCATGATGCTTGGCTGCCATGATTGGGTTGCTTCCTTGTTTTAAGATGTATGATAGGATTTCACATGCTAGGGTTTCTCATATGTGTTTGGGTTAGTCTCTCTTTTATTTAAAGGTAGATATGTATGTGTTTAGGGATGAATGATGCCATGTTGTATGCTTCAATGTATGCAAGTGTGTGTGTGAGTTAGAATACAAGTATTGAACATGTTTTTAATGAGGTTAAGATGTAAGACACAATGATGGGAGGCCAACCTTAGGGTTGGGTGATCTTGGATACCTAACACCTTCCCAAGAACATACCGAAACTCCGAACCCATATCTCTGGTAGTAAAATCAATGGTCCTTCCTCGAGGGGACGCTATATATATGGTTCCTAGACTATTGTAAAAACTAGGTGGCGACTCCCCCCTCTATGCCCAAATCTAACTACTCCATTCCAACGTGAGATTGAAGGCATCACTAGAGAGCACGTAAGAGGTTTTCTTGGTTTTGGACTTGGGTGCCATGGAGAAGATGGGAGAGTTTGGACTTGAAGGCATCATTAGGGTTCCAAAAGCTATGAAAGGAAGGTTTTCTACATTAAAGACTAAAGTTTGGAATGAATCCAACATCGCCTGAGAGCCATTCCAAACCCCCATTTTTCAACTATATAAAGCCTTGCATGGTATATTTCAAAAGCACACCGAAAATTCTAAGGGAAAACCTAAGATTCACTAGAAGTAGTGAATAAAAAAGGGAGTGTTTCACAAAACATTCTCAAATCAATTTTCTTTTGATTGGGACCTTTTTTGGTCTTGATCTTTAAAGTTTAAGATTACTAATTACTTTTGTAGTTGATTGTGAATAGATTGAATGAGGGGAACGATCAAAATCAAGCTTGAAAAGCTTATTGTTTGAGGTATTAGGTTCTAAAATTTTCCTTTTCATTTCTTCTTTTTATGATGTTTTAATCTGTTTTCTTGCGTTTTTATATGTTAATATGTTGGTTTAATTTAGGTTTGTGTAGTTTTTATGTTTTAAAGTATGCTAGGTTGTTAGATTTACAATTTTAAAGCTTTGCTTTGGACTTTTGCATTTCTGTTCTAGGTTTGGGTTTTTGAGCATGTCTGTGTATGCTTGTTTCCTGCATGTGCACGGAGGTTCGAAGTATGTGTACGCATACAACTGGCCTGTGTATGCAGGCCTATGTATACGAATGCACTCGTGCTTAGAAACCCTAATCTAGGTTTTCTACTTCTATTTCTTTGTTTCTTTTACATGATATGCTTATGTTTTTTCCATTTTTTTTATATTGTTGAGTTTTCTGTCTCTCCGTTTGTTTGTTTTCTCATCCTTAACAAGTTAGATTAGGGTTTCCTTTTTATTCTTGTTTTGATACCATGAACATGCATTAATATGATCATGTATTGATGCCATAGGTGCTGTGATGCAATAGGATAAGAGAGGTAAGTCATGCATTCACATGATTATGCATTTTATGGATGATGAACATGTTTGTTATTGTTTGGGTACCATACTTAGATGTTTGTGTTATGTTTGATGTCAATACCTTGTTGCCATGCCTATGGTTTCTACCATGTTTGGTTGATGTTCTGGATAGATGTATGCTAGGTTTGGTATGAGAAGCATGATAGATGTATGTTAGGGTTTGGGATGAAATTCCATGTTGTATGCTTAGATGTATGCTAGTGTGTGAGTGAGTTTAAGATGCAATATGGAACATGTCTTTAATGAGATTAAGACATAAGACACAATGAGTGGAAGCTGACCCACGGGTCAGGCGACTTTATGTGCATAACACCTTCCCAAAATCATACCTATACTATGAACCCATACTTTAGTAGTAAGATCAGTCATTCCACATAAAGGCGCTATATACATGGTTCCTAGACCATAAAACTAGGTGACGACTCCTTTTCTCCACCCCGGACCACTCGGCCGAGGTGTACTCCCCAAAGGCCCAATCACATGTTGTGCCCACTGTTGTGTCTCTAGGTGGTGTAGACTTCAGAAAATTAGGTTTTTTGAGCGAAAGACATAGGAATCAAGGTCAACTTATGTGGGGAGCAAGTTGAATTGAAAAGGGAATAAAATCTGGAGGTTCTGGCATTTAGTTCCAGATCCTCCAGATCTTTTCCTTTTTTGTTTTCAATTTGGACTTGATTTCCTCTTAATTTTGACTTCATTTTCTGATTTTCTTAGTCCTCAAGGTTAGCAAATTAATTCCAAATAGGTCTAATTAATTAATTATTTTTCTAATTAATCAATTTCTGCCTATTTTGTCAGGAATCAATAAATGCTTTGACTTGGATTAAATTTGGTGCATGCAATCTTAGGATTCAAACTTAACTAAAAATATACCAGTTAGAATTAAAAGATCATAATCGCCTATGGTCGGGACTGGTTTCATGCAAATGCACTTTACCGTTGAAACTTGTTTCTTTGATATCTTTTAATCTGATGTCTGATTAATACTCATGAATTGTTGTTTTGGTTGTTAGGACCTCTAGATTTGTTTTATGAAAAGCATTTGGAGATCAAACAATCAAAGTTACAATATTTCCTTGGAGATAGGAGATGTTGGTAATGTCCAATGCAATGTAATGAGGTTAAATAGGAGATGCAAAATGGGGTGTCTACAATTTCAAATAATCTAGCTTTCAATTTTTAAAAATAAGCTAATTTTTAACTTTTTATGTCACATTATACAAATTAGTTACCAGAAATAAGTAATTCCCAAAGGGCATACATCACCATCATATTGGCATAGCCACCCGCATGACCCTTCAAGGCTATGATTTCATTTAGTTTTTGATTTTCCTTTTCTATACATATTTAATTTAACTTAATACTTAATGGTACAATAAACAAAATCAAAAAAGAAAAAATTAATGTCTTAATAGTACAGTTGGACCACCCTTTTATTTTGTTAATAATGTCTTTTAATTTTTACTTAATAGAATTTTATTTATGCAAGTTTAGAGTATAAAATTATCATATATTGTGTCTTTGACAGACCTTTTTTTTTTTTTTTTTCCTATACTTTAAAATTTATTTAGTTTAGTTAAATAATAATTTTCTATTATATACCGTGTTTCATTTATTTGTAATGTTTTTCAATATAAAAGTCTACTAGAAAAAATCTATTTGGATATGAAAAACTGCTCATCTCCAAAAAGATATTTGGATGAATTCGTTACTAGAAACAAAGTACAATAGATTTTATTTTTTTTTCCAGAATTAATATCCATGAAATCCTTTTTGAGTGAATTAGCCACGTTATCAAATAAAAATAAAATTTTGATAGACCTTGGATAGTAATTAATTAATAATTTTGTATCTCAAAACGTAAGAAAAATAGATTTTTAACATAAAAAAAGGGGAATTGCATTTTACATCCTAAACTTACAACCGCAAATTTTTGGAATGTATGAATAGCATCCTAAATTATAACCTGTGTTTCACTTTGCACTCTACCGTCAATTAGACTATTAACTTGAATGAAAAATCCTTTCACGTGTGACTCATGTGACCTTTGCATACATGGCACAACATGAAAAGACTGAATTGCCCGTCTTCAATCTCTTAAAACAAAGATTACATGGCACCACAATGGTTAAATTTGCTAAACAATTATTATTATTATTATTATTATTTTTAAGGATTGAAGAGGAAAATTCGATCTTTTCATGTTGTGCCACATATGCAAAGATGATGTGAGTCGCACATTACATGATTTTCCGTCCTAACAAAGATTACGTAATGCCACAGTCTTACATGATATGTTTTTTCATCCAAGTTAATAGTCTAATTGACGTTAATGTGAAAAGTGAAACACGGATTATAGTTTAATATAATAATCATGCATTCTGAAAGTTTAGGATGTAAGTATAAATGTGTGTATAGTTTAGGGTGATAAAATGTAATTTTACTTTAAAAATTAATATCAAAACTTAAATAACTATAATTTAATTAATATTAAAATGCTTAGAAAGTATGCCTTTAGGCCCAAAATACATTTATTAGTCGGCCCTACTCACGTCGCTTCTTCCTTCTCTTCATCACTTTGTTACTGCTGCTTCTTTGTCTTAGTTATAAGTTTGAGCTGTGTCCTTACACACTCAATTTTGCACACAATCTTGCACACACACAAAAAGAACTAATACACGATTTCAATTGTTTTTTATTTTTTGGTGTGCAAGAAAATGTGTATTAGTATGTGTGTAACAAACCCATTTTAAATTTTTACCAATTCCATTTTCTTGTTTTATTTACCACTGAACCTCTGTCCCAACTTCAACAGGTGAAGGATTGAATCTTGACTTAGAAGAAAGTGTGAAAAGTATGAACCTTTTTTAAGGTTTTGTCTTTTTCATAGCTCTGTCTTTATCTCCATCCCATTTTAAAATTCTTTTCATAAGACGCTGGTTCTGTGCTTTCTGACTTTGCAAGCTTGTTAGAGTTTTGATGTTGGGTTAAAACTTAAAATATTATGTGAAAATCGTATTGGTTTAGCTAGTATTCTTATTAAAAGTTCTAGCATATGTAACCATTGGGATAAACAAAGTCAAATTGCCGGTGGGTTGAATCCAGGATTACCCCCGAGTGAAAAGTATGAGCCATTTTTTCAAAATTTTTAGGGTTTTGTCTTTTTCATAGCTCTGTCTTCATCTCCATCCCATTTTAAAATTCTTTTCATAAGACTCTGGTTCTGTGCTTTTTGACTTTGCAAGCAGAGTTAGAGTTTTGATGTAGGGTTAAGACTTAAAATATTATATGAAAATCTTATTGGTTTAGCTAGTATTCTTAAAAGTTCTAGCATATGAAACTGATGATGCCGAAAATCTCACCAGTGAGTTGCACAATGCTTGTACGCTCGGAACTACACCTGCACAACAAAAAGGAGAAGACCTAACAGAGAGCACCGGTGTGGTGCCGGCCAAATACCCTCCGAAGGTCAAGTTAGGGTTTGTTTCAACTCTAGAGTGCTAGAGAGGGGTTAATTGTGCGTACTTTGATTTGTGAGGGCATTGGGGCTTTTATAGTAGTAGAGGGTTGACCTTTCTTCCTTGGAGCAGAAGTCTTTTCCATATAGGAATCTATGTGAACGTAGATTGCGGAGTCCTTTCCTTATAGGACTCTATAATTGGGCGTGGTGGCCAAGTAAAAGATTTTATGTACCCGTCGGCCTCTCAACCGTCGGCTTTCCTTTTACAACAATGAAGGGCCGTCAGCTTTTTGGACAATTAGCCCTTCAAGCACGACCAAGGATGTCATTTCCGTCGACCCGCATAATATCCGTCAGCTTCAATATCCGTCACTATTGGTACCGTCAGCCTGAGTATAGGCTGACGGGTACTGCTGTGATTTATTCCTTATCAGAAACCATTGGGATGAACAAAGTCAAGTTGCATGTGGGTCGAACCCAGGATTAGCCCCGTGTGAAAAGTATCAGCCATTTTTTCAAAAATTTTAAGGTTTTGTCTTTTTCATAGCTCTGTCTTTATCTCTATCCCATTTTAAATTTTTTTTCAAAATGTACGTTTTTAGACTCCTTAAACACAAACAGATTAACCTAGTTATTTAGCCTAATGATTAACTTAGGTAAATTATTCAGATCTAGGTTAACACAAGTAAATCATATCATTGAAATAATGCGGAAAATAAATAACACAACGATATGATAATCCAGGAAAACCAAACTAGTAAAAAATACCTAGGGAGGATTTAACCTAGCTATCCTTAAGGTAAAACAAATCCACTATGAAAGAATTGAAGTTTTACAATAGCGACTTAGACCACTAACATCCTATTGCTACCTCAAGTAGAAACTTACTACCACGACCACGTGACAGCTCCGAGTTCACGGACTAGTTCTTTGTTGGATTCACAGCAACCACAAGTACTCCCACTTGTGTTTTCTTTAAGCTCTTTCTGCAGCAATTGAAGTGGTCACCAAGCTCTCGACATTAATTTTGAGATTAGAAACCCTAAGTATGTATGAAGGCAAACACCTCTAGATCTCACAAGAGATTTATACACACAACATAAACAACAACAATAAAATGTGGTTAGGGTTTTTCCTTTTATACTTAAGCCAAAACATAAAACCCTACACGTCATACGGGCTTGGGCTTGAGTTGGAAAATTTTGTAGAAAAACAATCTGTACGAGCTTCGATCGATCGAGCCTTGCAGATTTACATAATAAATCCTACAGTACACTCGATTCCAACTTTACAAATAAATACACTTTGAGCAGCCTAATTCTAGACTCTACGTTTTGATCATGGTTTGCCAACATTACACATTAAAGCTCTAATACATTTAGATCCTAAATCCTTAGAACCTAACAAACTCCCCCTTTGGCAATCCATGACAAAACACATAACAAAACAAAATGCTCAAAGTTACAGAAATAGCCCATTATAATATAATTGCCCAACAAAGATAATTCAACCTAACTACTATTTATCAGTTGCAAGTGTAGACAGCAGCACGACTGAATGAACCTGTATATTCCTGTAACACTTAACAAACACATAAACGCATGTGTGGAAAATACAAGTAAAAAAAAATAAATTCTTGATTTCACATAAGACAAAATAAAAGACATATATCATGAATAACCTCATAAATATAAATCAATAATCAATGTAGCACAATGTGAAATACGAATAGAAATAAAACAATAATGTCTCCCCCTATCACATACAACTCATAAAAAATAGAGACATCATGAGCCAAAAAAGAAGTACAATGTGAAGCACCTAGATACAATCTAAAGCTCCAAAGCTCCAAAACAACAAAAATCTCCCCCTATCTCCATCCATATGTACTCCCCCTTTTTGTGACGAATTGCCAAAGGGCAATCAAGACTCATCATCAAAAGGAGGTGGCGGAGGTAACTGTCTAAAACTCGCCAACTCTGCACGCAATGCCTGAAACTCCATGAGAATGTCCATCAAAAGCTGACCATTAGCTGCTTGAACGATCATGATAGTGTCCAACATACGACGAATGCCAGAATCATCCGAAGTAGAAGGTGGAGGAGTAGCAGCAGCAATCGGATCAACATATGCATCAGCAGGCGGATCACCTATAGAAGGAGGAGAAGGAGGTGCAACACCCAAAGAAGAATCAACTCTAGGGCGTTTAAAGCTAGCTCTCATCTGAGCAGCTCTCTGCCTAAGGAAGGTGGCACCTGTGGGAGCTATAATATGTACGGGCTCAGAAGCAGGAAACTCATCTAAACCTAAATGTAATAAAATCCAATGAATAAAAATCGGAAAGAAAAGAGCATGAGCAGAAGAACTACTCCTATGAACCTTAACCAAAGATTGAAATGAAAAGATGAGGAAAACTTATAGGAGCATCTGTGACAAGGGCATACAAAAATGCACATCTCTCAATAGGAATAGTATGCAAATGAGAGATGGGCCAGATAGAATGGCAAGAAATTCGAAAAAATAGATAATGATTCTCGGTCAACTCATGAGAAGTGATCCGAGGATCAATACCCCACTGAATGGAAGTAATAGTTAGATATGACATAACGTCATCGAGTGGAGGAGACTCATCATAAGGATAAACAGGATGCTGGGCCTTAGGAACCCCATGAGCAGAGGCCACTACCGAAGGAGTAAGGACATACTCTTCACCTCGTATCCAACTTTTCACAAATTGAGTGTTGGAATCATTGGAGTGGACAGAGAGGTTCGAGTAGAACTCTCTGATCAAGGTAGTCGAAGGAGGATGGTCTATGTCCATCAAAGGCAACCAGCCCCTACGCTCAAAATTTCTCCTAATTTCTAGGTCAAGCTCATCTAAAATAACTTTCCTCTCAGCCCACCCAGATCTAAGAAGGTTCAGCTTCTCATACGTCTTTTGGTTTTTCTCACTAAGAAACTTCTCACTATCAAAAGATGGAGTAGAAGAGGAAGTGGATGTCTTATGGGCTTTAGTCTTCCTAACCTTGATGCTAAAGATCAGAAGGATAGACAGAAAAGAGACAAAAGAAAAAAAAAAAAAAAAAAACCCAAAGGGTAGACTGCATCAGACATGGTTAGAGCAAAAAAATAATAATCTATATGATGCATGAACATGATAACCACTTGATGCATGCTCTAATGCATTGAGAATAGTCCAATTATACTTTAAAAACACAGAATTGGCTTGAACATAGAGTTTTAGAACAAAAACCCAAACTTTGAAAAATCCAATTTCACAAAACCCAATGAATTGATCAATTTATCATTACACAAGTTAGATAACAGTACATAATGACAAAATGAATCAATAACACAAGCCAATTTCATCAAATTAAGCTTAATTGAACAAAAACCCTAATTTAGGTTGTTTCAAGCCCTAGAATTTCAAAATCTTCCCAATTCATCAAATTGATCAAATTAAACCATGAAAATCATGTTTACATTAGTTAATAACAAAAACCCATTGATCAATTGTGAAAGAAAACATTCCAAACATTAAAAACCCCAAAATCCAATAGGTTCGAAATTTTCCCTTAAATGCATGAAAAATGCATGAAAAATGATATTAAACCAAAAAAGAAAGGGCAAAATAGTCTTACCGGTGCTAGATGACAAAAACCTTTGAGAAAGATTGAGGGAAAACTGTTAGGTTTTAAAGGTTTAGGAATTTATGTATTTAGAACTCTAATTTGTAATATTGGCAAACCATGATCAAAACAACATGTTTAGACTAGTTAAAGTATGCTCAAAGTTGATTAATTATTGTAAAGTTGGAATCGAGAGACTGTAGATGCATTGGGGCATTTCGGTCTGGCTCGATCGATTGAAGAATAGATTCGATCGATCGAAAATCGATTAGATTGCGTTTTTCTGCAGTGTTCCAACTCAGCCTTAACTCATTAAACGTTTAGGGTTTTTATGTTTTTGCCCTAGGTATATAAGGCAAAACCCTAGCCACGTTTTTAGAGTTGCTCCAGTTGTATTGTTGCTCATACATTGCTGTTTTGTGTAAATCTCTTGTGAGATCTAGAGGAGCTTTCCTTTACACAAAGCTTAGGGTTTTCTAGATGGAGATTACTTCAACATCTTGATGAACAACTTGGTTGCTGCCTTTGAAGCTTAAAGAATATCAAGCGTGGGTGCTTGTAGCTGATTGAAGTATTCAAGAAAGAAGGAGTCCGTGGATTCGGAGCTTGCACGGGGTCGTGTCAGTAAGTTCTACTGGTAGGTAGCATTAGGAAGTCGAGCGGGGAGCTTGTAAGTCCTTTTGTATGAACTTCAATTCTTTCATAGTGAATTCAGTTTTGCCTTGAGGATCGGTGGGTAAAATCCTCCCCAGGTTTTTTACTGGTTTGGTTTTCCTGGGTGATCATATCGTGTGTTATTTATTATTCCGCTGCTATATATTTTCATGATATGATTGTTTGATTTTTTTTAACCTAGAATTGCTTAATTTGACTAAGTAACAACTTGGCTAATTAACTAGGCTACTCAATCTGGTTGTGTGTTAAGGGGTCTAAAACCGTTCAAGTGGTATCAGAGCAGGTAGCTCTTTTTGTCTGAGATTTTTGATCTCTGAGCTGATCCTTGACCCCTGTTGTCATGGATTCTTGGAAAATCTTTTTGCTTATTTGTCAACTTATCTATTTGTTGTCTTTGCCTTTTGTTGTTTTTGTTAAATCTTTCTTTAAGTATCTTGGCATAATCACATGTGATAAGAATTATGTATGTTATACTGCTTTAACCGCCTTAAAGGCACGTGATTCTTGTCTTTGGTATTTGGATAGTGGTTGTTCCAGGCACATGACAGGAAATAAAGGTTTATTCAAAACACTCTTTGAAGGAAAGATTGGGACAGTCACTTTTGGAGATGGAAGTAAATCTGTGATCAGAGGCATTGGTACTGTGGACATTCCAGGATTGCCAGTGTTTGAAGATGTTTGGTATGTTGATGGATTGAAGGCCAATTTACTCAGCATAAGTCAGATTTGCGACAATGGATTAAATGTTCTTTTCACCAAGTATGAATGTGAGATACTTGATGGAGGAGGTGACTGTAAGTGTGTTGGTGTAAGGACAGCTGACAACTGTTATGGCATAACACCAAGTGTAAACAACAAGTGCTTTAGTGCAAAGATTGATCAAGTTGATTTGTGGCATCAACGGTTGGGGCATGCCAATCATAAGCAGTTAGAGAAGATTTCCAAGTGTGAGGCAGTTATCGGTTTACCTAAATTTGAGAAGATTGATAAGTGCATTTGTGGACCATGTCAGATAGGTAAACAAGTAAAATCCAAGCATCCGTCTGTGACTAATGTTCAAACTTCAAGACCTTTAGAGTTATTACACATTGATCTCATGGGTCCTACCAGAGTACAAAGTTTGGGTGGAAAGAAGTATATTCTAGTTGTTGTGGATGACTTTACTAGATATACTTGGGTTGTGCTTTTGAAGGATAAAGCTGAGGCTCCTGAGAAGATGATACATCTATGCAAGAAATTGCAGGTTGAGAAAGATACTGTGATAGCCAGAATCAGAAGTGATCATGGAAGAGAATTTGAGAATACCAAGCTGGCTACTTTCTGCAATGATCAAGGCACTCACCAAGAGTTCTCATCACCCAAGACACCTCAACAGAATGGGATTGTGGAGAGGAAAAACAAGGTTGTTCAAGAGATGGCACGAGTCATGCTACACAACAAAAAGTTGCCAAAGTCCTTCTGGGGAGAAGCAGTCAACACTGCTTGCCATACACTCAACCGAGTGTATTTTAGACCTGACTCCAAGAAAACTCCCTATGAACTCTGGAGAGGGAAGAAACCTGTTGTCAAGTATTTCAGGATATTTGGCAGTGACTGTTACATTCTACGTGATAGAGAGAATCTAGAAAAGTTTGATGCAAAGAGTGATAAAGGATACTTTCTAGGATACTCTTCCACCAGTAGAGCTTATAGAGTGTACAATCTGAGAACCAAAACAGTCATGGAATCTTCAAATGTTGTGATAAATGATGAAGTGTGTTCAGAAGCATCTTCAGAAAGCACTGTTCCTGCTCAAGATAAGTCTTTAGAAGTTAATGATTCTCCTCTTACTGAGTATGTTGGGAAACATAGTGAGGAAGAGCTGCTGGTGTTGAATGATACAGTCTCAGTACCATCAAGTTCAGAACCATCCACTCCGGTTCATGACACTCGACAGGTACAAAGTGAGCTCAGTCCTCCATTTGAACAGAAAGGTACCACAACATCTCTTGTTAAACGTCCATCCTCTAGAGTGAGATTGAATCATCCTTCCACAAATATATTGGGTAGTTTGAATGATAACATGAGATTGAGATCAAAAGCCTTGAATGTGATCACTCACTCATGTTATCTGTCCCAATTTGAACCAAAAAAGGTAGATGAAGCACTTCAAGATGCTGATTGGGTAAATTCCATGCATGAAGAACTTCATCAATTCGTTCGGAATGATGTGTGGGAATTAGTTCCTAGGCCGGAAAATGTAAATGTGATTGGAACTAAATGGATCTTTAAGAACAAGTCAGATGAACATGGCACCGTGATTAGAAACAAATCAAGACTTGTTGCACAAGGGTACACACAAGTGGAAGGAATTGACTTTGATGAGACCTTTTCACCAGTTGCAAGATTGGAATCCATTTGGATACTGTTGGCCATTGCAAGTCATCTAAACTTCAAGTTGTATCAAATGGATGTCAAAAGTGCTTTCTTAAATGGGATGTTACAAGAAGAGGTGTATGTTGAGCAACCTAAGGGATTTGTGGATCCTCACAGACCGGATGATGTATACAAGTTGAAGAGAGCCCTCTATGGTTTGAAACAAGCTCCTAGGGCTTGGTATGATAGATTGACTGCATATCTCACTAAGCATGGATTCAAAAGGGGATCTGCAGATTCAACTCTCTTCATAAGAAAGGATAAGATTGGTTTTGTTGTAGCTCAAATTTATGTTGATGACATTGTTTTTAGTGCTACTAATGATTCTCTTGCTCATTCTTTTGCAGATGAAATGAAGGCGATGTTTGAAATGAGCATGGTTGGTGAACTGACTTACTTTTTGGGATTGCAGGTAAAGCAAACAGAGTCCGGAATCTACATCAATCAAGCTAAATATGTAAGGAATTTAGTCAAAAGATTTGGACTGGACAAAGCTACTCATGCTAGAACACCAATGGCTGCAAATGCAAAATTAACACTAGATCCATCAGGTGAGTCTGTTGATATTACTTTGTATAGAAGCATGATTGGATGTCTTTTGTATTTAACTGCTAGTCGGCCTGATATCTCTTTTAGTGTTGGTGTTTGTTCTAGATTTCAGTCTAATCCTAAGGTTTCTCATTTAAATGCTGTTAAGAGAATTATTAAATATGTGAGTGGAACCTGTGATTATGGATTGTTTTATAGCAAAGAGTCAAATTTGTCTCTTGCTGGTTTTTCTGATTCTGATTGGGCTGGGAATGCTGATGATAGAAAAAAGCACCACTGGGGGGTGTTTTTATGTTGGAGCCAATCTTGTGGCTTGGATGAGTAAGAAACAAAATTCTGTTTCTTTATCCACTGTTGAGGCAGAATATATTGCTGCTGGGAGTTGCTGTTCTCAACTCCTTTGGATGAAAAAGCTTTTGAGTGATTATGAGATTCCTCAAGACACCTTGGTTGTCTATTGTGATAATTCTAGTGCTATAGATATATCTAAAAATCCTGTTCAGCACTCTAAGACCAAACACATTGAACTTAGATATCACTTTATTAGGGATTTGGTTGAAAAGAAAATTGTTGTTCTTGAGTATATCCCTACTGATCGTCAAAACGCTGACATCTTTACCAAACCTCTTGATGGAAGTAAGTTTAAGACACTTCGTCAAGTGATTGGTGTTCTTCGGTGTCCCTAAGTTGTTTTTGGCTTTCTTGGTCCTTGTGCTTCATTGCTCATTCCTCTGTGACCATTGTTCTTTGGTTTTCTGTGTTTCTTTTGTTTTGTTTCTAGGATTTGCATTGCATTACATTCATGCATTTCATTCTAGGATTTATTTGTTTTCCCTTAATAAAAAAAAAATAAAAAAAATAAAAAAAATAAAAAAAAAGGAGAAAAGGAGAAAGCAAAAATTTGTTTGACATTATGTTTCTTGGTTTTTGAAAACAAGGTTGGTCAATTTATTTACACATATCATGTCTTATGTACCTTGTTTAGCTTTGATGAGCTTATTTATTGCACTTGACTAGTTGAAGCTTTGTAGTGCATGTTGTGTGGGAAAGATGTTTATGGTGTTTATCACTTTGTCTTAATCTTGAAGTCACATGTTATTTGACTGTCGGACTTGGTCCTTTTGAGAAAGGCATAAATAACCATCTCACCACTGTTCACTAGTCAATCATGAACACCTTAGTGCATATCATAAGATTTTGTGCTCGAGAAAGTGTAGCACATGCACAAAAAGAACATAACTTGATGCCATCTCACATAATTACAATTGGTGTGTACCATTAGGCTTGATGCCATTTCACATAATATATTTCACATTATAATGGGGCAAAATACAAGAAACTTACATGATTGCAAGCTTATGTTCTAGGAGATGTGGGAGTTATAGGATGTAACTCTTTAGGTGATAGTCTCTTTTGAATTCTATGTGATGAATTTTGTAGACTTTGTGATTGATTGCTATTCACATATCACCTCACATGTATCTCAAGTTTTTGCTAGTTGCACACACTACACAAGTTACTCTTTGCTAAACTTTGTACATGTTATTGTGTGTGTTTTTGGTCTGACCAACCAAGTTTGAAAATACTTTGAGAATTATGCAAAACATTTTTTTTTGCTTGAGAATTTGAAAGGAAGAATGGCTGAAATTATCTTTGAAGAAACTGGGATTAAAATTTGGGTTTTTGAAAAAGCATTCCATCTCATACTCATGCATTTTGTTTCTGTAATTTAATGCTTTGAGGAGTTATTTTCAAAATATGGTTTGTGTTTTTCAAAACTGTGATTTTTCTCAAAAATTTTGTGAGCCTCTGCCCATTTCGATCGATCCAGTCTGATTTTCGATCAATCGAAAAAGTGCTCTAATTTGTTTCAAAATGACTGATTGATTCGATCGATCGAATGTATTTTTTGATCAATCGAAAGTCGCGAATCAGGTTTTTAAAAACACTGTTCTTGACTTTTTCAAACACTTTTTCAAAAGTTTTTCAAAGTCTTTCCTCTCACTCCGACTTGGCAAGCTCAACTATTCCAATTTTTTGTCGTTTTCCTCCGGATTTTTTGCAAGAAATCTCTTTCCTCAAGCCGGTATGTCTATCTTACCCCTCCTTTTTGAGTTTATTTACATATTTCATGCATTTTTCATGCATTTATGCTCAAAATTTCGGACCCTTTTCTTTTTGGGTTTGTTGTTGATTTAGGCCCAATTTTGTGTAATTGATCAATGGGTTTTTGTGGGGACACACTATAAACATGTTCTTAATGGTTTAATTTGATCAATTTTGGGTTTTGTGAAAAATTTAAAATTCTAGGGTTTCTAATTGATCCAATTTGGGGAT
This sequence comes from Quercus aquifolioides, assembly GCA_019022515.1. Classification (NCBI taxonomy): domain Eukaryota; kingdom Viridiplantae; phylum Streptophyta; class Magnoliopsida; order Fagales; family Fagaceae; genus Quercus; species Quercus aquifolioides. The sequence continues at coordinate 328,146 of JAFHAW010000142.1, forward strand.
TTTGTTCAATTAAGGTTTAATTGATGAAATTGGCTTGTTGTATTGATGAAATTGGTTATTCTAATCTGTTTTCAACCTTGTGTAATGATCAATTCATCAAATTTGTTGCAAAATTTTTCAAGTGGTTTTCAAATTTTTAGGGTTTTTGTTAGAAACTCTATGTTCGAGCCAATTTTGTGTAATTGAACTTAATTTGAACTGTGTTTACTGCATTAGTTCATGCATCACAACATTGTTATTGTTCATGCATCGTATAGATTTTTGTTCTATATTTTTTTGTGCTAATTTGCAGTCTGCCCTTGGTTTTGTTTTCTTTTGTTCTTTTGGTTTTCACTTTGTGTCTCTGTCCTTTCCTTAGCACTATGCCTAGGAAGACTAAAGCCCGTAGGGCTGTTTCCTCACCTTCTCCACCCCCTCCCTCCTTTGATCGTGAGAAGTTTTCGAGTGAGAAAAACCAAGAGATTTATGAGGAGCTAAACGTTAGGAGAAAGATTTGGGCTGAGCGTTCCGTTCACTTAGATGAACTTGATCCTGCCATTAGGGAAAACTTTGAGCGTAGGGGCTGGTTACCCTTGGTGGATATTTCTGATCCTCCTCCACCTTCTGCCTTGATTAGAGAGTTCTTTTCGAACATCTTTATCCGCATCTATGATTCCAACACTTTGGTAAAGAGTTGGATACGAGGCGTAGAGTACACCATTACTCCCAAGATAGTGGCTGATGCTCTAGGGGTACCTTTGATCCAGAATCCTGTCTATCCTTATGATGTGTCTCCCGAGATTAGTGATGTCTTGTCTTACATCACTGGGACTACTGTCCAGTGGGGTTCTGATCCTCGGATCACTTCTGCTAAGCTCTCCGGGTTGCACTATTTGTTCTTTAGGATAGCCTGTCATTCTATCTGGCCCATCTCTCATGTTCACACCATTCCTCTTGAGAGGTGTGTATTTTTGTACGCTCTGGTTACTGATGCTCCTATTAGTTTTCCTCATCTCTTTCTTCGTTCTTTGAACGATGTTTATAGGAGTTCATCTACTGCTCATGCTATTGTACATCCTATTTTCATTCATAGGATTCTTCTTTATCTTGATCTTGGTGGCTTCCCTTCCTCTGAGCCCGTTCATGTTATTGCTCCCATAGGTGCGTCTTTTCTTAGACAGAGGGCCGCTCATCTTCGAGCTGGTTCCAAACACCCTAGGTCTGAGCCGTCTAGTAGCGCACCTCCTCCTTCTTCTTCTACTGCTCTTGTTGGTGAGGATGTTCCTGATCCAGTTGGTGATGATGCTGTTGCTGCTGATATTCCTCCACCTCCTTCGACCGACTTTGATGTTCGTCGTACCCTGGAGACTGTCATGACCATTCAGGCGGCTCATGGTCAAATTTTGGTGGACTTGCTTGATGAGATTCGTGTTCTACGAGCCGACTTTGCGCGTCTTCATTCACCCTCACCACCTCCTTTTGATGGCGACTTGTGATTGCCCTTTGGCATTCTGCCACAAAAAGGGGGAGTAGAGTTTTCACTTGTAGAGGGGTTTTTGTAGTTAGGGGGAGACTTTTTGTTACTTTTTGTTGTTGAGGAGCTTGTGGAGTTTTTAGATTGTATCTAGGTGCTTCACTTTGTATATCATTTTTGGGGATATTCATGTTAGGGGGAGTAACATTGATTGATATACATGTTATATTCATTGATTCTTGTTGCTTTGTGATTCACTGCTTATTGATTTATATTTATGAGTTGTTCATTCATATATGTCTTTATTTTGTGTTGTGTGAATCTTACAAGAATGTTATACCTGTTGTTTTACTCTTTTCTGTCACACATGTGTTTATGCGTTTGTTGAGTATTTCAGGAATATACATGTTGATTCAACAAAGCTGTTGTCTACACTTGCAACCGATGGATAGTAGTTAAGTTTGAATTTGAGTTTTTGAGCATTATTTTTGTAAAGGGCTTTTTACTTGTAAACTTTGAGCTTTTAATTAGGGTTTTGTCACGGATTGCCAAAGGGGGAGTTTGTTAGGTTCTAAAGGTTTAGGAATTTATGTATTTAGAACTCTAATTTGTAATATTGGCAAACCATGATCAAAACAACATGTTTAGACTTGTTAAAGTATGCTCAAAGTTGATTAATTATTGTAAAGTTGGAATCGAGAGACTGTAGATGCATTGGGGCATTTCGGTCTGGCTCGATCGATCGAAGAATAGATTCGATCGATCGAAAATCGATCAGATTGCGTTTTTCTGCAGTGTTCCAACTCAACCCTAACTCATTAAACGTTTAGGGTTTTTATGTTTTTTCCCTAGGTATATAAGGCAAAACCCTAGCCACGTTTTTAGAGTTGCTCCAGTTGTATTGTTGCTCATACATTGTTGTTTTGTGTAAATCTCTTGTGAGATCTAGAGGAGCTTTCCTTTACACAAAGCTTAGGGTTTTCTAGATGGAGATTACTTCAACATCTTGATGATCACCTTGGTTGCTGCCTTTGAAGCTTAAAGAATATCAAGCGTGGGTGCTTGTAGCTGATTGAAGAATTCAAGAAAGAAGGAGTCCGTGGATTCGGAGCTTGCACGGGGTCGTGTTAGTAAGTTCTACTGGTAGGTAGCATTAGGAAGTCGAGCGGGGAGCTTGTAAGTCCTTTTGTATGAACTTCAATTCTTTCATAGTGAATTCAGTTTTGCCTTGAGGATCGGTGGGTAAAATCCTCCCCAGGTTTTTTACCGGTTTGGTTTTCCTGGGTGATCATATCGTGTGTTATTTATTATTCCGCTGCTATATATTTTCATGATATGATTTTTTGATTGTTTTAACCTAGAATTGCTTAATTTGACTAAGTAACAACTTGGCTAATTAACTAGGCTACTCAATCTGGTTGTGTGTTAAGGGGTCTAAAATCGTTCAAAAACAACAAAAAAAATTTCTTTGAATCTGGACCAGTCGAAGAGAGAGAGAATAGCTTTTTGAAACTTTTGAAATAGTGAAGAACACATGAAAATCTTATGTTTTAAAAATCTCTCTAAACGACTTTCGATTGATCGAAAAATAGATTCGATCAATCTAGCAGCAATCGAGCATCAATCAAGCCAGGCAGATTCAAACCAAAATTTTAATCGCAATTTTGATTGGTCGAGTACAAGTTCAATTGATCGAAAATCTGGAAAAATCAAATTTTTGAAAAACAGAGCAATTTAATGCAAAAACTCCTCAAAGCACAATGTTTTATGAATAAAATGTATGAGTATGAGATGAAAAGTTTTTCAAAAACCCTTGAATTTAACCTAGATCTTCCAAAAACAAGATTTTCAATCAATTTGTCCCCAATTCACAAACTTTAAACACATTTTGCATTAAAATCAAGGAACTTTCAATCTTGGATGGCCACAACAAGATCACACACAATACAATGTACCAAGTTTAGCAAAGAATAACTTGTGTAGTGTGTGCAACTAGCAAGAACTTGAGATACATGTGAGGTGATAAGTAAATAATGATCATTCACAATTTCTACAAAATTCATCACATAAGTTTGAAAGAGACTATCACCTAAAGAGTTACATCATATAACTCTCACATCTCCTTGAAAACAAGCTTGCAATCATGTAAGTTTCTTGATTTGCCTCATAATGTACACATCAATTTTATTTGATTTGAAACTTATTAAAATAGCCAAGATAATGTACACACCAATTTTATTTAATTGTGAAGTTATTATAGCCCAATAATATTCACACCAATTTTAGCATTTAATCTGAGGCTACACCTTATGTTCTTTTTGTGCATGTGCTACACTTTCTTGAGCACAAAATCTTATGATATGCTCTAAGGTGTTCATGATTGGCTAGTAAACATTGATGAGATGGTTATTTATGCCTTTCTCATTAAGTTCAAGTCTAACAATCAAAGGCATGTAACTTCAAGATCAAGATCATGTGATCAAAAACTATAAACAACTCCCACACAACATGCACTACAAAGCTCAAACTAGTAAAGTACAATAAAATAAGCTCATCCAAGCTAAACAAGGTACATAAACATGTTATGTAAAGATAATATGGCCAACCTTGATTTCAAATCCAAAAAAAATAATGCAAAACACATTTTTCTTCCCTTTTCCTCTTTTTATTATTATTATTATTATTATTTAAAAATAACAAAAACAACCTAGCATGAAATGCATGAATGTTATGCAATGCAAATCTTAAGGAAAAAAAAAAAAAAAAAAAACAAAGAAAGCAAAACAGCAAAGAGGAATGGTCACAAAGAATAGAGAGATGAATCACAAGGACCATGAAAGCCAAAGATCATCAGGGACACAAAATCACACCAATTACTTGACGAAATATCTCAAACTTACTTCTATCAAGTGGTTTGGTAAAGATGTCAGCATTTTGACGTTCAATAGGGATATACTCAAGAACCACAATCTTTCTTTCAACAAGATCCCTAATAAAGTGATATCTAATCTCTATGTGTTTAGTCTTAGAGTATTGAACAGGGTTCTTAGAGATATTGATAGCACTAGAATTATCACAATAAACAACCAAGGTGTCTTGTGTTATCCCATAATCACTCAAAAGCTTTTTCATCCAAAGAAGCTATGAACAACAACTTCCAGCAGCAATATACTCTGCTTTTGCAGTAAACAAAGAGACATAATTTTGCTTTTTACTCATCCAAGCAACAAGATTGGCTCCTACATAAAAACACCCACCAGTGGTGCTTTTTCTATCATCGACATTACCGGCCCAATCTAAAGCAAGAGACAAATTTGACTCTTTGCTATAGAACAATCCATAATCACAAGTTCCACTAACATATTTTATGATTCTTTTAATAGCATTCAAATGTGAAACTTTAGGATTAGATTGAAATCTAAAGCATACACCAACATTGAAAGCAATATCTGGACGACTTGCAGTTGAATACAAAAGGCAACCAATCATGCATCTATATAATGTAACATCAACAGACTCACCTGAAGGGTCATTGGTTAGCTTTGCATTAGTAGCCATTGGTGTCCTAGCATGTGCAGCCTTGTCAAGTCCAAATCTCTTGACTAGATTTCTGGCATACTTTGTTTGGTTAATGTAAATTTCAGAATCCGTTTGCTTCACCTACAATCCTAAGAAAAAAGTTAGTTCACCAACCATACTTATTTCAAACATCTTCTTTATTTCATCTGCAAAAGATTGAGCAAGAGAATCATTAGTAGCACCAAAAACAATATCCTCGACATAAATTTGAGCTACTACAAAATAATTCTTATCATTTCGTATGAAGAGAGTAGTATCTGCAAATCCTCTTTTAAATCCATACTCAATGAGATATGCGGTTAACCTATCATACCATGCCCTAGGAGCTTGTTTCAAACCATAGAGGGCTCTCTTCAACTTGTATACATCATCTGGTCTGTGAGGATCAACAAAACCCTTTGGTTGTTCAACATATACCTCTTTTTGCAACATCTCATTCAAGAAAGCACTCTTGACATCCATTTGATACAGCTTGAAATTCAAATGACTTGCTATGGCCAATAGTATCCTAATGGATTCCAGTCTTCCTAACAGTGCAAAAGTCTCATCAAAATCAATCCCTTCCACTTATGTGTATCCTTGAGCAATAAGTCTTAATTTGTTTCGAATAACAGTACCATGTTCATCTGACTTGTTCTTGAAAATGCACTTAGTTCCAATCACATTTACTTCCTTTGGTCTAGAAACTAATTCCTACACATCATTCCAAACAAATTGATGAAGTTCTTCATGCATAGAATTAACCCAATCAGCATCTTGAGTGCTTCATCCACCATTTTCGGTTCAAATTAGGATAGGTAGCATGAGTGAGTAATAGCATTCAAGGCTTTGGATCTCAATCTCATGTTATCATTCAAACTTCCCAATATGTTTGTGACAGGATGATTTAACTTTACTCTAGAAGATGGACCTTTGACCAAAGATGTGGAAGTACCTTTTTGTTCTGATGACGGACTAGGTTCACTTTGTTTGTGTTGAGTTTCATGAACCGGTGTAGATGGTTCTAGACTTGATGGTACTGAAACAACATTATTCAACAACAGTAGCTCTTCATAACTATGCTTCCCAATATAATCATTAGGAATAGGATCATCAACTTCCACAGTCTTTTCTTGAACTAGAGGAGTGTTTTTTAAATGTGTTTCTGAACACAGTTCATCATTGATCACCACATTTGAAAACTCCATGACTATTTTAGTTCTCAGGTTGTATACTCTGTAAGCTCTACTAGTAGAGGAGTACCCTAGAAAGTAACCCTTGTCGCTCTTTGCATCAAACTTTTTTAGGTTCTCCCTATCACGCAGAATATAACAGTCACTGCCAAATATCCAGAAGTATTTGACAACAGGCTTCTTTCCTCTCCAAAGTTCATAAGGCGTTTTCTTGGAATCAGGCCTGTTATACACTCGGTTAAGTGTATAACAAGCAGTGTTAATTGCTTCTCCGCAGAAGGACTTGGGCATCTTTTTGTTATGTATCATGACACGAGCCATCTCTTGAACAACCCTATTCTTCCATTCTACTATTCCATTCTGTTGTGGTGTCTTGGGTGAAGAGAACTCTTGATGTATGCCTTGATCATTGCAGAAGGTAGCCAGCTTTTTGTTTTCAAATTCCCTTCCATGATCACTTCTAATTCTGGCTATCATAGTTCCTTTCTTAACTTGCAATTTCTTGCACAAGTGTATCATCTTTTCATGAGCCTCAACTTTATCTCTCAAACACACAACCTAAGTATATCTAGTGAAATCATCCATAACAACTAGAATATACTTCTTTCCACCTAAACTCTGAACTCTGGCAGGACCCACGAGATTAATGTGCAACAACTCTAGAGGTCTTGAAGTTTGAACTTCAGTCATAGACAGACGTTTGGACTTCACTTGTTTATCTATCTGACATTGTCCACATATGCACTTTTCTATCTTTTCAAACTTGGGCAAACCAATAACTGCATCACACTTGAAAATCTTCTCTAATTTCTTGTGACTTGCATGTCCCAACCATTGATGCCATAAGTCTACTTGATTGATCTTTGCACTGAAACACTTGTTGCTTATACTTGGTGTTATACCATAACAATTGTCAGCTGTCCTGACACCAATACACATGCAATCACCTCCTCCATCTAGTATCTCACATTCATACTTAGTGAAGAGAACATTTAATCCATTGTCACAAATCTAACTGATGCTGAGTAAATTAGCCTTCAGCCTATCAACATACCAGACATCTTCAAATACCGGTAAACCTGGAATGTCCACAGTTCCAATGCCTCTGATCAGGTTTGAAATACACTCGGTTGAGTGTATGGCAAGCAGTGTTAACTGCTTCTCTCCAGAAGAACTTGGGCATCTTCTTGTTATGTAGCATGACACGGGCCATCTCTTGAATAACCCTATTCTTCCGTCCCACTATTCTATAGAAAGTAGCCAGTTTTGTGTTTTCAAATTCTCTTCCATGATCATTTCTAATTCTGGCTATCACTATACCTTTTTCAACTTGTAATTCTTGCACAAGTGTATCATCTTTTTAGGAGCCTCAGCCTTATCTCTCAAAAGCACAACCCAAGTATATCTAGTAAAATCATCCACAACAACTAGAATATACTTCTTTTCACCTAAACTCTAAACTCTGGCAAGACCCATGAGATCAATGTGCAACAACTCTATTGGGGGTCTTGAGGTTTGAACTTTAGTTACAGATGGATGCTTGGACATTACTTGTTTACCCATCTGACATGGTCCACATATGCACTTCTCTATCTTTTCAAACTTGGGCAAACCAATAACTGCATCACACTTGGAAATCTTTTCTAATTGCTTGTGACTTGCGTGTCACAACCGTTGATGCCATAAGTCTACTTGATTGATCTTCACACTAAAACACTTATTGCTTATACTTGGTGTTATACCATAATAGTTATCAGTTGTCCTAACACCAATACACATGCAGTCACCTCCTCCATCAAGTATCTCACATTCATACTTGGTAAAGAGAACATTTAGTCCATTGTCACAAATCTGACTGATGCTGAGTAAGTTAGCCTTCTGCCCATCAACATACCAGACATCTTTAAATACCGGCAACCCTGGAATGTCCACAGTTCCAATGCCTCTGATCATAGATTTGCTCCCATCTCCAAACGTGATTGTCCCAATCTTTCCTTCAAAAAGTGTCTTGAGTAAAGCTTTATTTCCTGTTATATGCTTGGAACAACCACTATCCAAATACCAAAGACAAGAATCATGTGCCTTTAAGGCAGTTAAGGCTATATAACACACATAATTATCATCACATGTAATTATACCAAGATATTCAAGGAAAGACTTAACACATGCAACAAGCCATATAAACCAAAATTAGACAGGTTAGATTTTTAGCAAAAAGAACTTCAAAGAATCCATGACAATAGGGTCAAGGATCAACTCTTAGATCAAAAGATCTAAAAACAGAAGAGCTAACTTGCTCTGATACCACTTGTACAAATTTAGAACCCTTAAAACACAAGTTGTTTAACCTAGTTATTTAGCCAAGTGATTACTTAGATAAATTATTCAGATCTAAGTTAACACATTCAAATCATATCATGTAAATAATGCAAAAATATAACGAACACACGATATGATAAACCAGGAAAATCAAACTGGTAAAAAACCTGGGGAGGATTTAACCTAGCTATCCTCAAGGTAAAACAGATCCACTATGAATGAATTGAAGTTTTTACAATAAGACTTACACCACTAACATCCTATTGCTACCTCGAGTAGAAAACTTACTACCACGACCTCGTGACAGCTTCGAGTCCACGGACTACTTCTTTCCTTGATCCACTGCATCCACAAGTACTCCCACTTGTGATTTTCTCTAAGCTCTGAAATCAGCAACTAAAGAGATCACCAATTTTTTGACATCAATCTTGATCTGAATAACCCTAAGTGTGTATGAAGGTAAACACCTATAGATCTCACAGAAGATTCGCACACACAGCATCAAAAGGACCATTAAAACGTAGCTAGGGTTTTTCCTTTTATACTTGGAGTAAAACATAAAACCCTACACGTTAAAAAGGCTTAGGCTAAATTGGAAATTTTGCAAAAAAATTAATCTGCACGAGATTCGATCGATTGAGTCCAATTTTCAATCAATCGAGTCTTGCAGATTTAGACCAATAAATCCTGCAATCACTTGATTCCAATTTTACAAATAAACATACTTTGAGCAGCCTAAACCTAGACTCAATGTTTGATCATGGTTTGCCAACACATTACAAATTGAAGTTCTAATACATTAGTTCCTGAAGTCTTAGAACCTAACAAATTCAAGCAAGAGTTAAAATTGGCTAATCTTAAAAAAGAGGAATTCATTGTGAGATTAGATGAATCTAATAAAAAGAATGAATTTTTGAGAAATCAATTTTCCTCTCAAGATGAAAAGAGGAAAAGTTTGGAACAAAAGTTAGCTTAATCCGAAGTTAAACTTGAAAATTTGTCTAATACCAAACTTGTTGTTGATAACAAATCTGTTTCTGTTTCTATTCCTCTTAAGCCTAAAGATGAAAAAGTTTATATTCCTCCTTTCAAGAGGAATCATAAAGAAAAGACTTATTTTGCTAGGTTAGAAAAAGGTGAAAGTTAGACGCTGAAGTTTCTAAACCTAAGCCTAAACCTATTGCTAGAATGGAAATGAAATTTGTTTATGTGCCTACCTGTAACCTTTGTGTTGTTCTTGGTCACATTAGACCAAATTGTTCTTTGTTGAGGTAAGAACAAAAGCCTGTGACCAGAAATCCCTTTAGGAATACTAATGTTCCTAAATTTGTTCCTGTTTGTCACTTTTGTGGTGATTCCGGTCACATTCGTCCTAACTGTCATAAATTGAAATTTAAGCATTCTATGTTTTAGTCTAGGATATGTGATGATATTTCTCCTACCATAAGTCCAAATAAATTGATTCACATACTTTTGAAAAATTTAAGCTTGTTGGCTTGTAAAAGGAAATTACATTATTTCAGTATTTCTTGGAAGAATTGTGTAGTACCTCAAATACACTTTGTTTATCATGGTTTTTCACCTACAAAGCCAAAGACGTGTGCCATATGTGTAAGAAAAGATTTGCTAAGGTGAGTGTTGTTTACCTATCATTGATTTAATTCTTTCAATTTTTGGTTGTTTTATTTTCTTAGGTTGTTTTGATTATTAAAAAAAAAAATCCAAATACGTTGAAAATTTTCAAAAAAGACAAAAATATTTTATTTTGGGTCTTATTTTATTTTTCTTGAGGATTACATGGATTATAATATCTCTCTCTTGATTTAGAACATGTTTGATAATATGGAGAAGCTTGAATAGTATGTGTTGCATAACTGTATGCATAAGCTATTTTTGATTTTATATGAGTATGTACTTATTTGTACATGTAATCATGGGTTAATTAAGAAATTGATATTTATTGTTTTTGTATCCTATATAGCTTAGTTGAGCACTGTCATGCATTGTTTTTGCATTTTATTCATTTAGCATAATGTGTGTGTGTGTGTGTGTGTGTTTTTTTTTTTTTTTTGGGTATTGCGCACCACTAAGTTTGTAACTGATGTTGGCCAATGAAATTTGCATTTCATGACTATGTACCTTGTTTAGCTTTGATGAGTCATTTTTCTGCACTTTGCTAGTTTGTGCTATATGGTGCTTAATTGTGTGAGTTGTTTATAGTCTTTAAACAAATGATCTTGATTTTGATATCACATTTTTTTATTGTAAGGACTAGAAAATCCTAGGTGAAAGGCATAAATAACCACCTCACCACTATTTACTCGCAAGTCATGAACACCTGTGTGCAAATCATAAAAGCCATACTTGATGTAGACGCCTTGCAACTACTCGTCCACCAATCGCGGTGACGCTTGTGTGGAGGGCTTCCTCTGGGAGCCCTTGCAGGTTCTTGTGTGAAGGAGGGTCATTACCTTTGGGTGTGTGACTAGAATCTGAGTCAATTTTTAAGAAATTACCACGAGTAAGTGAAGTCACTACCAATCATTGGGTTTTTCCAAGGTGTGACCTAACTCTATTTGATTTTATTATCGATCCTAGGCTAAGAAAAAGGTCATTTTTCCTAATATAATATGGATGGATAAAAAATCTTGATTCTTGAGTTTGGAAGTCTAGTTACGTTTAAGGACAGTCCTTTGTTTTGGTAAAACTGTAATTTTTAGACATTGGCAATTGAAAATAAAAGCTCGGAAATGTGTCGAAAAAATAAGAGCAATTTAGACCCCCCAATTAAAGATACGGCTCGATAGATTTTACACTAACTTAATACTAAGTGCGGAATAGTGTAAATGCGAGCGGATGAACAAATCAGCTACTCTAATCCATAAGCTAAGCAACACAGCAGTATAATGGAATATAAAAGAGTAGGGAAGAAAGCTGCAAACACAGAAAACACCGAGACGTGTTTTCAAAGAGGAAACCGAAGAACTCGGCGAAAAACCTCTCCGCCGCCCTCCAAGCGGAAATCGATCCACTAGAAAATTAGTTGGGATACATGGGTTAGCAAGAGACCCTCCAAGCCTAATCTACCCGATGTACCTAAGCCCTCCAAGCTCCTGCTCCAACAAGGCTTCTCGGAACCGTGTCTTGTCTAGCTCTCCGGATCCCGCAACAAGCTCCATGTTGCATCTGCCATTCCAGGCTTCTTCCAATGCTTCCCAGCAGCACCAAAACGTCACACAACACTCTCAAATGGTGTGGTAAGTGTTTGGGCTATCAACCTCTCAATGGTACGAAAATGGAGAGGGAAGAGTTGAGGAAATACCATAAGCAAGTGTATAGAGAAAGGTGGGGATGACAATCTCTAATTCTCAATGTGTTTGGCTAGGGTTTTCTCTCTGAAGCATTCCTCAACATTTGTGGGTAATGAGGGTATATACAGGATAGGTATAGAAAGTGTGAGTCATTCAGTACAGGCTGGCAGAACAGATTGCCTTGCGGGTGTCTCGCGGGAAGGCCTTACCCGCGAGATACTCGCGAGACACAGCTGTCTCCACCTAGCCTGACTCTTCGTATTCCAACGTGTGCAGAGCACATGATTCACTTTGCGGGAAGCTAGGTCGCGACATACCCGCGAGAATTCTTCAGCCTTCAAATGCTTGTGTCTTCACACTCTCTCTCTATCACACAACCCTTACAACAAATCCCATAATAGATACAGGGTATAAACGATTGATAATAATTACAATCAAATTTGGCACGGAATAAAAGCCAACAAAATACATAGTTGTAAATAACAACTTTACAATCTCCCCCTTTGGCTCTTCCGTGACAAAACCCTAAAACAGACTCTAGACTTAAACGTGAGTTTGGGAACAAAGGCAAAACTCACTCACACCTAATTCTAGATTCTGATAAGCTCTTGAAACATATGAACAAGTATCTCCTGAAACACAACAATACAATAACATCATTGTATGCAAAAAAACTTGAAAAGCATATGGAGCAATAATAGCATGATCAAGCAAAATGGAATAAAAATACTAGACCATGGCAAGATCAAACAAGCAATCACTATACAAAAGCGATCACTATGCTCATTCACACAAGGAATGAACATCCGGACATGCAAGATGATAAGCTCATTTGAAGAGTATCATTTGCAAATCCAACACTCAACGAATGCGAAATACACGAAGTATTTGCATCTAGGAACAATCCTACATGGGCACAAGAGTGTTGTACTAAAGTAAAATGTATGACATTAAACATCAAGTACACAAGCATAAAGGCTGCATAAAAAAGGTACAACATATGCATGGCACAAACCATAAAAGCCTACAAAATATGCAATTAAACAAACCCTAAAAGCTTACAAAAGCAACATGGGTACAAAACAAGATATGCTACAAAGCATAAAGAATAACACAAAAGAACTACTGAAATTATACTGAAATAAAAACAGAGTATCAAAGCTTTAAACCAAAAGCCGTAAAACAGTTATAAAAACTAAAAGAAACTAAATTAAACCATCTATAAGACCAATAACCAATGTTACTATGTTTCTAAGCTATGCTCCCCCTAACGCTGTGCAAGCTCTTCTCCAGCTCCCCCTCAAAAAATTTTCCCCCTTTTTGACGGAATGACCAAAGGGCTAGAACTTATCTGACTCTGAATCCGAGCCTTGCTCCATAGACAAGTCTTGTATCTGTGAAGATAGCGCGGTGACCTGTCCTTGAAGGTATGCAAACTGGTTCGCGGTGTGCTGTACATGAGAATCCAGCACTGTAGACATTTGATCCACTTTAGCTAGTAATAGATCAAGTTTGCTCAAGCCTTGTGGTGGAGCCGAAGATGATGGCTGTGCAGAGGGCTCTAGAGCCGTGGTGAACCTATCAATCTCCTCCTCTGTATCTCCACCCTCATCTTGCTCAACACGAGGCTGTGGGATGGTATGCACACCAGTCTTGGAGCCTTTGATGTGTGCGGTGCTCCTAGTCAGTGTATGACCACCAATGGGGTAGTCCCTCTGAACGACTGTGAGGCCACTGGGTAGCTTGAGCTTTGCTTTGGCAATCAATCCCATGATCAAAGAGGGGAACGACATTACAGTTCGTGTATTCTGCTTTGTAATGCTCTTCTTCAGGACATGGATGATATGGCCACAAATGTCTATCTCCTTATGAGTAAAGAGATCATACAGGAATCTTGTTCTCAGAGCAAATAGTGTGGTGAGATTGGTGACCGAATACAGATTGTGAATCATCACATAACTTAGTGTCCTCATTTCCGGAGAAAATTTGATTGTGTTCATGGATGATTTCTTCGGTTCACCTCCAAGAGCTGTAATCATCTCAGCAGTAGAGCCCAATCTGTCCTCATATGCAACTGTAATTGGCTGAAATGGAGGACGAATTTCCAAAAAGTCTTGGATGATCTCTCTAGTAATCACAAATTCCTTGTGTCTTACCCAGCACTCAATACAATCTCCGTTGACAATGGCATTTGAGAAGAACTCCCTGATTATCTTTGAGTAGACAACCCCAGTCGGGTTCAATAGCTTGGTCCAAGTTCTATCTTTGAACACTTCAGGAATGAAAGTGTCCTCAAGAGTTTCTAACTGAACCACTCTCTCCATGATGATCGTCTTGTCCTTATAGCAGTCATTGTACTTCATATCTGCTTCAACGGACTTGAAATGATCAGAATCAGTGCGTGCACGCTTTGAAGTTGATTTCTTCTTAGCTGCATGCTTGGTGGGAGACATCTGCACAATTTCACAAAGCAGAAAGGGAACATGTGCACAGACACCAAAACAGAACACAAACCTTGATTAGAGTCAAGTTAGTCCCAAAGCAAGTGAAAACTATCCTAAAGCAGATCATACCATACTCAAATGCAAAAACATATAGAACAAGGAAAAAATAGGCACAATGCATGAAAGTGAGTAACTGTGCATGTGTGTGCATATGCTGATGCATGTGTGTGCAACATGAGATGCATGGGGGTGTGCCTAGAGGGTGCCTAGGTGTGTGCCTAATGAGTGCATCATGAGCAGAGTGTAGGAAACACTTGATCAAAGACCAAACCAAGTAAAATAAGGTTAAACATATGGAAATCCATAAATTGGAACTCACATGAATCCAATTAAGCACAAAAATGTCACTCGGACATTTTATCAAACACCCAACATGCATAAAAGCATTCTAAGTATGAGCAATGCATGAACATGGTAAAAACTAGTCTAAATACACGTTAAAACGCCACAAGGGGCCAACACAGATGCACAAAAAAACAAAAGGGACACAGCCCAATCAAAAGATTTGACAGAATTTCACCCAATTAAGAAAACCAACCCAAATTTTCGAAAAACCCCAATTATCAAAACCCTAACAAAAATTCTGCAAAATCTAAGCAAAAACTTTAAAAAAATTGTGTATAAAACATACCTTGAAGAGGAAAATGCAGAAAAGATGCTTGAATTGAAGGGGTTTTGAAAGAAATTGATTTTTGGGTTGAAGAGGTTCGAAGAAGTTTAAGCGAGGGAAGAATTTGTATTTTGAAAAACTGTCACATCAGCAATATAAAACTGAAAACATGTGTTTTTCGCGGGTTAGAGAGTAGCGAAACAGTCGCGGTATAGCCGCGAAAATGGCCACTGAAGCACGAAAGCTTTCGCGAGAAGCTTTAAGTCGCGAAACAGTCACGAGACAGTCGTGATACCTTCTGTCTGAATTTTGAAAAAATCCAATTTTTAGCCAAACAGCATTTCGTGAGAAGTTGTTGGTCATGAGACAGTCGCGAGAGTTTCTGTGTGACATGATGAAAAATTATTTCCCTCAAGCCCTTTTCGCGGGAAGCTCTAAGTCGCGAGCTTCTTGCGAAACAACCCCTGAACTAGTTTTTGAAGAAAAACACAAAGATGCATTTTGAACAAAAACAAAAGACACGAAAGTATAAAGTCACTTCCAAAAACAAATAAAACACTTAAAAATCTTTTTGGGTTTGATCAACAAGTTCTTGAGCATACACATCACATTTGAACATATACAATCACACAAATGAGATAGGCATTGATTGAATCAAAGTCTTGTGTGTTGTGTGTGAGTATCAAATGTGGAATAGTCTATAGACCAGAGTGAAGCTTCAATGATCAATTCAATCGAGTCATACACAACTGATATGAAATCAAGTGGACTATCTCCATTATAGAAATGAGTATATTTGACCTCCCACACATTGAATACAAAACTTAGAAGCTTTTCATTTGGCTTCTACATAAGGCATAACAATTGGTCCAATTTATTTTGTTTGGACAAAAACATCTCATTTTGAGATTGGTGCTTGAAATTTATGATATTTCAACATTGATGATTAGCCTTTGGCTTTTTGGGCACCATATAAAACACATTAAGAAGAGTCTCTTTCCCTTTTTCCTAGTCGAATACTAGTGTGTGCGACAGGCTTTTGCAGCTCAATATCTCTTTTCATTTGGAGATTTACATTTGGTGAGCTCTTTTTGCAAAAACATAAAAATAAAGTGGGAAGAGATATAGACACAAGTCTATGCAAGTATCAAGACCAACAAGACTATTGACCAATCATTCATGACAAGCTTGAAGATCTATTTACAACAGTCACACATAGTGCTCAAGATTTCTACCACATAGAAAAGAGTGCATACATAACAAGCCAAGATCGCAAATGCACTAAGCCATAAGTACGAAGGTACTAGGCCAAACTCACATGTGACATACACAAAACAAGTGATCAAACTTTTGAGATTTTTCAATTTTTTATGGGTTTTTGAATTTTTTAAACACACCCAAAACAGAACAAGAAAAGTAAGATCAAAAAAACAAAAAAACAGCTGGTACAAACCAACCAGATAAAAGAACAGCAGTAAACTGAAAGCAATGCATGATATGATGCAACACCAAATGTCCCTAAGCATTGGAAGAATTTATGCATGAACATGTTATAATGCTTATGCACGTGTACCCCTCTTCACCCACACGTCACGTGCGTTTGAGGTGATATCCTTGACGGATTGGGTACTGGAGTTTGGACTTTCAAACCTTTTGGTGAAACTCTCCAAGCAGTTGGTGAAGGCACCGATCATCTCCATCACGTCCATCATTCCTGGATCACGATTTGGACTTCTTGGTTGCTCACCACCCCAAGACCTCATGTCATTTCTCCTTCCTCGTGACCGAGGTGTGCTTGCATTGTTGTCTGCTCTCAGCTTTTGACAGTTGGGTCTGGTGTGTCCTTGCAATCCGCAATAGTGACACACATAATCCATCCTAGGACCCCGTTGTGATCTTGGGAGAGATCTTCCTCTGGTTTCATGTTTAACCACAGAATGATTTTGGGGCTTATTCACCAGTCGTTGCTCAGCCACATTCTTCCTTTTTACATCCTCAACCTTCTCAAGACTGGGCTCTTCTACAACCGTCTCGTTTGCCTTCACAAATTTTACTTCTTTGGTGACTTTGGCTGACGAGCAACTTCCTCCGGTGTATCCCAACCCGGACTTGTCTGAGGAAGGTTTTTGAGATGATATGACATCTTCTAACTTCTGAGAAGAGACTCTCTCTATCTTGGCATGAGCTTGCACTACCTCTTGCTCAAGAAACCTCACCCTCGTATAGGCTTCAGACAGCTCGTCATTTAGTGTCTCAATCTCACACTTAGCCTCTTTATATCTGACCAAGAGACTTCTGTAATCTTCCTCAGCTTTCTTCATTTTCCTTATAGCTGCCTTGGCTACCCTTGCATACTCTCCAGACTTCTCAAGTAGTAAGGAGTAATTTTCTTGAAGATTAGCTGTATTTTCTTCCTCTTCAGCATCTGATACTTCCACAATCCCAATAGACTCTGAATCAGAATGCTCACCAAGCTCTTTCACAAGTGCACCCAAATCATCCGATGACTCCACATGAGCAATGGTCATGAAGGCGGAGTAGTTTCCCTCTCCGTCACAACTCTCTTCTGAGTCAGAATCAGAAGAGTCTGAATTACTGAGCATCGTGGCATAAGCCTTGCCTTTTCCCTTCAGAAAATTTGGACACTCCTTCTTTAGATGTCCATGGCCATTGCACTCATAGCACACAATGTTTGAAGAAGGTTGAGAATCCTTCCCTTCTTTCCTCGTAAACTCTTTCCTATCACCTCTTGAAGATGAAAATTTCCCTCTGTTGAATGGTTTTCCACTGTTCTTCATCTTCAGAAATTTTCGGAAGTTTTTCGCAAGATATACTACTTCCTTCTCCACTCCATCTTCTTCAGAAGGATCATCCATTCTTTTGGTAATGGTTTTAAGAGCAAGCGATTTACTCGTCTTGTGGGAAGGCAGTCCAAGCTCATACGTTTGAAGTGATCCAATGAGCTCTTGGATCTTAATTTCATCCAAATCCTTGCTTTCCTTTATGGCTGTGACTTTTAACCGAAAGCTCTCCGGTAAGGACCTCAAAATTATTCTCACCACCTTAGTATCTTCAATCTTCTCCCCAAGATTGAGTTTAACAATTACAATTTCATTGAGCTTCCCATAGAATGAATCAAATGGTTCATCATCCCCCATCTTGAGCTCTTCAAATTTGGTGGTAAGCATCTGAAACTTTGTGTCCTTAACTTTCTTTGTACCCTCATATGTCGTCTCCAAAATCTCCCAAGCTTCCTTGGCTACTGTCATATGAGAGATCTTGTGGAATTCATCAGGAGACACACCACAAAAAATAGCATTTAACGCTTTACTATTAGCATTGGCTGCTGCGAGAGCTGCCTTATCCCAAGTGGACTTAGGATCCTTCGGCTTAGTCCAACCTATCTCAACCGCATCCCAAACGGTATCATCTATAGAGCACAAAAATGCTCTCATTCTGACTTTCCAGAAAGCATAATTGTTCCCATCAAAAAATGGTGGAACATTGAGCGATTGAGACCAGTCCATCTCAAATAGGGTCAAGGATCACATTCAGGTATTTAAACCACAGCAAGTGTACCCTCTCTGATACCAATTGAAAGCTCAGAAATGTGTCGAAAACACAAGAGCAATTTAGACCCCCTAATTATAGATACGGCTCGATAGATTTTACACTAACTTAATACTAAGTGCGGAATGGTGTAAATACGAGCGGATGAACAAATAAGCTACTATAATCCATAAGCTAAGCAACACAGCAGTATAATGGAATATAAAAGAGTAGGGAAGAAAGATGCAAACACAGAAAACACCGAGACGTGTTTTCGAAGAGGAAATCGAAGAACTCGGCGAAAAACCTCTCTGCCGCCCTCCAAGCGGAAATCGATCCACTAGACAATCAGTTGGGATACATGGGTTAGCAAGAGACCCTCCAAGCCTAATCTACCCGATGCACCTAAGCCCTCCAAGCTCCTCCTCCAACAAGGCTTCTCGGAACCGTGTCTTGTCTAGCTCTCCGGATCCCGCAACAAGCTCCATGTTGCATCTGCCATTCCAGGCTTCTTCCAATGCTTCCCAGCAGCACCAAAACGTCACACAACACTCTCAAATGGTGTGGTAAGTGTTTGGGCTATCAACCTCTCAATGGTACGAAAATGGAGAGGGAAGAGTTGAGGAAATACCATAAGCAAGTGTATAGAGAAAGGTGGGGATGACAATCTCTAATTCTCAATGTGTTTGGCTAGGGTTTTCTCTCTGAAGCATTCCTCAACATTTGTGGGTAATGAGGGTATATACAGGATAGGTACAGAAAGTGTGAGTCATTCAGTACAGGCTGGCAGAACAGATTGCCTTGCGGGTGTCTCGCGGGAAGGCCTTACCCGCGAGATACTCGCGAGACACAGCTGTCTCCACCTGGCCTGACTCTTCGAATTCCAACGTGTGCAGAGCACATGATTCACTTTGCGGGAAGCTACGTCGCGACATACCCGCGAGAATTCTTCAGCCTTTAAATGCTTGTGTCTTCACACTCTCTCTCTATCACACAACCCTTACAACAAATCCCACAATAGATACAGGGTATAAACAATTGATAATAATTACAATCAAATTTGGCACGGAATAAAAGCCAACAAAATACATAGTTGTAAATAACAACTTTACAGAAAATAAGCTATTGACATTAGCTTACAGGGCTTTAAACATGTTGGGCTTTGAGGTTTGATTTTGGAATGGGTATGGTCCCAGTCGATACTTTCTCAATGTGTTTAGAATCAACGCCAAATTACCTCTGCAAAAATCTAGCAACATTTCGCCTTATTTTCGTGGCAGAAATCCGGCAACGCTTCGCCTCGGGTGCATCATAGCAAACAAAACACTATTCTCACCAAGCTTTTATTGTGAGAATATGGCAACAGGTTGCCTCATTTTCTTAGCGAAAATCTGGCAGACTTTCGCATTTGGTGAGCTATGGCGCACCAGCAGGGTTTCACATCTGTGTATACGGCATGTATCGACATGTTCGTACTGAGACAAGTCGAAGCCCTTCAAAGTATCAAGCATGTTGATGTGTGTCACATACATGAGGAAACTAGTGTCATTGGGTGACATGGATCGGGACAATCACACCGCAATGATCGTGCACACAATATATTATGAATATGCACCTACGACAATCGTATTGAGCACATACCTACACTAAAAGGTCAAGAGCACTCATGACTAGAGAGGGTCACTCATGTAGTCACGAGAGTCCATTATACAAAGTGCAGAATCACCTATATACAAGTAAATATAGATGTACATACATCATGCACAATGCAACCACACAGAGCGAGAAAGTAAATCAAATATAGCTAACGTTCCAAGGGTACGGCCCAGTAAGGTACATGAAATATAAAATAAACATTGCCATACCCAGGGAACGTGGCCTAAGCAAAGAATATTCTAACAAAGAGAGCCAAACGGGCGCAAACAAAGCATGCTAAGCATATGAAAAGGGAAACAAGCATGTTATCAAACAAAAGAAGGTGTCCTAGGAGGACAATTGTAGGTTTAGATTGAGTGTCCATAGTTTCATTGGATCGAAGTATGGATGACATAAGCAAGCAAAGACTCATGCATGAACATGTAGGCAAGCATGCAAAAAGAATGCATAAAAGCAAAGAAAGCCAAACGAGTGGCACAAAGCAAGCATGGCAAGCAACATCACATGGGGTAGAGAAAGGGTATGCATTGAGCAAACTGGCTCTATGGGGATGCGTCTCACAAGTGGTTACACCCCAATAGGCCACCGGAGGGGGGGGGGGGGATGGATTTAACCACACAAGAACAAACCTGTTGGGTTAAAATGAATTAACCCCTTGCAATTAATTAATTAACTACCCAAGTTAATTAATTAGATCAAATTTCATACAATAGCATGGCAGCATAAACAAATCACCAAATTATCTAAATGCAATGGAAAATAAATTTGACACAGGTGATTTGTTTACGAATGGAGAAAACCACTGAGGCAAAACCCCACCGAGTGATTTTAATGTCACCACTCCCAAGAATCCACTATTATCAATTACAAGCGGTTACAAGTATAAGGAATCTTACCAAAACCTTTGGCCTATCCCGAAATACCAACCTACAGTTGAACCCTTACCCCAATACCCCATTGGAATTGTATTGTAGCGTTAATCTTTTTGTTCAATGCATGAATCCCAGTACGTGACTAACCCATCCTAGATGTACCCAATTATAAGTAAAGTGCATTTTGTCAAAGGATTAGCCAATTACATAAAATATCTCCCTAACAAAACCTATGGGGGGGACACAAAGCATGGCAAGGCCTAGATCTAGAGAGGTAAGCATATACATAAAGCATAGAAGCAAGCAAACATACACATGCATATAGGGAAATGATCCAAACCCTTTGATATAGGCCTAGGTGTGTGGATGTAGGCCTAGACCATGGGATCAAGATCTACACCCCACCAATGAGGGCCAAAACACAAGAAAGAGAGATATCAAGGAACAAAAGAGCTATAGAAGCACATGGCATTAGCAACCAACATATAGATCTAAGCACACAAAGATGGCATGGAGCACATAAAAAACATATAGATTTAAACATAGGCATGACACGGGGCCCAAAGAGACATAGATCTAAACATAAGCTCGTAGATCTAAGCATAAACATGTAGATTCTAAGCATAGGCATGGCAAAGAATGCATAGGCATGTAGATCTAAGCACAAACATCGAACCTCTCCCTTAAAGTGGGAACTATTATCTGAGATGATCTCTTATGGTACCCCGTACTGGTAAATGATGTTATTCTTTATGAATTGAGCTACATGCTTGGATTTTAATATGAAGTATAAGGCCATTTCCACCCATTTGGTGATGTAGTCAATCGCCACTAGGATATACTTGTATCCATTCAAAGCTTTAGGGGCTATTCTTCCAATCACATCTATACCCAAACTGAGAAAGGCCAAGGACAGGTCATGCTGTATAGCTTACTAGGCGGCACGCGATTCAAATTCGCATGTGTTTGGAAATTATGGCAACTCTTCACAAAGTCTAAATAGTTTGTCTCCATTGTATTCCAATAGTACCCCATCCTTAGGATCTTTTTGGCTAACATTCTCCCATTCATGTGAGGACCACAAATCCCTTAATGAACTTCCCCCATGACCTTTTCGGCTTCTTCATTCTTCAAGCAACGAAGGTGTATACCATCATAAGATCTCCTATAAAGCTGTCCTCCATATATGATATATTGCATAGTCATCATCCTAATCAAATGACGTTCTCTCTTATCAGCACCGTCAGGATATACTCCCAATTCCAAGAATCACATAATACCAAGGAAACCCTTCTTCTTCTATAGCCCAGACTGAAGACTCGGTTTTCCCCTTGTGCACTAGCTCATAACTCTGTTCCATCTCTACGGGTTGTGTCCATACTCCTTTGGGTATTTCAACCATGGAGGCTAAGGTAGCCAAGGTATCTACAAACTAATTCTGAGCTCTAGGGATGATAGTGTATTCGAGATTATCAAAGGTTTTGAACAAATCCTCTAAATATTTCTGATAAGGCTTCAAATGTTCTTCCTTTACCTTCCATAACTTTTGTGCTTGGGCTATAACCAAGGTCGAATCTCTAAGTACCTCTGCCTCTTTTACCCCTAATTCTCAGAGAGCTTCCATTCCAGCGATATAAACTTCATATTCTGCTATGTTATTAGTCGCCTCGAAGTTCAACTTGACTACCAAAGACATATGAGATCCATCGGGGGTGATCAAAAGTACTTCTATCGCATTCCCATATTGGTTTATAGCTCCATGGAAGTATATTTTCCATGCCCCTAATTCAACATCATAAATATCCTCATTTGGAAAATCTTCTTTTCCATCATCTCCTTCTATGGGGTTCTTAACACAAAAATCTGACACTGCGCTACCTTTGATAGTTTTTCTTGCCACATACTTCAAATCAAATTCTACTAATAGGATCAACCATCTCAACAATCTTCCACTCAAAGTGGGTTTCTCAAATAGTTACTTTAATGGGTCTATTCTGGCTACTATCTATATCTGGAATGGTAGAATGATGTGTCTCAACTTCTACACGGTTCACACAAGTGCAAAACATGACTTTTCTATGTGCATGTATCTAGTCTCATAATCATGGATTCTTTTGCTCAAATAGTGCACTGCTCTCACATTCTTATGATCGTCTTCTTGTGTAAGCATGCTTCCGATTGCATCTCCTATGATATAGAGGTATAGAAGTAATGGCTTCCCTGCCTCGGGGGTACTAGGATTGGTGGATGGAGGAGCTATTCCTTGATAAGTTCAAAGGCTTTTTGACATTCATCGTTCCATGCATAGGTTTCATTCTTCCTTAAGAGCTTGAAGATGGGTTCACAAGTGGATGTGAGTTTGGCTGATATACTGCAGTTGACCTAGGAATCCCCTTGTTTCATTCTCAGTCTTGGGTGGAGGCATGTCCAATATGGCTTCGATCTTTGATGGGTCAACTTCTATCCTTCTATCACTTACCAAAAAGCCTAGCAATTTCCCAGCCGTTACTCCAAATGTACACTTTTGGGGGTTCAAACTCAATATATACTCATTGATCCTCTCAAAGAAATTTCTCAAGTTAATGATGTGACCCTCTCTATCCTTGGATTTTACAATCATGTCATTAATGTACACCTCAACCACATTATGGATCATTTCATGTAACAAAGTTATGGCCATCCTTCGATAAGCTGCTCCCACATTCTTGAGCCCAAACGGAATTACCATGTAACAATAGATTCCCCATTCTGTGATGAAGGTACTCTTAGTCATATCTTTAAAAGCCGTCTTGATTTGGTTATATCTTGAGAAACCATCCATAAAAGACATCAAGGCTCTACTGGCCATATTATCTATCAAGACATCTATACGAGGAAGAGGAAAATCATCCTTAGGGCAAACTTTTTTTAAATCCCTGAAATCCACACACATTCTTACCTTTCCATCCTTCTTTGGTACGGGTACAACAGTGGCCATCCATTCAGCTTGGTGTACGGATTTGATGAACCCTATTTTCAATTGCTTTGTGACCTCTTCTTTGATCTTTAGGAGCCATTCAATTCTCATATGCCTCAACTTTTGCTTAACAAGCACCATCTGAGCATGGGTATCAATGTGGTGTTGAGCTATCTTCAGATCGATACCAGACATATCTTTATAGGACCATGCAAAGACTTATTGAAATTTTATGAGAAGCTCTTTGAGATCTTTTCTTTCTTTCTTGTTTTGGGTTGAGCCAATTTTAATTAAGCATGGATTCTCATTACTGCCCAAATTAATAGTTTCAAAATTTGGTTCCATAGGTTCAATTTTCTTTTCCAATTTTTTATTAATTTCATTTTCAAATTCATTAGAATCATTTAAGTGTAGAACTTAAATATTATGGGACACATAAAATTTTTTTTTTTAAAAAAAAAGCCAAATCAGAATTCATCTTATTGAAAAGTACATTGGAACTTGCATTACAAAATTTCTTTCCCTCATTCATAGAAAACCCAACCCAAGTCCAATTATTGAGGTGCGCCACAGCAGGAATGATGAAGGTAGAAGGATCACTTGGCTCTTCATTGGTGGTGGCGTACACGTACCCCTCCATCTTTAGCATAGTCTTCATTGCTTCAGCATCCATGTAGTCCACCCAGTCGACTTCTTCTTGAGTTTCCTTGATTACCATAGTAGATTTCTCCTTGAAAGTAAGCTTCTCATTGAAGAACATCTCCCAACTCGAATGCACTTTTCCAACCTTACCTACCCAAAGTTTGAGAAAGCCACAAAAAGGAAAGTCTCCTCATTCCTTCACAAAGTTTCCATTAAAGGTACCAAGGTTCTTTTTGATTCCATCCCATCCTTCACACTCTTTCTTGAGATGTCCATGTTCATTGCATTCGAAGCATGTGATTCCTTGAGAGGATTGAGACTCCTTCCCATCTTTCCTCTTGAAATCCTTTTTCTCCTTTACGAAACTTAGGAATTTTCCCTTCTCAGCAAATTTTCCATTCTTCTTGAACTTCAAGAATTTTAGAAATTCTTCACAAGATATGCTACATCTTTATCTACCTCATCCTTATCCGATGAGTCGTGAGCTTCCACCTTTTCATTAATTGTCTTTAGAGCAAGGGACTTGCTCTTCCTTTGTGAAGGTAGAGACAACTCATATGTCTGAAGTGAGCCAATTAGTTCTTGGACTTTGATATCATCAAGATCTTTACTCTCTTCAATTGCTGTAACCTTTGCACGGAAGCTCTTTGGCAATGACCGAAGGATTTTCCTCACTATCTTTGAGTCTTCTGTTTTCTTACCCAAATTGAACTTTCCAATAACCACCTCGTTCAGCTTGCCATAGAATGAGTCGAATGACTCGTCTTCACTCATTTTCAGCTTTTCAAATCGAGCGGTTAGCATTTGTAATTTAGTATCCTTCACCTTATTCGTTCCCTCATAGGTGGTCTCCAATATTTGCCATGCCTCCTTGGCAATTGTAATGTGGGAAATCTTGTGAAACTCTTATGGAGAAACACCACAGAAAATAGCATTTAGTGCTTTGCTATTTGCATTTGCTGCCGCAAGAGCCACCTTATCCTATGTGGATTTAGTAGCCTCTGGCCTAGTCCATCCTACATCTACTGCATCCCCAAACAGTTTCGTCCATTGAACACAAGAATGCCCTCATCCGGACTTTTCAAAAGGCATAGTTGTAACCATCAAAATATGGTGGAGCATTAAGAGATTGAGATCGACCCATCTCAATGGTGTCAAGGATCGCACTTAGGTAATTAAACCACAGCTAGTGCACCCACTCTGATACCAATTGAATGTTCAAATAGTGTGTAAAACACCTTGAATGTTTAGACCCCCAAATTACAAATTACCAAATCAAGCTTATTATCAAACAATGTACGTGCGGAATATGAAAATAAGCTAAAATAGAATCTAAACCATAATTAATCACAATCACAACAGTAATTAAATGGCAAAGATTAAGGGAAGAGAGATGCAAACACAACGACAACACAGCGATGTGTTATCGAAGAGGAAACCGAAGTCCTTGGCGTAAAACCTCTCTGCCGCCCTCCAAGCGGTCAATAATCCACTAGAGAATGAAGTTGGGATACATGAACAGCAGAAGACCCTCCAAGCCTAATCTACCCAATGTACCTAAGCCCTCCAAGCTTCTTGCTCCAACGAGGTTACGTCGAACCATTATCTTCTCTAGCTTACCGAATTCCGCTATAGCCCATAGCATCAACCAATATCAATTGGTCCTTTCCTAACTGCTTCCCAAGCACCAAATAACCTTCTCACAGATATGGGTATGGTGAGAAAAGGATTTGGCTAAATGTACTTCTCATGGATGTAATAATGGAAAGGGTGAGAGTAGAGGAATTTGGAGAATCAAAGGATGAAGATTGTGGATGAGTCAATCTTGTTTTTCTCTAGGGTTTCCCTCTCAAAATTCTCTCTGGAAACTATCTACAATACGTGGGTATAAGGGGTATTTATACTGGTGTGTGTTTGGAATGCGAAAGGTCAGTTTTACCCAAATAGAGTGGTCTAGCAACTTGACCTCGCGACTTGACTGAGTCGCGAGTTTGAGTCGCGAGCTAACTACCTGGCCAGACTGGAAGTTTTATCTTGTAGTGCTCTAGCTGGCGTGACTTTTCAGCTCCTCTGCATGCTTCACACGTGTGCCTCCTTTAGCGAGTTGCTAGCCGCGAGCCAGTCATTAGATCCAATCACGAGGCCCTGCTTGAATGTACACTCTTGAGCTTTTCTTCACACTTTCTCACACACTACCCTTACATGATTCCCATCTAAATACAAGGTTTCTAAATTCTAAAGTACAAACAAATTTAATAAAGCCAACAAAATGGTTGATTAAATTCAACCTTACAATCCTTATTATCGGAGTCATCCTCAGGCTTAGTGTTGCTCAAGGTAGCAGCAAGTGCATTGCTTTTTTCAATGGTCTTAAGATAAGTAGGGCACTCTTGCTTCATATGACCGAAACCTTGACACTCAAAGTACTTCGGTCCTGATGGAATAATGTACTGACTGCCATCCCTAACATCCTTCTTCCCTTTGTCTTGACTCTTGGATTGCGAAGAACTAGATTACTTTAGGTCCTTATCAAATCCTTTTGCGTTGGCAATCTTCATAAACTTCTTGAACTACCTCGTGATATAGGATTTCATCTTAGAATCTTCACCGTTTAAAGACTCATCAATGTCACTGCTCTTGGCTTTCAAAGCCATGCTCTTGCTCTCACAGCCATACTCTTGCTCTTGCTTGATTTTCCTATCCTCATCAAACCCAACTCATAGGTCTGCAAATTTCCAACCAGGTCAGTCAAAGGAATTTTGTCGATGTCCTTTGATTCCTTAATCACGGTGATCTTAGCATGGAATCTCTCGGGTCGAGATCTGAGCACCTTTCTCACAATCTTGGGTTTAGGAATGGTTTCCCCAAGATTAAATGTTGAGTTTACTATGTCCTTGAGCTTGGCATAGAACTCATCAAACAACTCATCCTCCTCCATTTTGATCTCTTGAAAGCTGGAAGTGAGCCTCTAAAGCTTTGAATCCTTGACAACCTTAGTTCCTTCATAGGTTGTCTAGAGGATGGTCCATGCTTCCTTAGCAATTTCAGTGGAGGATATCTGCTTAAATTCCTCATTAATGATTGCACTGAATAGAGCATTTAGTGCCTTACTATTAAAGTTTGCCCCCTTGATCTTAGTATTATCCCAGTTGGCCGGTGCTTCCGTAGGCTTAGACCAACCTATCTCCACAGCTTGCCACACTTTCTCATCTAAAGACTGCAAGAAAGCTCTTATGCATACTTTCCAGCATGCATAGTTAATGCCATCAAATAAAGGAGGTATAATAAGAAACTGTTTGCTATCCATGACAACAGGGGTTAATGGATTACACAACATAGATTAACACCTAATCAGAGTGTGCCTACTCTAATACCACTTGATAGGCCAAGAATGTATTGACCCCTTGTAATGAATTAATTGATTAATTAGCCAAGTTTATTAATTAATCAAATTAACATGCAATATGCGTGGTAGCACAAACAAATCACCAATTAAACTAAGTATGCAGTGGAAAATAAATGGACACGATGATTTTTTTTACGAATGGGGAAAACCTACACAGCAAAAACCCCACTAGGTGATTTTAAGGTCACCGCTCCCGAGAATCCACTATTATCAAAACAAGCGATTATAAGTAAAGGAATCCCAGTACCTTATACCAACCTACATTTGAACCCTTACCCCAATACCCAATTGGACTTGTTCTATAGTGACAATCTCTCCTTTCAATGCACGGCTCCCAGTACATGACTAACCAATAGATGCGCAAATCCTAGTAAACGACTTAATCACCAACTTGAGAAGGATGTTGGCTGCAAAGTTCATCAGTTCATCACATGATGAAGATCATGAAGTTGCTTGGTCACAAAACCCTAAGGTGTACAAACACAGCAGCTTCTTCAAGAGAAAGATGAACTAGGGCATATGTCTCCGATCACAAGACTTTGCTCTACACTTGTGCAACTTGTGTAACCTTTAATGGCCCTTAAAATAATCCTTATATATGTTTAGGGTCATGAGAAAAGAAGACCTAAACACATACTCACGAATTGGATGAAAAATAGCTCTGAAACACTGAATTTCATAAACCTCGATAGATAGGGTATCTATCGAGCTAGTTGTCGAGCTTCGGGCTTCAGAACTTTTAAAACCTTGATAGATGCTAGCTGTGAAGCTTTAAAATCCTACACTTTCTCACTTGATTTTTGAACAGACTTGCATGACTTTAACACTTGAACTTGAAACCTTGTTTCTTGAAGCATTAAACATATCCTAGATCTACCCAATTACAAGTAAAGTGTGTTTTGTCAAAGGATTAGCCAATTACATAAAATATTGACATATGTTCCTAACATGATTCACATATGTCCTAACAAATCAAAACAACCAAAAACATCAAAAACCCTAAAAATCCTTTGGTTCAAAATTTTTGAAAAATTTGATGAAAATGCATGAATGAATGTAAATTAAATAAAAAATGAGGGGTAAAAAGGTCTTACTAGGTGTTGAGGAAGAAAACCCTTGAAGCTTTGACACAGAAAAGACCAAAAAAAAAAAAAATTCACTAAGAGGAATCAAGAGGGATCGAAGAGGAAGAGGAAAAAGTAATGAAGAACATTGTTCAGATTCCTTTTATTTTTTAGTGAAAAACGGTTTTCGATCGGTTGGGAGGAATTGAGCCAGGAATCAAAAATGTTTTAAAAACAGGTTCAATTGATCGAGAGGAATCGAGCCAAGCCAAGAGTTTTAGCTAAAGACTACATTTTTTCGATCGGTCAAAAAACAAGTTCCATCGATCAAGACATGAAAAATAAAAAAAAAAATTGAAAACTTGGAAATTTTCTACAAAAACACTTTTAAACCAGACTTTATGATATGAAATGCATGTCGATGATTACAGATGTTTTTAAAAAAAATTTCTCTTCAATCAAATCAATTTTTATCACGATTATAAAAAATTTCTACCCAAACCCCACAAAGAGTATTAAACATTTCAAGAAGCACAATTTTGGGTGGCTTTATTACTTAACACACAATCACATGTACAGTGTTTAACAAAGATTTACGTGTGTTATGTGCAACTAGTAAGTGTATGGATACATAAAAGGTGATATGTAGATAGTAATTAACCACAATTTCTACATCATCAATCACATAAGTTTGAAAGTGACTATCACCTAAAGAGTTGCATTATATAACTCCCACATCTCCTAGGAAACACGCTTGCAATAATGTAAAAGCATTTTTTTTCTTATGATTTTTCTTTTGATTTTCACATTCTTTTTACAATCAACACCTCGTTTAATCTTGCTGTGCAAGTGCTACACCGTACCGAGCACAGCTTTTATAATTTGCACACAAGTGTTCATGATTGGCAAGTAATAGTGGTGAGATGGTTATTTATGCCTTTCTCCCAGGATTTTTTTAGTCCTTACAATAAAAAAAACGTGACATCAAAATCAAGAGCATGTGTTTAAAAACCATAAACAACTCACACAATTGAGGCACTACATAGTACAAACTAGCAAAGTGCAGAAAAAATAGCTCATCAAAGCTAAACAGGGTACACAGTCATGAAATGCAAATTTCATAGGCCAACCTCAATTACACACTTGAAGATGTGTAATACAATTTTTTTTCTAATTTTTTTATATTTAAAAAAAAAATTAAAAACATCATAAACAAACCTAGAATGAAATGCATGAATGTAATGCAAAGGAAAATCCTAATGAAAAACATTTTGGTCACACGGGATTGAAAGATTAAGCACAAGGACCATGTCAAAGAGACTCGCTAAGACTATGTCTTTTGCATCCACACTCTTTTAAATGTGAACTTGGGATTGGAGTTTCTAGATGAACTAGACTTAAAATTAGCTCCTATATTGGCATAAAGGTTAAAAGCCTTTAACAATTCACAAATAAGTGTCATGGGATCTTGTGCTTTTGGCATAGGCACTTTTTGTTTCGTTGCTTATTTTGAAGCTTGTAACTTAAAACAATTTGGGCATGTATGCCCACCTCCACCACAGAAATGACAAAACTATTGAGGTTTGTGTTGTTTCTTGCTTCCAGGATGATTGGGTTTCTTGGGTTTCGACTCACTTAAATCTACCCTAATCTTCCTAGTGGCTAGAATCTCTTCCTTAGGTACCTTAACTTCAGGAGTAGAAATAAATGTAGCAGGTACAAACTTAGGAGAATGAATAACAGAAGTAGAAACCCTCTTAACAAACCCTAGCCCTGTCTTATCAGAAGAAGATTTTTGAACATTTAGCATATTATCCAGTTTAGAAGTAGAAGTCCTATCAAGTTGTTCTTTAGAAACAGATAATTCAGATTCTAAACTTTAACTTTCTTAATCAAGGACATGTTCTCAATCTTAACAGAGGTTATGAGTTCATTTGCATCAAAAATTTTAACCAACAAATTTTTCTTTTCTTGTTCTAGAGTGTTTATCTTCTTCAAACCTATGTCAACATTCGTGGCATCCTTTGTTGCAGTCTTGCAAAGCTTATTGTAAGCCTCATACAAGTCAGCATTCTTAGAGAGTTCCACATCAGAAGGGTTCTCCTCAACAACTTCAGACACCAATGAAAGCCATGAAATTTCCTTCTTGATCACTTTCAGACTCATGATCAAAAACTTCTTCATCTTTTCCCTTAGATCTCAAGAAGTAGGACATTCTGACCTAAGGTGACTGTATCCCTGATGTTAGGACATATGTGATTCATGTTAGGAACATATGTCAATATTTATGTAGTTGGCTAATCCTTTGACAAAATGCACTTTACTTGTAATTTGGTAGATATAGGATGTGTTTAATACTTCAAGAAACATGTTGTTCAAGTCTAGTATTAAAGCCATGAAGATTGGACCAAGAAACAAGTGAAGAAAAGTTGTTCAATAAAGTTGGACAGATAGCTCGACACCTGTGGACAGATAGCTCGATAGCTACTTGACACCTCTCGACAACTAGGCTATCTATCGAGCTCTTCAGTTGATTGTTATCGCAATCTCGATAGCTTCTCAACAGCTGGTGGATTGATCGAGAAAGCTCCTGTCCCCTCGACAGCTCCTCGATAGCTTCTCGACAGCTGGTGCATGATCTTGTGTTGAATGATGATACAGGTTGTCAGAAAGATTTGTCAAAGTCTTGTCAAAGTCTACTTGCCATAAACTCTCTTCTTACAAAGTTTTTCAAGAGTTTTGTGTTAGGATAGATTTTATCGTATTCAACAAGTGAGTATGAGTTGAGTGATTTATGACTTCTCTCATATGTTTATTTGTTTGTTGTGGTTTTGTCACGGATTGCCAAAGGGGGAGATTGTTAGGACATATGTGATTCATATTAGGAACATGTGTCAATATTTATGTAGTTGGCTAATCCTTTGACAAAATGCACTTTACTTGTAACCTCGATAGCTTCTTGATAGCTGTATCTATCGAAATTTAAAGCTCAACACCTCCCGATCGATCGAGGTTACAGGAATTCAGATTTCCATATCAGATTTTTGGCCCATGTTGACATGTATTTGTAGGGTTTCTTTTCTTACAACCCTAGACCTATATAAACCTTATTTTAGAGGCCGTCACATAAGAGAATACAAGGAGAACATATGTATAAGGTGACCGATGCCTTATTCTCTCTGAAAGAAGCTACTGCGTCTTTGCGCCTTAGGGTTTTGTAACCAAGTGCTTCTTGATCTTCATTGTTGATGAAGTGAAGAACTTTGCAGCCAAAAATCTTCTTCTAGTTGGTGATTAAGTCACGTACTGGGATCCGTGCAATTGGTTAGTCACATACTAGGATTTGTGCAAAGGAGTTAGTCACGTACTAGGATTCGTGCATCATCAAAGGGTGGCGTTCATATATTGAAGAGTTCAGAGGTTCTGAAGCGGTAGAAGGTTTCTGCTATGAGTTCATCTATGGGGATTGTAGAGTCTAGGGACAAAGGTTTTGTACTAGGTCTGAAATTTCTCTTTACTATAGTGGATTGCTTTTCAAGAAGGTTTCCCCTCAGGTTTTTTACTGTGAAATTAGTTTGTTTCATTGGTTTTCCTGGGTCATCATATCTGTTCTTATTTATTTTTCCCCTGCATGATTTTGACATGATATTGATGTTTGTTTGTCTTAACAAGTTTTATTCATAATAAATCTAATTAACAACTTAGGTTTAAAACTTGTTAATTCTATCAACTGGGGTCTAAATTTCCCAACACCTGATAACCAAAACACTGTTGACCTAAAGAATTGTTAGAGGATTGAACAACCTTATCTTTTGATTATTCAGAATTATTGTTTTTGGTTGTTTCATTCTTCTTCACATTCTTAGTGTCAGCATTGTTTCTATTTCTTGCCTTTTTATTATTGTTCCTCAAAACGTTTCTAAAGTTCTTGGCAAGATAAGCTATCTCTATAGAAGAGATTTCATCATCAAAACCGCAATCATCTAGATCATCAACAGATTTCAAAGCCATAGATTTGGATTTATTGGTTTTAGGTAAATCGGATTTATAGGATTGAAGAGATCCTACAAATTCATCAACAGGGATGATGTCCACAGCCTTACTTTTAGTTATAGTAGTGACTTTAGGTCTAAAATCCTCAGTTAAGGATCTAAGAATCTTCCTAACAACTTTAGGTTGATCATAAACTTCACCCAAATTAAAAGCAAAGTTCACTATATCATTCAATTTGGCATGGAACTCATCAAAGGTCTCATCATTAGACATCCTAATGCTTTCAAACCTAGAGGTTAACTGTTGTAGTTTATTTATCTTTACTGCCTTAGTACCTTCATGCACAGTTTGCAAAATATTCCAAGCAGTATGAACAACCTCTACATTAGAGATCCTTTTAAATTCTTCCATAGAAACAACATTAAATATAGCATTCATAGCCTTGTATTAAAGCTTACTACATCTTTTTGTGAAGTGGTCCATTCATTAACAGCAGTGGTTGGTCTCTCCTAACCATTCTCAACAAAAAGCCATACTCTGTCATCTAGGGATTTCAAAAAGGCTTTCATGCTAACCTTCTAGTAAGCATAATTGTTCCCATCAAAATAGGGGGGATCACAAGAGAGTGACTGTGTTCCATGACAGCAGGGGTCAATGATTAACTCAAGGTATACTACCCAGTCTAAAGCTAACTTGCTCTAATACCAATTTTTTAGGTTCTCAGACTTTAGGAACTAAATGTATTAGAACTTTACTTTGTATATGTTGGCAAACCATGATAAAAACTGAAAGCTCGAAAATGTATTGAAAACACAAGAGCTGTTTTAACCCCGAAATTAAAATTACGGCTTGGTTGATTTTACACTAACTTAATACTATGTGCGAAATAGTGTAAACACAAGCGTATAAGCAAGAGAACTACTCTAATCCATATTTAAAGCAACACAACAGTAAAAATTAAATGAACAAGAGTAGGGAAGAGAGATGCAAACACAGATAACACTGAGACGTGTTATCGAAGAGGAAACCGAAGAACTCGGCGAAAAACCTCTCCGCCGCCCTTCAAGCGGAAATCGATCCACTAGACAATCAGTTGGGATACATGGGTTAGCAAGAGACCCTCCAAGCCTAGTCTACCCAATATACCTAAGCCCTCCAAGCTCGTACTCCAACAAGGCTTCTCGGAACCGTGTCTTGTCTTAATTCCTTGGATCCCGGAACAAGCTCTATGTTGCATCTGCCATCTTTGGCTTCTTCCAATGCTTCCCAGCAGCACCAAATCTTCACTTGACACTCTCAAAGGGTGTGGTAAGTGTTTGGGCTATCAACCTCTCAATGGTATGGAAATGGAGAGGTAGGAGTTGAGGAATTTCCACTAGTAAATGAGTAGATGATTGTGGGTATGACAATCTCTAATTCTCTAGGTGTTTGATTAGGGTTTTCTCTCAGAAGCACTCCTCAACATTTGTGGGTAATGTGGGTATAAATAGTGTGGGCATAGAAAGTGTGAATCAGACTTGGACAGGCTGGCAGAACAGAATGCCTCGCAGGTGTCTCGCGGGAAGGCCTTACCAGCGAGATACTCGCGAGACACAGCTGTCTCCATCTGGCTTGACTCTTCGCATTCCATCACGTGCAGGGCACATGAGTTACTTCGCGGGAAGCTAAGTCGCGACATACCCGCGAGAAATCTTCAGTCTTCAATATGCTTGAGTCTTCACACTCTCTCTCTCTCTAACACACTACCTTTACAATGAAATCCCACAATAAATACAGGGTACAATAGATTGAATAAAATACAATCAAATTTGGCACGGAATAAAAGCCAACAAAACATGATGTTGTAAACAATAACTTTACAAAAACAACGAGTCTAGGTTTAGGCTTGCTCAAAGTTTATTTGTTATAGTTTGAATCGAGCTAAATGCAGAAACTTACTGTGCAAAATTGCAAAGCTCGATCGATTGAAAGTAAGGCTCGATCGATCGAGAATCGTATCTGCAAAATTTGAATTAAGCCCAAACAGCAGTTCAAGCCCATTAAGGATTAGGGTTTCAGATCTACTTCTCCTATTATATAAAGGAAACCCTAGGGCGTTTTTGAAAGGCTTTTCAGAGAGTGAATCTTGTGCCTCTTTTGTAGATCTAGGGTTTTGTACCCAAAAGCTTTCTATGGTCTTTGTTGAGTTGTGTGTTGAATCTTTTGTGAGATCTAAGAGGTGTTTACCTTCATACACACACATAGAGCTATCAAGATCAATATTTGCATCAAGAACTTGATGGTGGTTTCAATTGCTGCATAAAGAACTTTCAAGAAGATCCAAAACCTTTAAGTGGAGTCTCAAAGTCGCAAGTAGGAGAACTTTTGGTTGCTGTAGATCAAAGAAAGAAGTAGTCCGTGGACTCAGAGCAGTCACGTGGTCATGGTAGTAAGTTTTTTACTTGAGGTAGCAATAAAATGTTAGTGGTCTAAGTTCTATTGTACAAACTTCAATTCTTTCATAGTAGATTTGCTTTTTACCTTGAGGATAGCTAGGTTAAATCCTCCCCAGGTTTTTTACCGATTTGGTTTTCCTTGGTGATCATATCATTGTGCTCTTTATTTTTCGCTACTTTACATGATATGATTGTTTTGTTTTAACCTAGATCTAAACAATAAACCTAAGTATTCACTTGGTTAATTAATTAGGTTAAACAATCTAGTTTACAGGGATCTAAAAACGTACACACTTATTTGTTTAGCTAAGTAATTAACTAGGTTAATTATGAGATCTAGGTTAAACAAAGAGAGATCATATCAAGCACAACAACGGAAAAAATAAAGAACACACCGATTTGATCACCCAAGAAAACCAATGAAACAAATTGTCTCATAGGAAAAACCTAGGGAGGATTTGATCTAGCTATCCTTAAGATAAAACAAATCCACTATAAGAGAATTAAAGTTTTTACAAAAGAATTAACCCTAAATCTATTACTACCACTAGTAGTAACATACTGACACAATCACGTGGAAACTTTGAATCCACAGACTCCTTCTATCTTGGATTTGTACAACATAAACTCCCACGTTTGTAACTTTGAGATCCCACTCAAAGGTTTCAGATTACAACTTGTTGATCTTGTAGCAACTAGATTCTACTAGCACTTGATTGTAGATTTTGTTCTGGTAGACACTTGTAGAGTTAGAAGGTACAAAACATCTAAGATCTCACAGGAGTAACTTACAAGTCTTCCAAGAGTCTTCAAAATGTAATTAGGGTTTTCCTTTTATACTTAAGAGTGTTGAACTAAAACCCTAAACATTTTCGTGGGCTTCGGCCTGATTTAATATTCTGCATAAATTATTTTTCTATGATTTTTGATCAGTTGAGCATGATTTTTCAATTGATCGAGCTTCACAAAAAATGACTCTTTTTCCTGCAACTTGAATATTCTTGAGACTTGACTTGAAACACTTTAAGCAATGTCTAACACTTATTCTAGACATGTTTTTATTCTCGGTTTGCAAACATATACAAATTGAGACTTTAAACATTTAATCCTAAATCTTTAAAACTTAACAGGT
The DNA here is from genome assembly GCA_019022515.1 of Quercus aquifolioides. Taxonomy (NCBI): domain Eukaryota; kingdom Viridiplantae; phylum Streptophyta; class Magnoliopsida; order Fagales; family Fagaceae; genus Quercus; species Quercus aquifolioides. Next base: position 364,799 of record JAFHAW010000142.1, read on the forward strand.
ATATATAATATAAGTGAAGGATATAAGGGTCGCACTAAAATCCTAGCTGTCAGTGAATTTCGCGGGCCATCTCTCAAGTTGGCCAAGTCACGAGATGAGTCGCAAAACTTACTGACTCTTCAGCTTCCAGCATGTGCTCCTCATGTGACCTTTGCAGGTTGCAACACTCACAAGCCAAGTCGCGAGATCAACTTCTTTTGCAATCTTCACCAACTTAATACTAAACTCATTACAAATAAATCCCACAAATTACAAGGAAATATATTAATGTAATTACAACACTTTTTGTCATAGAATAAAGCCAATATAAATGTTATGTGAAAAACCGTAACTTAACCCAATATTGTGCAATTATGCACAAACTCAAACGTATAATTCCAAAAAATCTTTGGTTTCTATGTATATGTTTGGGGGGGGAAGGTTTGTCTCTGTTTCTTGTAAGGTGTATTATGTGATGTCACAGGTATGAGATAAGCAAAGTAAACAAATTTCACTTTCTCTTCGCAATTAGCTGGAAAAAGCGTTTAAATAACTCAATTAATACCCTGAATTTGGACACGGTTGTATCCAGTTCAAACAAATTGTTTAAACAAATCTCACTTTTTCTTCGCAAGTTTGCTTCCCCACAAACTTAACAGCAACTCAAATGGATAAAAATTGCATGGAAAGTAGTTAACAACTGTAATTATTCAGATTGAAATTTGATTTTAGTTGATCAAAAATCTTAACAGCCCAAAAGGTTTAATAATGTGCCACAAGCGGTAATCTTGGGTTCAAGTTCAACCCACCAGCAGCTTGACTTTGTTTATCCCAATGGTTTCACATGCCAACATAAATACCGGTCAAAAGACACAGAACCAAAGTCTTTCTAAAATTGTCTTAAAAAAAGTCCTTATAAAATTTGGACACGGTTGTATCCAGTTCAAACAAATCGTTTAAAAAAATCTCACTTTCTCTTCGCAAGTTTGCTTCCCCACTAACTTAACTGCACCTCAAATGGATAAAAAAATTGCATGGAAAATAGTTAACAACTATAATTATTCAGATTGAAATTTGATTTTAATTGATCAAAAAACATAACAGCCCAAAAAGTTTAATAATGTGCCACAAGCGGTAATCCTGGGTTCAAGTTCAACCCACCAGCAGCTTGACTTTGTTTATCACAATGGTTTCACATGCCACCATAAATACCGGTCAAAAGACACAGAACCAAAGTCTTTCTAAAATTTGGACACGGTTGTATCCAGTTCAAACAAATCGTTTAAACAAATCTCACTTTCTCTTCGCAAGTTTGCTTCCCCACTAACTTAACTGCACCTCAAATGGATAAAAAAATTGCATGGAAAATAGTTAACAACTGTAATTATTCAGATTGAAATTTGATTTTAATTGATCAAAAAACTTAACAGCCCAAAAAGTTTAATAATGTGCCACAAGCGGTAATCCTGGGTTCAAGTTCAACCCACCAGCAGCTTGACTTTGTTTATCACAATGGTTTCACATGCCACCATAAATACCGGTCAAAAGACACAGAACCAAAGTCTTTCTAAAATTTGGACACGGTTGTATCCAGTTCAAACAAATCGTTTAAACAAATCTCACTTTCTCTTCGCAAGTTTGCTTCCCCACAAACTTAACAGCACCTCAAATGGATAAAAATTGCATGGAAAGTAGTTAACAACTGTAATTATTCAGATTGAAATTTGATTTTAATTGATCAAAAAACTTAACAGCCCAAAAAGTTTAATAATGTGCCACAAGCGGTAATCCTGGGTTCAAGTTCAACCCACCAGCAGCTTGACTTTGTTTATCACAATGGTTTCACATGCCACCATAAATACCGGTCAAAAGACACAGAACCAAAGTCTTTCTAAAATTTGGACATGGTTGTATCCAGTTCAAACAAATCGTTTAAACAAATCTCACTTTCTCTTCGCAAGTTTGCTTCCCCACAAACTTAACAGCACCTCAAATGGATAAAAATTGCATGGAAAGTAGTTAACAACTGTAATTATTCAGATTGAAATTTGATTTTAATTGATCAAAAAACTTAACAGCCCAAAAAGTTTAATAATGTGCCACAAGCGGTAATCCTGGGTTCAAGTTCAACCCACCAGCAGCTTGACTTTGTTTATCACAATGGTTTCACATGCCACCATAAATACCGGTCAAAAGACACAGAACCAAAGTCTTTCTAAAATTTGGACATGGTTGTATCCAGTTCAAACAAATCGTTTAAACAAATCTCACTTTCTCTTCGCAAGTTTGCTTCCCCACAAACTTAACAGCACCTCAAATGGATAAAAATTGCATGGAAAGTAGTTAACAACTGTAATTATTCAGATTGAAATTTGATTTTAATTGATCAAAAAATTAACAGCCCAAAAGGTTTAATAATGTGCCACAAGCGGTAATCTTGGGTTCAAGTTCAACCCACCAGCAGCTTGACTTTGTTTATCCCAATTGTTTCACAAGCGGTATTGTCACGGATTGCCAAAGGGGGAGATTGTTAGGACATATGTGGAACATGTTATGAATATATGTCATTTAGAATTGGCTAATCCTTTGACAAAACGCACTTTACTTGTAATTGGGTAGATCTAGGATGTGCTTAATACTTTAAGGAACAAGAGTTCAAGTCCAAGTATTGAAGCCATGCAAATCTGTCCAAGAATCAAGTGAGGAAGTGCTATATTTTAAAGCTCGACAGACAGCCCAATAGATTATATCTATCAAGGTTTAAAAGGAAATTTTCACCCAATGCTCGACAACTACTCAACAGATAACCTATCTATCGAGAATTACAAAATTCAGATTTCCAAATCTGTTTTTCACACACATCCAAGCTATGTGTTTAGATTTTCTTTTCTCACAACCGTAGACATATATAAGGATTATTTTAAGGGCCGTCAAAGGTGATGCAACTTGATGCAAAGTGATTATTCACACAAATTGTGACTAAAGACAATTTGCCCTAGTTCATCTTTCTCTTGAAGAAGCTGCTGCGTTTGTGCGCCAAGGGTTTTGTAACCAAGGAGCTTTTTGATCTCCATCATCTTAATGAATTAAAGAACTTTGCAGCCAATATCTTTCTCAAGTTGGTGTGTTAGTCATGTACTGGGATCCGTGCATTGATTGGTTAGTCACGTACTTGGAGCCATGCATTGAAACGAGAGATTGTCACTACATTACAAGTCCAATTGGATATTGGGGTAAAGGTTCAACTGTAGGTTGGTATAAGGTACTGAGATTCATTTACTTGTAATTGCTTGTTTTGATAATAATAGATTCTCAGGAGTGGTGACCTTAAATTCACCAGATGGGGTTTTTCTTCAATGGTTTTCCCCATTCATAAACAAATCACCTATGTCAAATTTAATTTCCACTGCAAGGGGGAGGTGAAAGGTGGTGGTGTCAAAAATGGAAATGAATCAGCCTCTTGGATCCTCCTACTTAACAGCCCATTCAGAATAATTACCATATCCGTTGGTGAGTAAATGGCCTGAATTAATACTCCATTTTTATTATGGAAAATGAAGAGCTTGAACACTTGGTGTAGAGGTTGTTCTAGCCATACGACACTTGTTGAGCTGTTGTATCTTGGGGAGGATAAGTCAGAGAAGGTCTGCATCTGTTACAAAATTAGCCAACCAAGGGCTTGAATCTCCTTAAAGAGAGTGAATGTCACGCCTCAGTTCAAATAGTGTTGTGTAATTTTTCACTTTAAATTAATAATATTCAAAAGTATTATTCAGTTTCTCTTTGTGTTATTTCCATTATTATTGTGTTCGTACCAACAATTTTAAGGAGATTCAATCATGGAGCCTACACAAGAGAAACCAAATGAGATTATTGGAGATTTCAACAAGCCCTTTCACTTTAAGGGAGCCCACTTCAAGAGGTGGAAAGGAAAGGTCCTCTTCTACTTGAGTCTTCTCAAAGTTGTCTACATCCTCACTAACAAGAATCCATCAAGGGTTTCTACCGATGAGACGAGTGAGGAAGAATTTAGTCTCTATCAAGAAAAAGTAGATAAGTATACAAAAGATGAATATAATTGTCACTCTTATCTTTTGAATTGTCTTGCCGATCATTTCAATGATTCTTATGATACAACTTATAATTCTGGACGTGTGCTAACATTGAAAGATGTACTTTACACTCCATCCATGAGGAAGAATTTGATGTCAAGTTTTTTGTTAACAAAGCTAGCTTCAAGCAAACTATGGAATCTAATAACTATGTAATCACTAAAAAGGGATTATTTGTGGGCAAGGGTTATGCTTGTGATTGAATGTTTAAATTGAATGTTGAAAATAATAAAGCATCTACCAGTTCAATTTATATGCTTTCTTTTATTAATTTTTGGCATGCTCGTTTATGTCATATAAATAGTAGATATGTGGGAATCATGAGTAATTTAGGATTAATTCCAAGATTGTCAAAAGATTTTGAAAAATGTGAAACTTGTAGTCAAGCTAAGATTACAAAAAGGCCTCGTAAAAGTGTTGTAAGAAATACCAAATTGTTTGAATTAATTCAGTCTGATTTATGTGAATTTAAGGGAATTTTAACTCGTGGAGGAAATAGATATATTATCACTTTTATTGATGATTTCTCAAAATATACAACTGTTTATTTGTTAAAAAATAAAAGTGATGCTTTTAAAAAATTTCAAGATTTTTTAAAAGAAGTTGAAAATCAATTCGGTAGAAAAATAAAAAGAATAAGAAGTGATAGAGGCCATGAGTATGAATCAAGTGCATTCTTCTCATTTGTTTAGTCTTTGGGAATTATCCATGAAACTACTACACCATATTCACCTGCTCCTAATGATGTGGCTGAAAGAAAAAAATAGAACTCTAATTGAGTTAACAAATGCCATGTTAATTGAATCTAGTGCACCTTTACATTTTTGGGGTGAAGCTATTTTAACTACATGTCATGTTTTGAATAGGGTGCCACATAAAAAGTCACATACCACACCTTTTGAGATGTGGAAATGACATAAGCCAAATTTGGGATATTTGAGAGTATAGGATTGTCTTGCTTATGTAAGGCTTACTGACCCTAAAATACCTAAATTAGGTATAAGAGCTATTACCTATGCTTTTCTTGGTTATGTGATTAATAGTGCAGCCTATAGATTTTTTTATCTTGAAAAAAAAATAATATTTGAATCTGGTGATGCAATTTTTCATGTAGAAAATTTTCCTTTTAAATTGAAAAATAGTGGGGGTGAAGAAAATATTTTGTCACAACCTAGTTCTTCTACTTCTCATTTACAAAATCAAGAAAATTTGGAAATGGAATCTAGAAGGGGTAAAAGAGCTAGAGTTGAAAATGATTTTGGTCCTGATTATTATGTTTCTAACATTGAGAAAATCTCCAAAATTTAAAAGAGGCTTTAACATCACCTGATGCTATATTTTGGAAAAAGGCTGTAAATAATGAGATAGAATCTCTAATTTCTAATAGAACTTGGAAATTAGTAGATCTTCCACCAGGTTGTAAGATTATAGGTTGTAAATGGGTCTTTAGAAAAAAGTTAAAACCAGATGGATCAATAGATAAGTTTAAAGCTAGACTTGTTGCAAAAGGCTTTAAACAAAAAGCTAATCTTGATTTCTTCGATACTTTTTCTCCAGTAACAAGAATTACATCTATTAGATTGTTAATTGCTATTGCTGCAATTTTTTATTTGAAAATTCATCAAATGGATGTAAAAACTGCTTTTCTAAATGGGGACCTAGAGGAAGAGATTTATATGGATCAACCTGATGGCTTTGTAGAGCCTGGACAAGAAAGCAAGGTATGTAAGCTAACTAAATCTCTATATGGCTTAAAACAAGCACCTAAGCAGTGGCATGATGACCTTAATGGAATTTGTAGCTCGTATGAGTGGGGTGTCAAAATTACAGGAGCACACTTGACAAAATTTCACCTATGTAAGTGTGGGGGTAGGGCCATTCCTTATGAGATTTGGGCTTAATCTCAAATACACTTATGAAACTGGGATCAGCACACGACCGTAAAGTGCTAGCTACAAAAGCTCACGTCAACACTTGGGTTGTTATGTGTAAGCAGTGATGCTTAATTTCCCCAAAGCAATCCTAGTTCAAGTTGGAGACTACTACGACTTTGGAGTTAAAATCGCTGTTTTACTAAGTGAAGGTTCAATGCAGAGCACACCCTCATCATGCATAGTGACCTGTCTTTGCCCGGTAATCTCTCTTTCACTAAAAATTTTAATATTAAAATGAGTGGGGGATTGTTAGAGCATTTTAATATTAATTAATTAAAATAAATAAATATTATAACATAAATGTAAAGATGTGGGGACTGAATATGGAAGATGAGGAGTTAGTGAAATTGTTTAATCCCACATTGAAAATGAGAGAGACTATTTTATTCTTTTTAATTGTGGTGATTAATGGGCTAATATGAACTGACTCAGATATTAGGCTAGATACGTGTGTAAGGGGGAGGTGAAGGGTGGAGGTGTCAAACATGGAAATGAATCAGCTTCTTGGATCCTCCTACTTGATAGCCCATTCACAATAATTACCATATCCGTTGGTGAGTAAATGACCCGAATTAATACTCCATTTTTATTATGCAAAATGAAGAGCCGTTAACCCACTTAATGGACTATCTATTTGGGTATTTTCATTCTTTAGAAACTCCTTATCTCACCATTAATTGTGTGACTCAAACCCATCAGATTAATATCTAGCAATTAATCTTGTAACACCCAGTCCATCAAAATAATGGATCTAATTAATTAGATTAATTTGGACAGTAATTTCGTGAGGCCCATTGTAAATAGAATCACTTAGACCTAATCCAAATTACTACAATATACACACACACACAAAATAGTGAAATTCTTGGCAAGGAAGGGTGTTCTTTTTGGTGGAGCTTTGGGCTTGAACACTTTGTGCAGAAGTTGTTCTAGCCATGCAACACTTGTTGGGCTATTGTATCTTGGGGGAGACAAGCCAGAGAAGGTTTGCACCAGTTACAAAGTTTAGCCAACCAAGGGCTTGAATCTCCTTAAAATTGAAAGCGAGTGTTGCGCCTTAGTCCAAATAGTGTTGTGCAATTTTTCTCTTTAAATTAATAATATTCAAAAGTATTATTCAGTTTCTCTTTGTGTTATTTCCACTATTATTGTGTTTGCACCAACATGTTCTTGATAAAATTATTTATTTTTTTAATGTTTATTAAGGTCTTGTATTTTTTTTTTTTTTTTTTAATATGAATAATGAGTTTACTTATGTAAGGTTGAATTTATTCAATCATGTGTTAGCTTTATTCCGTGCCAAATTTTCTTGTAATTTAGCAATTAGATACCCTGTATTTAGGTGGGAATTATGTAAGGGTAGTGTGTGAGAGAGTGTGAAGAAAACATAAATGTGTGCACTCAAGAAGGGCCTCGCAACTGGATCTCACGGCTGGCGAGTCAACAAAGGTGGCAAACGTGTGAAGCATGCAGGGGAGCTGAAGGGTCATGCTAGCTGTAGCACTACAGGACAAAACTTCCAGTCTGGCCAGGCAATTAGCTCGCGACTCGTTCTAGTCGCGAGGTCGAGTCGCCAGAATGCCTTGTTTGTTGCAAAATGACTTTTCGCATTCCACATACACTCTACTATAAATACCCTTATACCCACGAAATGTTGAGAGCTTTCAGAGAAAATTTTGAGAGAGAAACCTTAGAGAAAAACAAGATTGACTCATCCACAATCTTCATCATTTGATTCTCCAAATTCCTCTACTCTCACCCTCTCCATTGACATATCCTTGAGAGGTACATTTAGCCAAATCCTTATCTCACTATACCCATATCAGTGAGGAGGTATTTTGGTGCTTGGGAAGCAGTTCAGAAGGGACCAATTCATTTTGGTTGATGCAATGGGCGATTGCGGGATCCGGTAAGCTAGAGAAAATAAGGTTCAACATAACCCTGTTGGAGCAAGAAGCTTCGAGGGCTTATGTGCACTGAGTAGATTAGGCTTGGAGAGTCTTCTGCTATTCATGTATCCCAACTATATTCTCTAGTGGATTATTGACCACTTAGAGGGGGGCGGAGAGGTTTTTCGCCGAGTACTTCGGTTTTCTCTTCGATAACATATCACCGTGTTATCTTTGTGTTTGCATCTCTCTTCCCTTACTCGTTACCTTTTAATTACTGTTGTGGTTGTGATTAATTTCGGTTTAGAGTGTTTTACCAATTCTGTTTTAGCTTATATTCATTTTCTGCACATACATTATTTGATTATAAGCTTGTGTTGGTAATTTTAAATTTGGGGCTCTAAACGTTCATCAGTGTTTTACACACTATTTGAACATTCAACTTACATTTGGTTCCTCTTTTGGCCATTTAAGACGATTAGAGGATAACCGTTTATAAGGAGCATTAGAAAAAAAATTTCAACCCCGCATTATATTATTTACAAAATATCTCGTCTTATATAATAATTAAATGTAAATGAATTATGGTTTCTTTAAAAAAAAATTACAAAAATTAAAACACTTTCAAATAAAAGATATATATAGTTTAATTCAGAAATTTTAATATATTATATCAACTATACTTTGTTAAAAATTAATCATATCATTTTAAAAAGAGTTTAAGACTAATAGTTACAAGTTACATCTACGATTTTCATTTTTTAGTTAACGAAAAAACAAATAATTAAATTTTATTTACGCATTACATTGATCTGCAACTAGTTAAGCCTAATCATTGAAATTATACTTCATCCTTAAGAGATTTGAAATGGTCAAACTAATACTTTAATATTGCACGTTTAGGAAAATTAGCAACTGGTGGGCTCACCTTGATGTAATGGCGGGATAAACACAGTTCCCTGTCTCAGAGTTAGCAAGGAAAATTTTATTTATGAATTACAGAAGTTTGCGACTAGTTAAGTCTAATCATTTAAATTATACTTCATGCTTAAAGATATTTGAAATGGTCAAACTAATACTTTAATATTACACGTTTAGGAAAACAATTTATAAAAAGACCAAAGGATAGGCTATCTATTCTTCAAGAGGGATGTAAGGTTGAATTTAATCAACCATCTTGTTGGCTTTATTCCGTGCCAAATTTGCTTGTATTTTAGCAATTAGTAACCTTGTATTTAGGTGGGATTCATGTAAGGGTAATGTGTGAGAGAGTGTGAAGAAATGCTCAAGTTTGTGCAAGGATGCAGGGACTCGCGGCTAGGACTTGCGGGTGACTCGCGACTGGAAGCCATAAACTGCTGCACACGTGAGAAGCATGCAGGGAGCTGAAGGGTCATGCTTGCTGTCGTACTACAGGACAAAAGTCCCATGCTCGCCAGGCCGTTATCTTGTGGCTTGAACTCGCGACTCAGTCAAGTCGCGAGGCCAAGCCACCAATCAGCCCTGTTAGGGAAAAACTGTCTCTTCGTATTCCAAACACACACCATTATATATAGACCCTTATACCCATGAAATGTAGAGAGCTTCCAGAGATAATTTTGAGAGAGAAACCCTAGAGAAAAACAAGATTGATTCATCCACAATCTTCACCTAAGAGTCTTTTCAAATTTCTCTACTCTCACCCTCTCCATTGACACATCCTTGAGAGGTTCTTGACCAAATCATTTTCTCACCATATGCACATCCGTGAGAAGGTTTATTTGGTGCTTTGGGAAGCAGTTAGGAAGGAACCAATGTCTATTGGTTGATGCTATGGGTTATAGCGGAATCCGGTAAGCTAAAGAAGAAATAGGTTCAGCGCAACCTTGTTGGAGCAAGAAGCTTGGAGGGCTTAGGTACACTGGGTAGATTAGGCTTGGAGAGTCTATTGCTATTCATGTATCCCAACTACATTCTTTAGTGGATTATTTACTGCTTGGAGGGCGGCGGAGAGGTTTTACGCCGAAGGATTCGGTTTCCTTTTCGATAACACATCGCGTGTTGTCCTTATGTTTGCATCTCTCTTCCTTTAATCTTTGCCTTTTAATTTCTGTTGTGGATGTGATTTTAATTGGCTTAGATTGTTTATCAATTCTGATATTAGCTTATGTTCATGTTCCGCACATTAATTGTTTGATAATAAGCTTGAATTGGTAATTTGTAATTTGGGAGTCAAAACGTTCATTGTGTTTTATACACATTTTGAACTTTCAATTGGTATCAGAGCGGATACACTTCTTGTGGTTTAAATACCTAAGTGTGATCCTTGACCCCTTGTGTTTATTTGCCATGGATTGTGCTTTGTATGCCTCTTTGTATGATTTGGTTGGTGATGAAAGTAATGTGCCACGTGTTTGTGAAAATGCCTCTATGAGTGATAATCCTCGTGACTGTGATGCTATGTTACATGAATCTTTGGATGTTGTTGATATTCCTAACATCAAACCCTTGAAGAAAAATGCTAAGAAGTTTCAAAAGAATTTGAGCAAGTTATTTTGTGAAAAAGATGATTTAATTGCTAAGCTCAAAGAATCCAACAAATTGGTTGAAAAATATAAGAAACTTGCTGAAATTTCTCTTTAAAAGCTAAAAGAGTTTGAATGTTTGAATATGGACTTGGATGCTAAACTTGTTTTGTCTAACAAACTTGTTGATGAGCTAAAATGTGAAAATAAATCTCTCAAGATGCATGCCAAAAAGGATGACAAACTTGTCTAACAAACTTGTTGCCGAACCTATTGCTAAAAAGGATGATAATATATGTTGCAATCATGTTGTGGTACCCGATTTTGTGCCTAATGTGTGTTCTACCTCTAAGGACAAATCGGTGTACATTCCTCCACATAAAAGAAACCAAAAGGTGGAAAGAAAGGCTGTTAAGTCAAAGCTTCCGTTTAAGTCTCAACCTAAGGTTTTGAATGGGTCTAAGTTTGTTCCAACTTGCCACCATTGTGGTGTGATTGGTCATATAAGACCTCAATGCTCCAAGTGAAGAGAGAACAAAACCATGTTGCTAGATCCCTTCCCAAAAAGCCTAGTAGACCTAAACGCATTGTTTGTTACCATTGTGGTGCCTTTGGTCATCTAAGACCTCAATGCTCCAAGTTTCATGCTTTTAAAAGAATCAAAACAAAAGAGAAACTTGAGCTTCTTGGAAGTTGTGCTAAAAAGGGTAAACAGGATTTGAGCGAAAATAGCATGTTGTTAAAGAAAGTGTTTAATGCTCTTAACTCCTTGGCTATGTGCATCTCCGGTTCTTATTCTTCCAACCCTCATCTCACTTCTCTTGACACTCATTTCAAACAATCGTTCCGTTTGGATGAGGAAGGGTTCCTATGGTTGAGCTTTTGCTCTTTTGGTCCTTGATCTAATTCTTTCGATCTTTGTAAGACCCTTCATGCATTAAATGTCATATCTTCATGCATTTTGTGCATCTTGCATTTATTTGTATGCATTTCTTTTGTTTTGATCTGACTTTTATGTTTTTGTTTTGTGTGAGTAAAAATCCAAAATCACATAAAAGGTGAAAAATTCAAAAAGTTTGATCGTATATGTTTGAGCACATATCACATGTGAGTTTGGCCTAGTACCTCCGTACAAATGGCTTTATGCATTTACAAACTTAGCTTGTTCTTTATGCACTTATATCTTAGTGGGAAAAATCTTGACATCTATGTGTGATTGTTGTAAATTGATCTTCAAGCTTATCATGAATGATTAGTCAATAGTCTTGTTGGTTTTGATACATGCGTAGACTTGTGCCTATATTTTTTCCCACTCTTTTATTTATTTTTGCTTAAAGAGCTCAACAAATGTAAATCTCAAAATGAAAAGAGATAATGAGCTGTAAAAGCCGTCGCACATACTAGTATTTGACTAGGAAAAAGGGAAAGCGACTTTTATGAAGATGTATGATGCCCCAAAAAGCCAAAGGCTTGTTCATTAAATTGAAATATCAAAAATTTCAGGCATCGATCTCAAAAAGATATGTAAAGATCAAAAATGATCAAACGTTATGAATTGCAAAGAAGCCAAATGAAAAGCTGATGGAAATAAAGATAAATGCAGCGGAAAATAAGTTTTAAAACGGATCTACTTCATTCGATATTGATAACATGCACAAAGTAAATTTCAGAATTAGAGAACAAGAGAGTGTACCTTGAAGCGGTGAATTTCAAAACTGAAGATTGAAGCACTTAGGAATACTTTTAATCTTCACTCCAATTCCACTAACGCCCAAGAAGTGTGGACTCTCAATTGGTAACAAATGGATGATCAGAAAAAGTGACATACACTCACTTCTACACCATTACAATGTTGTTTTTCTCACCCATACATTTCTATATGTTTTTCCCTTTGTATCTAACCAATTATTTATTTGGGCTGGCCTTTTGGGCCTTTCCAATTGGGCTTAAGTGTGTGGCTTGGAGTGGGACCAAAATGGACCAATAAGACACTAGCTCCAATGGGCCTTGGGCTTTTCTGTCAACTCTTGACAAGTCCAAAGTTACCATTAACTATATTTAATACCACTATAAAAATATAGTTGCACTCTAGGCCTTATCTATAAATTATATTCCAAGACTTTATTATACATGCAACCCCTTCATAAAATATTCGTAGTAATACAAAGTCATTAATATAGACTGCCACTTTGTAAATTACTACATCTTAATCCTTGAGTACCCGGTTCAATCCTTTAATGTTATTCATTATATATTTATGAAATCCAATTCCATAAATATATACTTTAGTCTCACTAAAGTGGTTAGGCCTAACTCTCTGAATAACAAACCCATTAAACTTATCTCAAGGGAATATTTTATATCTCCGTTAAGAGACTATGAATTCCATCTTGAGAATACATGTTCCATCAACACTAAATGTGGCTGCCCAACATACTGAGGTTTTGACCATTACTATAGATCTCACTCCTAATATATCAAAGCAACCCACACCTCATGATCAGGTTCATTATTCTCTCAGGATTAAGAGTTCATGCAAATACAAGTCGTGAGATTTATTATTCATTTGACAGTCTTTAGGAGAATAATAAATCTCACAGCGGTCCAGTTCAATATGTCTTAAGTCTTAAAACATATTAACACATCAACTAGAAGTCTCCACTTCCATGATCAAGACAAATCATCGTAGTTGATATGTTATAGTCTTCGCAGATGAAATGCCCAATTTCATCACCGACTACGAACTATAATTCTGAGTTTACAAAGAACTTGTGATTTATATCTTCTGTGACTCTTCACATAAATCACATACTATGCATCTCATGGACTATATGATAATGTCTGAATATTCATGTTACCATTATTTCAGATAATAATAAAACAAACAAATTTATTAAACATAATATTAAGTCATACATAATGTCAAACACAATGTCACACTTAATATCATACATAGCATCTTACAATAGGATTTAAGGGCACCAATCCTAACAATCTCCCACTTGCCCTAAAGACTATTGTGCACTAATCTAACTCCCATTCTTTCCATATGCGACTCAAAAGTCCTTTGAGGCAAGGCTTTAGTAAATGGATCTGCCAGATTGTTTGCACTTTCAATCTTTGCTACCACCACATCTCCACGAGCAACAATATCTCGAATGATATGGTACTTCCTCTCAATGTGTTTTCCTTTCTTGTGATTCCTTGGATCTTTAGATTGTGCAACTGCTCCACTGTTATCACAAAACAATGTGATTGGAACTTGCTCCATTCTTATTACACCAAGGTCAGAAAGGAACTTCTTGAGCCATACAGCTTCCTTTACTGCTTCACAAGCAGCAACATATTCTGCCTCCATGGTGGAGTCTGCAATACAAGATTGCTTAATACTCCGCCAACTAATGGCTCCACCTCCCAAGGTGAAAACACATCCTGAAGTGGATTTTCTGAAATCTAGATCCGATTGAAAATCTGAATCTGTATAGCCAATGGGAATCAAATCCTCACAATGGTAAACAAGCATATAATTTCTCGTTCTCCGTAGATACTTGAGAATATGCTTTACAGCTTGCCAATGTTTTGGTCCTAGATTTGATTGATATCGGCTGACCATGCCAACTGAATAGCAGATATCTGGTCTAGTACAAAGCATGGCATACATGAGACTTCCTACTGCAGAAGCATAAGGAACTTGTCTCATCATATCTTCTTCCTCTTGAGTCTTAGGCCTTTGGTCATCAGACAGAGGAACTCCATGTCTGAAAGGAAGCAATCCTTTCTTGGAGTTTTGCATGCTAAACCGTTCTAGAACCTTATCTATATATCCAGCTTGTGATAAGCCTAACATCTTATTCTTGCGATCTCGCCAAAGCTTGATCCCTAGAATAAAGTTAGCCTCACCCAAGTCCTTCATATCAAATTGGCTTGACAACCAAACTTTTACCGATGACATTACCCCTACATCATTTCCAATGAGTAGAATATCATCAACATAAAGCACTAGGAACATTACTACTTTATCTTGATGTCTTTTGTACACACATGGTTCATCAAGATTTTGTTCAAAACCAAATGACTTGATTGCTTGATCAAATCTGATATTCCATGACCTAGATGCTTGCTTAAGTCCATAAATGGACCTTTGCAACTAGCATACCATATGCTCTTGGTTCTTTGCTATGAAACCTTCTGGTTGCATCATATAGATTTCCTCTTCAAGATTGCCATTAAGAAATGCAGTCTTGACATCCATTTGCCAAATCTCATAATCAAAATGAGCAGCAATGGATAAGAGAATTCTGATAGATTTAAGCATTGCTACTGGAGAAAAGGTTTCATCATAGTCAATACCTTCTTTTTGTGTATACCCTTTCGCCACTAGCCTTACTTTAAAGGTTTCAACCTTTCCATCTATCCCTCTCTTTCTCTTGTAAACCCATTTGCAACTAACAGGTTTAATGCCGTTAGACGCCTTTACAAGATCCCAAACTTGATTGGAATACATGGAATCTAATTCAGATTTCATAGCTTGGACCCAATGATGTGCATCTATATCATTCATTGCTTCATCATAAGTGTAGGGATCCGATTCAACCTCTTCTGAGATAGCTTCATAAGTTTCTCCCAAACCTATGAATCTTATAGGAGGCCGAACAATTCTCCCACTACGATGTGGCACCTGAGTACTAGACATGTCATGAGTAGTATCTAGTGGTGTATCTAATACAGCCACATCATCCCTAGTTTCATCTATTGGTTGTTCATTTACAGGTTCATTCATTTCAGCCAACACAACTCTACTTCTAGGAATAAAATTATTCATATAGTCATATTCCAAGAATTTAGCATTTGTACTAACAAAAACTTTGTTATCTTTACGACTATAGAATAAATAACCCCTAGTTTCTTTTGGATAACCTACAAGCAAACACACTTCTGATTTTGGTTCCAATTTATCAGGCTTCCCTTTTAAAACATGTGCTGGACAACCCCAAATATGGAGATATTTCATACTAGGCTTACGCCCACTCCACAATTCCATGGGTGTTTTGGGAACAGATTTTGATGGAACTAAATTTAAAAGATGTATTGATGTGTTTAAGGCATAACCCCAAAAAGAAATCGGTAAAGTTGAGTAACTCATCGTGGACCTAACCATTTCTAAAAGAGTCTCATTCCTTCTTTCTGCTACACCATTTTGTTGTGGAGTTCCAGGTGCAGTTAATTGAGATACAATTCCATTCTTAGTTAAGTAATCCTTAAAATCTCCAAGAAGGTATTCACCACCTCGATCAGATCGAATGGCTTTTATGTGTTTACCTAATTGATTCTCAACTTCAGCCCTAAACTCTTTGAACTTTTCAAAGGCTTCGGACTTCCGTTTCATTAGGTACACATAACCATATCTTGAGTAATCATCAGTGAAAGTAATGAAATACTCATAGCCACCTCTTGCTTGGATCGACATAGGACCACAAACATCAGAATGCACTAGCTCTAGCAAATCTTGGGCTCTTCTACCTTTTGCATTAAAAGGTCGTTTGGTCATTTTACCTTCCAAACAAGATTCACAAACTGGAAATTCATCAAAGTCCATGGGCTCTAAGAGTCCATCTTTGATCAGTCTTTGAATCCTATTTGAATTAATATGACCCAAACGCAAGTGCCAAAGATATGCATCACTAGTAGAAGGAAATTTTCTCTTTAATGATTTTACATGAGAGTTATTATCTAATTCAGAATTATATAATTCATGCTTATCAGGAGTTAAAATATAAAGACCATCCACAATATTGCCAGAACAGATAAACACTTTATCCTTCTTTATTACAACATTGTCTTTCAGGATAACACAATATCCATGTTTACCTAAGTAAGTAGCTGAAATTAAATTCCTACGAACATTAGGTACATACAAACAGTCTTCTAATATTAGAACTCTAGATTCAAAACATAAATTACAAACACCAACAGCTACAACTGGAATTTTGCTCCCATCAGCCAAAGTAAGAAACAACTCCCCTTCTTTAAGCTTTCTGGTCTCCTGGAACCCCTGCAAGGAATTGCAGATATGATTAGTACAACCTGAATCCACACACCAGGAATCCGTGGGATTCTGTACCAAACATATTTCAAGAAGGAATGTATTAATCATACCTTTGTTCTTGGCAGCCTTAAATATTGGACAATTTCTCTTCCAATGTCCTTTCTCACCACAATGGAAACACTTTCCTTTGATCTTCTTTCCTTTATCAGCAACCCCTAAGGCAATTTGTTTACCCTCTTGCTTGGTAAAGTCCTTCTTCTTCTTCTTCTTCTTACCCTTGCCTTTCGACTTAGGTTGAGAAGTAGAAGCTTCACCAACATTGGCTTCAACATGGGAAGTACCAAGAATGCCTTCTGCCGCTACCAATTCATTCATTAATTCAGACAAGGTATAAATCTTTTTATTCATATTATAGTTAAGTTTGAATTCCTTGAATGATTCTGGTAGCGACTGGAGTATCATATCCACTTGGGATTCTCCATCTATATCGGCACCTAAAACTTCCAATGTATTCAGATTAGAGATCATTGTAAGACAATGCTCTCTCACTGAACTTCCTTCAGCCATTCTGGTATTATAAATTTGCCTCATGGTCTCTTGCCTTGCAGAACAGCCTTGCTCACCAAACATCTCCTTCAGACTTTGCATTATGTCTGAAGCTAGTTCTACATCCTGCATTTGATGCTGTAGAACATTTGAGATAGATGCCAGGATGTAGCACTTGGCCATCTCATTAGATTTCTGCCAACGATCATATCGTTGTTTTACCTCAGGAGGTGCATCTAATGAAGGAAAGCTAGGACATGGTTTAGTAAGAACATACTTATGCTCTTCAACAGTAAGAACAATGTCCAGATTTCTTTTCCAGTCAACATAGTTGGATCCAGTCAGTTTGTTTTGATTAAGAATAGTTACAAGTGGGCTAAAAGATGCCATGTTCAAATCTGAAAACAATAAACATGAATATAATAAGTAAACTGGACATTATCTATTTAGCATATGAACATATAGTATGGAACCTTAATAAAACCATAATATAATGTATGCAACGACAACCCAATCCTGTAATTAATATTCCTCGGAAGCGAGGTCATACCAATCACTATGATCAGGCGAGAATTATTCTCATTATTAATGCTATCATGGTAACTCTTACCAAACAAAAATAATTTGCCGCTATTCCTTTAGCCTCTAAGTAATAATGACATAGCTCCGAAGGGAGGTTAACATCACACTTAGTCTAGTGTACACCATTGCCTAGAATCAATGTGAATCACCAAGTAACTCCACGGAAGCGTGGTCGTTCTCAATGTAAAAACACATTTCATCTATCTTTAAGAAGTTTAACCTGTAGTACCATGAATCAATCACCCTCCGAAGGGAGCAAGGCATATACGCCAAGGCGAGGTGCTTAATCACACTACTTTAAACCGACAATGGAGGCCGTGAGATGCAACCCTTGTATCTCTCTCCCACTAGATGTTTTAAAGAAAAGGTTTTTAATTTCTAAACATGCATAATCTAATTACACATTCTCTTAGTACTTTTACATGTGAAAACACTTAGAAAAATTTCTGATTTTCTTTCTTTCGATCGATCGAATGTGCCCCTCGATTGATCGAAAAAATTAAGAAATTCAAACTTGATCCTCTGACTCCTTCGATTGATACTCGATCGCCACTCGATCGATCGAAAAAACAAATTCGATCGATCGACTAACAATCGAAAATCTATCGTTCTAAAGAGTCTGATCACTGTCTCATTCGATCAATCGAAAATCGCGAAACTCAAATTTCCAGAAATTTTCTAAGGCAGTTTTCTACGGGTTTTCATGAACAAACATCTTTAATACGAACATGATTGACAGAGATTGATGTCAAAACTGAATTCTATTGATGCTATAGCCTTAAAACTCAATTTAACATACTTAAATTTAAATTTAAACAACATCATAACATCAATTTCAGTTTTCATCAAATCATAGTTTCAACAACATGCAGAAAATTAAAACATTATCTTCTAACAATATGAAACTATCTTCTCCAATTCTAAAACTCACAAAACATGTTAAACAATACGAAATTGAAGACCGCTCTGATACCAATTTGATGGAAATAAAGATAAATGCAGCGGAAAATAAGTTTTAAAACGGATCTACTTCATTCGGTATTGATAACATGCACAAAGTAAATTTCGGAATTAGAGAACAAGAGAGTGTACCTTGAAGCGGTGAATTTCAAAACTGAAGATTGAAGCACTTAGGAATACTTTTAATCTTCACTCCAATTCCACTAACGCCCAAGAAGTGTGGACTCTCAATTGGTAACAAAGGGATGATCAGAAAAAGTGACATACACTCACTTCTACACCATTACAATGTTGTTTTTCTCACCCATACATTTCTATACGTTTTTCCCTTTGTATCTAACCAATTATCTAATTGGGCTGGCCTTTTGGGCCTTTCCAATTGGGCTTAAGTGTGTGGCTTGGAGTGGGACCAAAATGGACCAATAAGACAATAGCTCCAATGGGCCTTGGGCTTTTCTGTCAATTCTTGACAAGTCCAAAGTTACCATTAACTATATTTAAGACCACTATAAAAATATAGTTGCACTCTATGCCTTATCTATAAATTATATCCCAAGACTTTATTATACATGCAACCCCTTCATAAAATATTCGTAGTAATACAAAGTCATTAATATAGACTGCCACTTTGTAAATTACTACATCTTAATCCTTGAGTACCCGGTTCAATCCTTTAATGTTATTCATTATATATTTATGAAATCCAATTCCATAAATATATACTTTAGTCTCACTAAAGTGGTTAGGCCTAACTCTCTGAATAACAAACCCATTAAACTTATCTCAAGGGAATATTTTATATCTCCGTTAAGAGACTATGAATTCCATCTTGAGAATACATGTTCCATCAACACTAAATGTGGCTGCCCAACATACTGAGGTTTTGACCATTACTATAGATCTCACTCCTAATATATCAAAGCAACCCACACCTCATGATCAGGTTCATTATTCTCTCAGGATTAAGAGTTCATGCAAATACAAGTCGTGAGATTTATTATTCATTTGACAGTCTTTAGGAGAATAATAAATCTCACAGCGGTCCAGTTCAATATGTCTTAACTCTTAAAACATATCAACACATCAACTAGAAGTCTCCACTTCCATGATCAAGACAAATCATCGTAGTTGATATGTTATAGTCTTCGCAGATGAAATGCCCAATTTCATCACCGACTACGAACTATAATTCTGAGTTTACAAAGAACTTGTGATTTATATCTTCTGTGACTCTTCACATAAATCACATACTATGCATCTCATGGACTATATGATAATGTCTGAATATTCATGTTACCATTATTTCAGATAATAATAAAACAAACAAATTTATTAAACATAATATTAAGTCATACATAATGTCAAACACAATGTCACACTTAATATCATACATAGCATCTTACAATAGGATTTAAGGGCACCAATCCTAACAAAAGCTTCAAAGACATGTAATCATTTTCTTGTGGGAGGTCATATATGCATATTTCTATAAGTGAGATAGATCACTTGACTTAGTACTAGTTGTGTATGACTTGATTGAATTGATCATTGAAGCTTCATTCTAGACTAAGGACTATTCCACACTTGATACACACACACACACAACACACATGCCTAATGTTCAATGAATGCCTTATCCATTTGTTCGATTGTACTTGTTTAAATGTAATGTGTGTGTGCTCAACTTTATATGGATCAATACAAAAAGATTTTTGATCATTTTATATGTTTTTGGAAGTGATTTTTATCACTCTTTGTGTTCATGTTTAGTGCTTACTTTGTTTTTCATAGTTTAAACATGTTCTGGGTTGAAAAACAAGTGTCATAATTTTTGGCAACTCATTTTGGTGACTTGCAAGCTGCGAGTCCCAGCTGCAAGTTTTGGCGACTTGCCTAGTCGCAAGCCCAGTCGTGAGTTCACACAGAATGGTTTCGCGACTCAGCTCGCGACTAGCCAGTCGCGAAACGTCCAGAATCAGTTTTTAAAGAGCTTTTTCGTGGGAAACTTGTTTTAAACCTCTCCCATCCTCTCTAAAACCCTTCTTTCAATATTGTTACATCAAAACATAACCAATTTGAATGGTTTTCATTCCATTAACATCTCTAAGGTAATTTTAAACTCTTTTCATTGATTTGGATCCTTGGATTATGTTTTGGTGAGTTTTGTGCTCTTGGTTGGGATTTTCATCATAGGGGTTGGGAAAACTTAATTTTTATCAAAATTTTGTATGGGATTGGTTTCTTTTGATGATTTTCTTTGGATGTTGGCCCTTTGTGGCAAAAAGAACATGTATTAAGGGTGGATTTTCTGATGTTCATGCATTGTTTCACATTGTTGTTCATAGTGTGCACACTAGGTGTTTGATAAAATGTCTCTTAGGCATTTTCTTGCTTGTTTGGACTCCGATGAGTATCAAACTTTGGGGTTTCTCATGTTTCCTCATTAGGAACATGTTTGGTTCATTGGTTGTGTATTTAACACACCTTGCCCCACGTGTGCATTTTTCATGCATTGGTCATGCATTGCACATAGCCACCTCTTGCACACACCTCTGCTACCCTTGTCATGCATTGGTCTATATCTTGTTTCTTCATCCTAGCATGTCATGTTTACCTTATGCTTTGTAGCATTTTGTTTCGTCTTAGGTTTGAGCTTCATTTTCTCATGCATCGTTGCACCCCTCATGCATCATTGTCATTGTTCACACCTTCATCTCTTGCACTCGTTTCTCCTTGACCCTTTATCTATTCCTGACAAGAAGGGGGAGAGTATACTCTAGGGAGTATACCAGAGAGTTTTTTTCATTTCTATATGACCCTTGTGCACATACTTAGGGGGAGAAATTCTATTTCTCATGCACATTTGTAAGGGGAGAGATATTCCATAGGGGAGATGCATGTACCAAGGGGGAGAAGACATTGAGCTAATAAGAAAATTTTGTTTTGGTGTTTGGTGTATGATCAAGTTGCTCACATGTTTTGCATCATGATTACTTGATCACAATTTACTTATACTTGTACTTGTCCATTTCTTACTTGCTTTATCTTGAGGGTCTAATGTGTTTTGTGCAAGCGTTTCAGGTTACATGTATATATGTTCCAAGTTCATCACAGCTCCTATGATTCATGATAGGGGGAATGATATGATAAGGGAAGTACTTTATAGTCTGTACCTGGTGCCTTTGTAGGCTTTTAAGGTTCTTAGTTTATGTTTGTACCTGTTGCTTCTATAAGCTTTTAAGGTTTTGTATCCATGCTTTATAGCTTAAGTACTTGATGTTAAATGTCATGCATTTTTCTTCAGTACATCACTCTTGTGCCCTTGTAGGATTGTTCCTAGATGCATATATGTTTTATGCATTGGTTGAGTGTTGGACATGCAAATGATACTTTGCAAATAAGCTTATTAGCTTGCATGTCCGGATGTTCATTCCTTGTGCGAATGAGCATTATGATCACTTTTGTATAGTGATTGCCTTGTTTGGTCAAGCCATGGTCTATTACTTTATTCCATTTTGCTTGATCACTTTATACTTGCTCCATATGCATTTCAAGTTTTTCTGCATACAATGATATTACTGTGTTGTTCTATTTCAGGAGATACTTGTTCCTATGGTTCAAGAGCTTATTAGAATCTAGAGTTAGGTGTGAGTGAGTTTTGCTCAATTGTTCCTAACTCACGCATTAAGTCTAGAATCTATTGTAGGGTTTTGTCACGAAATAGCCAAAAGGGGAGATAGTAAGGTTGAATTTAATCAACCATCTTGTTGGCTTTATTCCATGCCAAATTTGCTTGTATCTTAGCAATTAGTAACCCTGTATTTAGGTAGGATTCATGTAAGGGTAGTGTGTGAGAGAGTGTGAAGAAATGCTCAAGTTTGTGCAAGGATGCAGGGACTCGCGGCTAGGACTCGCGGGTGACTCGCGACTAGAAGGCGCCAACTGCTGCACACGTGAGAAGCATACGGGGAGCTGAAGGGTCACGCCAGTTGTCGCACTACAGGAAAAAAGTCCCAGGCTAGCCAGGCCGTTATCTCGTGGCTTGAACTCGCGACTTAGTCAAGTCGCGAGGCCAAGCTGCCAACCAGCCCTGTTTGGGAAAAACTATCTCTTCATGTTCCAAAAACACACCACTATTATACCCACGAAATGTAGAGAGCTTCCAAAGAGAATTTTGAGAGAGAAACGCTAGAGAAAAACAAGATTGATTCATCCACAATCTTCACCTAAGAGACTCTTAAAATTCCTCTACTCTCACCCTCTCCATTGACACATCCTTGAGAGGTTCTTGACCAAATCATTTTCTCACAATACCCACATCCGTGAGAAGGTTTATTTGGTGCTTTGGGAAGCAATTAGGAAGGAACCAATGTCTATTGGTTAATGCTATGGGTTATAGCGGAATCCGGTAAGCTAAAGAAGAAATAGGTTCGACGCAACCTCGTTGGAGCAAGAAGCTTGGAGGGCTTAGGTACACTAGGTAGATTAGGCTTAAAGGGTCTATTGTTGTTCATGTATCCTAACCACATTCTTTAGTGGATTATTTACTGCTTGGAGGGTGGTGGAGAGGTTTTATGCCAAGGGCTTTGGTTTCCTCTTCGATAACACATTGTCGTGTTGTCTTTGTGTTTGCATCTCTCTTCCTTTAATCTTTGCCTTTTAATTTCTGTTGTGGATGTGATTTTAATTGGATTAGATCTTTTATCAATTTTGATATTAGCTTATGTTCATGTTCCGCACATTAATTGTTTGATAATAAACTTGAATTGGTAATTTGTAATTTGGGGGTCAAAACGTTCATTGTGTTTTATACACATTTTGAACATTCAAGGGAGAAATAGTGGGAAGAAAAGGGACCTTCAAAATAACCACAACTCTGTTAGAGCATCCAGATACAGAACTTGAATTTTTTACTGTTTTCTCTAAACATTTCCATAATTTTTTATGGTAACTTTCCTCAATGAATAACTATACTATGTCTATGTTTTCTACCTTACCAATGTAATTGAACCAATACAGCCTAGCTTGTCTCCAAATTATTTAATTAATTAATTTGACAAGTAATTCACTTACAAGTTCTGGGCTACACCAATAAAAATATGATCAATGTTTATTTCACAAAGTAAAAAAAAAAAAAACCTATAATGGTGACTTATTTACGATTTCAAAGTTTAAAATCATTATTTCAAGTTACGATTTTGGTTTTTTATTTTTTATTTTTTTTTTTATATAGTGTGTGTAACAACTTTTCCTAGCAAAAACATTTGCTACACGAAGAAGCTGATTGCATTAAGGCCATCATCCAATCTGAGAGTATATGTTTGGACTTTCTTTTCTCACAACATATAAGGATTATTTTAAGGGCTGAAAAAGGTGACACAAGTTGCACAAGAGCACAATTCCACAAGTGTGAAGAATAGTGTAACTGAAAACCTAGTTTGCCCTAGTTCTTGAAGAAGCTACTGTGTTTTGCTGTGTAGGTTTTCCCCATTCATAAACAAATCACCGTGTCAATTTATTTTCTGCTGCATACTTTAGTTAATTGGTGATTTGTTTTTGCTGCCACGTACAATTGCATGTTAATTTGATTAATTAATAAACTTGGCTAATTAATTAATTAATTCATCATAAGGGGTCAATACGTTTTTGGCCTATCAAGTGGTATCAGAGCAGGCACACTCTGATTAGGTTTTAATCTTTGCTGTGTGATCCATTGACCCCTGGTTGTCAAAGATAGAGGACAATCTCTTATTGTACCTCCTTTATTTGATGGCACTAACTATGCATACTGGAAAGTACGCATGAGAGCTTTTTTGCAGTCTTTAGATGAGAAAGTGTGGCAAGCTGTGGAGATAGGTTGGACCAAGCCTACAAAAGCGCCAGCCAACTGGGATAATGCTAAGATCAAGGTAGCAAACTTCAACAGCAGGGCATTGAATGCTCTATTCAATGCAATCACGAATGAGGAGTTCAAGAAGATATCCTCTATAAAAATTGCTAAGGAAGCATGGACCATTCTCCAGACAACCTATGAAGGAACCAAGACTGTTAAGGATTCAAAGCTTCAGAGGCTCACTACAAGCTTTGTAGAGATTAAAATGGAGGAGGATGAGTCGTTTGATGAGTTCTATGCCAAGCTTAAGGACATAGTGAACTTTGCTTTTAATCTTGGGGAAACCATTCTTGGACCCAAGATTGTGAGAAAGGTGCTCAAATCTCTACTCGAGAGGTTCCATACCAAGATCACTGTCATTGAGGAATCAAAAGACATTGACAAAATTCCTTTGACTGAGCTGGTTGGAAATCTATAGACCCATGAGTTGGGTTTGGCGAGGATAGGGAAATCAAGCAAAAGCAAGAGCATGGCTTTGAAAACCAAGAGCAGTGATACTGATGAGTCTTCTGATGATGAAGATTCTAAGATGAAGTCCTACATCACCAAGAAATCCAAGAAGTTTGTGAAGAATGCCAATGCAAAGGGTTTTGACAAGGACCATAGACAGTCGAGTTCTTCTCAGTCTAAGAGCCAAGACAAAGGGAAGAAGGATGCTAGGGATGGCGGTCAGTACACTATTCCCTCAAGACCAAAGTGCTTTGGGTGTCAAGGTTTCGGTCAAATGAAACAACAGTGCCCTACGTATCTCAAGACCATTGGAAAAAGCAAGGCACTTGCTCCTACGTTGAGTGACACTGAGCCTGAGGATGATTTTGATAATGAGGATGATGGAATCCTAAATGCCTTCATTGCTATCGTAAATCCTACTGAAGGGATTGTTGAAGATGTGGATGAAGAAGAGGAATTAGTGGAGTCCAAGTTTGAAAGGATGGATGAACAAGATGACATCCACACAGCCTATGCAAAGTTATACAAGGTCTCAGAAAAGCTTGAGAAGTTGTATAGGTTGGCCACCACTAAGCTTCTTGGTGAAGCCAATCAGACTATTAGAGCACTAAGGTTTAAGAATAATTTCTTGGCTGAGAAGACCAAGAAACTTGAGGCAGAACTGTTCCAAGTTAGAGCTCAGCTAGAAAAGACTTCAAGCGCTAAGCTCAATGAGATGCCCAGTCTTCAAAAATCTGTTGCCGATCAAACCAGTTTAGGGTATGATTTCTCTTCTCCTAGTATTGCTTCTACTAGAGCTACAGTTTTTGTTCCTCCTGCTAATAATATTGAAACTGAGAACCATGATGTTAAAAATGAATTAGCTAGTGAGAATATAGACAAGGGTAAATTTATCTTAGGAGCACCCCCTAAGCTTGATAAGAAAGAGATTAAAAACCCTAGGGCTAAGAAGGGAAACTCTCAAAAGCCAAAACAGAAAAAGCAGCATTTCTGTCATCACTATGGCATAGCTGGACATACTAGACCTAATGGCTATAAGTGGTTAGCCACTCAAAAGAGCAACAACATGATCGCATCGGGAGATCAGAATCAGCTTCCATCCCCTTTTGCTCCTCTTGGAGATCTTCTCAAAGCCCTCATGTTCCTTTTAAACTTCAATGGTTTTAACTCTTCCCCCTCACCGCCGGATCAAGGGTTCTCTAAACAAAAAGGTTCTTCCAAGGTGTGGTAGGAAAAGAGCTTCAAGTGATTCTGTCACTTCTTCTCTCTCTCTCCTTTTCTTGTTTTTGTTTTCACATTTCTTATGTGTTTCGCTTTATTGTTTTGAGTCAGTCTAGTTTTATGCATTGCTTTGTTTTGTTTAACATGTTTTTGTTTGGTTAGTTTTTAGTTTTGTTTTATTTTGTTTTTCATATAAAAAAAATCGAAAAATTGAAAAATACAAAAACAGTGTGTGTATGTGTACATTGTTACTTGTGTACCTTGGATGGCCATTGAAACAAAGTTTTCTAAACTTTGTATCTTTTGTAACTTAGATGAGCATCTCTATGCACAACTAAGCAAGTGAGCTCTCGTATCACTCTTTTTGACAAGAAGGACTAGAAAATCCTAAGAGAAAGGCATATATAACCATCTCACCACTGTTGCCCGCCAATCATGAAATGACATTTGTATGCTTCAGCATAGCAAAAGTGGAATGTCAAATGCTTAACATCATTGGGTATTTCTTTTCTCTCTCTTATATTCCCATGCATGGTTTTCTTAAAAGAAAAAATATGCAAACAAAAATAAAAGTAAAAAGATCAAAATGCTTTATATGGTTGCAAGCGTGTATTCCAAGAGATGTGGGAGCTGTAGGATGTACCTCGAAAGTGATAGTCCCCATCAAACAGTTTTGATTGTGTGTGAG
Organism: Quercus aquifolioides; assembly: GCA_019022515.1. Taxonomy (NCBI): domain Eukaryota; kingdom Viridiplantae; phylum Streptophyta; class Magnoliopsida; order Fagales; family Fagaceae; genus Quercus; species Quercus aquifolioides. Next base: position 391,603 of record JAFHAW010000142.1, read on the forward strand.
TTAGAGTGATTCTCTCATATCCCAAATCGTCATAACATGTAGACACTTATGCAATCTTGCAATATTTTTCACACACAACATGCAATATTCTTTGCTACTTTTGATACATGTGCAAGTACAATGCGATTTGGCCATCACAAGGATTACATGTGTTAATGTATGCTCACTAAAATGTCCTAACTTGTTTTTGAAATATAAAATTGGTTAGACTTGTTTAGTGTGTATTTGTGTTTTGGGATCTATGTGCTTACATTTTTCTTGATTGAGAGATGTTTTTTGAGAGATTAAAATGTTAGGATTAATGCCCTTAAATCCTATTGTATGATGCTATGTATGACATTATGTACAACTTAATGTTATAATTAATAAAGTTATTTTATTATTATCTAAAATAATGATAACATGAATATTTGGACATTATCATATAGTCCATGAGATGCATAGTATGTGATTTATGTGAAAAGTCACAGAATATTTGAATCACAAGTTCTTTGTAAACTCAGAATTATAGTTCGTAGTTGGTGATGAAATTGGGCATTTCATCTGCGAAGACTATAACATATCAACTAAGATGATTTGTTTTGATTATGGAAGTGGAGACTTCTATTTGATATGTTGATATGTTTTAAGAGTTAAGACATATTGAACTAGACCGCTGTGAGATTTATTATTTTCTTAACGACTGTTAAATGAATAATAAATCTCATGACTTCTATTTGCATGAACTCTTAATCCTGAGAGGATAATAGACCTGATCATGAAATGTAGGTTGCTTTGATATATCAGGAGTGAGATCTAAAGTCACGATCAAAATCTTAGTATGTTGAGCAGCCACATTTAGTGTTGATAGAACATATATTCTCAAGATGGAATTCATAATCTCTTAACGGAGATATAAAATATTCCCTTGAGATAAGTTTAATGGGTTTGGTTATTCAGAGTGTTAGGCCTAACCACTTTAGTAAGGAGTTACTAAAGTATATATTTATGAAATTGGATTTCTTAAATATGTGATGAATAACTTAAAGGATTAAATCGGGCACTCAAGGATTAAGATGTAGTAATTTTCAAAGTGGTTGTCTACATTCATGACTTTGTATTACTACGAATATTTTATGAAGGGGTTGCGTGTATAATAAAGTCTTGGGATATAATTTATTAATAACGCCTAGAGTGCAATTATATTTATATAGTGGTATTAAATATAATTAATAGTAACTTTGAACTTGTCAAGAGTTGATAGAAAAGCCCAAGGTCCATTGGAGTTAGTGTCTTATTGGTCCCTTTTGGTCCCACTCCAAGCCACACACTAAAGCCCAATTGGAAAGGCCCAATAGGCTAGCCCAATTCAATAATCAGTTAGTTATAAAGTGAGAAACATACAAAATTTTATTTTAAGAGAAACATCATTGTGAAATGGTGTGTATGTGTGAGTGAAGCCACTCGATTATTCTCTCTTGGAAACTGATTGAGAGACCACACTTCTTGGGCGTAAAGTGGAATTGGAGTGAAGATTAAAAGTGTTCCCAAGTACTTCTAATCTTTTGTTTTGAATTTCACCACACAAAGGTACGCTATCTTGTTCTTAAATTCTGAAATTTACAAAGTGCTTGTTATCAATCATTAATGAAATAAATCCATGTTTGTAGCTTTCATTGTGTGTTTTGTATGAGATATAAAACCATATTTTTCAACATAAAATGTTGTTTGGATCCTTGGTTGAGTTGCATATTTGATTGCATTCATGTCTGTGTTTTTCTCTTCTTGAAAAACTATTTTTAAGCAATCTCGACAGCTCCTCGACACCTCCCGACACCTAGCTTATCTATTAAGCCCTTCAGCTTCTTTTTATCACAATCTCGATAGCTTTTCGATAGCTCCTCGATCCATCAAGAAATTTTCTGTCTCCTCGATAGCTCCTCGATCCATCGAGCTTGTTTTTGCTGTGGACACCTCTGGACAGCTGCTTAATAGTTTCATTTCTTCATGCCTTTAAAGCTCAACACCTCTCGATCTGTCGAGAATTATGAGATTTCTATATATATGCGCTTCGCGATTTCAAATCTCATTTCTTCGATCTCTCTCAACAGTTTCTCTCTTTTCTCACTCTAAAACTCTTCAAACTCAAACCCCTCACATTCCTCACTTGATCTTCTGCCTAAATCAAGTGTTCTTCATCTGGTATGATTCTTTCTCACTCATTAATCTTGCATTTCACTCTTTTCTGACCCAAGTTTTGAGTTTTGAAGAATTTTTGGGGGTTTTTCAAAATTAATGAGTTTGTGTAAAAGTTTTGGGATGGGTTTTGTGTATTTGATCTTAAAACATCATGTGTTGCATCACATGTGCATTATAACACTACTTCATGCATTTTAGATGTGTGTTTACTTTGTTGAAATGATTGTGTGCTGGTAGGATTGGATTGGGCTGAGCCCATGATGTCTTTACTATTGCATATCACATGCTCATGCATTTTCATGCATACATACCTTCATTCCTTTATATTTTGATATATTGATTGTGTTGGTGTTTTTCTGCTTGTCTCTCTTTCTCCCTCTCTCCTTCTTTCGGTTAGTTGCGTCATGGCACCTAAACAAAAATTCGTTCCATCCCAGAACCCTCTTCGTTCTGGGACATCTACTTCTTTCTCTGACCCCACTCCTTCTTCTATTTGGTTCCGTGATGAGAAGGCCCGTAAGGACTTCTCTAAGAACTTTTCTAGACGAGGCGTTCATTCGAAAAGCCAAGTCATTTTGTCGGACTTCTCTGACATGGACCTACCCACTATCATTCACAGTAAGGGTTGGGAGTCACCGTGTGATCCCGGTCACTTGTCCATCCGTGCTTATATAGGAGTTTTACTCCAACATGCATAGATTTGATTATTCAATACCTCTCTTTGTTACTCGAGTTCAAGGTACGCACATTGTGGTCACACCGGATATTGTATCTGACGTGCTCCGTGTCTCAAAGGTAGTGCATCCTGACTACCCCGATTGTGAGTGTCTGAGGACTGTGTCCAAAGACGAGCTTATGTCAGCTTTTGTGAGCGTCCTCTGATTGAGGTGATCATCAGTTCACTCCTTGTTCGGCCTTTGCTAAAGGTCCTCGTTTTCTTAACATGGTTATGACTTTTGTTTTGCATCCTTTATCTCATTATAACTCTATTATCGAGCCTCATGCTCGATTTTTTCTTTCCATTCTAGAGCATCTTACTATAGATTTTTCCTCTCATTTTATTTTTTCCATCATAGATGTATATAAGGATACAGAGACCCATGATAAGCTCATCTTCCCTTCGGCTATCACGTGGATTTTACGTCATTTTTCTGTTCCCTTTCCCGTTTCCGACCACTTCCATGTTATGTGTGCCATTGACGTCGCTACCATTAAACGGAGTGAGGTGCAGCTACGTTCGAGGCGGTCCAGGACGGCAGCTCTTTCCACTTCTTCAGCTCCATCCATCTCCACTCCGTCTTCTTCTGCAGGTGGTGTGACTCTTAATGCGATCATGGCGCAGCTTTAGCCTATGGATGCTCGCCTTGACACTCTTAATGATGAGTTGTGTCAAGTGAACACCCGTGTCGGCCGTATTGCTAGACGGCAGGCTCGCCCTAGTGGCTTCGTAGAGTCTCCCTCTCCTCCCGAGGCATTCGACGACGATGATGACTCCGACGATGATGATGATGAGGATGAGGATGCTAGCTCACCCAGCGATGACAAGATATCTACTTGATATACTTACCCTTTGTCACTCGTGACAAAAAAGGGGAGTAGTTTTGGATATGAGAGTAGTCATACTCATAGGGGGAGGGTTAGCATAGAAGATTTTTGTTAAGGGGAGTGTTCATATGTTGAGGGATGTAGTGAGGATTCTATGTATCTTTTTTTCTTTTCTTTTCTCTCCATTTTAGATACATTATATCTTGTATATTGGTCGTGTAACCATTTTGACCTACATTGTACTTATACTTGGTTTATATATTTTGATGTACGTTCTTTCACCTATCTCTCCATGTGTTGTTTCTTTTCTTTCTTTATACAAATGTTTCTTGTTAGGTTCTAAAGACTTAGGAACTAATGTATTTAGAACTCTAATGTGTAATGTTGGCAAACCATGATTAAAACAGTTGTTAGTCTTGTTTAGACTTGCTCTAAGTATGTGCATTGTATGTAAAGTTGGAATCGAGTGGTTGTAGAAGTATTAGTGACTTTCGGCCTGGCTCGATCGATCGAAGCTTAGACTCGATTGATCGAATATCGGGCAGAATGTTTTTTTCTGCAGATTTCCAACTCAGCCCTAGCTCATTAAAACGTTTAGGGTTTTATGTTTTTCCCTAGGTATAAAAGGGAAACCCTAGCCACGTTTTAGATGTTGCTCATATTACGGTTTGAGTAAATCTCTGTGAGATCTGTGAGGAGCTTTTCTTTACACAAGCTTAGGATTATCAAGAGGAGATTTCTTCAAGAGCTTGATGTTCATTCAATTGCTGCCATAAGAGCTTAAAGATATACAAGCGGGAGTGCTTGTACTTGCTGGAGAATCTAAGAAAGAAGGAGTTCGTGGTCTCGGAGCTTACACGTGGTCATGTCAATAAGTTTTCTACCGGTGGGTAGCAATACAATGTTAGTGGTCTAAGTTCTATTGTAAAACTTCGATTCTTTCTATAGTGGATTCAAGTTTACCTTCAGGATAGCTAGGTTAAATCCTCCCCAGGATTTTTACCGGTTTGGTTTTCTTGGGTCATCATATCATTGTGTTATTTATTTTTTCCGCTGCTATGCATGATATAATTGTTTAATTGTGATAACCTAGATCTAGAATTTGGTCTAAGTAATAACTTGGCTTGTTAACTAGGTTAATCCATTGTGTTTTAAGGGGTCTAAAAACAAACATTTCTTATAAAGTGTATACAATCTATTATTTCTGTTTCACACTAAGATGTCTTGATGAGTTTTGTTTAAAGTGTTTAAAAAATACAGGTTGTCAAAGTCTACTTGCCATAAACTCTCTTCTTGCAAAGTTTTTCAAGAGTTTGTGGTTGGATAAATTTTATTGTATTCAACAAGTGAATATGAGTTGAGTGATTTATGACTTCTCTCATATCTAATTTGTTTGTTGTGGTTTTGTCACGAATTACCAAAGGGGGAGATTGTTAGGACATATGTGATTCAATGTTAGGAACATATGTCAATATTTTATATAATTGGCTAATCCTTTGACAAAACGCACTTTACTTGTAATTCGGTAGATCTAGGATGTGTTTAATACTTCAAGAAACAAGGTTTCAAGTTCAAGTGTTAAAACCATGCAAGTCTGTCCAAGAATCAAGTGATGAAGTTACAGATTTTAAAGCTCGACAGCTAGCATCTATCGAGATTTAAAAGCTGCTGAAGCCCGTGGCTCGACAACTAGCTCAATAGATAGGGTATCTGTCTAGATTTATGAAGTTTAGTTTTTCAAGCTGATTTTCATCCAATCCATGAGTATACGTTTGAGCTTTCTTTTCTCACAACCCTAAACATATATAAGGATTATTTTAAGAGCTGAAAAAGGTGACACAAGTTGCACAAGAGCACAATTCCACAAGTGTGAAGAGTAGTGTAATCGAAAACCTAGTTTGCCCTAGTTCTTGAAGAAGCTGCTGTGTTTTGTACACAGTAGGGTTTTGTGACTAAGCAACTTCATGATCTTCATCGTTTGGATGAACTAAAGAACTTTGCAACCAACATCCTTCTCAAGTTGGTGATCAAGTCGCGTACTGGGATCCGCGCAATTGGTTAGTCACGTACTGAAAGCCGTGCATTGAAAAGGAGAGATTGTCACTATAGAACAAGTCCAATTGGGTATTGGGGTAAGGTTTCAACTGTAGGTTGGTATAAGGTACTAAGGTTCCTTTACTTGTAACCACTTGTTTTGATAATAGTGGATTCTTGGGAGTGGTGACCTTAAAATCACCCGGTGGGGTTTTTGCCATGTAGGTTTTCCCAATTCGTAAACAAATCACCGTGTCAATTTATTTTCCAATGCATACTTTAGTTAATTGGTGATTTATTTGTGCTGCCACGTACAATTGCATGTTAATTTGATTAATTAATAAATTTGGCTAATTAATCAATTAATTCATCACAAGGGGTCAATACGTTTTTGTCCTATCATATCAAAATACGAAAAAATAAAAAACAATATTAGTGCCCTTATAATATTTTTGATGATGATTTCATGACATCTTACTCATCCAATGTTCAATCATAGCTCATGAGCAAACGTTTTAAAGGAGATTTCACCCTTATCACCATTGCGTTCAAGAAAATGTTCAATTTACAAGCTAAGAAAATAATTAATAAGTGATAAATAGACAACTATCAAAAAGGTATCTAAACTTGCATATTTAATTTTTCTTGAGTAAACTGGCAATTTTTTATTATATGCAGTCTAGTTTAGCTCTCTTGGCCAAGAAAGCAAATTGTAATGATGCGTTTTCTAACTACCATAATTTCACTCACTAGCACTTTAGAACAAGGAGTGAAAGCTCGAAAATGTGTCGAAAACACAAGAGTTGTTTAGACCCCCAAATTAAAAGTACGGCTTGATAGATTTTACACTAACTTAATACTAAGTGCGGAATAGTGTAAATGCGAGCGGATAAACAAATAAGCTACTCTAATCCATAAACTAAGCAACACAGCAGTAATATGGAATGTAAAAGAGTAGGGAAGAAGGATGCAAACACAAGATAACACGCCGATAAGTTATCGAAGAGGAAACCGAAGAACTCGGTGAAAAACCTCTCTGCCACCCTCCAAGCGGTAATCGATCCACTAGACAATCAATTGGGATACATGAGTTAGCAAGAGACCCTCCAAGCCTAATCTACCCGATGTACCTAAGCCCTCCAAGCTCCTACTCCAACAAGGCTACTCGGAACCGTGTCTTGTTTTAGTTCTCCGGATCCCGCAACAAGCTCCATGTTGCATTTGCCATCCTTGGCTTCTTCCAATGCTTCCCAGCAGCACCAAATCTTCACTTGACACTCTCAAAGGGTGTGGTAAGTGTTTGGACTATCAACCTCTCAATGGTATGGAAATGGAGAGGTAGGAGTTGAGGAATTTCCACTAGCAAAATGAGTAGAGGATTGTGGGTATGACAATCTCTAATTCTCTAGGTGTTTGGCTAGGGTTTTCTCTCAAAAGCACTCCTCAACATTTGTGGGTAATGTGGGTATAAATAGTGTGGGCATAGAAAGTGTGAATCAGACTGGACAGGCTGGCAGAATAGAATGCCTCGCGGGTGTCTCGCAGGAAGGCCTTACCCACGAGATACTCGCGAGACACAGCTGTCTCCACCTGGCCTGACTCTTCGCATTCCATCATGTGCAGGGCACATGGGACACTTCGCGGGAAGCTAAGTCATGATATACCCGCGAGAAGTCTTCAGTCTTCAAATGCTTGAGTCTTCACACCCTCTCTCTCTAACACACAACCCTTACAATGAAATTCCACAATACATACAGGGTACAACAGATTGAATAAAATTACAATCAAATTTGGCACGGAATAAAAGCCAAAAAACATGATGTTGTAAATAATAACTTTACAATCTCACCCTTTGGCTATTCCGTGACAAAACCCCTAAAACAGACTCTAGACTTAAACGTGAGTTTGGGAACAATGGCAAAACTCACTCACACCTAATCTAGAAGCTTTGAAGCACTTGCACGTATATACCTGTAACCTGAAACACTTGCACACAAACATAACATTCATTAAGCTTATAACAGGTTGAACACAAGGTACGTACATGAGCAAGTAAAATGTGATCAAGTATGTAAACACATCTTGATCATACAAGATTAGCCATTTAAAGAATGACTACAATGAACATTTAGCAAGAAAATGCTCATCTGGACACGCAAACAATCCAAAGGATCAATTGCATGTCCCACACTCAACCAATGCACAATACATGAAGTATATGCATCTAGGAACAAGATCCTACTAGGGCATAAGAGTGTCCAACACTCAACCAATGCAAAATACATGAAGTATATGCATCTAGGAACAATCCTACAAGGGCACAAGAGTGTGGTACTTAAGACGAGATAGCAGTATCTTAAAAGTACAGAAAAGTATGCTACAAAGCATAGAGAGAATCACAAAAAAACTGAAATTAAACTGAAATAAAACAGAATATCAAAGTATTAAAGCTTAAACAAAAACAGTAAAACCATAAGCATAAAACATTAAGAAAAAGAAAACAGTAGCTTCTTCTTCTAGTTTCTTCTCCCCCTATCACCATACTCCCTCTATCAACGACACTATCTCCCCCTTTTTGTCATGGAATAGCTAGTCATTTTCTTCTAGCTTCCGTTGAATTTTGTCCAATTGAGTTTGGAGAGATGTGAACTTTGAATCAAACCGGCTGTGGTGGGAGTACATGATAGATGCTAGCCCGGATATCTTGGTATTAATCTCCTGAAGAGTAGTGGTGATATTGTCCAACTGTTCACCGTAGGCATTTGGTGAAAAGCTCGAAGTTCCCGAAGGGGTATGACTTTCTTGCTTCGTGGTCTTCGAGGTGTGACTCATACTTGCACGGAGAGTACGAATGTTGATTGGACTTGGCCTTGGAAATGGACGCTCATCGTCCAAGGGACGAACACCTTTGAGCTTCAAAATCCTTGAGATAAGGCAACCGAAAGGAATACAATTCCTTGAAGCAGTCTGGTTAACTGTTTTTGCCAAGATGTGAAAAATATGAGAGCATATATCAATCTCTTCATCGGTGATCAGATCATGCAAGAATAATGCTCGGCCAAGAATAAGGTGTAATTCTCTTGAAGACTAGTTGTATTTTCATCCTCTTCAGCATCCGATTCTTCCATAATCCAATAGACTCCAAATCAGAATGCTCACCAAGCTCCTTCACAAGTGCACCCAAATCATCCGAGGAATCCACATGAGCGATGGTCATGAATGCAAAGAAATGTCATTCTCCGTCACAGCTCTCTTCAGAGTCAGAGTTTGAAGAATCCGAGTCACTTACAGTAGTGGCATATGCCTTGCCTTTCCCTCTTAAGAAATTTGGACACTCCTTCTTGAGATGTCCATGGCCATTGCATTCATAGCATACAATGTCTAAAGAAGATTGAGAATCCTTCCCCTCTTTACTCTTAAACTCTTTCCTATTTCCTCTTGAAGATGAAAACTTCCCTCTATTGAATGGTTTCCCACTGTTCTTCATCTTCAGGAATTTGTAGAAGTTCTTCGCAAGGAATGCTACTTCCTTCTCCGCTCCATCTGTTAGGAAATTTAGACCCCGGTTGATAGAATTAACAAGTTTTAAATCCAAGTTTTTAATTAGATTTATCATGAATAAACTTGTTATAACAAACAAACATCAAATATCATGTCAAAATAATATGCAGCGGAAAAATAAATAAGACAAGATATGATGACCCAGGAAAACCAATGAAACCAACCAGTTTCACAGTAAAAAACCTGGGGGAAAACCTTCCCGAAAAGCAATTCACTATAGTAAAGAGAAGTTTCAGTTCTAGTACAAAACCTTTGTTCCTAGACTCTACAATCCCCGTAGATGAACTCATAGCAGAAACCTTCTACCGCTTCAAAACCCCTGAACTCTTCAGTATATGAATGCCACCCTTTTTGTTGTTGCACGGATCCTAGTACGTGACTAACTCCTTTGCACGAATCCCAGTACGTGAATCACTCACCAACTTGAGGAAGAAGAATGTTGGCTGCAAAGTTCTTCACTTCATCAACAATGAAGATCAAGAAGCACTTGGTTACAAAACCCTAAAGCGCAAAAGACGCAGTAGCTTCTTTCAGAGAGAATAAGGCATCGGTCACCTTTTGAATACGTTCTCCTTGTATTCTCTTATGTGACGGCCTCTAACATAGGCCTTATATAGGTCTAGGATTGTGAGAAAAGAAGCCCTACACAAATACAAAAGACTGGCCCAAAAATCAAATCTGAAAATTCTGATTTCCGTAACCTCGATAGATACCTTGATCGATCGGGAGGTGTCGAGGTTTAAATAACTTCGACAGATACAGCTATCGAGAAGCTGTCGAGGAGACAGGAGATTTCTCAATCGATCCACTAGCTGTCGAGAAGGTGTCGAGATTGCGATAACACACATCTTAAGATCTCGATAGATAGCAAGCTGTCGAGAAGGTGTCAAGAAGTTGTCAAGCTATCTGTGCACAGGTGTCGAGCTATCTGTCGAGCTATCTGTCCAGCTTTAATGAGCACCTTTTCTTCACTTTTTTCTTGGTCCAATCTTCATCACTTTAACACTAGACTTGAACAACATGTTCCTTGAAGTATTAAACACATCCTAGATCTACCCAACTACAAGTAAAGTGCGTTTTGTCAAAGGATTAGCCAATTACATAAAATATGTCCTTAACAATCTCCCCCTTTAGTAATCCGCGACAAAACCACAACAAACAAATGAACATATGAGAGAAGTCATAAATCACTCAACTCATACTCACTTGTTAAATACAATAAAATCTATCCTAACACAAACTCTTGAAAAACTTTGCAAGAAGAGAGTTTATGGCAAGTAGACTTTGACAACCTGTATTTCTGAAATACTTTAAACAAAACTCATCAAGGCATCTTAGTGTGAAACAGAAATATTAGATTGCATACAAATAAAAGAAACATGTGTATAAAGAAAGAAAAGAAACAACACATGTAGAGGTAGGTGAAGAAAAACATACATCAGCATATAAAGAAGATAAGCACAATGTATGTAAACATGGTCACAAGACCCAAGGTACAAGAAGAAGGAGATAAGCACTCCCCCTAACAAGATGAAACACAACTCCCCCTTACAAAGGAATGTATTTCTCCCCCTAACATGTAGAATCTTAAAAAAGAAACCACATCACAATTTCTCCCCCTTTTTGTCATGATTAACAAAGGGTACAAGAAGCTAGAAAGCTTCACTCGAGAAACATAAAGATGATCAAGGATGATCAAGGGGGTAGAAAGAATCCATATAAATGCATGAATGTAATAAAACAAGATGCTATGGATGACAAGATAATAGAAGGATGCAAAACAAGTGAGAAACAAAACTTTCAACAAGAAAAAAAGTTAAGCACATTGATCCCAAAACACACACACACACTAAACAAGTCTAACCAATTTTATTTTTCAAAAACAAGTCAAGACAGTTTAGTGAGCATACATAGACACAAGTATTCCTTGTGATGGCCAAATCACATTGTACCTGCACATGTATCAAGAGTAGCACAGAATATTGCGTGTTATGTGTGAAAAACATCGCAAGATTGCATAAGTGTATACATGTTATGACGATTTGAGATATGAGAAAATCACTTTAAATCACACACAATCATAACTGTTTGATGGGGACTATCACCTTCGAGGTACATCCTATAACTCCCACATCTCCTAGAATACACGCTTGCAATCATTTTTAAAAGCATTTTTAATCTTTTTGCTCTTTATTTTCTTTGCATATTTTCTTTTTTAGCATATCATGCATGGGCATATAAGAGAGAGAAAAGAAATACCCATTGATATTTGACATTCCAATTTTGCTATGCCGAAGCACACAAATGTCATTGACACTGCACTTTTGCTATGCCGAAGCATACAGGTGTCATTCATGATTGGCGGGCAACAGTGGTGAGATGGTTATTAATGCCTTTCTCTTAGGATTTTCTAGTCCTACCCATCAAAAAGAGTGATATAAGTGTTAAGTCCTAGAGATAAATTAATCTTACTCATCACAAACAAGAGCCACAAAGCTCACTTGCTTAGTTGTGCATAGAGATGCTCATCTAAGCTACAAAAGATACAAAGTTTAGAAAACTTTGTTTCAATGGCCATCTAAGGTACACAAGTACCAATGTACACAAACACATACTGTTTTTGTATTTTTCTGATTTTTCCTTTTTATTTTTATTTTGAAGACAAAACAAAATCAAGACTAAAAAACCAGACAAAAACAGACAAACAACATGAAAGAAGAAATAAAGATGCATATGCATGAAGGCATGATAGAAAAATGCAGATGCATGAAAGCATGATTCCAAAAACAGATAAGAAATCAAGCAAAGAGAGTCCTACTTTAGATAGAAAGAATTAAAGCAGAGGACAAATAGAAAAGACAATTAAGTCTTAGGCTCCTTTCTCACCCACACAACACGAGTCTTTGGCCGCGAAGATGAAAAGGCACGTGTCCTAGTATGTCTACTAAAGGACATAAAAGAATTAAAATTCTTCTTAAATTGAGTTAAAAAGCTCAAGACTTTTAATAACTCTTCCATGACAATGGGGGTCAAGGATCACACTCAGGAAATTAATCCAATCAGAGTGTACCCGCTCTGATACCACTTGTTAGGAAATTTAGACCACGGTTGATAGAATTAACAAGTTTTAAATTCAAGTTTTTAATTAGATTTGTTATGAAAAAACTTGTTAAAACAAATAAACATCAATATCATGTCAAAATAATATGCAGCCGAAAAATAAATAAGACAAGATATGATGACCCAGGAAAACCAATGAAACCAACCAGTTTCACAATAAAAAACCTGGGGGGAAACCATCCCAAAAAGCAATTCACTGTAGTAAAGAGAAGTTTCAGATCTAGTACAAAACCTGTGTTCCTAGACTTTACAATCCCCGTAGATGAACTCACAGCAGAAACCTTCTACTGCTTCAGAACCTCTGAACTCTTCAGTATATGAACGTCACCCTTTTTGTTATTGCACGGATCCCAGTACGTGACTAACTCCTTTGCACGAATCCCAGCACGTGACTCACTCACCAACTTGAGGAAGACGAATGTTGGCTGCAAAGTTCTTCACTTCATCAACAATGAAGATCAAGAAGCACTTGGTTACAAAACCCTAAGGCGCAAAAGACGCAGTAGCTTCTTTCAAAGAGAATAAGGCATTGGTCACTTTTTGAATATGTTCTCCTTGTATTCTCTTATGTGACGGCCTCTAAAATAAGCTTTATATAGGTCTAGGGTTGTGAGAAAAGAAACCCTATACAAATACAAAAGCCTGGCCCAAAAATCAAATCTGAAAATTCTGATTTTCGTAACCTTGATAGATACCTCGATCGATCAGGAGGTGTCGAGCTTTAAACAGCTTCGACAAATACAGCTATTGAGCAGCTGTCAAGGAGGTGTCGAGGAGACAGGAGATTTCTCGATCGATCCACCAGCTGTCAAAAAGGTGTCGAGATTGCGATAAGACACATCTTAAGATCTCGATAGATAACTAGCTGTCGAGAAGGTGTCGAGAAGTTGTCGAGCTATCTGTCCACAGGTGTCGAGCTATCTATCTAGCTTTAATGAACACCTTTTCTTCACTTGTTTCTTGGTCCAATCTTCATGACTTTAATACTAGACTTGAACAACATGTTCCTTGAAGTATTAAACATATCCTAGATCTACCCAATTACAAGTAAAGTACGTTTTGTCAAAGGATTAGCCAATTACATAAAATATGTCCTTAACACCATCTTCTTCGGAGGAATCATCCATTCGTTCGGTGATGGTTTAAGAGCAAGCGATTTACTCGTCTTATGGGAAGGCAATCCCAGCTCATATGTTTGGAGAGACCCAACTATCTCTTGGATTTTGATCTCATCCAAGTCTTTGCTCTCTTCTATGGCTGTAACTTTTGCTCTAAAACTTTCCGGCAAAGACCTCAAAATTTTTCTAACCACCTTAGTATCTTCAATCTTCTCACCAAGATTGGGCTTAGCAATAACAATTTCATTGAGCTTCCCATAGAACGAATCAAAAAATTCATCATCACCCATCTTGAGTTCTTCAAATTTGGTGGTAAGCATCTGGAGCTTTGTGTCTTTAAGTTTTTTTGTATCTTTATAGGTAGTCTCCAAAATCTCCCAAGCTTCCTTGGCAACCATCATGTGAGAGATCCTGTGGAATTCATCTGGAGACACACCACAGAAAATAGCATTTAAAGCTTTACTATTAGCATTGGCTGCTGCAAGAGCTGCCTTATCCCAAGTGGATTTGGCAGCCTCCGGCTTAGTCCAACCTATCTCAACCGCATCCCAAACGGTATCATCAATAGAGCATAAGAATGCTCTCATTCTGAATTTCCAGAAAGCATAATTGTTACCATCAAAAAATGGTGGAACATTTAAGGATTGAGACCTATCCATCTCAAAAAGGGTCAAGGACCACACTCAGGTATTAAAACCACAGCAAGTGTACCCGCTCTGATACCAATTGAAAGCTCGAAAATGTGTCGAAAACACAAGAGCTGTTTAGACCCCCAAATTAAAATTACGGCTCGATAGATTTTACACTAACTTAATACTAAGTGTGGAATAGTGTAAATGCAAGCGGATAAACAAATAAGCTAGTCTAATCCATAAACTAAGCAACACAGTAGTAATATGGAATGTAAAAAGAGTAGGGAAGAAGGATGCAAACACAAGATAACACGCCGATGTGTTATCGAAGAGGAAACCGAAGAACTCGGCGAAAAACCTCTCAGCCGCCCTCCAAACGGTAATCGATCCACTAGACAATCAGTTGGGATACATGAGTTAGCAAGAGACCCTCCAAGCCTAATCTACCCGATGTACCTAAGCCCTCCAAACTCCTACTCTAACAAGGCTACTCGGAACCGTGTCTTGTCTTAGTTCTCCGGATCCCGCAACAAGCTCCATGTTGCATCTGCCATCCTTGGCTTCTTCCAATGCTTCCCAGCAGCACTAAATCTTCACTTGGCACTCTCAAAGGGTGTGGTAAGTGTTTGGGCTATCAACCTCTCAATGGTATGGAAATTGAGAGGTAGGAGTTGAAGAATTTCCACTAGCAAAATGAGTAGAGGATTGTGGGTATGACAATCTATAATTCTTTAGGTGTTTGGCTAGGGTTTTCTCTCAGAAGCACTCCTCAACATTTGTGGGTAATGTGGGTATAAATAGTGTGGGCATAGAAAGTGTGAATCAGACTGGACAGGCTGGCAGAACAGAATGCCTCGCAGGTGTCTCGCGGGAAGGCCTTACTCGCGAGATACTCGCGAGACACAGCTGTCTCCACCTGGCCTGACTCTTCGCATTCCATCATGTGCAGGGCACATGGGACACTTCGCGGGAAGCTAAGTCACGACATACCTGCGAGAAGTCTTTAGTCTTCAAATGCTTGAGTCTTCACACCCTCTCTCTCTAACACACAACCGTTACAATGAAATCCCACAATACATACAGGGTACAACAGATTGAATAAAATTACAATCAAATTTGGCACGGAATAAAAGCCAACAAAACATGATGTTGTAAATAATAACTTTACAAAGAGATATAACTTGGAAGATCATTTTAGAATGAGTACAGGTAGCTATTATAATTTCATTCACTAGCACTATTTATGGGTCACATTTTATGTTTCTTTTTGGGAAAATTTAGCAAAAAATTAGATAGGAAGGAAACTAAGTACATAATTGTTGTTGGAAGTTTGAACAAAATGTGTGGTAGGTGGGATATCTTGTAAGTGTAGGATATGTGCCTTGGGGAAAAAAATATATCATGTGGGCAATGATATCGTTACCATTGGTGTACTTACGTTTTGTTATTTGAAAAATTAAAAAAAAAAAAAAATGCTTTGTAGTGGTTACCTGACACCCCCCCCCCCCCCCCCCCCCCCCCCTTTTTTTTTTTTTGGTTGTTTTGTTTTGGTTGTGTAATGTTGAATTTAATCAACCATTCTATTGGCTTTATTCCGTGCCAATTTGCTTGTAATTCAGCACTTAGAAACCATGTATTTAGGTGGGAATCTTGTAAGGGTAGTGTGTGAGAGAGTGTGAAGAAATGCTCAAGATTGTGCAGTGAAGCAGGGACTTGAGATTGGATCTCGCGGGTGGCTGGCGACTGGCAAGCCACCAGATGATGCACACGACATGCAAAGAAACTGAACCGTCATGCCAGTTGTCTACAAGACAAAAAGTCCAGACTGGCCATTCAGTTAGCTTGCGGCTTGAACTCGCGACTCAGTCAAGTCGCGAGGCCAAGTCACCAACCAGCTCTGTTTTGGAAAAATGACTCTTCGCATTCCAAACACACACCAGTATATATAGACCCTTATACCCACGAAATGTAGAGAGTTTCTAGAGAGAATTTTGAGAGAGAAACCCCAAAGAAAAAAAAAGATTGACTCATCCACAATCTTTATATAGAGTCTCTTCAAATTCCTCTACTTTCACCCTCTCCATTGTTACATCCTTGAGATGTTCATTACCCAAATCATTTTCTCACCATACTCATATCTGTGAGAAGACTATTTGGTGCTTGGGAGGCAGTTAGGAAGGGACCAATGGTTATTGGTTGATGCTATGGGTTATAGCGGAATTCAGTAGGCTAAAGATGACAAAGGTTCGACGCAACCTCGTTGGAGCAAGAAGATGGAGGGTCTTCTGCTGTTCATGTATCCCAACTTCATTCTTTAGTGGATTATTGACCACTTGGAGGGCGGCGGAGAGGTTTTACGCCGAGGGCTTCGGTTTCTTCTTCGATAACACATCGTTGTGTTGTCCTTGTATTTGCATCTCTCTTCCCTTAATCTTTGTCATTTAATTTTTGCTGTGGATGTGATTTTAATTGGTTTAGATTGTGTATCAATTCTGTTATTGACTTATGTTCATATTCCGCACATATATTGTTTGACATTAAGCTTGAATTGATAATTTTGTAATTGGGGGTCTAAACATTCATAGTGTTTTATACGCTATTTGAACATTTAGGTTGAATTTTGTTAACTGGTGTCCAAAAGTTGGTAAGTTAATGTTTAATTTTTTTACTATTATTTATTTATTTATAGTTAAAATGACTATTTATAAAATTATATATTTATTTTTATAATTTTATAACTATTAATTAATTATGACATCACTAGTTTGACCACCAGTCGAATCTCGGTTGGACCATAAAACCAATGATCACTCCTTATTCTGATTCTTTAACCATATCGGTTTTTAATATTATGCAGTTAACCTTTGTTAGCAGTTGTTTTTATATTTTGTGAAAATTTTCTAACCTTTTATTGCTAAACATAAACGAGTATGAGGAGATTTGAGTCAATGTATTTTATCTGGGTGTAACTATAAGAGACCCTACCATTTGGCTTGGGTATGAGAAAATATAAGCTGAGAGTATTAAGTTATTTTCCAAAACACTACTAATTACAAAATTCGAATTTAGGACCTCGGTCCTGACTCCTGATGGCGAAAAACCAGAGTTCTTGTTTATCAAATACTTCTTCTTTTAATTGGACTTGAAACAGAGTACGGTCCCTCAAAACATTGTTTCGATATTTTGTCGGCAGCTCCATCCTCTATTCCTCATCTGGCATTGGTCACTTTTTTCTATAAATTTTTTATACGGCTTTGGTCACTTTCACAGTACTAGTCTTGTCACACAAATATGCTCATGCATCACGTGCATGAGTATTTCCCATTCACACAGCACACAGGCCAAAAAAAAAAAAAAAAAAGACTCTCTCCAGTCACCCCTCCTCTTATTTAACACCCCACCACCCCCCAAAGTATTTCCCATTCACACAGCCCCCCCCCCCCCCCCCCCCCCAAAGTATTTCCCATTCACACAGCACACAGGCCAAAAAAAAAACTCTCCAGTCACCCCTCCTCTTATTTAACAACCCCCCCTCCCCCCCCCCAAATTTCTACTACACCAGGATCTCTTCACTTCAGACTTCATACTAGACTTAATCTCCGTTCCTTTTCCTCTCTTTTCTCCTTCAGCTCTTCATCTTTATTTTCCTGATTACTGTTTGTACTTCTGTTTTTCTTTTTTAGTTGGTGGAACTCTGGCTACTCTATAGAGTTGTGGCTATCTTGAAAGGTCATTTTTCTTCCCACTATTTCCCCTCTTGTCTCTTGAAGAAAATAGGGCAAATTTAAGAATATAGGGCTTCTACAAGTATCCATTCATATATTTTGGTATTAGGAGCGTACTGGAACAAAATGGCATGTGAAACAGATTGCCAAATGCTATTGTATATTGAATCATATGTCCTTTTGACAACGCTCCTGATAGCCTTTCTTACAGTCTTCGGATCATGGAGGCGTCGAAGCCACAGTTTGAAGCTCAAATATTCGATATGGGCAACTTATCTTTTGTCTACGTACCTGATAAACTACACCATGGGCCTGATGAAGTCAGCAACATTCCCTAATGAATTGTTTTCTGTTTGGGCGACGTTTTTGATTATTTTTCTTGGAAGCGCTGATTGCATCTCTGCCTACAGCCTTGAAGACAGTGAGAATCGGAAGAGATATAACTTGGAACTTTTTGTCATGTATTTTTGGCTGGGCTGGCTGATAGTTGTGCATACTCACAAACTCAAATTTATGATTCCACTCTATCTCCTCTATTTCTTGTCTTTGAGAAGGACAGGAGGCAGAGCCGAAGCTTTGGAGTTAGCAAGCAAATCATATGGTTTGGTGAGAAACACCAAACTGGTTGCAGACTTCATGGAAGATGAGAGCAACAAAGAAGGCGATGAAGCAGATCCTACTTGCATGAAAGGCTACAAGTATTTGGTGAAAGGCGAAAAGAAGGCAAAGGTGAAAGTTCAAGCACCACAATACCATATGCAGTTTGAGACGACAGATAATCATAAAGTCATTACCATTGATATGATCTGGCAATGCGAAGGGAGACTCTTAAGCTCCACCGGAGATCCAGACGGGCGACTCAAAGATATCTGCCTTTCCTATGCATTGTATAGGCTTCTCTGTCGTAGATTTGCAAAATATTCCTTCCCTGAAAGCTCCCAGGATAAGACATGGAATTTTGTTCGAAATGGGCTTCTTTCCAAAGAAGGTGATCATGAGAGAGCATTCAGAGTAATTGAGATGGAGCTCGGATTTCTTTATGATCTCTTTTACACAAAATATGCCGTCTTATTTGCCAAGGGACTTCCATTATTAAGAAATTTTGAGTTCATTATGGTCATAATTGGTTGTTGGGTTGTGGTTCCCACTCTAAAGAACTACCAAGAAAGAAGCGGAGATCCTGATGATGTGCACCTCTGGACAACAGGTGGACATAACCTTGATGCTCTTCTCACAGGTGTAGTTTTAGTCGCTATACTTTTCATGGAAATTGTGCAATTTTTTGTTGTCAACTTCTCCGATTGGGCTAAGGTACAGTGGCTTTGCTATTATGTTAAAAAACCCTCGTGGCATAATAAATGCATAGAGATGATTATACGAGTTATATGTCATAGGAAATTGTTCAAACCTTGGGATAGAAAACTTGGCCAATATTCTCTTCTTGAATCTTTTAGTCATAACCCTTCCATATTGCTCTACAATCGTTGGACTTCTCCTTATATATATAAGCCGAGAAATGGTCTAAAACGAAGTGCTCACGTCAAATTGCCGATGGGAGTGAAGAAAGCAATTATTCACTCTCTAAAGACCAATGGGAAGCGACTGACAAAAGGGGTAGCTTCTCTGCAGCGAAACGGGGTTAATGTACTCTCTTGGGCATGTGAACTTCCGACACCAACGCATGTTATCATGGTCTGGCATATAGCCACCAGTCTTTGCGAGCTCAATTTATCATCACAAGTAATTGTCACAGGGGTACAGGTCAACCAACTAAGGGACAGCGAAGACTTCATTGTGGCAACTAAGTTGTCTAAATACTGTGCCTATTTGGTGGCTTTTGCTCCAAGACTTTTACCTGAACATCCGTATATTACAGAATTTATTTTTGATCGTGTAGTTATTGAAGCCAGGAAAAAACTCGAGGGATGCGAGAAAAGTATTTGCCAAAAGATGTTTAATTTATGCAAAGATGATCGCAAGGAAAGAATTTCCAAAGAGATGTTGACTTCAGACCGAAAGGATGATAAAGGAATCGAAGAAATTATTGAAAAGGGTGCTGTTCTTGCGAAGCATTTGATAGAAAAAATAGAAGACAATGGGCAGAGATGGAAAATTCTGGCTGAGTTATGGGCAGAGATGATGTTGTTTGTGGCTCCCTCTGATGATGAAACTGCCCATGCAGAGCACTTAGCCACAGGAGGAGAGTTTGTGACTCACTTGTGGGCATTACTTTCTCATGCAGGCATACTCAAGCGAGAGGCTCAGGATGTCTGACTAGTCATGCGTTGGTCCTAGACTCCCAATGTTTTCTCCTTCCTCGTTTGGTATTGTGTGATTTTTCATGCATTTCTATTTGTGTAATGTGTTTTGTATTTGGTTTGCTACTTTGCTTACTGTTTGCTGTTGTGTTATTTCCTTTGATTTGTTGTCTTGAACCTTGTCATTGCTTCCGCAACGTCTTTTAATTTTAATGGTTGATCTGTTTACTGATTTCTGTAGTGGAGATATATACTATTTTTGTGATTCAGTAGGTGGGCTGCCGATAACCATGGCGGTGCCACGTTCAATCCAGGATGTTCTCAGGTTCTCAGGAGCACCTTGACTTGAAGAAAAAAAATTTATATATAATAATTAAAAAAAATTTATTTGTTTGCCCTTAAAAAAAAATTAGGAACACCCTCAAATAAAAAAAAATAAAAATAAATTATTTGTTCTACTTTCAAGCAAAAAAAAAAAAAAAAGCTGAAAAAAAATTGGTAACAGAGCAAGCCCACCAAGGAAAAAAAACCCAACATCAATCCTAAACAACAGATTACAAACCCAATCTAAAGAAAAATAAAAAAGGTAAAGCAAACACAACATGGTAGCAAACCCACAGATTCTCAAAAAAAAAAAAAAATTAATAATAATAATAATAAAAAACCAAAACCCAATATAAGTGATTAGAACCTAACCTAAGAGCATCTCCAATGGCTTTTTTAAAGCCAATTTTAGAGAGAAAACACCCCAAAAACCCACTCCAACAACTTCTCCATCTCCATTTTTTTTTTTTAGAATTGCGACAGTGCTTCTCTACAAGTAGAGAACATTGTAGCGTTTCCTGTACACACTTCTCTTGGACGAAGCAAGCTTTAAATTCTGCCACTGCCATCTCCAACATCATAGCTTTAAATTCTAGCTTTGTTTTCTGCCAGTAATGTGTGTGTGATAGGGTGAGAGTATGAGAGAAAGAGAATGAGAAAGAGAGAGCTAGAGATGAAGAAAGAAAAATAAAAGCAGAGAGGACACGTTGTGTGGAGGAAGAGTTCTAAAAAAATAAAAGCAAGATGAGAGGAGTAGGAATGGGGATACATGTGTGGAGGAGAAAAAACAAGAAAAAAAAAAAAAAACATGTAAGGATGCAAGGAAAGAAAGGAAAAAGAATAAAAAGAATAAAAAATCACAATTGATAAATGTTACCACAATATTTCACAATAAATTTTAAGTAACAGATTGTTATTAGTTAATATTGGTGAGTAAAAAAATAAACAATAAAATTTTAATTGGGGGAAGCAACTAATAAACAATAATTAATAATTTAATTAACCAATACATTATAAAAGACAAAAAAAATTAAATTATGTTAGGCTAAACAACAATTAATAATTTTATAATTAATGAAACAACAATATAACAAATTATAGTTTATAAAAAACAAACAAATTAATGAAACAACTAAACAACAATAATTAATAATTTTATTAATATTTCAAATAAACTTATAGTTTATTGTTTATTCTTTTACTAGAATTATGGACAAATATTTGATAAGAAAACCAAGTAGAAGACAATTTTAAACTTTATGTATTTGCATTTTTTTTATTGTTGTTGTTGTCAATATACAAAATTTTCTTTTTATTAGATTGTGTAATTTTTGCTTGTTGAAGAATATCTTGAAAAAAAAATTTGGAACCGCCACTAGCGGATAAAGACACCCATCTAGCCTACGTAGCAATGTGATTACTCTTAAGTTTAATATGGTTGTGTCTGTCCTTGATTGGATCGATGGAGTGATGTGATTGGTAGGATTTTGCTCTTAATCTCTTACCGGATTGATCAATAATTTGCTTCTCCATATGGTAAATTGTAGTTTGGAATTCTTCAAACTTCTTGTGATTGGGTCGATCAATAGGTTGACAGTAAACCCCAGCTTGATCGACCCGTGATTTTATATCAATTTTTAGTTGTGATTTCAAGCAAAATACACAACAAGTTAATGATAAATTAATGAAGGAGATGCTGTTTCCTATATTTCTTCATTCACTTAGCTAAAAATAAAAGTACGTATTATCTCATATACATTATCTAAGTTAAAATGAATTTATTTTTGAATATACTACACATACCTACATATTATATAGGGGCATTAAATCTAATCATTGAAATTATATAGAAAAATACTAATAGATAAAAAAAAAATAAAAAAAAAGGACCGATCGGTGCCGAAGCCTGTTAAGTACGTAGACAAAATATAAGATACTCATATGGAATATTTGAGCATCAAACTTTGGCTTTGACGCCTCCATGATCCGAACACTATAAGAAAGGCTATTAGGAGCGTTGTCCAAAGGACAGATCCTAGAGCTCCAAGATTAATGTCGACCGCACAAGGATCATTAGTAAAGCTATTATTAAGAACCAGTGTAGTATTTTCCATTTGGCTTCCAGAGTACAGGACTCCTAATACCACAATATATGAATGGATATACTTTTAGAAGCACTACATTCTTGAATTAGCAAGCTGAAGAGCTAGAGTAATATATAGACTATATGTTGTTCAAGTGGGGAAAATAGTGAGAAGAAAGAGGACCATTCAACTACCATTCAGCAACATCAATATTAGAGCATCCAGAGTTCATCCAACTGAAAAAGAAAAAGAAGAGTAGAGGAAGTCAGAATGAAGAGATCATGGAGTAGAAGAAGAAAACACGGGGGAGAAATAGAATAAAACAAAATAAGTGGACACAAATGACACAACCATTATCAAAATGGCTGCTTGCCCAACAGCACTAACCATGTGATATGTGAACAATGAAAGTTGTTATATCATAATCAATTTCTAGATATGGAAAAAGTGCATCAAATATATATGGTTAGCTACAATTATGGATAAAGATGACGTTGTTAGGATCTCATATAGGACTTTATGATCTGCCTATAAATGGATTTTTGTAAGCTTCTAAAATATCTTTGTAAAGTTGTGATTTACAACTATGTTTTATGTTGGTTTTATTCTATGACAAAAAATATTGTAATTGCTTTAATTTTGTTCCTTGTATTTTGTGGGATTTTATTGTATTGGGTTTAGTATTAAGTTGGTGAAGAATCGAGTATGAATTGAAGAACAAGTGGATTTCGCAAGTGTCTTGCTAGAAGCTAACCTACGAAAGAGCCACGTGAGAAGCACATGCTGGAAGCTGAAGAGTCATGCCAGCTTGGAGGATTTTGTAAGTGTCTCGTGGGTAAGGTCTTCTCGCGAGATACCCGCGAAACATTCTGCCTAAAGAATTTTTAAGTGTGACTTTCTTACTCTTCAGCTATACGATATATACCCTCATTACCCACAGAAATTGTAAGGATGCCATTTAGAGAAAAAAAAACCCAAGATAGGTTTTCTACAACACACACACTCATCTTTTAGAGAAAGAGCTACTTATCTTTAGTGAGAAATCATTATAGCCTCTTCTTCTTCCCTCTCCCATTGTCATGCCATGAGAGGAGATTTGTACCCAAACACAACTCACACATTTTCAGAATGTAGAAAGTGTTTTGGAGCTTGGGAAGCATTGGGGATTTGCCAAAAGAAGCCGGTGAGGCTTGGCGGATGCAATCAGACGTATCGCGGGATCTGAAGAGCTAGAGAAGACAAAGCTTGGCGAAGTCAGTTGATAGCAGGAGCTTGGAGGGCTTAAGTACATTAAGTAGACTAGGCTTGGAGGGTCTTCTATTATTCGTGTACTCCAACTTTATTATTTAGTGGATCGATTTACTGCTTGGAGGGCAGCGGAGAGGTTTTTCACTTAGTTCTTCGGTTTCTTCTTCGATAACACATTGGCGTGTTATCTTGTGTTTGCATTCTCTCTTCCCTTACTCTTGTGCTTAACTTTTATTGTTTGTTATTCATGTTTATGCATTAGAGTAGTTATCGGTTTATTACGCTTCATTTACTCTTGTTCCGCACTTAGATAAGTTAGAGTAAAAGCAATCTAGCCGTAATTTTTAATTGGGGGTCTAAACAAGCTCTTGTGTTTTCACACAATTTCAAGCTTTCAATCTTTGATTGTAATCATGACCAACACCATAGTTGGTCGTGTACATGTGACCAGTTATCAAGAAAAGAATTATATATATTTTTTTGAATAAAGAAAAGAATTATATTAGTTAAATGAAAACTACAATCCTGAACTTGTATTTTAAATAGAATAAAAAAAATTGTCTTTTGTGTGAGAAGAGAATAAGTAGACTTATTACCAAAATAATAAAAACTAAAAACTCAAAGTCCCCCCCCCCCCCCCCCCCCCCCCCCTCCCTGGATGTTTAGAGATTGTGTGTTTGAAGGGGGAGGAGAGAAAACTTGTAGGCCTCACCAAAATCTCTCCTCTTTTTCACCCTCAACTAAACAACTAAAAACATTATTTTCTCTCCACTTTTATCTCTTTCATTTTCGATTCTACCTAAATTCACTCCAACCAAACATAGCCTTAAGTGAAGAATATAATAAGATATATTTTTTTGTTTTGTTTTTGACAATTAAAATTAAAATCCAAGAGAGAGTTCTCTTTTTGTGTGTTTGTGCATGGAAGTTAAGAGAGAGAGAGATTATTTATTTAATTTTATTTTGAATAGAAGCCGTGCTCCAGTTTATCACCAAACAAGATTATGTGTTTAAGTTTGGATTACTTTCTTGTCGAAGAAACTCAAATTTATTCATGAGTTACTTGATTAATTTATATTGGTTCCCCCATATATTGTAAAACCATAACTAAAATTTGTTATCCTACGTAAATCTATAATTTTTTATTATGATTGAATAGTTTATTTGTTGAATAAACAACCAATAATAATATGATATAATATGAACTTATTTGTAAATTATACCATCTAATTTCAAGTCTATTTAAGGAGATTTTTAGACCATTATAAAAATAAAAGTATAAGATTATATATAGTTAAATTGAGCTTTATGTTAATGAGTTTGTTTGTGAACTAATTATTATGTTTGAAATTGCCTTATTTAATAATTAAGCCTAAACTTGAGTTTGAGCTTGACTTGTTTACTAAACAAATGAACATAAACAAGCTTTTATTTGAGCTGAGCTCAATTTGCTTACAACTTAGTTCAATTAGATCCTTAGTTAGCAATACTAATAGAATGATAATAGGATATTACAAATTTTATTATATAATCTTGACAAATTGATTTACCATCAATCATGAAATTCATTTATTATGTTATTAAATCCACCAATCATATTTATTACTACGTCATTTTGAAAAGATTATGTATTAAAATTTGTGTGAACACTGAAAGTTGTTACTATAGTCAGTCACTAGACATGAATAAGAGAGTATGGAATACATATGGTGAACTACAAAAATGGTTAAAGATGATGTTATTGGGATCTCATATATGCCTTTATGACCGTAGCTTGTAAATGGACCTTTATAAGTCTTTCAAATACTGCTTATACCATCAGCAATGCCCTAGATGATCCTATACATGTTTCCCGTTATCAAGAAAAAGGATTAATTGCAATAGCTATGAAAACCACCATCCCAGACCTGTGTTTTAAAGGGAACCAACAAAGGATCAATGTTTTTTTTCCTCATTGTCTGTGAACAGAATCATCCTTCAGCCAAAATATGAAAAATTAAACTATCACCAGGTATGCAACATTGCAAGGATTGCATCGTCTATCGCGTTGTGCTAGTTCTCTTGTTTGATTGTTTTACTTATTTGCTAAAGTAGGAATCACTACAAAAAAACGGGTCTATAGCCGCGTTTAAAAAACGCGGCTATAGATCCGAAAAACGCGGCTATAGCCTAGAGCCGCGTTTTTTATAGCCGCGTTTCCAAACACGGCGTAAACACCGCAGCAACAGACCTATGGCCGCGTTTTTCCAAAACGCGGCTATAGTCAGACCTATAGCCGCGTTTTTAACCGCGGCTATAGGATTCTGGCCTATAGCCGCGTTTTTAAAAAACGCGGCTATAGGCCAGCTTCGAGCTGCGTTTATAACCGCGGCTAAGGGTTCGGACCTATAGCCGCGTTTTTAAAACGCGGCTATAGGTTTTTTTAAAAACAAAAAAAAAATATTTTTGGGTTTTTTTTTTTTTTCTCCAGAAAACAAAAAAAAAAAATTTTGGGTTTTGTTTTTTTTTTTTTTTCCAGAAAACAAAAATAAATATATATATTTTTGGGTTTTTTTTTTTCCAGAAAATTCAAAATTAAACGTAAATCCAAAAATTTCAAAATCAAACACAAACTCAAAAAATTCAAAATCAAACACAACATTCTCACAATACAAAAACACCCAGAAAATTCAAAATCAAACACAAACCCAAAAAATTCAAAATCAAACACAACATATTCACAATACAAACAAACCCAAAAAATTAAAAATCAAACACAAACCCAGAAATTCAAAAACACAAACCCATTTTCTTACTAGCACAAATTCAAGCACAGATCAGCAACACAATATCACAATATCAGCAATCAAGCACAGATCCACAACGTAATCACAATATCAGCAACACAATAACAAAAATTCAAGCACAGATCCACAATAGCATCTCCTCCATTTTCTTACTAACTAAACATAAAATAACCAAAAAAAAAAAAAACTAGATCTATTGACAAATTAGTGTGCTTGAGATGAAGAAAAAAATGAAAGAAAGGAAAAAAAAAAAAGCAGCAGCTCCAAAGAAACAAAGGAAAAAAAAAAACGTTACCCAGTGAAAAGAAAAAAAAAAAAAAAGAGTTACCTGATGTGAAGAAGGAAGAAAGAAAAAGGGGAAAAAAAAAAAAAAAAAAAGAGTCAACCAGATGTGAGGAAGGAAGAAAAAAAAAAAAAAAAAAAAAAAAAAAGGAAAGAAAGAACTTACGGAGGAATGAAGAGAGAAAGAAGAACTTAAGTGAAGAATGAAGAGACAAAAAAGAAAGAAGTAGAAATAAGGAGAGAAGAAAGTGGGGGGGGGGGCACGTGGGAAGCTTTTGATTTTTTTTTTTTTTTTTTTTCTGTTGTTACATATAGCAAAAACGCCGCTATAGGTCATGTCACTAAAGGGTAACCTAAGCCGCGTTTCAAAACGCAGCTTCAGGTTATCCTATAGCCGCGTTTTTGAAAAACGCGGCTATAGATAACGTCACAAAAGGGTTACTAAGGTCAGTAAAATATTTATTACGCTGGACCTATCGCCGCGTTTTCAGAAAACGCGGCTATAGGTAACGTCACTAAAGGATGAGTAAGCCGCGTTTTTTATAAAACGCAGCTTCAGGTTATTCAACTGGACTTGTAGCCGTGTTTTTGAAAAACGTGGCTATAGCTTACCTTTAGCCACATTGTAAAACGCGGCTAAAGATAAGCTATAGCTGCGTTTTTTTGAAAACACAGCTATAAGTCCCCTTTAAACAAATTATTCGGCTGGACCTATAGCCGCGTTTTAAAAACGCAGCTATAGGTTGGCTATAGCTGCGTTTTTTGAAAAACGCAGCTATAGGTTGAGGCTTTAGCTGCGTTTTTAACAAACGCAGCTCAAAGTCTAGCTGGGAGCCGCGTTTTACAAAAACGCGGCTTAAAGTATAGCCTGGAGCCGAGTTTTACAAAAACGCGGCTTAAAACCGCGTTTTTTGTAGTGAATGTTTACCCATTGTTTGGGAGTTGAAATAAGTAAATCATAAGGAAATAGAATGAAATAAAATACAATTGGAGAATGGAAAAAAAAAAAAAAAAAAGAATAAAATTAAAAATTTAAAAGTAACTTTGTTTTGAAATTTTAAAATTATTGTTTTGAATACTGTTTTAAACCTCGTTTCAATTTGTCCATTAAAACAAAATATTTTGATACTCATATATTTTAGTGTATTGTTCCAATTTCCATTATATATATATATATATAAATGTGATGAAACATGCCTAAATTTAATAATTTCTGTTAAATATATATTAATGAATTCGTATATGTCCATTTCCATAACTTTTTACAGCTATATAATAGTAAATTAATACCACATAATGTGTGATAAAGAGAGCTCCATGTCTACACCCGTACATGAAGTGGATACTGTGGCTGTGCAATGGAGCTAATAAGTAATATTCACCCATTGTTGATGCTCATTTTGGGAAGCCCAGTAGAAGGAAGAAGCCCAGCAACATAGGCAGAAAGGAGTTAGTAATTGGATAGAAAAACCATTAAGCCCAAGCGGCAAGAATAATGGATCATAGGCCCATAAAATAAACAAATGGGCATTGAGGAAGCAAACAGGATTAAAGGAGCCCGAAGAGAGAGAAGTAGCAAACTCATGGGTAGTATGTGATGTAGAAAAGTGAGAATAGGCCACAACAAGCCCGAAGTAATGCAAGTAAAGAAAGTAAGGGGCTGATGGAAAGTCCATGAGCCCTAAGGATGAAGGATAAAGTAATTGGGCCGAACAAGCCCAAAGGAGTTAGTAAAAGCCCATGGAAACGCAGAATTAGAAAAATGGCCGAGAATGCCTAAGAAAAGCAAATGGACCAAGGATGCCTAAAAAGGAAATAAATGGGACACAGGAGCCCACAAGCAATGTAATCAAAAAAGCCCAATGACCATACTGAGTCATTGAGAGAAGAATAAGCAACAGGCCCAAAGAGGCCCAACAGGCTTGGGTCAAATAACATTATAGCAGGAATAGTAGAATGGTATGGCAGGAAATGCAAGACTGCAGAAAAGAGCAAAAGAATGGGCTGAAAGAAGAAAAGCCCACAATCAAGCAAAGCCCAGCCCCCAAAGGGAGCAGACCTTAAAGAATGGAAGTTAGAAAATAGCTTATGCCATAAGAAGCCAAGGATGGGTGGCATTATGTGCAGACGAGCCTCCAGATCAAGGCGAACGCATGAGCAGCAGGTAGATTTTGGACATACACAGAAGTGGAGCATGCGCAAAGCCCAGACATCACTAGCCTATACCTAG
Source organism: Quercus aquifolioides (assembly GCA_019022515.1). Taxonomy (NCBI): domain Eukaryota; kingdom Viridiplantae; phylum Streptophyta; class Magnoliopsida; order Fagales; family Fagaceae; genus Quercus; species Quercus aquifolioides. Next base: position 420,728 of record JAFHAW010000142.1, read on the forward strand.
CCAATACAGGAAGTGGTGAGGTCATGGGTCAGAGGTAAGAGGGCATGGTCTGGTGATGGGGAGAGGGGGAAAACCTATTATGGGGTTCTTGCTGTTTGCGTAAAATAATCTGCAAGCGCACAGAATCATAACAAGTTGTAAAGTGTTTTTAGAAAACGAATGTCGAATCCACAGGGATTAACTATGTTATTGAATTCCAAAATTCACTAAATTAAGTACTATTTGGAAAATCAAAAATAAATGGAACGTTCTACTATCTGAATTAAATTAAACTATTTTATAAAAATAAATCTATGAATAAAGAATTAACAAAGCGTAAAAATCTAAAAGTGTAAAAATATGATAAGAATGGATCTAGAGCGATTGATTTCACCTAACAAATCTCACACAATTTATCCTTCCTAATTATTAAATTCTAATAATCTCCCGTTGATGATTAAAAATTCTTTAAGTATTCAATATCTTCTCTCAAATAATATCAAAAATATCTTCAACTAACAATTCCATATCTCTATGTGAATTTAATTAATTGGAGACTCATTACGTACTTTGAATTTTCTGAAAAATCACACTAATCGCGGTACAGCATCTCTACTTTCGCTCAACTAATGGTGTTTAATTCTAGAACTAAAATAACAAATCACCTCTCGGGCTCATTGTAATTCAATTGATCAAACATTAATTCGTAACAAAAAAAATAGTAAGCATTAAGAATAAGAATTAAACACTCAATCATGGAAATATTAAAAATAAAATAACTCAGAAAATAAATTGTGAATTCATTGCTAGGCTACATCAATGCTCTAGAAAATAAAATTTAGTTCATAATAAAATTGAAAAGAAAACAAATAAAACTTATGTTTTTCATCTGAATTGGTTTATCAACATGAAGCTCTCGCCTTTGTCCTCAGATCCTCCTCTTCATAAAGACTCCCAAAACAAGTTCTTCTATGTGGCGCCTCCTTTTCCTCTTAGGTTTCTCATCTCTCTTTTTTCCCTAAAGAGCCTTTAAATAGGTCAAGGAATCCTATTCCCGTTTGGAGAAAATCCCAGATTTTTAGGCTTCACTTAACCGACGATTTTGGCCCATTTAACGTCGGAATTCGGACTTTTGGTAAACTACAAAGTTGTAGCCCTTTAAGTTAAATTTCCAGCCCAACTTGAATCATCTCTATTGGATATCTGAGCCAAAAGTTATGCCAAAACTACTAACTGATGTGCAGGCTGGAATCCTAATCCGAATTGGACTTGGATTTGGTGCAAATTTCCTTTGATTCGATGCAAATTTCCTTTGATTCCTTGCTCCAATTGGACTTGAATTTAATTGGGTTGGTCTTCTCTTGAATTCATGCCTGCCTGGATGTAAGTTGGCTTGATTCAATTGGCTTAGCCCCACTTTGCATGTAAAGCCCTTGTTACCTACAACACAAAGATATTATATAATCAGTAACAAAATAACATAAAAGTAAGGCTAAATATGTAGATATGTGAGTACTTTATTGTATATATTTTATGCACATCACCTGCTCAGGCTCTTTTGGGAGAAATGTCTTGCTGGGATGACATACCGCCTAAAAGAAGTAAGGATGAGTTGGAACTACTAGGTGCATGCCATGAGGGATAGGGAGAGAGAGCACCCACACCGTAGTAGGTAAGAATGTCACGACAAACAAACAAACAAAATAGTCTTCTTTGTCTGGCAATAGGGAGTGGCACAGCCAGCACAAGTAAGTGGTGCTAGCTAGGCGACTGACAAACCAGTGGTGGTCGACAAGGACACCCAGACCAGACAAAGGTAGTTAAGGGCTAAAATAGTAAAAGCCAGCCACGGCAGGCATTATATAAAGGATCCTTGTCGTGCACAGTAAAAAGGGATGATCACAAACACAGTAATGGTAACCTCTAGGAGAGGATCATGAACACAGTAATGGTAACCTCTAGGAGAGAATCACAACAAATAAACAAGCACGGAGAAAGAAAACGAAAAGAAAAGAAAGAAAGAACAAAAATGAAGAGCATAGAATGGCAGGGATGCACCAATAGGTTGATCCGAACATGGCACTTCTTGTTGCTGCCTCTTATTTATTTCTATCTAAGTAGCAAACACATTTCTTTTGTTATTTTATCATATCTGCCTGCCATAACTTTCTCACAGCAGCTCCGCTTGTCAAGGGCATATGACCAAAGTTTTGGCAAATGGGGCATAGTTTGTGCACAAACCAGACCAAGGTGGGTTATAATTGGACCGGTCCTAACTTCCTTATCCAGAACACTTAGGCCTAGTACAGTAGAAAGCGGTCCAGCCCAACATTACAAAAAAGGCCCACCACATTTAAATTGGCGACTCCACTGAGGAGTTGGGAAGCCGATATGGACAAAAACCCTCGTAATCAAATGCCCCCAAAATCCAGGACAACGTGAAACATGAGCGCCGTGCCCTCGCAGGTAGAGTCTAGACCAACAACGCCTCACCAACAGCAGCCTAACCAGACAGAAGGCATTAATAGAATGGGGGTTGAACCCCAACCACAGCCAAGAATCCCTACTGATAATGCCAACGTCTTCATTGAGGTGTTGCAGTCCCTGCAACACTCACAGCAGCAAATGATGGAAGAAATCTGTCAGCTAAAAACAGACAAAACAAAAGAGAAAAGGAGCCAGCATGACCCGAAGCATGCAACAGATAAAGAGAAGACTCTAGCTGGAAGTGTCCCACAACATGCGGAACAACATTTCATCACTATGGCTGAAGTAGCGGCCCTCTTGGAGCAAGAGATGGCTAGAGCACCTAAGGAGAGATTCTATGCACGAAGACCTCCTTACCTACTAAAGGTACTCAGCAAATCGTACCCCAAGAGATACGAACCACGGGCCTTTGCGCAGTATGACGGCAGGAAAGGAAGTGCCGTTGAGCACGTGAGCAAGTTTATTGATACTTTTGGCTCTTATACAGTAGACGAGGACTTATGTCGTCGGGAGTTTTCCAAATCACTATGTGACCGGGCATACACTTGGTACATCAGCCTAAAGCCTGGATCAATCCCAACTTGGGATGACATGGTGGATGTATTTTGCATTAAATACTTCCATGGAGAAGAAACAATAACGCTTGCAACTTTACAAGCAACCAAGCAAAGAAATGGTGAGGATTTAATAGAATATATCAAAAGGTTTAGGGACATAGCACTCGACTGCTATGATCATTGTGAAGAAAGAACACTGGTGGAAATGTGTATGACAAATATGATCAGGGAGTACAGGGCAGTGTTGGAAAACTTAGAAATCTCCTAGTTTGTATATTTGTTGCAAAAAGCCAGGAAGACTGCCCAGTCGGTGAAGCCAAGCTTTGACAAAAGAAATGCCCCACAGGCTATAATAGTATCCACTGGTGAACGAAGAAGAAAAACTGATGGAAAGGAATATGATACTCCCTCACCAATACCATGTACCCTAAAGGAATTAGATGTGCTCCTACACAAGTGGATAGCAGACGGAGTCTTTAAGCCTAATCAAGTTTCCAGAGAGCCCACAGAAGAAGAGCGGAGGGACCCCGCGCTTCTGCCGTTTGCACAACTACATGCAATATCCTACCACAGAATGTTGGGTGCTCTGCAAATTGGTACACCGTAGGATCAAAGAAGGGACTTTAGAACTATCTCATAAGGAAGTTCAAAGAAACTCACTCCCAAACCATAAAGGGAAGGGTGTAGCAGTGGTAGTAATTTGTGCAGATCCAGGGGAGGATGAGAAGAGAATCCAGCCCTGCCTGCCGCAGCAATTACCACCTTGCAGAAAAGCTCCAAATTCAAGAATTTGTTTGACCAATTGGGGCTTACGGCGAAAGAGTGAAAGATAGCCATAGAGGCCCTAGTGACCAATGAGGATACGGAGGTGGGGTATCCTGACCATTTGAGGCCCCTTTACTTAGTAGCATCCATAAATCAAATCCCCATCAAGAGGGCCTTGGTGGATACGGGTGCTTCTGTGAATCTCATTCCATTAAGCACTCTACAAGCGGCAGGAATTTCAGAAAGAAAGATTCAGGGGTGCCCAATGGAAGTGATAGGGTTCGGAGGAAAGGGCGAATACACCGCAAGCCACATCCAACTGTGGTTAAAAGTGGGCCCCATAGCTTCCTTAGCTCGGTTCCACGTGGTAAAGACGAAGGTCTCATATCGTGTGCTTTTGGGGAGGCCATGGTTGCACAAACACCGATTAGTGCCATCCACCTATCACTAATGTGTGAAGGGAAGGTTGAATGGCAGAATGATACGCATAGCAGCAAATCCCTCACCATTTGAGCAGGTGGAGGCTCATTTAGTAGAAACTATGTTCTATGACCAATGGGCACCATCTGGGGAAGCTCAGTATTAAAGCCACGAGGCACCTTCATATCTAAGTGGGAAGATATCCAAAGTGATCCAAAACCCGACCTAAGGGAGTTGCTATCGTGAAAAAAGAAAAGAAAGGAAGTGCCCGCCGTAGAGTCAGATGACGCACCACAATGTGTCAGAGTCCGATGCCCTGATGGAAGGATTGTATACAAATTATGAAGGTGCACGGGGCCCATGAGTAAAATACAAGCGGGCCCTAGACAAGAATGGTAGCACAAGAGCCTGGTGTGTTGCATGGCTCAAGAAAGCTTAGAGAGAGGGAAGTGATGAAAAGAAAGATGAGGAAGTTGTGGCAGAAAAGGATGTACAGGTTGTGGCAGAAGAAAAGTTAGAAGAAATTTACCTGAGGAGCCAAGGCCCATCTCAATCAGTTCAAGGTTGTCAGAAAAGGAAAAGTCTGAATTGATATTGTTGCTGAAGGAATACAAAGATGTCTTCGCATGGGACTATAGTGAAATGCCAGGGTTGAATCCAAGGCTGGTAGTACATACATTGAATGTGGATCCCGAGGCCAAGCCTGTGGCCCAGCCTGCTAGGATATTCCACACTGAGATAGAAGGACAAATAGTCAAGGAGGTATATAAATTGCTAGCCGTAGGATTCATTAAGCCCATTTAGCATCTGCGCTGGTTGTCCAACATAGTGCCAATAAAGAAGAAGAACGGGCAGATAAGGTGTTGTGTAGATTTTAGAAATCTCAACAGGGTCTGCCCGAAAGGCGAATTCCCACTGCCAAACATGGATTTACTGATAGATTCTACGGCAGGAAGTGCCATGTTTTCATTCATAGACGGATTTAGTGGGTACAATCATATCAGAATGGCGCCAAAGGATGTTGAGAAAACTGCCTTCAGAACACCCATAGGCAACTTCTACTACACAGTGATGCCGTTTGGGTTGAAAAATGCAGGTGCAACTTATCAACAGAAAATAACGGCTATATTTCATGGCATGATGCATAAGGAACTAGAGGACTATGTGGATGACATAGTAGTAAAATCAAATAAGCAAGAAGAACACATCCAAGTGTTGAAGAAGGTATTTGAGAGGTGTAGAACCTTTAATCTAAGGATGAACCCTCTCAAGTGCGTGTTTGGAGTGTCTTCGGGGAAATTCTTGGGTTTCCTGGCTCACAGTAGAGGAATAGACGTGGACCCGGCCATAGCAACCATGAAACCTCCAGCCATAGTAAAGGAGTTGAAGAGTTTCTTGGGGAAGGTCTCATATATCCGAAGATTCATTCCTGGATTGGCATCAATTACTTTTGCTTCATGCATATGCATATTTCTTTCATGTTTTCATGTTTTTGTCTGTTTTTGTTTGGTTGTTTAGTTTTTATTTTGTTTTGTTTTCAAAATAAAAATAAAAAGAAAAATTAGAAAAATACAAAAAAAGTGTGTTTGTGTACATTGGTACTTGTGTACCTTGGATGGCCATTGAAACAAAGTTTTCTAAACTTTGTATCATTTGTAGTTTAGATGAGCATCTCTATGCACAACTAAGCAAGTGAGCTTTGTGGCTCTTGTTTGTGATGAGTAAGATTAAGTTATCTCTTGTACTTAACACTCGTATCACTCTTTTTGACAGGTAGGACTAGAAAATCCTAAGAGAAAGACATAAATAACCATCTCACCACTGTTGCCCACCAATCATAATATGACACCAGTATGCTTCGGCATAGCAAAATTGCAGTGTCAATGACATTTGTGTGTTTCGGCATAGCAAAATTGGAATGTCAAAGATAAACGGGTATTTCTTTTCTCTCTCTTATATGCCCATGCATGATATTCTAAATAAAAATAAAATATGCAAAGAAAATAAAAAGCAAAAAGATCAAAAATGCTTTAAATATGATTGCACGCGTGTATTCTAGGAGATGTAGGAGTTATAGGATGTACCTCGAGGGTGATAGTCCCCATCAAACAGTTATGATTATGTGTGAGTTAAAGCGATTTTCTCATATCTCAAATCGCCATAACATGTATACATTTATGCAATCTTGCGATGTTTTTCACACACAACATGCAATATTCTTTATTATTCTTGATACATGTGTAGGTACAATGTGATTTGGCCGTCACAAGGTTTACATGTGTTAATGTATACTCACTAAACTGTCTTGACTTGTTTTTGAAATATAAAATTGGTTAGACTTGTTGTGTGTGTGTGTGTGTGTTTGGATCTATATGCTTAACTTTTTTGTTGAGAGTTTTGTTTCTCACATGTTTTGCATCTTTCTTTTATCTTGTCATCCATAGCATCTTGTTTCATTACATTCATGCATTTATATGGATTTCTTTGTACCCTCTTGATCATCTTTATGTCTCTCGGGTGAAACTTTCTAGCTTCTTGTACCATTTGTCAATCATGACAAAAAGGGGGAGAAATTGTGAGGAATATGTGGTTTTTTTTTTAAGATTCTACATTTTACAATACATTCCTTTGTAAGGGGGAGTTGTGTTTCATCTTGTTAGGGGGAGTGCTTATCTCCTTCTTCTTGTACCTTGGGTCTTGTGACCATGTTTACATACATTGTGCTTATCTTCTTTATATGCTGATGTATGTTTTCTTCACTTACCTCTATATGTGTTGTTTCTTTTCTTTCTTTATACACATGTTTCTTTACTTGTATGCAATCTATTATTTCTGTTTTACACTAAGATGCATTGATGAGTTTTGTTTTAAGTGTTTCAGAAACACAGGTTGTCAAAGTCTACTTGCCATAAACTCTCTTCTTGCAAAGTTTTTCAAGAGTTTGTGTTAGGATAGATTTTATTGTATTCAACAAGTGAATATGAGTTTAGTGATTTATGACTTCTCTCATATATTCATTTGTTTGTTGTGGTTTTGTCACAGATTGCTAAAGGGGGAGATTGTTAAGGACATATTTTATGTAATTGGCTAATCCTTTGACAAAACACACTTTACTTGTATTTGGGTAGATCTAATATGTGTTTAATACTCCAAGAAACATGTTGTTCAAGTCTAGTATTAAAGCCATGAAGATTGGACCAAGAAACAAGTGAAGAAAAGGTGTTTAATGAAGCTGGATAGATAGCTCGACACCTGCGGACAGATAGCTCGATAGCTGCTCGACACCTCTCGACAGCTGGCTATCTATTGAGCTTCTTAAGCTTTTTCTTATCGCAATCTTGACACCTTCTCGACAGTTGGTGGTTCGATCGAGAAAGCTCCTGCCTCCTAAATAGCTCCTCGATAGCTTCTCAATAGCTGTATCTATTAAAGTTTAAAGCTCGACACTTGCTTGACACTTGCTATCTACCGAGGTTACAGAAATCAGAATTTTCAGATCTGATTTTTGGGCCAGGCTTATGTATTTGTGTAGGGTTTCTTTTCTCACAACCCTAGACCTATATAAGGCTTATTTTAGAGGCCACCACATAATAGAATACAAGAAGAACATATGCAAAAGGTGACCGATGCCTTAATCTCTCTGAAAGAAGCTACTGCGTCTTTGCGCCTTAGGGTTTTGTAACTAAGTGCTTCTTGATCTTTATTGTTGATGAAGTGAAGAACTTTGCAGCCAACAATCTTCTTCTAGTTGGTGATTAAGTCGCGTACTGGGATCTGCGCATTGGTTAGTCACGTATTAAGACTCGTGCAAAAAAAAGGGTGGCGTTCATATATTGAAGAGTTCAGAGGTTCTGAAGTGGTAGAAGGTTTCTGCTGTGAGTTCATCTACAGGGATTGTAGAGTCTAGGGATAAAAGTTTTGTACTAGATCTGAAACTTCTCTTTACTATAGTGGATTGCTTTTCGGGAAGGTTTCCCCCCAGATTTTTACTGTGAAACTGGTTGGTTTCATTGGTTTTCCTGGGTCATCATATCTTGTCTTATTTACTTTTCTGCTGTATATGATTTTGATATGATATTGATGTTTGTTTGTTTTAACAAGTTTTATTCATAATTAATCTAATTAACAAGTTAGGTTTAAAACTTGTTAATTCTATCAACCGGGGTCTAATTTTCCTAACAAGAACATAAACAAGGGTAAATCTATCTTAGGAGCACCCCCTAAGCAAGATAAGAATAATGCTAAAAACCCTAGGGCTAAGAAGGCTAACTCTCAAAAGCCTAAACAGAAGAAGCAGCATCTCTGTCATCATTATGGTGTTGCCGGTCATACTCGACCAAATTGCTATAAGTGGTTAGCCACTCAACACAGCAATGACATGATAGCATCTGGAAGCCAGAATAAGCTTCAATCCTCTCTTGCTCCTCTTGGAGATCTTCTCAAAGCCCTCATGTTCCTTTCGAACTTGAACGGTTTCAATTCTTCCCCCTCACCGCCGGTTCAAGGGTTTAATCAAAGGAAAGGTTCTTCCAAGGCGTGGAAGGAAAAGGGTTCTAAGTGATTCTATCACTTTCTTCTATCTTCTTGTTTTTTGTTTGTTGCATTACTTGTGTGTTTTGCTTTACTGTTTTGAGTCAGTCTAGTTTTATGCTTTGCTTTGTTTAACATGTTTTTGTTGTTTGTTTTCACTTTTTGTTTATTTTTTTTGATAAAAATAAAAAAAATTGAAAAATCAGAAAAATACAAAAATAGTGTGTGTTTTGTGTACATTGGTACTTGTGTACCTTGGATGGCCATTGAAACAAAGTTTTCTAAATTTTGTATCTTTTGTAGCTTAAATGAGTATCTCTATGCATAACTAAGCAAGTGAGCTTTGTGGCTCTTGTTTGTGATGAGTAAGATTAAGTTATCTCTTGTACTTAACACTCATATCACTCTTTTTGACGGGTAGGACTAGAAAATCTTAAGAGAAAGGCATGAATAACAATCTCACCACTGTTGCCCGCCAATCATGAAAGACATCTGTATGCTTCAACATAGCAAAAGTGTGATGTCAATGACATTTGTGTGCTTCGGCATAGCAAAATTGAAATGTTAAATATCATTGGGTATTTCTTTTCTCTCTCTTATATGCCCATGCATGATATGCTAAATAAAAGAAAAATATGCAAAGAAAAATAAAAAGCAAAAAGATAAAAAATACTTTAAATATGATTGCAAGCGTGTATTCTAGGAGATGTTGGAGTTATAGGATCTACCTTGAATGTGATAGTCCCCATCAAACGGTTATGATTGTGTGTGAGTTAAAGTGATTTTCTCATATCTTAAATCGTCATAACATGTATACATTTATGCAATCTTGCGATGTTTTTCACACACAACACGCAATATTATTTGCTACTCTTGATACATGTGCAGGTACAATGTGATTTGGCCGTCACAAGGTTTACATGTGTTAATGTATGCTCACTAAACTCTCTTGACTTGTTTTTGAAATATAAAATTGGTTAGACTTGTTTAGTGTGTGTGTGTGTTTTGGGATCCATGTGTTTAAAATTTTGTTGAGAGATAATTTTGAGAACATAATATGTTGTTTGGATCATTGGTTGAGTTGCATGTCTGATTGCATTCATGTCTGTGATTTTCTCTTCTTGAAAAACTGGTTTTGAAAGCTTGCTCGACACCTCCTCGATACCTCTTTGATACCTTGCTATCTGTCGACCTTCTTAAGATTTTTCTTATCGCAATCTCGACAGCTCCTTGACACTTGGTGGATCGATCGAGAAAGTTCTTGGACCTTCGATAGCTTCTCGACAGCTAGGTCGATCGATCGAGCTTCTGTTCTTATGTCTTTGGTTTGTTCCTCGATACCTTCTCGACACTTGCATCTGCCGACGACCATTTTCTCGACACCTATCTCGACAGATGGCTCGACACCTCTCGATACCTTCTTCTGTCGAGCTTTACTGAGGTTCTATATATTCTTCCTTGTGCGATCCGGTTCTCGTTTCTCTCGATCTCTCTCTCGATAGCTCTCTATTTTCTCTCCCAAACACTTTCATCTCACTCCAATCTTGATCTTCACGGTTTCCTCAAGCTTTTTCAAGAGTTTCTTCACTTGGTAAGCTTCTATTCTCTCATTCTTCATGCATTTCATGTTTTGAAACCTAGGTTTTTGGGTTTTTGAAAAATTTTTGGGGTTTTTCAAAATTGATGAGTGTTTGTTGAAATTTTGGGATGGGTTTTCATTTAAATGAGTTTAAAATCTCATGCATTGCATCACATTTGCATTATAATAGTCTTATCATGCATTTAGATGTGTGCAAGTTGATTGTGTGCTGGTAGGATTGGATTGGGTTGAGCCCATGATGAATTTACTTTGCATGTCACATTTGCATTATAATAGTATTATCATGCATTTAGATCTTATAACCGCTTATTGTGATAATAGTGGAATTTCGGGAGTGGTGACCTGAAAATCACCCGGTGGGGTTTTTGTTGTTAGGTTTTCCCCATTCGTAAACAAATCACCGTGTTATTTATTTTCCGCTGCATAATTAGTTTATTGGTGATTTGTTTGTGCTACCACGCATTTGCATGTTATTTAACTTAATTAATTTACTTGGCTAAATTAATTGGTTAATTTATCACAAGGGGTCAATACGCGTTTGGCCTATCAGTTTAATGTATCAATTCCAGAAATTTTTAGTACTAAGAAAATTTCGCATGTATTCCTTATTTGATCTTCATGTTTGTGCTGTAATATCAGGTGCAAATCCAATTTATTCTCTTCCAAAATGATCATGTTTGAGCTTATTCCTAACGATATTATCAATTATTCTGCACAATAATGGTTTAAGCTACTTTTTTAGGTGTCCAAGATATTGGAGTTTCTTCTTCTCAGTTCGGTGATTTTTCTGTTGCTGCCACGAGTACTAGTAAGGGTAGAGAACTAAAGGTATGCTAGAATGTTTTTATTTTTGGTAGTTAGTGGTATTAATGATGATTTCAAGAAAGCTATTCCCATATTGTTATAGAGATCACCTTTGTTCTGTTTAGTTGTTTTTTTGGTGGATTGACAAAATTGTAATGCATATGTTCATAAATAGTCTTTGCATTTTGCAATTATTAAATTTTGACAACAAATGGTATTTGTAAATTTTACTACCAGATAAGTGTTGAGGTGTTGACCACAAATTATATTTGTAATTTTTGCCACCAGATAAGTGTTGAGATTTTTGGTGCCAAAACTCAAGCAATTTTTGACAATGTTTTTGACAAAATGGTTGCTGCAGCACAGCCAATACCCGGCTTTCGAAGAGTAAAAGGAGGTAAGATTTTCAATTTGACGTATATTTTATCATGGAGAAGCTCATTTCTTTTGTTTCTGTTTTCTAACTGCATATGGTCATCTATGAAGAGTTACAGTAGTCAATAGAAGTGGCTTCCAATCATTTAATGACTATTTAACTATCCTTTGTTGTGGTTGACTAGTTTAGAGCAGCATTCCATGTACTTGTGGTTTTTATGGAGGGGCCTCCACATGCTCTAACCATGCAAGTAATCAAGGAGGTGATTAAATCTACCATAGCTGAATATGTAGAAAAGGTAGGTATGATATTTTATTTTATTTATATATTTATTTAAATGACAAGATTTTTTACTTATTTTTCTTTTGTCTCCTTCATCTAGACAGTGCTCTCTTTTTACTTCAATATGTTAGCTTCATTAATGTACTCGATAATAGTAGGTGAATGCTTTCAAATGCCTGCATTTGATGGTAGGAAATTGAAATCATGGTTTCAAATGCTCTCTTATTTTTTCCAACAAATAAATGATTTGTTGTCCAAATCAGATTTTGTCATTTCTTCTTCCTCGTGACCGAGGAGCACTTGCATTGTTCAATGCTCTCAGCTTGTGACAATTGGGTCTGGTATGTCCTTACACTCCGCAAAAGTGACAAACATGGTTCGTTCTAGGACCCCGTTGTGATCTTGGAAGAGATCTTCCTCTAGCTTCAAATTTGGCTTCTGATTGATTACAGGACTTATTAAACACCCGTTGATCGGCCACCTTCTTCTTCTTATCAACCTTGACTTTCTCAAGAATAGGCTCTTCAACAACCATCTCTTTGGCCTTCACAAATTTCACTTCTTTGGTGACATTGGCTGATGAGCTACTCCCTCTAGTGTATCCCAACCCGGACTTGTCTGAGGATGGTTTTTGAGATGAAATAACATCTTCTAACTTCCTGGAGGAGACCCTCTCTATCTTGGCATGAGCTTGCACTACCTCTTGCTCAAGAAATCTCACTTTTGTGTAAGCTTCTGATAGCTCACCATTTAGTGTGTCAATTTCACACTTTGCCTCCTTATATCTGACCAGGAGACTTTTGTAATCCTCCTCAGCTTTCTTCATCTTCTTCACAGCCGCCTTTGCCACCTTTGCATACTCACCCGATTTCTCAAGGAGTAAGGCGTAATTCTTTTGAAGACCAGATGTATCTTCATCCTCTTCAGCCTCCGATTCTTCAACAATCCCAATAGACTCCAAATCAGAATGCTCACCAAGCTCCTTCACAAGTGTATCCAAATCATCTAAGGATTCCATATGAGCAATGGTCATGAATGAAGAGAAATTTCCTTCCATCACAGCTCTCTTCTGAGTCTGAGTTTGATGAATCCGAGTCACTTAAGGTAGTGGCATAGACATTTCCTTTGGACTTCAAATAGTTGGGACATTCCTTTTTGAAGTGTCTGTGCCCATTACACTCGAAGCACGTGATTCCTTGTGAGGATTGGGAATCCCTACCATCTTTCCTTCGGAATTCTTTCTTCTCCTTCTTGAAACTCTGAAATTTTCCTTTGTCACCAAATTTCCCACTATTCTTGAGCTTTAGGAATTTTCGGAAGTTCTTTACAAGGTACGCCACATCTTTATCTACAACTTCTTCTTCCGAGGAGCCATGAGATACCACTCTCTCATCAATTGTTTTAAGAGCAAGAGATTTGCTCTTCTTCTGTGAGGGTAGTGATAATTCATATGTCTGCAATGAGCCAACCAACTCTTGAACTTTAATGTCGTCAAGATCCTTGCTCTCTTCAATGGCTGTTACTTTGGCACGAAAACTTTCTGGTAGTGACCGAATAATCTTCCTTACAACTTTAGAATCCTCCGTCTTTTCCCCCAAATTGAATTTGCCGACGACTACCTCGTTCAGCATACTGGTCTGAGTCGCGAGTTCAAGTCACAAGCTAACGGCCTGGCCAGCCTGGGACTTTTGTCCTATAGTGCGACAGCTGGCGCGACCCTTCACCTCCTCGCATGCTTCTCACGTGTGCTGAAGTTGGCGGCTTGCCAGATGCGAGTCAGCCGCGAGTCCTAGCCGCGAAACTCTGCTTCCTTGCACAATCTTGAGCATTTCTTCATACACTCTTCACACACTACCCTTACATGAATCCCACCTAAATACAGGGTTACTAAGTGCTTAAATTACAAGCAAATTGGCATAGAATAAAGCCAACAAGATGGTTGGTTAAATTCAACCTTACAAAAGTCACACTTAAAATCCTCCAGGCAGAGAGTTTCGTAGGTATCTTGCGAGAAGACCTTACCCGCGAGACACTCGTAAAAATGACAGCCTGGCACGACTCTTCAGCTTCCAGTCATATGCTTCTCACATACCCTTTTCGCAGGAACCTTTCTCGCGAGGTAGTCGCGAAATGCACTGATCTTCATTTCATGCTCGATTCTTCACCAACCTAATACTAAACCTAATACAATAAAATCCCACAAAATACAAGGAACAAAATTAAAGCAATTACAACACTTTTTTCATGGAATAAAGCCAACATTAAAACATAGTTGTAAATCACAACTTTACAATCTCTTCCTTTGGCTATTCCGTGACAAAACACCCTATAATAGACTCTAGACTTAAACATATGCTTGGGAACAATGGAAAAACTCACTCACAGCTAAATCTAGATGCTGTAACTTGGAACAAGATACCTGTAACCTGAAACACTTGCACAAAATGCATTAGACCCTCAAAGTAAATCAAGTGATAAAAGGACAAGTATAATGTAACAAGTAAACATACAATCAAGTAAACATGTTGTAAAACATATGAGTAACTTGATCAAACACAAAACAGTCATATGGAAATGACTACAATGATCATATAGCAAAGCAAATGATCATCCGAACATGCAACCAATAAAGCGCAATAGCATAAGGATGTATGCATGTCTAACACATAAGCACGATGATGAGAGCAACAAAGCATATACTAAACATAACTCAAAGCACCATAAAGCAACGAGAATACAAGCATAATGTAAAACAAAACAAAACAAAACAAGGTTTTCTCATAAAAATATGTCTTCTCCCCCTTAGTATATGTATCTTCCCTATAGCTTTCTCCTCCTATGAATGTGCACGAGGTAGAATTTCTCCCCCTGAGAATGTGCACATGAGTCATATAGAAATGACGAAACACGCCAGTATACTCTCCTTTTTTTTGTCATAAATAGACAAATGAATCAAGAGGAAGGAGGGAAAGAAAAGAAGATATGAACAAGGGTAAAAGATGATGCATGAGGGGTGCAAGATGAATGAGAAAATGAAGCTCAAACGAAAAACAAAAACATCTTAAAATATGCTACAAAGCATAAAGTAAACATGACATGCTAAGGATGATGGGACATGATATAGACCTAAGCATGACATAGACACAAGAACATGTTATATGTGTTAAAAGGTCTAAAAAGACGTAACTAGCATGATTGAATGTAAAAACATGTCAAGTGATCAAGTGTGTGCAACAAAGGTGCATCTAATGTGCATCTAGTATGCATGTGAGATGCATGACCAATGCATGAGCAAGCACTTAAGGTGCAAAGTGTATAAAACACACAACCAATGATCAAAACATGATAAACATGAATAATTATGGTGATCCCCAAAATTTGATACTCATCGGAGTCCAAAATAACGAGAAAATGCCATTTGGGCATTTTATTAAACACTTAGAGTGCACACACTACACATGTATGTTAAACAATGCATAAACATATGAAAATCTTACCTAAATACATGTTATTTATGCCACAAGGGGCCAACATCCAAAGAAAATTGTCATTTAAAACAAAACCCAATAAAAAAGATTGACAAAAATTAAGTATTCCAACTCCCATTTGAGAAAATCCCAACTATGAACATAAAACCCCCAAAAACATAATCTAAGGATCAAAATCAATGAGAAGAGTTAAAAATTACCTTAGAGATGTTAATGGAATGAAAAACACTTGAAATTAGTTGGGGTTTGATGTTGAAGCATTAAAATGTGGGTTTGGGAGAAGATGGAAGAGGTTTAAAACAAATGTCCCACGAAATGCCCTTTAAAAAACTGATCTGGTGATTTTCGTGGGAAGTTGGGAATTTTTGCTGGTTAGCATCCCACAAAAATAACATTTATTTAGGCAAGATTTTCATATATGATTGTGTTAACCTAGATCTGGAATTTGGACTAAGTAATAACTTGGCTTGTTAACTAGGTTAATCCGGTTGTGTTTTAAGGGGTCTAAAAACAAACAAGTGGTATCAGAGCGGGTTGCTCTCTTGTCGTAGATCTTTTGATCTCTGAGCTGATTCTTGACCCCTGTTGTCATGGAACACAGACACTCTCTAGTTATTCCTCCTCACTTTAATGGGAATAATTATGCTTATTGGAAAGTAAGGATGAAAGCATTCCTGAAATCAATTGATGAGAGAGCCTGGAACTCCGTTAAATATGGATGGGAGAAGCCCACTGCTCCTATTAGTGAGTGGCAAACTTCTCAGAAAGAAGTAGTCATGTTTAATAGCAAAGCTATGAATGCTACCTTTAACGCTGTTTCTATGGAGGAATTTAAGAGAATCTCTAATGTTGAAGTTGCTCACACTTCTTGGAATATCCTCTAGACTGTGCATGAAGGCACAAAGGCTGTTAAAATTAATAAGTTGTAGCAATTAACATCTAGATTTGAGAGCATTAGGATGTCTGATGATGAATCCTTTGATGAATTTTATGCTAAACTTAATGACATTGTTAATTCTGCATACAACTTGGGTGAAATCTATGATCAACCTAAAATTGTTAGGAAGATTCTTAGATCTTTAGTTGAAGATTTTAGACCCAAAGTGACTGCCATCACTGAGAGCAAGGATGTGGACTCCATCCCTGTTGATGAACTTGTAGGATCTCTTCAGTCCTATGAGTTGGACCTACCCAAAACTAGCAAATCCAAATTAATGGCTCTTAAGTCCTATGATGTTGATGGATTTGATGATGAGCTCTCTGCTATAGAGATGTTACCTTGCCAAGAACTTTAGGAATTTCCTTAGAAATAGCAACAGAATGGCAAGAGGTAAGAACACTATTGAACCTAGAAATTTTAGGAAGAATGATCCCACTAAGGTTAACAACACTGAAAAACCTAGAGAAAAAGTAGGTCAATCTTTTAATAATTCTATGGGTCCTCAATGTTTCGGATGTCAAGGGTATGGTCACATGAAATCTGAATGTCCTACATACTTGAGGTCTAAGGGTAAGGCTATGGCTGTAACCCTTAGTGATAATGAAGTTTCAGATGATGAGTCTGCTTCTGATGATGATGGAAATTTTATTGCTTTCACTACTACTGCTGTAGTCAATGAAAGCGTGTCTGTTGAAGAGAACCCTTCTGATGGGGAACTCTTTAAGG
The DNA here is from genome assembly GCA_019022515.1 of Quercus aquifolioides. Lineage (NCBI taxonomy): Eukaryota > Viridiplantae > Streptophyta > Magnoliopsida > Fagales > Fagaceae > Quercus > Quercus aquifolioides. The sequence goes on from JAFHAW010000142.1 coordinate 437,682, forward strand.
ATGCAGATCTTCAAGAAGCCTACAATAAACTTTGCAAAGTTGCTGCAAAGGATGCTATGAATGTTGATCTTGGCTTGAAGAAAATTGTGTTTCTTGAGCTTGATAAGAAAAATCTTCTTGTGAAACTATTTGATGCTAATGAACTTTTGAACAATGTGAAAACTGAGAATATGCTTTTGCTTGATAAAGTTAAGAATTTGGAACTTGAACTACCTGTTACAAGATCTACTAGTTCCAAACTTGATCATATGCTAAGTGTTCAAAAGTCTCCTTTTGACAAATTTGGATTAGGTTTTGTAGAAAGCATCTCTGTGTCTGCTCCCCATTCCACAAACTTTGTTCCTTCTTCTTCCTCTAAACCCCCTGTGAGTGAGGTTGTGAGTGAGACTGTTAAACCTGTAGAGGTCACACCTCTTAGGAAGATTAGGGTTGATCTGAAAGAGTCTAAACCTAAGGAGTCTACCCTTTCTAAGGACAAGTTGCATGGTAAGCCCGCTTGGGTTTGTCATTTTTGTGGAAAGTTTGGGCATATTCGTCCAAATTGTTACAAGCTGCAAGCTGCTAAGCGAGCAAATAAGCCAAAAGTGCTTGTGCCTCAAGCACAAGATCCTATGGTACTTATTGGTGAATTAGTAAAGGCTCTTAACCTTTATTCCAATCCTGGAGTGGAAATCACTCTAATGTGAATAAGAACTTCAATGCTCGAGGTGCATCTAAAAAGTTTTGGATGCAAAAGGCTCAATCTAATTGAGTCTTTCTAACATGGTCCTTATGCTTCATTGCTCTACTCTTTGTGACCATTGTTCTTTGTTTTTTTTGTTTCTTTGTTTATAGGATTTGCATTGCATAGCATTCATGCATTTCATTCTAGGTCTTTTTTTTTTTTTTTAATAAAAAAAAAAAAAAAAAGGGAAGCAAATTGTGTTTTGTATTTATTTTCACATAACATGTCTTTGTACCTTGTTTAGCTTGGATGAGCTTATTTATTGCACTTTACTAGTTGAAGCTTTGTAGTACATGTTGTGTGGGAAAGATATTTATGGTTTTTTGATCACTTTGTCTTGATCTTAAAGTCACATGTCTTTGACTGTCGGACTTGAACCTTTTGAGAAAGGCATAAATAATCATCTCACCACTGTTCACTAGCCAATCATGAACACCTTAGTGCATATCGTAAGATTTTGTGCTCGAGAAAGTGGAGCACATGCACAAAAACAACATAAGGTGTAGCCTCGGTTTAAATGCTTAAAATTGGTGTGTACATTATTGGACTTTAAGTTAAATCAAACAGTTAAAATCGGTGTGTACATTATCCCGGCTATTTTAATAAGTTTCTGCTCAATTAAAATTGGTGTGTACAATATGAGGCAAATCAAGAAACTTACATGATTGCAAGCTTATGATCTAGGAGATGTGGGAGTTATATGATGTAACTCTTTAGGTGATAGTCTCTTTCAAATTCTATGTGATGAATTTTGTAGACTTTGTGTTTGATTTCTATTCACATATCACCTCATATGTATCTCGAGCTTTTGCTAGTTGCACACACTACACAAGTTACTCTTTGCTAAACTTTGTACATGTTATTGTTTGTGTTTTTGGTTTGGCCAACCAAGCTTGAAAATTCCTTGAGTTTTATGCAAAACATATTTGATGCTTGAAAATTTAAGAGATTGGATTGAAAATTTTATTTTTTGGAAAACTGGGTTCAAAACTTGTGTTTTTGAAAGACATTTCATCTCATACTCATGCATTTTATTTTAAAAATTCAATGCTTTGGGGAGTTTCTGAACAAAATTACTTTGTTTTTCAATTTTTTTTTTTTTTTTTTTTTTTTTTTTTTTTTTTTTTTTTTTTTTTTTTTCAGAATTGCGATCGATCGAATCTGTTCTTTGATCAATCGAAATTGCGATTAAAATATTTGGTTAGCCTCTGTCTGTTTCGATCGATGCTCGATTGATGATGGATCAATCAAAGCATTTTCGATCGGTCGAACCTAAATTTTGATCAATCGAAAATCGTATAGAGAGCTTTTTAAAAAACTTATTTTGACGTGTTCAACTCACTTTTCAAAAGTTTTTCAACTTTTTCTCTCTCCATACGACTCGGTCAAGGCTCAAATCAAATTTTTTGTCGTTTTCCTTCTTTTTGCAAGGTTTTTCTCTCCATACACCGGTATGACCCTTTTACCCTTCTTGTTCCATTTATTTTCATTATTCATGCATTTTTCATGCATTTAAGGGATATTTTTGGACCTATGAAAATTTTGGGGTTTTTGGTGTTTTTGATCTTTTCTTTCACAATTGATCCCTGGGTTTTTTTATTGGATGATATAATCATGATCCATGTGGTTTAATTTGATCAATTTGGTGAATTTTGAGAAATTGAAAATTCTAGGGCTTGAATATATCCGAATTGGGGATTTTGTTCAAATTGAGTTTAATTGATGAAATTGGCTTGTTGGATTGATAAATTTGATCATAATAAACTGTTTTCTATCTTATGTGATGATCAATTGGTCAATTTAGTACAAATTGAACAAGTGGTTTTTCAAAATTTTGGGGCTTTTGTTATAAATTCTATGCTCAAGCCAATTTTGTGATTCTAAACTTAGGTTGAACTTGTTATCACTGCATTAGAGCATGCATCATGACATTTATCTGTTCATGGATCATATAGATTGTTATTTCTATATTGTTTTGTGCTAACTTGCAGTTTGCCCTTGGTTTTTTTCTTTGTTTTTCTTCTTTTTGGTTCTGTCCTTGTGTCTTGTCCTTACCCTAGCACCATGCCTAGGAAGACTAGAGCTAATAGGTCTGCCCCCCCCCCCCCCCCCCCATCTTCTCCTCCTTCTTTTAACCGTGAGAGGTTCCCGAGTGAGAAAAACCAAGAGCTCTTTGACACACTGAACCTTAAGAGAAAATTTTGGGCTGAGCATAAGGTTTTGTTAGATGAGCTTGATCCAGCCATTAGGGTTAACTTTGAGCGTAGGGGCTGGTTGGCATTGTTGGATATTGGTCATCCACCTCCAGCTGCCCTGATTAGAGAGTTCTACTCGAACATCTCTATCCGCGTCTATGATTCCAACACTTTAGTAAAGAGTTGGATACGAGGTGTAGAGTTCACCATTACTCCTAGAGTGGTGGCTGATGCTCTTGGGGTACCGTTGGTCCACACCCTGTTTATCCCTATGATGAGTCTCCTCCCTTGGACGACATCATGTCTTACATCACTGGATCTTCTATCCGGTGGGGTTCTGATCCTCGGATCACTTTTGCTGAGCTCATTGAGACTACCTATCTTTTCTTTAGGATAGCGTGTCATTCCTTGTGGCCTATATCTCATTTGCACACCATTCCTTTGGAGCAATGTGCATTTTTGTACGCTCTTGTTACGGATGCTCCTATTAGTTTCCCTCATCTGTTTCTTCCTTCTTTGAACGAAGTTTATAGGAGTTCTTCTACCGCTCATGCTCTTTTTCATCCTGTTTTCATACATAGGATTTTGTTGTTTCTAGGATTAGATGACTTCCCCGCTTCTGAGGCCGTACACATAGTTGCTTCCATAGGTGCCTCATTTCTTAGGCAGAGGGCTGCTCATATGAGAAAGAGCTCTAAATGCCCTTGTGTTGAGCCTTTTGGTACCGCACCCCCTCTTTCTTCTACAAGTACTACTTCTGGTGAGGCGTCTGCTGATCCTTTTGCTGCTGCTGCTGTTGATGTTCCTCCGCCATCTACTTCGGATGACTTTGACATTCGTCGTACTTTGGAGACTGTCATGACCGTTCAGGCGACTCATGGTCAGATTTTGGTGGACATGCTTGATGAGCTCCGTGCTTTGCGAGCAGATTTGGCACATCTTCGACGTTCGCCTTCGCCACCTCCTTTTGATGATGGATTCTGATTACCCTTTGGCATTCCGTCACAAAAAGAGGGAGTACATTTGGATACTTATAGAGTTTTTGATGTTAGGGGGAGAGTTTTTTGTTTGATGGAGCTTGTGGAGTTATAGATTGTATCTAGGTGCTTCATTGTGTATGTATCATTCTTTTTGGCTCTTCATGTATTGTTTTTGGGCTATTCATGTTAGGGAGAGATACATTTTTATATATGTTTCTTGTTTCACTACTCATTGAATTATATTTGTGAGTTATTCATGATATATGTCTTTGTTTTGTGTTTTGTGAAATCAAGAATTTATTTTTGTTTTACTTGTATTTTCCACACATGCGTTTATGCGTTTTGTTTAAGTGTTTCAGGAAATATACAGGTTGATTCAGTCGTGCTGCTATCTACACTTGCAACTGATGGATAGTAGTTAGGTTGAATTTTTTTTAATGGGCATTATTTTTGTAAAGGGCTTTTACTTGTAACTTTGAGCATTGTTGTTTGTGTTTTGTCACGGATTGCCAAAGGGGGAGTTTGTTAGGTTCTAAGTACTTAGGAACTAATGTATTAGAACTCTAATTTGTATTGTTGACAAACCATGATCAAAACAGGTTGTTAGTATTGTTTTAGACTTGCTCAAAGTATGTGTTTTATGTAAAGTTGGAATCGAGCTATTGCAGAATTCATTATGCAATTCGGTCTGGCTCGATCAATCGAAAGTTAGACTCGATTGATCGAAAGTCGGCCAAAATATTTTTTCTGCAGAATTTCCAACTCAGCCCTAAGCCCATATGACATGTAGGGTTTTATGTTTTACCCTAGGTATAAAAGAGAAACCCTAGCCACGTTTTTGATCTTGCTCTATTTGCTGTGTGTGAATCTCTTGTGAGATCTGAGAGGTGGTTGCCTTTACATATGCTTAGGATTATCAAGAAGGAGATTTCATTAAGAGCTTGATGATCATTCAATTCTTGCACTAAAGAGCTTAAAGATATACAAGCAAGTGTGCTTGTACTTGCTGGAGAATCCAAGAAAGAAGGAGTCCGTGGTCTCGGAGCTTGCACGTGGTCGTGTCAGTAAGTTTTCTACTGGTGGGTAGCAATAGGATGTTAGTGGTCTAAGTTGCTATTGTAAAACTTTGATTTTTTCATAGTGGATTCACTTTTACCTTGAGGATAGCTAGGTTAAATCCTCCCTAGGTTTTTTACCGGTTTGGTTTTCCTGGGTCATCATATCTTTGTGTTCTTTATATTCTGCACTTTACATTGATATGATTATATGATTGTGTTAACCTAGATCTGGAATTTGGACTAAGTAATAACTTGGCTTGTTAACTAGGTTAATCCGGTTGTGTTTTAAGGGGTCTAAAAACAAACAAAGTGGATTTCGCGAGAAGCTCGCGAGAAGCTAACCCGCGAAGTAGCCACATGAGAAGCATATGACTGGAAGCTGAAGAGTCGTGCCAGGCTGTCAGTTTCACGAGTGTCTCACGGGTAAGACCTTCCCGCGAGGTAGTCGCGAAGCATTCTGCCTGGAGGATTTTTAAGTGTGACTTTCTTACCCTTCACCCATACTATATACACCCTCATTACCCACAAAAGTAAAGAAGGCCATTCAAAGAGGAAAACTCTAGATAGGTTTTCTACAACACACACCCATCTTTTAGAAAGAGAGCTACTCATCCTTAATGAGAAATCATTCTAGCCTCTTCTCCTTCCCTCTCCTATTGTCATACCTTAAGAGGAGATTTGTACCCAAACACAACCCATACCTTTTCAGAGTGTTGAGAGTGTTTTGGAGTTTGGGAAGCTTTGGGGATTTGCCAAAAGAAGCCGGTGAGGCTTGGCGGATGCAATTAGGCATATTACGAGATCCGGAAAGCTAGACAAGACACGTTTCCTAGAAGACTTGTTGGAGTAGGAGCTTGGAGGGCTTAGGTACATTGAGTAGATTAGGCTTGGAGGGTCTCTTGCTATTCGTGTATCCTAACTTATTGTCTAGTGGATTGATTTACCACTTAGAGGGTGGTAGAGAGGTTTTTCGCCGAGATCTTCGGTTTCCTCTTCGATAACACATCACCGTGTTATCTTGTGTTTGCATCTCTCTTCCATTACTCTTGTACTTTACTTTTATTGTTTGTTGTTCTTGTTTATGCACTAGAGTAGTATCGGTTGATTGTGCTTCATTTACTCTTGTTTCCGCACTTAGATAAGTTAGACTAAAATCAACCGAGCCGTAATTAATTTAATTTGGGGGTCTAAATAGCTCTTGTGTTTTCACACATTTTTGAGCTTTCATCTTTGATAAACAAAGTGATTTAGCTATGTTTTGGCATAGAAGTTGGGAATTTAACTTGGGAGAATTTCAGTAAGTTAAAGATTTTTTTTATTATTTATTTTAAAGAGTGGGTTGACTTTGGAACGGTGTGATGTGCTTCAAATGGTTGATGGTAGAATGGAGGAAAAGAAAAGGAATGGAATTTCTGGGTCGTGTGTGTTTTGCTGCAATCTGGGTCCTGTTTGTTGCTTCAACCAATCCAAATAATATGTGAGCTAGGTTGAGTGTCAAATCTTGAAAAATGGGAAAATTAAGAAGAATTTATAAGGGAAAAAATAAATAAATAAAAAGAAGAAGCTTAAATGTCTGTAGGTTATGCTATTTTGATGTTCCAAAATTGTTATGCATTAATGTGGTTCAGTTAATCTGTTAAATCTTCATTGGGGTTCTGGGAAATCTAAGGAGGATAAAATCTCTAACTTGATGAACTTTCATGCCATATGCTGATTTGACTTCCTTGAACTGAAGTGCTTACATTATAAAAGGCTTAGTTGAAGAGAGACTACTACTTTTCCCAGAAGTGCATAATTTTAGAGAATCACTAGTCAAAGTTTTTGTTTTTGTACTTTTCTAAACACCCAGGCTAAGAATAATGGTGGTAGGTTTATATGATCTTGTTGCTATGCGCTGCTAATACACTACCTGTGTACTAGGTGTTGTTTCCTTTTCTTTCTTTTCGTGTTCTAGTGAAATTTACTTGTAAAAAAAGGTTTATATGATCGTAGTTGTCACATTAGTTCTTTTTACTTGTTGCTTTAGTCACGTTTCACTAGATTTGTTGTAGGTCATGTTTAGGGCTAATAGGTTTATGAAATGCAAGGATTTTTTTTCCCTAAGGATTTATTAGTGTTTTGCATTGTTTACATCATTTTTTTAGGGAAAGGTCCCACTGTTATCTCTTACTGCACTGCATCATCTTCGCATATTTATCTTTGTGTTAGCTGTTGGGCATGTGACAAAGGTTAGTTGTCCCTATTCTTATAATTATTTGTCTATTGTTTTCTTTTTTTAATTAAAACCAAGAATTTTTATTCTTTAACCTTGGATTCAATTTTCTTCTATAATATGTTTTAATGGTGTAGATACGTCAATAGAAACATTGGGAGGATTCTATCTTTAAAAAGGAAAACCTTCTAGAAGAAGGTAATGCTCAATTTCTCATTAAAAGTTTAAGTCTACATACTTTCCTATGTTATGTTTCCTTTCATCAGAAGACTAAAGATTCATGTTTTCATTATCACTTCTTTCTTGTATTAAAATTTTCTGTGTCTTAAACGTGGAAAATGGAATGAGCAATCATCTTTCCTCATTGTCCCATCACTGATACCACTTTTATTATACACTAATCATGACATGCCACCTCATTAGTTTTGAAAATTCTTGTATTACTTGACTTATTGATATTGAATAGGGTTGACATTTTATAAGCACTTTAAAATGTTTAGCACTGGATAAGCTGTCTATGCTGGCTTCGGAATTGTGCTACGTGAAATTAGAAGTCTAGGCTGAATATTATCATGTGCCTAATGTATGTGTGTATGAATCCCTTTTTCTTTTAACTTGTTTGAGAATATTTGTCCTTAAGATATATTTGTATGTATTTATGTGTTTTTTTTTTTTTTAAATGTGTTTATATATCCAATATTTTTTGGGGGAATGTTCGTTTTGCTAAGAATGTATGAATTCTTGGTTGCAGTTATGTTGAGATTAGAACTTTTACCATTAAGCTTTGATTGAATGTTTGAGGAATTTTAATTTTGTTTCTTGTGAAGGATCTTTTATTTTGGAGAATTATTGATGTAATAAAAGTTTATGAGAAATTTAGACTTAATGGAAATGGGCTGACTTGCAAGCAAAATTAAACGGCGAGTTGCTAAATAACTTGGGCAACTTTATAAATTGAGTTTTGAGTTTCATTGTTAAACCTCCAAGTTGGTTAACTGTGTACCTCCAATGCATTTGCCATCTGGCCAGAAGAAGAAAAAAAAAAAACTATAGCCAAATTTAAAAAAAAAAAAACAAAAGGGTTATAGCCGCATTTTTAAGATGTGGCTATAGTTGTCCCCTATAGCCACGTTTGAAAAATGTGGTTAGAGTATGTCCTATAGCCGCGTTTATAAAAACACGGCCATTGTTCCAGGCCTATAGTCATGGGTTTTAGGCCACGGTTGTAAACACGGCCTAAAAAAACGCGGCTATAGGCCAAATTGTCCTATAGCCACGTTTTTATGATCTATAGCCACGTTTCAAAAATGTGGCTATAGGACTTTTTTTTTTTTTTTTTGGTAGTGAATCGAGATGAGATACAACCACATTAAACTTCATGTGTAAATTTAAAACTAATAGTTGAGGATATTGTGGTGTCTTTATTCGTAGCCCATCCACTGAATCACAAAAATAGTAATTGACTATCATAATTCTTTCTCTAAAGAAATCGGTAAAAAGATAAACCATTGAAACACTTTAAGGAAGCAATGACATGGTTAATGAAAAAAAATTAAATTAAGGAAATACCAGAACATCAAACACTAATCAAACCAAATACACAACTTGTTAATTATTTTTGCTAATAACTATACAACACATTACGATACAAACAACCACATTGATAAACGTTTATCATACAGACGCAAATAGAAATGTGCATATGAGAAATCACATGGACAAAATTGGCCTCTGCCCTTTCAGGGTAAAATAAGTAGCATTCCACCCCCTTTCCCAAACTAATTAGGGAAATGCCCTTCTTTTGAAACTTGACTTACTCAAAATCGAGTTAAAAAAAAAAAAAAAAAAATTTCCTGGAGCCCTATAGTGACGTTTTTAAGGACCTAAAGTGATGTTTTAAGGACCTATAGTGGCGTTTTGTAACTTGAACTCTATGAACTCGAGTTATATGTAATCTTTTTACGTATAACTCGAGTTCATGGTGCTCGAGTTACAAAACGCCACTATAGGTCCTTAAAAACGTCACTGTAGGTCCTTAAAAACGTCACTATAGGACTTAACTCGATTTAGAAAAAGTCGAGTTTCAAAAGAGGGGCATTTTCCTAATTAGTTTGGAAAAGAGGGCAGAATGCTACCTATTTTGCCCGAAAAGGGAAAAGGCCAATTTTGTCTGAAATCACACAATATCGCACGCGCAACACTGTTCTCCATCTCAAAGGGCTGGTAGATCTCCCTTAGTTACATATTAAATTGAAGTCCTCTTTTTAATGGTCATTTGATTTTGTTGAGGTTTTCACATTACACATCACTTCTATTTTATTCTTAAACTAGACCTTTTTTTTAATACTATAATTTTTTTCTTTTTACGTGTATTGTAGTAAGTAAAAAATTAGAAAGTTGCTGCTTTTCGGTAATATACTACAAGTAGAAAAATAAGGATTACATAGATAAGATGAAGAATTTGGATTGTAATGAAATTTTATCAACTTAGAAATTATAGGAGAAGAAAAATTATATATATATATATATATATATATTTTTTTTTTTATTTTTTTTTTTAATTTAAAATTTTAAAAGAATTTCTACAATATGGTGAAGTCATTTGGCATAACCATAACGTTTAAGCCCAACTTTTATTATCTATCTATATTATTAATAAAAGGATTTCCCGTTTCGTCTTCAACTTTTGGCATACCAAAATATCCTCATACAAATTCTAAAATAACATGCCCTTTAGTTTAATTTTAACTCCTACAAAAAAACAAAAAAGGTTAAAACCATCATTCTCACCACCCATTTGAATTCAAATGTCTGATTATCAATGCGTATGAATCCATGATCCTACATGAACATCAACATATAAATTATCAATCAATATTAAAAAAGAAAAAAAGAAATACGACAATTCAATTGGAAAAAATGGCAGACAGTTTTGGAGTGGTTGTCATAGTATTCAACATAAAATAGTAAAATTAATCTGAGTGCCTACATCCAATGCTCTATCATTTTTGTAAATTTAAAATAATTGTAAGAGAAATAAAATTGAACGGTTTTAGACCCCTTAAAACAACCAGATTAACCTAGTTAATTAGCCAAGTGATTAACTTAGTCAATTTATGCAATTCTAGGTTATCACAAACATACAATCATATCAAAAGTATAAAGTAGTGAAAATATAAAAGACACAATGATATGATCACCCAGGAAACCACACGGTAAAAACCTGGGGAGGATTTGACCTAGCTATCCTCAAGGTAAACTGAATCCACTATGCGAAAGAATCGAAGTTCATACAAAAGGACTTACAAGCTCCTCGCTTGACTTCCTAATGCTACCCACCAGTAGAACTTACTGACACGACCACGTGCAAGCTCCGAATCCACGGACTCCTTCTTTCTTGGATTCTCCAATCAGCTACAAGCACCCACGCTTGTTATTCTTTAAGCTCCAAAGGCAGCAACCGAGTTGATCATCGAGATGTTGATACTATCTCTACCTTGAAAACCCTAAGCTTTGTGTAAAGGAAAGCTCCTCTAGATCTCACAAGAGATTTACACAAAACAGAAAAGTATAAGCAACAATACAACATGAGCAACTCTAAAAACGTGGCTAGGGTTTTTCTTTATATACCTAGGGTAAAAATAGAAAACCCAAAACGTTTAATGAGTTAGGGCTGAGTTGGAAAATTCTGCAGAAAAGCATTTTGCCCGAGATTCGATCGATCGAGTCTTTATTTAGATCGATCGAGCCAGGCCGAAATGCACCAATGCATCTGCAGCCTCTCGATTCCAACTTTACATGAAAGACCCAACTTTGAGCAAGCCTAAACAGGACTAAACAACCTGTTTTGATCATGGTTTGCCAACAATACAAATTAGAGTTCTAAATACATAAAATCCTAAATCTTTAGAACCTAACAAACTCCCCCTTTGGCAATCCGTGACAAAACACAAACACAAAGCTCAAAGTTTTACAAGTAAAAGCCCTTTACAAAAACAATGCTCATAAAAACTAAAATTCAATCCTAACTACTATCCATCAATTGCAAGTGTAAACAGCAGCTCAATTGAATCAACATGTATATTCCTGAAATACTCAACAAACGCATAAACGCATGTGTGACAGAAAATAGTATATAAACAGGTATAGCATTCTTGTATGATTCACACAACACATAATAAAGACATATATCAATGAATAACTCATAAATATAAATCAATAAATAATGAATCCAAAGAAACAAGAATCAAGTATATATTATGTATATAAAAAACAATGTTACTCCCCCTAACGTGAATAGCCCCAAAAATGATATACAAGGTGAAGCGTCTAGATACAATCTAACATCTCCACAAGCTCCTCAAAACAAAAAAGTCTCCCCCTAACTACAAAACTCCTCTACAAACTCTACTCCCCCTTTTTGTGACGGAATGCCAAAGAGCAATCACAAGCCATCATCAAAAGGAGGTGGTGAGGGTGAACGAAGATGTGCCAGATCAACACGCAAAGCACGGATCTCGTCAAATAAGTCCACCAAAAGCTGACCATGAGCCGCCTGAACGGTCATGACAGTCTCCAAAGTACGACGGATATCTAAGTCATCCGATGGAGGTGGAGGAACAGCAGCAGCAGCAGCAACATCAGGATCAGGAACAGCCTCACCAGCAGGACCTGTAGAAGAAGAGGGAGGAGGTACAGACCCAGAAGGCTCAGACCTAGGGTGTTTAGAGCCAACTCAAAGATGAGCAGCCCTCTGTCTAAGAAAAGACGCACCTATAGGAGCAATCACATGAACGGGCTCAGAGGAAGGGAAGCCACCAAGATCAAGATAAAGCAAAATCCTATGAATGAAAATAGGATGAACAAGGGCATGAGCAGAAGATGAACTCCTATAAACTCCGTTCAAAGAACGAAGAAACAAATGGAGAAAATTGATAGGAGCATCAGTGACAAGAGCATACAAAAATATACACCGCTTGAGAGGAATGGTGCGAAGATGAGAAATGGGCCAAAAAGAGTGACATGCTATCCTAAAGAAGAGATAGTGTAACTCAGAAAGCTCAGCAGTGGTGATCCTAGGATTAGAACCCCACTGGAGAGAAGACCCAGTGATGTAAGACATGACATCACTCAACAAAGGAGACTCATCATAAGGGTAGACAGGGTGCTATACCAAAGGTACCCCTAGAGCATCAGCCACTACCTTAGGAGTAATGGTGTACTCTACGCCTCGTATCCAACTCTTTACTAAAGTGTTGCAATCATAGATACAAATAGAGATGTTTGAAAAGAACTCTCTAATCAAGGTAGCAGGTGAAGGAGGATTAGAAATATCCACCAAGGGTAACCAGCCCCTACGCTCAAAGTTTGCCCTAATGGCAGGATCAAGATCATCTAAGATGACAGAACGCTCAAACCATATCTTCCTCTTAAGGTTCAGCTTATCATAAATCTCTTGATTGTTCTCACTAGGAAACCTCTCTCGGTCAAAGGGTGGAGGAGAAGGAGTAGGTGAGGGAATAGACCTATGAGCCCTAGTCTTCCTAGGCATAGTGCTAAGGAAAGGACAAAGACACAAAGAGAAAACCAAAAGAAACAAAAACCAAGGGCAGACTGCAAGTTAGCACAAACAAAATTATAGAACAAAAAATCTATATGATGCATGAACAGTTACAATGTCATGATGCATGTACTAATGCAGTAAACAAAGTTCAAATTAAGTTCAATTTCACAAAATTGGCTTGAGCATAGAGTTTCTAACAAAAACCCCAAAAATTTGAAAAACCACTTGATAATTTTTGAAACAAATTGATGAATTGAGCATTACACAACACAACACACAGATTATAATGCTTAATTACATCAAAACAACAAGCCAATTTCATCAATTTCAACCTAATTGAACAAAATCCCCAATTCGGATTCAATACAAGCCCTAGAAAATACAAGTTTTCACAAAACCCAAAATTGATCAAATTAAACTATCAAGATCATGTATATATCATGTCCCCACAAAAACCCATTGATCAATTTCACAAATTAGGTCTTCAATCAACAAAAATCCCAAATAGAAAAGGTCCGAAAATTTGAGTGAAAAATGCATGAAAATATGAAAATAAACTCAAAAGGAAGGGCAAAAAAGACTTATCGGCTTGAGGAAAGAGAATCTTTGCAAAAAATTCAGAGGAAAACGACAAAAAAATTGACTGTGGAGCCTTGCCTAGTTGGAGAGAGAAGAAAAGTTTGAAAAACGTTTTGAAAAAGTGTTTGAGATGAAAATAACTCCTTAAAGCATTAAAATTAATGAAACAAAATGCATGAGTATGAGATGAAATGGAATGCTTTTTCAAAAACCCAAATTTTAATCCCAGTTTCTCCAAAGAAAGTTTCAGCCAATCTCCCTTGAAATTCTCAAGCAAAAAAAATGTTTTGCATAATACTCAAGGTATTTTCAAACTTGGTTGGTCAGACCAAAAACACACAGAATAACATGTACAGTGTTTAGCAAAGAGTAACTTGAGTAGTGTGTGCAACTAGCAAGAGCTTGAGATACATGTGAGGTGATATGTGAATAGCAATCAACCACAAAGTCTACAAAATCCATCACATAGAATTTAAAAGAGACTATCACCTAAAGAGTTACATCATATAACTTCCACATCTCCTAGAACATAAGCTTGCAATCATGTAAGTTTCTTGAATTTTTCCTCTTAATTATATGAAATTTGGCATCAAGCCTAATAGTACATACCAGTTTTAATTATGTGAGATGGCATCAAGCCTAATAGTACACACAGATTTTAAGCATTAAGTAATTAACCGAGGCTACACCTTATGTTCTTTTTGTGCATGTGCTACACTTTCTCGAGCACAAAATCTTATGATATGCACTAAAGTGTTCATGATTGGCTAGTGAACAGTGGTGAGATGGTTACTTATGCCTTTCTCAAAAGGATCAAGTCCGATAGTCAAATAACATGTGACATCAAGATTAAGACAAAGTGATAAACACCATAAACATCTTTCCCACACAACATGCACTACAAAGCTTCAACTAGTCAAGTGCAATAAATAAGCTCATCAAAGCTAAACAAGGTACACAAGACATGTTATGTGCAAATAAATTGACCAACCCTGTTTTCAAAGACCAAGAAAAATAGTGCAAAACACAATTTGCTTTTTTTTTTTTTTTTTTCTTTTTTTTTTTTTAAAGAGAAAACAAAATAAATCCTAGAATGAAATGCATGAATGTAATGCAATGCAAGTCCTAGAAAAAAACACAAAAACACAAATACCAAAGAACAATGGTCATAGAGGAATGAGCAATGAAGCACAAGGACCATGTCAGAAAGACTCAATTAGATCGAGTCTTTTGCATCCAAAATCTTTTAGATGCACCACGAGCATTGGAGTTCTTATTCACATTCGAGTGATTTTCAACTCCAGGATTGGAATAAAGGTTCAACACCTTTACCAATTCACCAATGAGTGTCATAGGATCTTGTGCTTGAGGCACAGGCACCTTTGGTTTGTTTGCTCTCTTAGCAGCTTGAAGCTTGTAACAGTTAGGACGAATGTGTCCAGACTTTCCACAATAATGACAAACCCAAGCAGGTTTACCATGCATCTTGTCCTTAGTAAGGGTAGATTCCTTAGGTTTAGACTCTCCTAGATCAACCCTAATCTTCCTAGGTGGTGAAACTTCTCCAGGTTTGACAACCTCACTCACAGGGGGTTTGACAGTTTCACTCACAACCTCACTCACAGAAGGTTCAGAAGAAGAAGAAGGAACAAAGTTCGTGGAATGAGGAGCAGACACACAGATGCTTTCAACATAACCTAAACCAGTTTTATCAGAAAAATACTTTTGAACATTCAGCATTTGATCAAGTTTAGAACTAGCAGATCTAGCAACAGATAAATCATGTTCCAAAGTTTTAACTTTATCAAGTAAAAACATGTTCTCAGATTTCACATGGTTCAAAAGATCATTAGCATCAAATAATTTAACAAGCAAATTTTTCTTTTCAAGCTCAAGAGAATCAATTTTCTTCAGGCCAAGTTCAACATTCATAGCATCCTTTGCAGCAACTTTGCAAAGTTTGTTATAGGCCTCTTGAAGATCTACATCCTTAGAGAGTTCCCCATCAGAAGGGTTCTCTTCAACAGATATACTTTCATTGACTACAGCAGTAGCAGTGAAAGCAATGAAGTTTCCATCCTCGTCACATCCAGACTCATCATCAGAAACCTCATTATCACTAAGGGTTACAGCCATAGCTTTACCCTTAGTCCTCAAGAATGTAGGACATTCAGATTTAACATGACCATACCCTTGACAGCCAAAACACCGAGCACCCAATGGATTGTTTGAAGATTGACCAACTTTTTCTCTAGGTTTTTCAAAATTATTAACCTTAGTGGGATCATTCTTCCTAAAGTTTCTAGGTTCAGCAGTGTTTATACCTCTTGCCTTTCTGTTGTTATTCCTAAGAAAGTTTCTAAAATTCTTGGCAAGGTACGTAATCTCTGTAGCAGAGAGCTCATCATCAAATCCACCAACATCAACATCATCAACAGACTTAAGAGCCATTGATTTGGATTTGTTTGCCTTGGGTAGGTCAGACTCATAGGACTGAAGAGATCCTACAAGCTCATCAACAGGGATGGAGTCCACATCCTTGCTCTCAGTAATGGCAGTCACTTTGGGTCTAAAGTCTTCAGTTAAAGATCTAAGTATCTTCTTAACAATTTTAGGTTGATCATAGATTTCACCCAAATTAAAAGCAGAATTAACAATATCATTCAATTTAGCATAGAATTCATCAAAAGATTCATCATCAGACATTCTAATGCTTTCAAATTTAGAAGTTAATTGCTGCAGTTTATTAATCTTAACTGCCTTTGTGCCTTCATGCACAGTTTGGAGGATTTTCCAAGCAGTATGAGC
Source organism: Quercus aquifolioides (assembly GCA_019022515.1). NCBI lineage: Eukaryota > Viridiplantae > Streptophyta > Magnoliopsida > Fagales > Fagaceae > Quercus > Quercus aquifolioides. The sequence goes on from JAFHAW010000142.1 coordinate 453,801, forward strand.
AACCTCAACATTTGAGATTCTCTTAAATTCCTCCATAGAAAAAGCATTAAAGATGGCATTCATAGCTTTACTATTGAAGCCTGCTGCTTCTTTTTCAGAAGTTTGCCACTCACTTATAGGAGTAGTGGGCTTCTGTCATCCGTATTCAATGGAATTCCAAACCCGCTCATCAATAGATTTCAGGAATGCTTTCATCCTTACTTTCCAATAAGCATAGTTATTCCCATCAAAGTGAGGGGGAACAATAAGAGAGTGTCCATACTCCATGACAACAGGGGTCAAGGATCAGCTCAGAGATCAAAAAATCTCAAACAAGAGAGCTACCCGCTCTGATACCACTTAAACGGTTTTAAACCCCTTAAAACAACCAGATTAACCTAGTTAATTAGCCAAGTGATTAACTTAGTCAATTTATGCAATTCTAGGTTATCACAAACATACAATCATATCAAAAATATAAAGCAGCGGAAATATAAAAGACACAGTGATATGATCACCCAGGAAACCACACGGTAAAAACCTGGGGAGGATTTGACCTAGCTATCCTCAAGGTAAACTGAATCCACTATGCGAAAGAATCGAAGTTCATACAAAAGGACTTACAAGCTCCCCGCTTGACTTCCTAATGCTACCCACCAGTAGAACTTACTGACACGACCACGTGCAAGCTCCGAATCCATGGACTCCTTCTTTCTTGGATTCTCCAATCAGCTACAAGCACCCACGCTTGTTATTCTTTAAGCTCCAAAGGCAGCAACCGAGTTAATCATCAAGATGTTGATACTATCTCTACCTTGAAAACCCTAAGCTTTGTGTAAAGGAAAGCTCCTCTAGATCTCACAAGAGATTTACACAAAACAGAAAAGTATAAGCAACAATACAACAGGAGCAACTCTAAAAACGTAGCTAGGGTTTTTCTTTATATACCTAGGGTAAAAATAGAAAACCCAAAACGTTTAATGAGTTAGGGCTGAGTTGGAAAATTCTACAGAAAAGCATTCTGCCCGAGATTCGATCGATCAAGTCTTTCTTTCGATCGATTGAGCCAGACCGAAATGCACCAATGCATCTGTAGCCTCTCGATTCCAACTTTACATGAAAGACCCAATTTTGAGCAAGCCTAAACAAGACTAAACAACCTGTTTTGATCATGGTTTGCCAACAATACAAATTAGAGTTCTAAATACATAAAATCCTAAATCTTTAGAACCTAACAAAAATAATAGTGTTTAAGATATAGATGTAGGTACACATAAAACTTTATGGTTTTTGATGCTATTATAGCATAATGCAAAATTCTTAATAGTGATGGACAAAATAATGTGGGTGATTTCTGAGAGCCATTGGTGCTATAGTAAAATGAAAAATAGATAAAAGCACAAAATAGAGCTTTAGATGTAAATGCTTACAAAGTAATAGCTTATTGATGAAACTTGCAATTTTTAAACATAATTCGGAAGTGGTTAGTTGCTAAAAATTAGTTTTTTTTTTTTTTTTTTAACAGCTAAATAATGTATGACACAACTTGAAACAATGTAGGTGCTGTAGAGATGTAATAGTACTATTATTTTAATTTTACAAATTATCCTATTAAAATTTTTGTAAAATTAAAATATAATCTTGATGTAGGCACTGAAAATTTGGGAGTGGTTTGTTCCTAGACGAGAACCAATATTATTATAAGGCTCTTTTATTTATTATTATTATTTTTTTTTTTTTTTGAGAAGGAGTAAAGTAAAGGTTAATGATTTTGATTCATTTTATTTTGGGATTATTATATTTTCTAATCATAAAAATATCTAAGGGTGTGATGAAAGTTGTGCGTTTTGGATGAAATAATTTTTTCATTACACCCATAAGTATTTTAACATTACACACGTGCTCAAATGCTAGTATTATATATGATGATATGATTTTAAAGGTTATGCTTTTAAAACCCAACAATTGGACCCATTATGGCGACTCATTGGCCGAAATCCCGGTGAATAAAGATGACCCAAATTGGACACCGCCATTGAAAGCCGTGAAGCCCATCTACGATTCTGCAGTGCAATAATATTTTGGGTAATTGTTATTTTTGGAATGCTCTTTCTAGTCTAACACTCTGTTTATTTCGACGGAAAACCTTTTGTAAAGATTTTTTTTCATGTTTTTTAGTGTTTGGTAGTATTAAAAAAAATGGATAATTACAGTAAATACACCTGTGGTTAGGCCCATTTTCACTTTGCCTACCTATGGTTCAATCATTTACACTTTACCCACCTGTGGTAACTTCCGTTAGGACTCTGTTACCCACCTTTCCATTTGCCGTTAGAAAAACAAATTTTTAAGAAAAAACAAACATAACAAAAATCAAAAAGTTAGGGTTTTTGATTGCTGAAGAACTTCTATGAGAATAAAGTGGAGGACATTGTTGTATTCTTTTTTGGTTGATAAAAACTTGGTATTTTCCAAGAACAAAGTTGAGAGTCCGAGTAGGACACGTTAACCTAACTGTTTTTGCCATATAGGAAGCCCATATATGAATTTGGGTTCTCAGCTTTTACAACCGCAGCGAATTCAGTGAAGAGGCTCATATCAGATTGTAGTTCAAAAGCATGAACACTGAAGCTCTCATTGTCTCTCTCTCACTCACTCTATCTTCTCTCTCTCTAAAACTCAAATTTACCCCTTTGTTCCACTACACCGAAAGTCAATTTGGGTTGTTGATCTAAGTAAATTAGCTGATCTCTCTCTCTCGTCTCCTCTCTTCGATGGTGGAGTTGACGAGGCTGATTAGCCACCACAGCAAAAACCTAGATCGACCACTATCTTTGCTTCATGGGTTTTTGTTTTTCTTTTCTTTTTTTGCTTTTGGGTTATGAGTTTGATAATGATCTGATTATGGTGGGGTTATGGGTTGTGGCTTGTGGTGGTTGTGGATTGTGGGCGAGGTGGTGGTGCTGTTGAGTTTTGGGTTCTGAAAGTGGTGGTGGTGGAGTGGGTGGACAAGAGAGAGAGAGAGAGGATGAAGGCGATCTGACTGCAACGCTTCGTTGGTTTCAATTTTTATTTTTTTTATTTTTTTTGCTTTTTGGTTGTGGGTTTTATTTGATTTTGGCTTGCTAGTGGTGGTTGACCTCCATGGCTGCTGTTAGCACCACTCCGAGCCACCGCCACGACAACCAAGCCGTCGTACAAGCCACCATCAAACTTTAGGTCGAAGCACTCGACCACCACCATCGGCAGGATAAACAATCGTGCTGTTTGTCTCTCCCTTTCTTTTTTATTTTATTTTTCCCTTTCCATTTTTGTAGTTCCCCCTTGTTTGATTTATTTTGCCTGTGATTGAAATTCTCTCTTTGGTTTGTTTCTATTTTCTGTTTAATCTATGATTGGGTTCTAAAACTTTTTTTATTATAATTTGGGTTTGAAAAATGGGAGGGATTTTTGGTATTAATTTTTTGTTTGAACTATATTTACAAATGTTGTGTTCTTGTGTTCGTGAGGAAAAGTTTCAATAGTTCTTGATTTTGATCTGTGTTATGTTCTTATTTTTAATAAAATGGTGTTTTCTAACGTTTGAGGGTGAGACGAGTAACGGATTGAAGTTTAGGTGGCCAAAATATAAATGATTGAACCACAGGTAGGCAAAGTGAAAACGGGCCTAACCATAGGTGGGTTTACTGTAATTATCCAAAAAAAAAAAAAGTCAAAGAAAAACTATCTTTGGTCAACAAAAAAAGTATAACTTATTTTTAGAGATTGTTTTCCATTAAATTTTTTTGGAAAACAACTTTATCTCACAGCAAGCTAAATAAGGGAAGTAAAAGGATTATTTTTCAACTCATTTATGGTAATTACCAAACGTAGGAAAATGAGATAATTTTATGGAAAATAGTTTTTAGAAAATGACTCATTTTTTAGAAAATATTTTTGTCGGACCAGCTTACGCATGAACCGGTCACAATTCGGTTTTTTATATGTGAAAACCAAGCATTTAAATATTTTGAGTGAACCTCTTGAACCGAGGTTCTACCTGAAAAACCGGCAAAACTATGGGCTGGTTCAACCGGTCAAAGAGTTGACTTTATTTCTTAAAAATGGAGAAAAGGGAGCCGTGGAGTTTAGAACTTGAGACCTATGCCTTGTTTAAGAATCAAGTCCAGCATCATGACCAACGCACCACACATGTTACTTGTGAACAACTATGAAGTGTATTATATTTATTATAGATTTTTGTCAATTTTAATTTTTCAACTTATTCTATCACATCTCTCTCAATTTATTAAATATTACTAAATTTATTTCCTTTGATTAATTCAACTTTGATTAAGGAATAATGCATTTGCATGTGAATTTACTAAAATAATCAAAAGTAATTTTTTTTATTTAATCAAAATAATTTAGACTTGTAGGATTATTATGAAATATTTTTTTAATGCTTATTTATGTTGTAATATTTTATATTAACCTTATAATATCAATAAATTTTATTTTAAATTCTGTTTCAATTATTTTTAGATATTTTTAGTCAATTTTGCTACTATTTATATATTTAAAATACCTTTATTTGTATTTTAATTAATTAAATAATTAATTATGACATCATCACAGTTCGACCTCGGTTGAACCTCGGTCCGGCCTTAAAAACCTTGAACCTCTCCCTTTTTCGATTCTTTGAACGGTCTGGGTCTGAAACCATGGCGCTACGTAAAAAATAAAAAACCTAGGTATAAATACAATTATTTATCACTATTTTTAGTTTCATACTTTATTGCCACAAGACAAGACTGAAAAGAAAAGTTAGTTGCTTCTGGATTTCATCTTTGTTAAGCTTGATTCTATATTCAAAAGTAATAATTTTTTTGTTGTTATTTGCTTGCTAGTTCAGTTCAAGCATGATTTTTGTATAGGTTTTTTTTTTTTTTTTTTGGTTCTTTTTTCTTTGATGTTGTTTAGTAAATAGTAAGTTTTACTTGATAGTTTATAAGGTTCTTTGATATAATGAGGTCCCTTCGTTGCTCTTAAACATATAATTTTTCAAATACTTTTGTCTTTCAACATGTCCTTTTTTATTTTTGTAAGGTTGAATTTATTCAATCATGTGTTGGCTTTATTCCGAGCCAAATTTGATTGTAATTTCGCAATTAGATACCCTGTATTTAGGTGGGAATTAGGTAAGGGTAGTGTGTGAGAGAGTGTGAAGAAAACTCAAATGTGTGCACTCAAGAAAGGCCTCGTGACTGGATCTCGCGACTGGCGAGTCGCCAAAGGTGGCATATGTGTGAAGCATGCAAGGGAGCTGAAAGGTCACGCCAACTGTAGCACTATAGGACAAAACTTCCAGTCTGGCCAGGTAGTTAGCTCGCGACTCAATCTCGCGACTCATTCCAGTCACGAGGTTGAGTTGCCAGAATGCCCTGTTTGGTTGAAACATGACTTTTCGCATTCCTCATACACCTTACTGTAAATAGCCTTATACCCATGAAATGTAGAGAGCTTCCAGAGAGAATTTTGAGAGAGAAACCTTAGAGAAAAACAAGATTGACTCATCCACAATCTTCATCCTTTGATTCTCCAAATTCCTCTACTCTCACCCTCTCTATTGACATATCCTTGAGAGGTACATTTTCTCTTTACCTTTTAATTACTGTTGTGTTGGTTATTAATTATGGTTTAGAGTGTGTTACCAATTAGGTTATAGCTTACATTTCATTTTTTGCACATATATTGTTTGATTGTAAGCCTGTGTTGGTATTTTTAATTTGGGGATCTAAACATTCATAGGTGTTTTGCACCCTATTTGAACTTTCAATTGGTATTAGAGCGGGTGCACTTGCTGTGGTTTAGTGACCCCTATTGAGATGGATCGGTCTTGTTAGGTTCTAAAGATTTAGGTTTTTATGTATTTAGAACTCTAATGTGTAATGTTGGCAAACCATGATCAAAACAATGTGTTTAGTCTTGTTTAACCTTGCTTAAAGTTGATAAAATATTGTAAAGTTGGAATCGAGGAACTGTAGATGCATTGGGGCATTTCGGTCTGGCTCAATCGATCGAAGGAAAGGCTCGATCGATCGAATCACGGACCAGATGCGTTTTCTGCAGTTTTTCCAACTCAGCCCTAACTCATTAAACGTTTTGGGTTTTCTGTTTTTACCCTAGGTAAATAAAGAAAAACCCTAGCCACATTTTCAGAGTTGCTCCAGTTGTATTGTTGCTCATACATTGCTGTTTTGTGTATGTTGTGAAATTTTAAAGTACTCGCAAGTGTACGAACCGTACCGAAGTATAGTTTGACAAGAACGAGGTCGAACCCACAGGGACTTGAATGAACGTAGGAAAATTAATCAAATCTTAACCAAATTAATCTTAATCTAGTTTAATAAAAATTGGTTGTTTTGAAATTAAATAAACTAAGCAAATAATAAAATTAAGCAAATAGTTAAACTAAGCAAAAGATATAAAGCAATAAAAAGATGTAAACAATCAAGGGAAAGGAATTAAGGTTTTGGAATCCGCCTTGTTAATTCATATCAGCATATATTTATGATCATTAATTTTTCCCAACTCACTACATGATAATCTAGAAATCAATCTTGCTATCATGGAAAATATCCTCATTAAAATCCTTATTTTAAAAATCAAAATCATGTTCTTCTTCGCTTCTTAAGTATAAAACCAAATCATCAATTGTATCCGTAGCCAAACAAATCACAAGATATATTCAATTCTAAAAATCAAATCATAACTTGTATCCATTGACAGACAAATCACAAACGATATCCAATTTTATAATCAAGAATTAATAAACCAAGCATTCAATTAATTAAGACAAATCCTAAATCATGAGAAAAACATGATTGAACTCATATCTAGAATCTCATCTTAGTCAATTGATATGAAGCAAGAACAATTTAAATCATTAAAGAACAACTATTGTGGGAAAAATCAAATCACATAAATATTATTGATAATCCTTAACAAGGTTTCATCCTCAACCCTAATTATAAATTTAGCTACTCATGGTAATTGAAATAAAACAAAAGAATAAAATACTAAACATTAAACTAGACAAATAAAATAGAGAAAGAAATAGTCACAATGCTATCATGGAGAAAAGTTACAGAGAAGCCACATGCGGCACTGCCTCTTGCTCCAATTTTCTGTTTTGCATCACAGCCCTAGCACTAGCCACCCTGAATTTTGCCCTAAAAAGCCTTTAAATAGGTCAATGAATCCTATTACAAGTTGAATTCCCGTTTGGAGAAAATCCCAGATTTTTAGGCTTCACTTAACCGACTATTTTGGCCCATTTAACTTCAGAATTCGGGCTTCTGGTAAACTACAAAGTTGTAGCCCTTTAAGTTAAATTTTCAGCCCAACTTGAATCATCTTGATTGAACATCTGAGCCGAAAGTTATGCCAAAAATACTAACTGATATGCAGGCTGGAATCCTAATCCGAATTGGACTTGGATTTGGTGCAAATTTCTTTTGATTCCTTACTCCAATTGGACTTAAATTTAATATTCATGCCTGGCTGGATGTAAATTGGCTTGATTCAATTGGCCTAGCCCCACTTTGCATGTAAAGCCCTTGTTACCTGCAACACAAAGATATTATATAATCAGTCACAAAATAACTTAAAAGTAAGGCCAAATATGTAGATATGTGAGTACTTTATTGTATATATTTCATGCATATCAGTGTAAATCTCTTGTGAGATCTAGAGGAGCTTTCCTTTACACAAAGCTTAGGGTTTTCGAGATAGAGATTACTTCAACATCTTGATGATCAACTCGGTCGCTACCATTGAAGCTTAAAGAATATCAAGCGTGGGTGCTTGTAGCTGATTGAAGAATTTAAGAAAGAAGGAGTCCGTGGATTCGGAGCTTGCACGTGGTCGTGTCAGTAAGTTCTACTGGTGGGTAGCATTAGGAAGCCGAGCGGGGAGCTTGTAGTCCTTTTGTATGAACTTCGATTCTTTCATAGTGGATTCAGGTTTGCCTTGAGGATCGGTGGGTCAAATCCTCCCCAGGTTTTTACCGTGTGGTTTCCTGGGTGATCATATCTTGTGTTATTTATTATTCCGCTGCTTTATTCTTTTGATATGATTATTTGATTGCTTTAACCTAGAATTGCATAATTTGACTAAGTAACAACTTGGCTAATTAATCTAGGCTAACCAATCTGGTTGTTTTTAAGGGGTCTAAAACTGTTCAAGTGGTATCAGAGCAGGTAGCTCTCTTGTTAGAGATTTTTTATCTCTGAGCTGATCCTTGACCCCTGTTGTCATGGAGCATGGACACTCTCTTGTTGTTCCTCTTCACTTTGATGGGAACAACTATGCTTATTGGAAAGTAAGGATGAAAGCATTCCTGAAATCAATTGATGAGAGGGTTTGGAATTCCGTTGAATACGGATGGCAGAAGCCCACTACTCCTGTGAGTGAGTGGCAAACTTCTGAAAAAGAAGCAGCAGGCTTCAATAGCAAAGCTATGAATGTCATCTTCAATGCTGTTTCAATGGAGGAATTTAAGAGGATCTCAAATGTTGAGGTTGCTCATACTGCTTGGAAAATCCTCCAAACTGTGCATGAAGGCACAAAGGCAGTTAAGATAAACAAACTGCAGCAATTAACTTCTAGGTTTGAAAGCATTAGGATGTCTGATGATGAATCCTTTGATGAATTTTATGCCAAACTGAATGATATTGTTAATTCTGCTTTTAATTTGGGTGAAATCTATGATCAACCTAAAATTGTTAGGAAGATACTTAGATCTTTAACTGAAGACTTTAGACCCAAAGTGACTGCCATCACTGAAAGCAAGGATGTGGACTCTATCCCTGTTGATGAACTTGTAGGATCTCTTCAGTCCTATGAGTCTGACCTACCTAAAGTGAACAAATCCAAATCAATGGCTCTTAAGTCAGTTGATGATGTTGATGGTGGTGGATTTGATGATGAGCTCTCTGCTACAGAGATTGCGTATCTTGCCAAAAACTTTCAAAACTTTCTTAGGAATACCAACAGAAAGGCAAGAGGTACTTACACTGCTGAACCTAGAAATTTTAGGAAGAATGATCCCACTAAGATTAATAACTTTGAAAAACCTAGAGAAAAAGTTGGTCAATCTTCAAATAATTCTTTGGGTCCTCAGTGTTTTGGTTGTCAAGGGTATGGTCATGTGAAATCTGAATGTCCTACATTCTTGAGGACTAAGGGTAAAGCTATGGCTGTAACCCTTAGTGATAATGAGGTTTCTGATGATGAGTCAGGATGTGATGAGGATGGAAACTTCATTGCTTTCACTGCTACAGCTGTAGTAAATGAAAGCATATCTGTTGAAGAGAACCCTTCTGATGGGGAACTCTCTGAGGATGCAGATCTTCAAGAGGCCTACAATAAACTTTGCAAAATTGCTGCAAGGGATGCTATGAATGTTGAACTTGGCCTGAAGAAAATTGAATCTCTTGAGCTTGAAAAGAAAAATTTGCTTGTTAAACTGTTTGATGCTAATGATCTTTTGAACAATGTTAAATCTGAGAACATGCTTTTGCTTGATAAAGTTAAAACTTTGGAACATGATTTATCTGTTGCTAGATCTGCTAGTTCTAAACTTGATCACATGCTGAATGTTCAAAAGTATCCTTCTGATAAATCTGGGTTAGGATATATTGAAAGCATCTTTGATTCTGGACCACATTCCACTAAGTTTGTTCCTTCTTCTTTTTCTGAACCTTCTGTGAGTGAGGTTGTGAGTGAAACTGTCAAACCCCCTGTGAGTGAGGTTGTCAAACCTGTCGAAGTTTCACCTTCTAGGAAGATTAGGGTTGATATGAGAGAGTCTAAACCTAAGGATTCTACCCCTTCTAAGGACAAGATGCATGGTAAACCTGCTTGGGTTTGTCATTATTGTGGTAAGTCTGGACACATTCGTCCTAACTGTTACAAGCTTCAAGCTGCTAAGAGAGCTAACAAACCAAAAGTGCCTGTGCCTCAAGCACAAGATCCTATGGCACTTATTGGTGAATTGGTAAAGGTTTTGAACCTTTATTCCAATCCTGGAGTTGGAAATCACTCGAATATGAATAAGAACTCCAATGCTCGTGATGCATCTAAAAGGTTTTGGATGCAAAAGACTCGTCCTAATTGAGTCTTTCTGACATGGTCCTTGTGCTTCATTGCTCTATCCTCTGTGACCATTGTTCTTTTGTATTTGTGTTTTTGTTTTTTTTCTAGGATTTGCATTGCATTACATTCATGCATTTCATTCTAGGATTTATTTGTTTTCTCTTTTATTAATAATAAATAATAAAAAAAAAAGGAGAAAAGGAGAAAGCAAAAATATGTTTGATATTATATTTCTTGGTTTTTGAAAACAAGGTTTGTCAATTTATTTACACATAACATGTCTTATGTACCTTGTTTAGCTTTGATGAGCTTATATATTGCACTTGACTAGTTGAAACTTTGTAGTGCATGTTGTGTGGGAAAGATGTTTATGGTGTTTATCACTTTGTCTTAATCTTGAAGTCACATGTTATTTGACTGTCAGACTTGATCTTTTTGAGAAAGGCATAAATAACCATCTCACCATTGTTCACTAGCCAATCATGAACACCTTAGTGCATATCATAAGATTTTGTGCTCGAGAAAGTGTAGCACATGCACAAAAAGAACATAAGGTGTAGCCTCTGTTAAATGCTTAATGCTTAAAACTGGTGTGTACTATTAGGCTTAATGTTAATTCACATAATTAAAACTGGTGTGTACCATTAGGCTTGATGCCAAATTTCACCTAAATAATGGGGCAAAATTCAAGAAACTTACATGATTGCAAGCTTATGTTCTAGGAGATGTGAGAGTTATAGGATGTAACTCTTTAGGTGATAGTCTCTTTTAAATTCTATGTGATGAATTTTGTAGACTTTGTGATTGATTGCTATTCACATATCACCTCACATGTATCTCAAGTTTTTGCTAGTTGCACACACTACACAAGTTACTCTTTGCTAAACTTTGTACATGTTATTGTGTGTGTTTTTGGTCTGACCAACCGAGTTTGAAAATACTTTGAGAATTATGCAAAACATTTTTTTTGCTTGGGAATTTAAAGGAAGAATGGCTAAAATTTTCTTTGAAGAAACTGGGATTAAAACTTGGGTTTTTGAAAAAGCATTCCATCTCATACTCATGCATTTTGTGTCAATAGTTTAATGCTTTGAGGAGTTATTTTCAAAATATGGTTTGTGTTTTTCAAAACTGTGTTTTTTCTAAAAAATTTTGTGAGCCTCTACCCATTTCGATCGATCCATTCTGATTTTCGATCAATCGAAAAAGTGCTTTAATTTGTTTAAAAATGACTATTTGTTTCGATCGATCGAATGTGATTTTCGATCAATCGAGAGTCGCGAATCAAGTGTTAAAACACTGTTTTTTAACTGATTCCAAACATTTTTTCAAAAAGTTTTTCAAACTTTTCTTTCTCTCTCCGACTTGGCAAGGCTCTACGGCGATTTTTTGTCGTTTTCCTCCGAAATTTTTGCAAAATTTCTCTTTCCTCAAGCCGGAAAGTCTGTTTTGTCCTTCCTTTTTGAGTTTATTTACATATTTCATGCATTTTTGCTCAAAATTTCAGTACTTTTTCTTTTTGGGATTTATGTTGATTCAAACCTAATTTTGTGAAATTGATCAATGGGTTTTTGTGGGGATATGTTATGAACATGATCTTGATAGTTTAATTTGATCAATTTTGGGTTTTGTGAAAAATTTCAAATTTTAGGGTTTCTAATTGATCCGAATTGGGGATTTTGTTCAATTGGGTTTAATTGATGAAATTGGCTTGTTGTATTGATGACATTGGTTATTCTAATCTGTTTTCAACCTTCTGTAATGATCAATTCATCAATTTGATGCAAAAATTTTCAAGTGGTTTTCAAATTTTTAGGGTTTTTGTTAGAAACTCTATATTCGAGCCAATTTTGTGTAATTGAACTTAATTTGAACTGTGTTTACTGCATTAGTTCATGCATCACAACATTGTTATTGTTCATGCATCATATAGATTTTTGTTCTATATTTTTTTGTGCTAACTTGCAGTCTGCCCTTGGTTTTGTTTTCTTGTTCTTTTGGTTTTCACTTTGTGTCTCTATCCTTTCCTTAGCACTATGCCTAGGAAGACTAGAGCCCATAGGAATGTTTCCTCACCTTCTCCACCCCCTCCCTTCTTTGACCGTGAGAAGTTTCCGAGTGAGAAAAACCAAGAGATTTATGAGAAGCTAAACCATAGGAGAAAGATTTGGGCTGAGCGTTCTGTTCTCTTAGATGAACTTGATCCTGCCATTAGGGCAAACTTTGAGCGTAGGGGCTGGTTACCCTTGGTGGATATTTCTGATCCTCCTCCACCTTCTACCTTGATTAGAGAGTTCTTTTCGAACATCTCTATCCGCATTACTCCATAGTAAAGAGTTGGATACGAGGCGTAGAGTACACCATTACTCCAAGGTAGTGGCTGATGCTCTAGGGGTACCTTTGGTCCAGAATCCTGTCTATCCTTATGATGAGTCTCCCGAGTTGAGTGATGTCTTGTCTTACATCACTGGGACTTCTGTCCAGTGGGGTTCTGATCCTAGGATCACCTCTGTTGAGCTTTCTGGGTTGCACTATCTTTTCTTTAGGATAGCTTGTCATTCTATCTGGCCCATATCTCATGTTCACACCATTCCTCTCGAGAGGTGTGTATTTTTGTACACTCTTGTTACTGATGCTCCTATTAGTTTTCCCCATCTTTTTCTTCGTTCTTTGAACGATGTTTATAGGATTTCAACTTCTGCTCATGCTCTTGTACATCCTATTTTCATTCATAGGATTCTCCTTTATCTTGATCTTGGTGGCTTCCCTTCCTCTGAGCCTGTTCATGTGATTGCTCCTATAGGTGCGTCTTTTCTTAGACAAAGGGCTGCTCATCTTCGAGCTGGCTCTAAACACCCTAGGTCTGAGCCTTCTGGGTCCGCACCTCCTCCCTCTTCTTCTACAGGTCCTGCTGGTGAGGATGTTCTTGATCCTGCTGGTGATGCTGCTGCTGCTGATGTTCCTCCACCTCCTTCGACCGACTTTGATGTTCGTCGTACCTTAGAGACTGTCATGACCGTTCAGGCGGCTCATGGTCAGATTTTGGTGGACTTGCTGGATGAGATTCGTGCTCTGCGAGCCGACTTTGCGCATCTTCATTCACCCTCACCACCTCCCTTTGATGATGACTTATGATTGCTCTTTGGCATTCCGTCACAAAAAGGGGGAGTAGAGTTTTGACTTGTAGAGGGGTTTTTGTAGTTAGGGGGAGAGATTTTTTTTTGTTTTTGAGGAGCTTGTGGAGTTTTATAGATTGTATCTAGGTGCTTCACTTTGTATATCATTTTTGGGATATTCATGTTAGGGGGAGTAACATTGATTGATATATTGATATACATGATTTATTTTTTTATTCTTGTTTTTGTGATTCACTGCTTATTGATTTATATTCATGAGTTGTTCATTGATATATGTCTTTATTTTGTGTTTTGTGAATCTTACAAGAATGTTATACCTGTTTATATACTATTTTCTGTCACACATACGTTTATGCGTTTGTTGAGTATTTCAGGAATATACAGGTTGATTCAATTGAGCTGTTGTCTACACTTGCAACTGATGGATAGTAGTTAGGATTGAATTTTAGTCTTTATGAGCATTTTTTTGTAAAGGGCTTTTTAATTGTAAACTTTGAGCTTATTGTTTGTGTTTTGTCACGGATTGCCAAAGGAGGAGTTTGTTAGGTTCTAAAGATTTAGGTTTTTATGTATTTAGAACTCTAATGTGTAATGTTGGCAAACCATGATCAAAACAATGTGTTTAGTCTTGTTTAACCTTGCTCAAAGTTGATAAAATATTGTAAAGTTGGAATCGAGGGACTGTAGATGCATTGGGGCATTTCGGTCTGGCTCGATCGATCGAATCACGGACCAGATGCATTTTTTGCAGTTTTTCCAACTCAGCCCTAACTCATTAAACGTTTTGGGTTTTCTTGTTTTTACCCTAGGTATATAAAGAAAAACCCTAGCCACGTTTTCAGAGTTGCTCCAGTTGTATTGTTGCTCATACATTGCTGTTTTGTGTAAATCTCTTGTGAGATCTAGATGAGCTTTCCTTTACACAAAGCTTAGGGTTTTCGAGATAGAGATTACTTCAACATCTTGATGATCAACTCGGTTGCTACCATTGAAGCTTAAAGAATATCAAGCGTGGGTGCTTGTAGCTGATTGAAGAATTCAAGAAAGAAGGAGTCCGTGGATTCGGAGCTTGCACGTGGTCATGTCAGTAAGTTCTACTGGTGGGTAGCATTAGGAAGTTGAGCGGGGAGCTTGTAGTCCTTTTTTATGAACTTCGATTCTTTCATAGTGGATTCAGGTTTGCCTTGAGGATCGGTGGGTCAAATCCTCCCCAGGTTTTTACCGTGTGGTTTCCTGGGTGATCATATCTTGTGTTATTTATTATTCCGCTGCTTTATTCTTTTGATATGATTATTTGATTGCTTTAACCTAGAATTGCATAATTTGACTAAGTAACAACTTGGCTAATTAATCTAGGCTAACCAATCTGGTTGTTTTTAAGGGGTCTAAAACTGTTCAGGTCTCAATCTCTTAATGCTCCTCCATATTTTGATGGAAGCAACTATATATTTTGGAAAGTCCGCATGAGGGAATTCCTATGTTCAATCGATGAGAGTGTTTGGGATGCTATAGATGTAGGATGGACTAGGCTAGAGGCTACCAAATCCACATGGGAAAAGGCAGCCCTTGCGGCAGCTAATGCAAATAGCAAGGCACTAAATGCTATTTTTTGTGGTGTTTCTCCATATGAGTTTCACAGGATTTCTCACGTTACAATTGCCAAGGAAGCATGGTAAATCTTGGAGACGACCTATGAAGCCACCAAGAAAGTGAAAGACACCAAGTTGCAGATGCTCACCACATGCTTCGAAGAGCTGAAAATGAGTGAAGACGAGTTATTCGACTCATTTTATGGGAAGCTGAATGAGGAGGTAAATTGGAAAGTTTAACTTGGGGAAAAGATGGATGACTCCATGATTGTAAGAAAAATTCTACGATCATTACCGGAGACCTTCCTTGTAAAGGTTACAGCCATTGAGGAGAGCAAGGACCTTGATGACATCAAAGTTCAAGAACTTATTGGCTCACTTCAGACCTATAAGCTTTCTCTACCATCACAAAGGAAGAGCAAGTCACTTGCTCTAAAGATAATCAATGAGAGAATAGAAGCTCATGACTCATCGGACGAGATGAGGTCGAAAAAGATGTGGCGTATCTTGTGATGAACTTTCAAAAGTTCTTGAAATTCAAAAAGAATGGAAAATTTGTTGAGAAGGGAAAATTCCCAAGTTCTTGGAAGGAGACAAAGGATTTCATGAAGAAAGATGGGAAGGATTCTCAATCTTCTCAAGGAATCATGTGCTATGAATGCAACGGTCATAGACATCTCAAGAAGGAGTGTCCGAACTATTTGAGAGGGAAGGGTAAAGTGTATGCCACTACTCTTAGTGACACCGACTCCTAGAATTCAAATTCAGAAGAAAGCTATGATGAAAAGGGAAACTTCTCTGCATTCATGACCATTGCTCCCGTGGAATCTTCAGATGATTTGAGTGTGCTAGTGGAAGAGCTTGGTGAGCACACTGAATTGGAGTCAATGGGGATAGTAGAGGAATCCAATGATGAGGAAGATGAAAGAATAGTGGGACTACAAGAGACCTATAATTCCCTCCTTGAGAAGACCGGTGAATATGCAAAAGTGGCTAAAGCAGCCATTAAGAAAATGAAGAGAGTAGAGCAAGACTTCAAGAGTCTTTTAGTCTGATACAAGGAGACTACGTGTGAAGTTGAGATGCTAAATGGAGAGCTGACTGAAGCCTACTCAAAGATAAAATTTCTTGAGCTTGAGGTGATTCAAGCTAGTGCTAAAGTAGAGCGGGTTTCCTCCAAGAAGCTCGATGAAGTGCTTGCTCATCAAAAACCTTTCTCCTACAAAAGCGGATTGGGATACACCAGAGAGAGCAGTTTAAGTGTCAAAGTGTCCAAGGATATGAGTTTGTGAAAGCTAAGGAACTAATGGTCATTGTTGAGAAAGTGAAGGCGGAGAAGAAGCGGAATGTGACTAACCAATGGTATTTGACTAAGCCTCCCAACCAATCAGTGGTCAAACCTAAGGGTAAAGGGAAATCTCTCCCAAAGTCATAAAGAGGTCTGAGAACTCAACATTTCTGCGATCACTGTGGAATTCAAGGACACACCAAACCGAATTGTCGTAAGCTTTGGGCATTAAAGAATGGCAACTATCAAAGGCCAAGTGGACAAAGAAAGGGTAAAGGGAACTTCAAGCAATCGAAAGGGGGAGAAGCTGAGTCTAACATTGGGGATGTAATGAAGATGATTGATGCATTCACCACCTATTTGACAAGCTTCAACAAAAGGTTTGAAAGCCAAAACAATAGTGCCCAATCCTCTAGGGATATCACCCTAAACGCACGTGCCGTGTGGGTGAAGAGGGGTACATTGCATAAGCATTACAATATGTTCATGCATTAATACTTCCTATGTTGTGTGACATTGATTAGTTGTTTGCTTTTTGTTATCATTCTTGCATGTGTTGAAAACTTTTGTTTGTTTGTTTTTGCTTTGAATGTTTTTACATTTTTTTTTTATCAATCTTTACTTGCTTTTGTGTCAAAAATCCAAAAACACATAAAAATTAGAAAATTCAAAAACTTTGATGGACATTATTGTGTATTGTCATAAGCATGTTTTGCCTTGTACCTTTGTACTAATGCCATTGTGCATTTACGAGCTTAGCTTGTTCTTTATGCACTCATATCATTGTGGGAAAACTCTTGACATCTATGTGACTGTTGTAAATAGATCTTCAAACTTGTCATGAATGATTAGTCAATGGTTTTGTTAATCTTGAGACTTGCATAGACTTGTTCCTATATATCTTCCCACTCTTTTATTTTTTTTTTTCTTAAAGAGCTCAACAAATATAAATCTCAAACTGAAAAGAGATAATGAGTATTTAACTAGGAAAAAGGGAAAGCGACTTTTATGAAAATGTATGATGCCCCAAAAAGCCAAAGGGTTGTTCATCAAATTGAAATATCAAAAATTTCAGGCATCGATCTCAAAAATGAGATGTATTGATTCAAAAAGATCAAATGATATGATGTGTATGAAGCCAAATGAAAAGCTTCAAAATTATGTAATCAAGTTTTGTGGGAGGTCATATATGCATATTTCTATAATTGAGATAGGTCACTTTTCCTAGTGCTAATTGTGTATGTCTTGGTTGAATTGATCATTGAAGCTTCACATTAGACTAAAGACTATCTCATTTTTGGTACCCACACACATCACACATGTCTATGTTCAATGAACGCCTTATTCATTTGTGTGATTGTACTTGTTAGGTTCTAAAGGTTTAGGAATTTATGTATTTAGAACTCTAATTTGTAATGTTGGCAAACCATGATCAAAACAACATGTTTAGACTTGTTAAAGTATGCTCAAAGTTGATTAATTATTGTAAAGTTGGAATCGAGAGACTGTAGTTGCATTGGGGCAATTCGGTCTGGCTCGATCGATCGAGGAATAGATTTGATCGATCGAAAATCGACCAGATTGCGTTTTCTACAGTTTTCCAACTCAGCCCTAGCTCATTAAAACGTTTAGGGTTTTTATGTTTTTGCCCTAGGTATATAAGGCAAAACCCTAGCCACGTTTTAGAGTAGCACAAGTTGTATTGTTGCTCATACATTGCGGTTTTGTGTAAATCTCTTGTGAGATCTAGAGGAGCTTTCCTTTACACAAAGCTTAGGATTTTCTAGATGGAGATTACTTCAACATCTTGATGATCAACTTGGTTCCTGCCTTTGAAGCTTAAAGAATATCAAGCGTGGGTGCTTGTAGCTGATCAAAGAATTCAAGAAAGAAGGAGTCCGTGGATTCGGAGCTTGTACGGGGTCGTGTCAGTAAGTTCTACTGGTAGGTAGCATTAGGAAGTCGAGCGGGGAGCTTGTAAGTCATTTTGTAAGAACTTCAATTCTTTCATAGTGAATTCAGTTTTGCCTTGAGGATCGGTGGGTAAAATCCTCCCCAGGTTTTTTACCGGTTTGGTTTTCCTGGGTGATCATATCATGTGTTATTTATTATTCCGCTGCTATATATTTTCATGATATGATTGTTTGATTGTTTTAACCTAGTATTGCATAATTTGACTAAGTAACAACTTGGCTAATTAACTAGGCTACTCAATCTGGTTGTGTGTTAAGGGGTCTAAAACTGTTCAGTACTTGTTTAAATGTGTTGCACATGCTCAATTATATGTTGATCAAACACAAAAAGATTTTTGAGTGTTTTAGTTGTTTTTGGAAAGTGTTTTTATTTTGAAAATTTTCAAAAAATTCAAAAACTATGCAACCCTATTTTGGCGACTCTGTCTCACGGGTAAATCAAGTTGCGAGCCCCCAGTCGTGAGCTTACTCAGAAGCTCCTGGTGACTCTCTGGCGAGTCAAAGCCCCAGTCATGAAAAAGACTTAGAAGAGTTTCAAAAATATGAGTTTTAGGATTTTCACAACTCATGTTGGTGACTGGTTCACGAGTGGAAGCTCCCTTCGCGAGGTTTACTTAGAAGGTTTTGCGACTCCCGTCGCGACTTACTCGCGAGTAGACCTTCCAGTCGCGAAAAACACTTAGACAAATTTTTCAAATTTTGTCATACGGGTTTTTGGTGACTTGTTCGCAACTCATTACAGTCGCGAAAAACGCGTGTTTTGCGCTTTCAGGTTCATTTTCAAGGTAGTTTTCAAAAACTTTTCATTTTTCCCCTTGCACATTGTGACTATTCATTGTCTTGTCTATTCATCTCCTTTCCAAACTCACCGTGTTCATTCTCAAAAACTCAATTTTCTTCATCATCTCTTCAAGAAAAGGTATGGCTTTTGTCATTTTCAATATGTATTTTCTATTTCTAGCCCTTGTTTTGTTGGATTTTGAGTTTTTGTTGAGTTTTGAAAAACTTGATGTTCAAACATGGTTTGGGCATATTTGGCTGTGTTTGTTGTTTGGGTTTTGTTAGTTTTTGATAGTATGATGCTTATTATCCTGTTTATGTTGTGTTGTGCATATCATGCTCATAGTAAAATGTCTCGAAGACATTTACTTGTGTTTTTGAGGTCTTCATGGTTTTCAATATGCTTAGCCTTGCTTGCACAATGCATCTCCTATGCGCACCACATGCACCAGTGTTGCACATACTTACATAAATGCCATGTTTCTGTATTTCGTTCAGGCTAGCTACATAGTACTACTTCGTTGGTCCATTCAACATGCTTGAGTGATATTTCTTCTATCTATGATTATGTGTTTATTTCATGGACTAGCTTGGATCTAATCAAGTTTGTGTGTGTGTCTTGTGGTTTTACAATTGGTTCTCGGCTGTGTGTCTGTTCTTTTGCAGATGTCTCGCTGTTCCTCTCATGGAAAAGAACCAGTGATTGATGTTCCATCATCCCCTGTTTCAAAACGGACTCGTCATTCATCCCATGACTCAAACAGCGAGAGATTCAGAACTCCTCTCTATTCTCAGACATACTCCAGCATTTTTGAAAAAGCTCCTACTATGGTGGAACGGATTGTGAGATTTGATACCTTGGAAAGGACTTTTATCCCTAGGATTTTTGAAGAAAAAGATTGGGCTGATTTATTCGGGAACTTCGAGGATCCAATTGCTGAACTAGTCAAGGAGTTCTACTCCAACGCTAGATTTACCGGAGTTGAACTAAAGTGTTGGGTTCGAGGAAAGGAATTCATCATTACTTCAGATTACATTGCAGAGGTCCTTCGGATTACTCGACTGGTAAATGTAGACCTCACTCCATATAATGATAAGCTTCCTCAAGTGCAAGATATTCTTCAAATTCTTGGGCCAGATCATGAGATTTCATCCAAAGGCTCGTCCATTAGAACTACAAAGTTTGCACCTGAGCTGAAAACTCTCACTTTGATCATGTTCTTCAACCTTTATCCACTGTTGAACACTGGATTTATCAACCTTGGAAGAGCGCAGTTTCTATGTGATCTCATCATCGGAGTCCAAATTGACATTTTTGCTCACATCTTCCAGTTAATAGGGAGAATAGCAGCACGAACAATAGCAAGAACATGCCTTCCTTTTCGTAGTCCGATCATGAAAATTATGGTACTTGAAGGGGTTTGTCCACCAAAAGATGGAAAGACACTGGTTTGTCTTTGCCCTCTATCCATGATTTCTCTTTAAGCAAGCAAAAGTCACTTTTCCAAAGCACCTAAGAGTGAATCTTTCCCTCATGCTACCTCTTTCGATCATGGCTCAGCCACTCACACTATGCCTGTGCATAATGAGACAGCATCTCCTTACACTCCTGAGCTGCAGACGACTAGCACTCAGCCTATACATCCTAGCTCTCAAGCTAACAGGTTGAGCACTTTGATTAAGGCTTTAACACTTGATCTTGAAACAAAGTTTTTTGAAGTATTAAACATTTCCTAGATCTACCCAAATACAAGTAAAGTGCGTTTTGTCAAAGGATTAGCCAATTACATAAAATATTGACATACGTTCCTAATAAGTGAATCACATATGTCCTAACAGGTAGTGTGTGAGAGAGTGTCAAGAAAACTCAAATGTGTGCACTCAAGAAGGGCCTTGCGATTGGATCTCGCGACTAGCGAGTTGCCAAAAGTGGCACATGTGTGAAGCATGCAGGGGAGCTGAAGGGTCACTTCAGCTATAGAACTACAGGACAAAACTTCTAGTCTAGCCAGGTAGTTAGCTCGCGACTCAAACTTGCGGCTCGTTCCAGTCATGAGGTCAAGTCGCCAGAATGCCCTGTTTGGTTGAAACTTGACTTTTCGCATTCCTCATACACCGTACTATAAATACTCTAATACGCATGAAATGTAGAGAGCTTTCAGAGAGAATTTTGAGAAAGAAACCCTAGAGAAAAAAAAGATTGAATCATCCACAATCTTCATCCTTTAATTCTCCAAATTCCTCTACTCTTACCCTCTCCATTGACATATCCTTGAGAGGTACATTTAGCCAAATCCTTATCTCACCCTAGCCATATCAGTAAGGAAGTATTTTGGTGCTTGGGAAGCAGTTCAGAAGGGACCAATTCATTTGGTTAATGCAATGGGTGATTGTGGGATCCGGTAAGCTAGAGAAGACAAGGTTCGACGTAACCTTATTAGAGCAAGAAGCTTGGAGGGCTTAGGTGCACTGGGTATATTAGGCTTGGAGGGTCTTCTGCTATTCATGTATCCCAACTATATTCTCTAGTGGATTATTGACCGCTTGGAGGGCAGCGGAGAGGTTTTTTGCCAAGTATTTCAATTTCCTCTTCAATAACACATCGCCATGTTATCTTTGTGTTTACATCTTTCTTCCCTTTCTCTTTACCTTTTAATTACTGCTATGTTGGTTATTAATTATGGTTTAGACTGTGTTACCAATTAGGTTAGAGCTTACATTTCATTTTTCGCATATATATTGTTTGATTGTAAGCCTGTGTTGGTATTTTTAATTTAGGGGTCTAAACGTTCATAGGTGTTTTACACCCTATTTGGACTTTAAATTTTGTTTAAACTTTCTTCTGCTTTATTTCCTTTCCTTCCAAGTCTTCTTAGTCTCTTGCTTATAATATAAATATACTTAGAAGTGAGGATATATTAGGGACAGACTTAAGATTTCAAGCTAGGGGAGCCAGAGATAAGCGAAAAAAAATTTCAAATACACATTCATATAGTATTAAGAAACTTTCAACCAAGAAAAATATATAAAAATTATTGTTTCTTAATATATTAAAATGCAATCTGTAAGGTTGAATTTAATCAACCATTCTGTTGGCTTTATTCCATGCCAATTTGCTTGTAATTCAGCATTTAGAAATCCTGTATTTATGTGGGAATCATGTAAGGGTAGTGTGTGAGAGAGTGTGAAGAAAAGCTCAAGAGTGTGCAACTCAGCAAGGCCTCGCAGCTGGATCTTGTGACTGGCTCGCGGCTGGCAAGTCGCCAAATGAGGCACACATGTGAAGCATGCAAAGGAACTGAAGAGTCATGCCAAATGGAGCACTACAGGAAAAGACTTCCAGTCTGGCAAGGCAGTTAGCTTGCGACTTAGACTCATGACTCAGTCAAGTCGCGAGGTCAAGTCGCCAGTCCACTCTGTTTGGAAAAACTGACTCTTCGCATTCCATACACACCATACTATATATAGACCCTTATACCCACGTATTGTAGAGAGCTTCTAAAGAGAATTTTAAGAGAGAAACCCTAGAGAAAAACAAGATTGATTCATCCATAATCTTCATCCTTGTTTCTCCAAATTCCTCTACTCTCACCCTCTCCATTGTTACATCTTTAAGAGGTACAGTTAGCCAAATCCTTATCTCACCATACCCATATCTGTGAAAAGGTTATTTGGTACTTGGTAAGCAGTTAGGAAAGGACCAATTGATATTAGTTGATGCTATGGGCTATAGCGGAATCCGATAAGCTAGAGAAGACAAAGGTTCGGTGTAATCTTGTTGGAGCAAGAAGCTTGGAAGGCTTAGGTACACTGGGTAGATTAGGCTTGGAGGGTCTTCTGTTGTTCATGTATCCCAACTTGATTCTCTAGTGGATTTGTAAAGTTGTTATTTACAACTATGTATTTTGTTGGCTTTTATTCCGTGCCAAATTTGATTGTAATCATTATCAATCGTTTATACCCTGTATCTATTGTGGGATTTGTTGTAAAGGATATGTGATAGAGAGAGAGTGTGAAGACTCAAGCATTTGAAGGCTGAAGAATTCTCGCGGGTATGTCACGACCTAGCTTCTCGCGAAGTGAATCATGTGCCATGCACATGCTGGAATGCTAAGAGTCAGGCCAGGTGGAGACAGCTGTGTCTCGCGAGTATCTCGCGGGTAAGGCCTTCCCGCAAGACACCCGCGAGGCAATCTGTTCTGCCAGCTTGTACTGAATGACTCACACTTTCTGTACCTATCCTATATATACCCTCATTAACCAAAAATGTTGAGGAATGCTTCAGAGATAAAACCCTAGCCAAACACATTGGGAATTAGAGATTGTCATCCCCACCTTTCTCTATACACTTGCTTGTGGTATTTCCTCAACTCTTCCCTCTCCATTTCCATACCATTGAGAGGTTGATAGCCCAAACACTTACCACACCCTTTGAGAGTGTTGAGTGACGTTTTGGTGCTGCTGGGAAGCATTGGAAGAAGCCTGGAATGGCAGATGCAACATGGAGCTTGTTGTGGGATCCGGAGAGCTAGACAAGACACGGTTCCGAGAAGCCTTGTTGGAGTAGGAGCTTGGAGGGCTTAGGTGCATCGGGTAGATTAGGCTTGGAGGGTCTCTTGCTAACCCATGTATCCCAACTGATTGTCTAGTGGATCGATTTTCGCTTGGAGGGCGGCGGAGAGGTTTTTCGCCGAGTTCTTCGGTTTCCTCTTCGAAAACACATCTCGGTGTTTTCTGTGTTTGCATCTTTCTTCCCTACTCTTTTATATTCCATTATACTGCTGTGTTGCTTAGTTTATGGATTAGAGTAGCTTATGTGTTCATCCGCTCGCATTTACACTATTCCGCACATAGTATTAAGTTAGTGTAAAATCTATCGAGCCGTAACTTTAATTGGGGGGTCTAAATTGCTCTTGTGTTTTCAACACATTTCCGAATTGGAGTCAATAGGGATAGTAGAGGAATCTAATGACGAGGAAGAGAAGGAATAGTGGGACTACAAGAGACCTACAATTCCCTCCTTAAGAAGACCGGTGAATATGCAAAAGTGGCTAACACAGCCATTAAAAAGATGAAGAGGGCAGAGGAAGATTATAGAAGTCTTCTAGTGTGATACAAGGAGACCAAATGTGAAATGGAGACGCTAAATAGAGAGTTAACTGAAGCTTATTCAAAGATCAAATTCCTTGAGCTTGAGGTGATTCAAGCCATTGCTAAAGTGGACCGGGTCTCCTCCAAGAAGCTTGATGAAGTACTTGCTCATAAAAAGCCTTTCTTCGATAAAAGCATATTGGGATACACCGGAGAAAGTAAATCGGCTGTCAATATCTATAAGGAAGTAAAGTTTGTGAAAGCCAAAGAACCTAGAGTAGTTGCCACTATTGCTGAGAAAGTAAAGGTGGAGAAGAATAAAAGTGTGGCTGACCAACTAGTGTTGAATAAGCCTCGTAACCAATTAGTGGTCAGGCCTGAAGCTAAAGGGAAATCACTTCCAAAATCACAAAGAGGTCTGAGAACAAAACATTTTTGCCATCATTGTGGACTCCAAGGACACACCAGACCAAATTGTCATAAGCTTAGAGCATTGAAGAATGCAAGTGATCAGTGGTCAAGAGGATCAAGAAATGACAAAAGGAATTGGGCTGTTAAGCAATCAAGAAGTCGAGATGGTGATTCCAGAGTGATGGACGTGATGAAAATCATTGATGCATTCACCACCTATTTGGCAAGGTTCAACAGAAGGTTTGAAAGCCACAACACTTGTACCCAATCCTATAGGGATATCACCTTAAACGCACGTGACGTGTGGGTGAAGAGGGGTACTCATGTGTTAGGACATATGTAGTTCACTTGTTAAGAACATATGTCATTCTTTTATGTAATTGGCTAATCCTTTGACAAAATGCACTTTACTTGTATTTGGGTAGATCTAGGATGTGTTGAAATACTTCAAGAAACCATGTTTCAAGATCAAGTGTTGAAGCCTTCAAGTCTATCCAAGAAAACAAGCTGAAAGTGCAAGGTTACTAAAGCTCGACAGCTAGCATGTGTCGAGGTTAAGAAAGCTGCTCAAGCCCGTGTGCTCGACAGCTTCTATCTGTCAAGGTTTATAAAATTAGAATTTCTGATCTGATTTCTTGGGATCCGTGAATGTGTCTTTGGGCCTTCTTTTCTTGTAACCTTAGACATATAAAAGGATTGTTTTAAGGGACGTCAAATAGGGATACAAGTTACATAAGCATTGAACAAAGTTTGTTCAAGCAATTTGTGATCGAAGACAAAGTTTCGCCCTAGTTCATCTCTTCTGAAGAAGTTGGTGTGTTTGTGCACCTTTGGGTTTTATGACCAAGCATCTTCTTGATCTTCATCGTGTAGGATGAACTGAAGAACTTTGCAACCAACAACTCTTTCTAGTTGGTGATTGAACTCGTGTACTGGGATCCGCACATTAGTTAGTCACATACTTGGGAGCCGTGCATTAAAAGGGGAAATTGTCACTATAGAACAAGTCCAATTGGGTATTGGGGTAAGGGTTCAACTGTAGGTTGGTAAGGTACTTGGGATTCCATTACTTGTAAACGCTTGTTGTGATAATAGTGGAATTTCGGGAGTGGTGGCTTAAAAATCACCTGGTAGGGTTTTTGCCGTGTAGGTTTTCCCCATTCATAAACAAATCACCACGTTATTTATTTTCCACTGCATATTTAGTTATTTGGTGATTTGTTTGTGCTACCACGCGTTTGCATGTTAATTAACTTAATTAATTCACTTGGCTAAATTAATTGGTTAATTTATCACAAGGGGTCAATTTGTTTGTGGCCTATCAAGTGGTATCAGAGCAGGCACACTCTGATTAGGTTTTAAACTTTGCTGTGTTTGATCTATTGACCCCTATTTGTCATGGATAGAGAACAGTCATTAATTATACCTCCTTTATTTGATGGCACTAACTATGCATACTGGAAAGTACGCATGAGAGCTTTCTTGTAGTATTTAGATGAGAAGGTGTGGCAAGCTATAGAGATTGGCTGGACCAAGCCAAAAGAAGTGCCGGCCAATTGGGATGAAGCCAAGATCAAGGTGGCAAACTTCAACAGCAGAGCGTTGAATGCCTTATTTAGCGCAGTCACCAATAAGGAGTTTAAGAAGATATCCTCCACTGAAACTGCTAAAGAAGCATGGACCATCCTCCAGACAACCAATGAAGGTACAAAGGTTGTCAAGGACTCAAAGCTTCAGAGGCTCACTACACGCTTTGAAGAGATAAAAATGGAGAAGGATGAGTCGTTTGATGAGTTCTATGCCAAGCTCAAGGACATAGTGAACTCAGCCTTCAATCTTGGGCAAACCATCCCTGAACCCAAGATTGTGAGAAAAGTGATCAGATCTCTACTCGAGAGATTCCATGCCAAGATTACTGCGATAGAGGAATCAAAGGATATAGACAAGATTCTTTTGACTGAGCTGGTTGGAAACTTGCAGACCTACGAGCTAGGGTTAACCAGAATGGGCAAGTCAGGTAAAGGAAAGAGTTTGGCACTGAAGACTAAGAGCAGTGACACGGATGAGTCTTCCGATAATGAAGATTCTAAGATGAAGTCCTACATCACTAGGCAGTTCAAGAAGTTTATGAAGAATGCCAATACAAAGGGCTTCGACAAGGATCGTAGGTAATCTAGTTCTTCTCAATCCAAGAGCCAAGACAAAGGGAAGAAGGATGCAAAGGATGGCGGTAAGTACACTGTTCCCGCAGGACCTAAGTGCTTTAAGTGTCATGGGTTCGGACACATGAAACATGAGTGTCCTACATATCTCAAGAGCATTGGGAAGAGTAAGGCACTTGCTGCAACCTTGAGTGACACTGAGCCTGAGGATGATTTTGACAGTGAGGATGACGGAATCTTGCATGCCTTCACTGCCATAATCAATCCTACTGAGGGGATTGTTGAAGATGTGGAAAACGAAGAAGAATTAGTGGATTCTAAGTGTGAGAAGATGGATGATCAAGATGATATCCATACAGCATATGAAAAATTGTACAAGCTTTTTGAGAAGCATGAGAAACTGTATAGGCCGACCACCAAGAAACTCAGTGATGTGGAACTTGATCATGAAAGGCTGTCCACAAAGTTTGATGAGGCTAATCAGACTATTAGAGCGCTGAGGTTTGAGAATAATTTCTTGGCTAAGAAGACCAAGAAGCTTGAAGCGGAGCTGTTTCAAGTTAGAGCTCAATTGGAGAGGACTTCAAGTGCGAAACTTGATGAGATGCTAAACATTCAGAAACCTGCTTCAGATCGAACAGGTTTAGGGTATGGTCTTTCTTCCTCTAATATTGCTTCTTCTAGTGCTATTGTTTTTGTTCCTCCTGCTAATAATGTTAAAATTGAGAACAATGATGTTAAAACTGAATTAGCTAGTGAGAACTTAGACAAGGGTAAATCTACCTTAGGAGCACCCCCTAAGCAAGATAAGAAAGATGTTAAAAACCCTAGGACTAAGAAGGCTAACTCTTAAAAGCCTAAACAGAAGAAGCAGCATCTTTGTCATCATTGTGGAGCTGTCGGTCATACTTGACCAAATTGCTATAATTGTTAGCCACTCAACAGAGCAATGACATGATAGCATCTGGAAGCTAGAATCAGCTTCAATCCTCTCTTGCTCCTCTTGGAGATCTTCTAAAAGCCCTCATGTTCCTTTCGAACTTGAACGGTTTCAATTCTTCCCCCTCACTGTCGGTTTAAGGGTTTAATCAAAGGAAAGGTTCTTCCAAGGTGTGGAAGAAAAAGGACTCTAAGTGATTATATCACTTTTTTTTTTTTTTTTTGGCATTACCTGTGTGTTTTGCTTTCTGTTTTGAGTCAGTCTAGTTTTATGCTTTGCTTTGTTAACATGGTTTTGTTTGTTTGTTTTCAGTTTTTGTTTATTTTGTTTTTTATATAAAAATAAATTTTTTTTTGAAAAATCAGAAAATACAAAAACAGTGTGTTATGTGTACATTGGTACTTGTGTACCTTGAATGGCCATTGAAACAAAGTTTTCTAAACTTTGTATCATCTGTAGCTTAGATGAGCATCTCTATGCACAACTAAGCAAGTGAGCTTTGTGGCTGTTGTTTGTGATGAGTAAGATTAAGTTATCCCTTGGACTTAACACTCATATCACTCTTTTTGACGGGTAGGACTAGAAAATTCCAAGAGAAAGGCATAAATAACCATCTCACCACTGTTGCCCGCTAATCATGAATGACACCTGTATGCTTCGGCATAGCAAAAGTGCAGTGTCAATGACATTTGTGTGCTTCGGCATAGCAAAATTGGAATGTCAAATATCAATGGGTAATTCTTTTCTCTCTCTTATATGCCCATGCATGATATGCTAAATAAAAAGAAAATATGCAAAGAAAATAAAAGAAAAAAGATCAAAAATTCTTTTAAATATGATTGCAAGCGTGTATTCTAGGAGATGTGAGAGTTATAGGATGTACCTTGAAGGTGATAGTCCCCATCAAACAGTTATGATTGTGTGTGAGTTAAAGTATTTTTCTTATATCTCAAATCGTCATAACATGTATACACTTATGCAATCTTGCGATGTTTTTCATACACAACACGCAATATTCTTTGCTACTCTTGATACATGTGCAGTTACAATGTGATTTGGCCATCACAAGGTTTTACATGTGTTAATGTATGCTTACTAAACTGTCTTGACTTGTTTTTAAAATATAAAATTGGTTAGACTTGTTTAGTGTGTGTGTGTGTGTGTGTTTTTGGGGATCCATGTGCTTAAAATTCCTGTTGAGAGATGATCTTGAGAGCTTAATATGTTGATTGGATCATTGGTTGAGTTGCATGTTGGATTGCATTCATGTCTGTGTTTTTCTCTTCTCGAAAAACTGGTTTTAAAAGCTGGCTTGACACCTCCTCGACACCTCCTCGATACCTCGCTATCTGTCGAGCTTCTCAAGCTTTTTCTTATCGCTATCCCGACACCTTCTCGACACCTGGTGGATCGATCGAGAAATCTCCTGCCTCCTCAATAGCTTTTCAATACCTGGCTGATCGATCGAGTTTCTGTTTCATTTCTAGTGTTTTATTCCTCGATACCTCTTCGACACCTGAATCTGTCGATGACCATTTTCCTCGATACCTCCCTCAATAGAAGTCTCGACACCTCTCGATACCTGTATCTATCAAGCGTTACTGAGGTTCTATTTAAGCTCCTCGTGCGATTCGATTCTCATTTTTCTCGATCCCTTTCGATCTATCTGCACCTGCTCACCTCCCAAACTCTCTTTTCTCACTCCCTTCAACCCACGTGATTTTCGGCCTTTCTTTTCTTCAAATCACTTGGTATGATCTCTTATCTCTTCATTCTTCATGCATTTCATGATTTTGAAACCTAGGTTTTGGGGTTTTTGAAAAATGTTGGGGTTTTTCAAAATTAATGAGTGTTTCTTGTAATTTTGGGATGGGTTTTCACTTAGAAGTGTTTAAAATCTCATACATTGCAACACATTTGCATTATAATGGTATTTTCATGCATTTAGATATGTGTAATATGTTTGTGTGCTGGTAGGATTGGATTGGGCTGAGCTCATGATGAAATTTCTTTTGCATGTCACATGTTCATGCATTCCCCATGCATACGTACTCTCTATTCAATATACTTGTTATATTTGAATTGCTTTGGGACATTTCTGATTGTCTCTTTCTCTCTCTCTTTCTTTCTGTTTACGTTAGTCGTGTCTATGGCACCTAAGCATAAATCTACTCCAGCTCGGAACCCTCTTCGTTCTGGAGCTTCTTCATCTTCTGATTCTGCTCCTCTTACTCTTCGGTTTCGTGATGATGATGCCCACAAGGCATTCTCGGAGAACTTTTCTAGACAAGGTGTTCATTCGGAACACCAAGTCATTTTGGCGGACTTCGCCGACACTGACCTTCCCTCTGTCATTCACAGTCGGGAATGGGAGTCACTGTGTGATGTCCCGGTCACCTATCTTCTTATGCTTATCCAGGAGTTTTACTCTAACATGCACGGGATTGATCGTTCAATACCTCTTTTCTTCACTTGCGTTCGAGGTATGTGCATCCCTATCACACCGCAACTTGTTACGGATGTGCTTCGGGTTCCTAGGATAGAGTTTCCTAACTATCCTTCTTGTGAGCGTCTGTGGACTGTGTCCAAAGATGAGCTCATGGCTGCTTTCTGTGAGCGCCCTTTTGACTAGGGTGAGCGTCAGTTTACACCATGTTGACCTTTTGCTAAAGGTCCTAGATTATTGAACATGGTGATGACTTTTGTACTCCATCCTCTCTCTCACTACAACTCCATTACAGAGCCTCGTATTCGGTTTTTGTTGTCCCTACTTGAGCATCTTACCATAGGCTTTCCTTCTCACTTCATTCTTTCTATTATAAATGTTCATCTTGATTCGGCGTCCCGTGATAAGCTCATGTTTCCTTCCGTTATCACAAGGATTTTACGCCATTTTTCTGTCCCTTTTCCCGTGTCTGACCATTTCACCTTCATGTGTGCCATAGATGCTGCTATCGTAAAATGTAGTGAGATGCAGTTTAGGTTGCGACAGGAGTCAGCAGCACCTCTCTCTGGTTTGACTCCATCTCGTTCGGCACCATCTCGGACTACTCCATCTAAATTCGCTCCCTCTTCTTCCATGAGCGATGTGTCACATAGAGACATTATGGCGTAGCCACAACGCATGGATGCTCGCCTTGATACACTCTCTATTGAGTTGTATCAGGTGAATGTTCGTGTTAGCCGTAT
Organism: Quercus aquifolioides; assembly: GCA_019022515.1. NCBI lineage: Eukaryota > Viridiplantae > Streptophyta > Magnoliopsida > Fagales > Fagaceae > Quercus > Quercus aquifolioides. Next base: position 484,480 of record JAFHAW010000142.1, read on the forward strand.
TGCTACGCGACAGGCAACCATAGGTGGTTTTGCTTCTGAAGCTACTCCTTCACCACCTCCTCCAGCGGCTTCTGCTTTTGAGGATGATGATGTTGGCGATGACGATGACGATGATGCTTCTGATGATGATGATGGAGATGCTAGCACTACCGATGAGATGTCTACTTGACACTTTTGCCCTTTGTCACTCGTGACAAAAAGGGGAAGTAGTTTTGGGATATGAGAGTGGTCATTCTTAAGGGGAGAGTTAAGACATTTTTGATAGGGGGAGTGTTCTTGATATGAGGGATGTAGTGAGGATATGATGTATCTTTTCTTTTCTTTCTTTTAAGATACATTGTTCTTGTACATTAGGTCTTGTGACCATTTTTACATATACATAGTACTTATCTTCTTTATATGTAGATGTATGTTTTTCTTTCACCTATCTTTACATGTGTTTTTTCTTTTCTCTCTTTATACCAATGTTTCTTATACTTGTATGCAATCTATTATTTCTGTTTCACACAAAGATGCCTTGATAAGTTTTGTTTAAAGTGTTTCAGAAATACAGGTTGTCAAAGTCTACTTTCCATAAACTCTCTTCTTGCAAAGTTTTTTAAGAGTTTGTGTTAGGATAGATTTTATTGTATTCAACAAGTGAGTATGAGTTGAGGGATTTATAACTTCTCTCATATGTTCATTTGTTAGTTGTGGTTTTGTCACAGATTGCCAAAGGGTAGATTGTTAGGACATATGTAGTTCACTTGTTAAGAACATATGTCATTCTTTTATGTAATTGGCTAATCCTTTGACAAAACGCACTTTACTTGTATTTGGGTAGATCTAGGATGTGTTGAAATACTTCAAGAAATCATGTTTCAAGATCAAGTGTTGAAGCCTTCAAGTTTATCCAAGAAAACAAGCTGAAAGTGCAAGGTTACTAAAGCTCGACAGCTAGCATGTGTCGAGGTTAAGAAAGCTACTCAAGCCCGTGTGCTCGACACCTGCTTGACAGCTTCTATCTGTCGAGGTTTATAAAATCAGAATTTCTGATCTGATTTCTTGGGATCCGTGAATGTGTCTTCGGGCCTTATTTTCTCCTAACCCTAGACATATAAAAGGATTGTTTTAAGGGCCGTCAAACAAGGATACAAGTTGCATAAGCATTGAGCAAAGTTTGTTCAAGCAATTTGTGACCGAAGACAAAGTTTCGCCCTAGTTCATCTCTTCTGAAGAAGTTGGTGTGTTTGTGCACCTTTGGGTTTTGTGACCAAGCATCTTCTTGATCTTCATCGTGTAGGATGAACTGAAGAACTTTACAGCCAACAACTCTTTCTAGTTGGTGATTGAAGTCACGTACTGGGATCCGCACATTGGTTAGTCACGTACTTGGGAGCTATGCATCAAAAGGGGAAATTGTCACTACAGAATAAGTCCAATTGGGTATTAGGGTAAGGGTTCAACTATAGGTTGGTAAGGTACTTGGGATTCCTTTACTTGTAACCGCTTGTTGTGATAATAGTGGAATTTCGGGAGTAGTGACCTGAAAATCACCCGATGGGGTTTTTGCCGTGTAGGTTTTCCCCATTTGTAAACAAATCACCGTGTTATTTATTTTCCGTTGCATATTTAGTTATTTGGTGATTTGTTTGTGCTACCACGCGTTTGCATGTTAATTAACTTAATTAATTCACTTGGCTAAATTAATTGGTTAATTTATCACAAGGGGTCAATTCGTTTGTGGCCTATCATCATGCATAAGCATTACAACATGTCCATGCATTAATACTTCCTATGCTTTGTGACTTTGATTGGTTATGTGTTTTATGTTTTTGTTCTAGCTTGTGCTGACAAATTGTGTTTGTTTGTTTTTGTTTTAAATGTTTTTACATTTGTTGTTTTTGATCAATCTTTATTGTGTATTGTCACAAGCATGTTTTGCCTTATACCTTTGTAGTAATGGCTTTGTGCATTTACGAGCGTAGCTTGTACCTTATGCACTTATATCATTGTGGGAAAAATCTTGAAATCTATATGACTATTGTAAATAGATCTTCAAACTTGTCATGAATGATTTGTCAATGGTTTTGTTGATCATGAAACTTGCATAGACTTATGCCTATATATCTTCCCACTCTTTATTATTTTTGTTTAAAGAGCTCAACAAATGTAAATCTCAAAATAAAAAGAGATAATGAGCTGCAAAAGTTGTCGAACATACTTGCATTTGACTAGGAAAAAGGGAAAGCGACCTTTACAAAAAATTTATAATGCCCAAAAAGCCAAAGGCTTTCTCATCAATTTGAAATATAAAAAATTTTAGGCATCGATCTCAAAATGAGATTTATTGATTGAAAATGATCATATGTTATGATGTACATGGAGCCAAATGAAAAGCTTCATAATAATGTTATCAAGTTTTGTGGGAGGTCATATATGCATATTTCTACAATTGAAATTATTCACTTTTCCTCGTGCTAATTGTGTATGACTTGGTTGAATTGATCATTGAAGTTTCACATTAGACTAAGGACTATCTCATCTTTGGTACTCACACACATCACACATGTCTATGTTCAATGAATGCCTTTTTCATTTGTGTGATTGTTCTTGATTAAATGTGTTTCACATACTCAATTTTTGTTGATCAAACATGTAAGGTTGACTTTTATCAACCATTCTGTTGGCTTTATTTCGTGCCAATTTGCTTGAAATTCAGCAATTAGAAACCCTGTATTTAGGTGGGAATCATGTAAGGGTAGTGTGTGAGAGAGTGTGAAGAAATGCTCAAGATTGTGCAGTGAAGCAAGGACTCGCGGGTGGCTCACGACTGGAAAGCCACCAGATGATGCACACGAGTGAAGCATGTAGAGAAGCTAAACCGTCATGCCAGCTGTTGTGCCACAAGACAAAAAATCCAGACTGGCCATTCAGTTAGCTCGCGGCTTGAACTCGCAACTCAGTCAAGTCGCGAGGCCAAGTCGACAGTTAGCTCTGTTTTGGAAAAATGACTCCTCGCATTCCAAACATGCACCAGTATATATAGACCCTTATACCCATGAAATGTAGAGAGCTTCTAGAGAGAATTTTGAGAGAGAAACCCTAGAGAAAAACAAGATTGACTCATCCACAATCTTTACATAGAGACTCTTCAAATTCCTCTGCTCTCAATTCTGCTTTTAATTTGGGTGAAATCTATGATCAACCTAAAATTGTTAGGAAGATTCTTAGATCTTTAACTGAAGATTTTAGACCCAAAGTGACTGCCATCACTGAAAGCAAGGATGTGGACTCCATCCCTGTTGATGAGCTTGTAGGATCTCTTCAATCCTATGAGTCTGACCTACCTAAAGTGAACAAATCCAAATCAATGGCTCTTAAGTCAGTTGATGATGTTGAGGGTGGTGGATTTGATGATGAGCTCTCTGCTACAGAGATTGCCTATCTTGCCAAAAACTTTAAGAACTTTCTGAGGAATACAAATAGAAAGGCAAGAGGTACTTACACTGCTGAACCTAGAAATTTTAGGAAGAATGATCCCATTAAGGTTAACAATTTTGAAAAACCTAGAGAAAATTTTGGTCAATCTTCTAATAACTCTTTGGGTCCTCAGTGTTTTGGCTGTCAAGGGTATGGTCATGTGAAATCTGAATGTCCTACATTCTTGAGGAATAAGGGTAAAGCTATGGCTGTAACCCTTAGTGATAATGAGGTTTCTGATGATGAGTCCGGTGGTGACGAGGATGGAAACTTCATTGCTTTCACGGCTACTGCTATAGTCAATGAAAGCATTTCTGCTGAGGAGAACCCTTCTGATGGGGAACTCTCTGAAGATGTAGATCTTCAAGAGGCCTATAACAAACTTTGCAAAGTTGCTGCAAAGGATGCTATGAAAGTTGAACTTGGCCTAAAGAAAATTGATTCTCTTGAGCTTGAAAAGAGAAATTTGCTTGTTAAACTGTTTGATGCTAATGAGCTTTTGAATAATGTTAAATCTGAGAACATGCTTTTGCTTGATAAAGTTAGAACTTTGGAACATGATTTATCTGTTGCTAGATCTGCTAGTTCTAAACTTGATCACATGCTGAATGTTCAAAAGTCTCCTATTGATAAAACTGGGTTAGGATATGTTGAAAGCATTTTTGATTCTGGATCACATTCCACTACTTTTGTTCCTTCTTCTTCTTCTGAACCTTCTGTGAGTGAGGTTGTGAGTGAAATAGTTAAACCCGTAGAAGTTTCACCACCTAAGAAGATTAGGGTAGATTTAAGAGAATCTAAACCTAAGGAGCCTACCAAATCTAAGGACAAGATGCATGGTAAACCTGCTTGGGTTTGTCATTATTGTGGTAAGTCTGGACACATTCGTCCTAACTGTTACAAGCTTCAAGCTGATAAGAGAGCAACTAAACCAAAAGTGCCTGTGCCTCAAGCACAAGATCCTATGGCACTAATTGGTGAATTGGTAAAGGTGTTAAATCCTGGAGTTGGGAATCACTCGAATGTGAATAAGAACTCCAATGCTCGTGGTGCATCTAAAAAGTTTTGGATGCAAAAGACTCGAACTAACTGAGTCTTTCTGACATGGTCCTTGTGCTTAATTGCTCTATTCTTTGGTGACCATTGTTCTTTGGTTTGTGTCTTTTTATTGTTTTTGTTCTAGGACTTGCATTGCATTACATTCATGCATTTCATTCTAGGATTTATTTGTTTTCTCTTTTAAAATTAAAAAAAAAAAAAAAAAAAAAAAGGGAAAAGTGAAAGCAAAAATTATGTTAGACACTATTTTTCTTGATTTTTGAAAAACAAGGTTGGTCTATCTTTTGACACATGTCATGTTCTGTGTACCTTGTTTAACATTGATGAGCTTAAATATTGCACTTGACTAGTTAAAGCTTTGTAGTGCATGTTGTGTGGGAAAGATGTTTGTGGTTATTAATCACTTTGTCTTGATCTTGAAGTCACATGTTATTTGACTGTCGGACTTGATTCTTTTGAGAAAGGCATAAATAACCATCTCACCACTGTTCACTAGTCAATCATGAACACCTTAGTGCATATCATAAGATTTTGTGCTCGAGAAAGTGTAGCACATGCACAAAAAAGAACATAAGGTGTAGCCTCTTTAAATGCTTAAATGCTTAATGCTTAAAACTGGTGTGTACTATTAGGCTTGATGCCAATTCACTTAATTCAAACCGGTGTGTACTATTAGGCTTGATGCCATTTCACATAATCTAATCTGGTGTGTACTATTAGGCTTTATGCCAAATTTCACCTAAATAATGGGGCAAAAAAATACAAGAAACTTACATGATTGCAAGCTTTTGTTCTAGGAGATGTGGGAGTTATAGGATGTAACTCTTTAGGTGATAGTCTCTTTTAAATTCTATGTGATGAATTTTGTAGACTTTGTGATTGATTGCTATTCACATATCACCTCACATGTATCTCAAGCTTTTGCTAGTATTACACACTACACAAGTTACTCTTTGTTAAACACTGTACATGCTAGTGTGTGTGTTTTTGGTCTGACCAACCAAGTTTGAAATTATCTTGAGATTTGTGTACAACATATTTGTTGTTTGAGAATATTCAAAGGAAGAATGATTGAAACTTGTTTTTGAGAAAATTGGGTTTAAAATTTTGGGTTTTTGAAAAAGCATTCCATCTCATACTCATGCATTTTATTTCTGTAATTTAATGCTTTGAGGAGTTGTTTTTCAAAATTTGGTTTGTCTTTCAAAACTGTGATTTTTCTCAAAATTTAGTGAGCCTCTGCCCATTTCGATCGATCCAGCCTGATTTTCGATCAATCGAAAAAGTGCTTTCATTTGTCTCAAAATGACTGTGTGTTTCGATCAATCGAATCTGATTTTCGATCGATCGAACATCGTGAAAAAGCTTTTTAAAAGGTACTTTTCTGACTTTTTCAAAGTTCCTATTTCAAAATCTTTTCAAACCTTTTTCCTCTCTCCGCGTTGGCAAGCTCAAATCAGAGATTTTTGTCGTTTTCCTCCGTTCTTTTTGCAAAATCTCTCTCTCCTCAAGTTGGTAAGACACTTGTGCCCTTCCTTTTGAATTTATTTTCATGTTTTCATGCATATATTCATGCATTTGAGGGTAATTTTCGGAATTTTGATAATTGGGATTTTCTGTTGATTCAAGCCTTATTTTATGAAATTGATCATTGGGTTTTTGTGGGGACACTTCATTAACATGATTATTACCTGTTAATTTGATCAAATTTGAGTTTGGTGAAAAATTGAAAAATCTAGGGCTTGTTCTTGATCCGAATTGGGGATTTTGTTAAATTGGGAAGATTTTGATGAAATTGACTTGTTGTGTAGTTGTAATTAAGCATTATAATCTATGTAATGTGTTTTGTAATGCTCAATTCATCTTTTTGGTAAAAAAAATTTCAACAAGTGGTTTTCAATTTTTGGGATTTTTGATAAAAATTCCATGTTCAAGCCAATTTTGTCAATTCAATCTCAATTGAACTTATTTGTTTACTGCATTAGATCATGCATCACAACATTATTAATGTTCATGCATCATATAGATTTTTGTTCTATATTTTTTATTGTGCTAATTTGCAGTCTGCCCTTGGTTCTGTTTTCTCTTGTTCTTTTTGGTTTTTCACTTTGTGTCTCTGTCCTTTCCTTAGCACTATGCCTAGGAAAACTAGAGCCCGTAGGAATGTTCCCTCACCTTCTCCTTCACCCCCTCCATCCTATGATCGTGAGAAGTTTTCGAGTGAGAAAAACCAAGAGATTTATGAGAAGCTGAATGTTAGGAGAAAAATTTGGGCTGAGCGTTCTGTTCACTTAGATGAACTTGATCCTGCCATTAGGGCAAACTTTGAGCGTAGGGGCTGGTTACCCTTGGTGGATGTTTCTGATCCTCCTCCACCTTCTGCCTTGATTAGAGAGTTCTATTCGAACATCTCTATCCGCATCTATGATTCCAACACTCTGGTCAAGAGTTGGATACGAGGCGTAGAGTACTCCCTTACTCCTGAGGTAGTGGCTGATGCTCTAGGGGTACCATTGGTTCGACATCCTGTCTATCCATATGACGTGTCTCCCGAGATTAGTGATGTCTTGTCTTACATCACTGGGACTACTGTCCAGTGGGGTTCTGATCCTCGGATCACCTCTGCTGAGCTCTCCGGGTTACACTATCTTTTCTTTAGGATAGCGTGTCATTCTATCTGGCCCATTTCCCATGTTCACACCATTCCTCTTGAGAGGTGTGTATTTTTGTACGCTCTGGTTACTGATGCTCCTATTAGTTTTCCCCATCTTTTTCTTCGTTCTTTGAACGATGTCTATAGGAGTTCATCTTCTGCTCATGCTCTTGTACATCCTATTTTCATTCATAGGATTCTCCTTCATCTTGATCTTGGTGGCTTCCCTCCCTCTGAGCCCGTTCATGTTATTGCTCCTATAGGTGCGTCTTTTCTTAGACAAAGGGCTGCTCATCTTCGAGCTGGTTCTAAACACCCTAGGTCTGAGCCCTCTAGTAGCGCACCTCCTCCTTCTTCTTCTGCAGGTCTTGCTGGTGAGGATGTTCCTGATCCAGTTGGTGATGATGCTGCTGCTGCTGATGTTCCTCCACCTCCTTCGGCCGACTTCGATGTTCGTCGTACTTTGGAGACTGTCATGACCGTTCAGGCGGCTCATGGACAGATTTTGGTGGACTTGCTAGATGAGTTTCGTGCTCTACGAGCTGACTTGGCGCATCTTCATTCACCCTCACCACCTCCTTTTGATGGCGACCTGTGATTGCCCTTTGGCATTCCGTCACAAAAAGGGGGAGTGGTATTTTTGACTTGTTGAGGAGTTTTTGTAGTTAGGGGGAGACTTTTTGTTTTGAGGAGCTTGTGGAGTTTTTTAGATTGTATCTAGGTGCTTCACTTTGTATATCATTTTTGGGGATATTCATGTTAGGGGGAGTAACATTGATTGATATACATGTTATTTTTGTTGATTCTTGTTACTTTATGATTCACTGCTTATTGATTTATATTTATGAGTTGATCATTCATATATGTCTTTATTTTGTGTTGTGTGAATCTTACAAGAATGTTATACCTGTTGTTTTACTCTTTTCTGTCACACATGCGTTTATGCGTTTGTTGAGTATTTCAGGAATATACAGGTTGATTCAACTAAAGCTGCTGTCTACACTTGCAACTGATGGATAGTAGTTAGGCTGAATTTGATTTTATGAGCATTACTTTTGTAAAGGGCTTTTACTTGTAAAACTTTAAGCTTTTAATTATGGTTTTGTCACGGATTGCCAAAGGGGGAGTTTGTTAGGTTCTAAGGTCTTAGGATTTTATGTATTTAGAACTCTAATTTGTAATGTTGGCAAACCATGATCAAAACATTGTATTTAGTCTTGTTTAGGCTTGCTCAAAGTTGGTTTATTATTGTACAGTTGGAATCGAGTGGCTGCAGAAGTACTTGGGACTTTTGGCCTGGCTCGATCGATCGAAGAATAGACTCGATCGATCGAAAATCGCACAGGTTGATTATTCTGCAGAATTTCCAACTCAGCCCTACTTCATTAAACGTTTAGGGTTTTATGTTTTTACCCTAGGTATATAAACAAAACCCTAGCCACGTTTTTGAAGGTTGTCCATATTGTATTGATTGCTCATATTTTCTGTTTTGTGTAAATCTCTTGTGAGATCTTAGAGGAGCTTTCCTTTACACAAAGCTTAGGGTTTTCAAGGTAGAGATTATTATCTACATCTTGATGATCAACTTAGTTGCAACCATTGGAACTTAAAAGAAAAGCAAGCGGGGAGCTTGTAGCTGATTGAAGAATTCAAGAAAGAAGTAGTCCGTGGATTCGGAGCCTGCGCGTGGTCGTGTCAGGAAGTTCGTACTGGTGGGTAGCATTAGGAAGTCGAGCGGGGAGCTTGTAGTCCTTCTGTAAGAACTTCAATTCTTTCATAGTGAATTCTGTTATGCCTTGAGGATCGGTGGGTCAAATCCTCCCCAGGTTTTTACCGTGTGGTTTCCTGGGTGATCATATCTTGTGTTATTTATTTTCCGCTGCATTATTATTCTTGATATGATTGTTGAATTGCTTTAACCTAGAATTGTTTAATTTGACTAAGTAACAACTTGGCTAATTAATCTAGGCTACGCAATTTGGTTGTTTTAGGGGTCTAAATAACCTATCACAATGCATCACCTTTCAGTACAACAACAACAAGGATAACTCGTTGCTCATCACTAACTTCCATTGCTCTAAAGAGCCTTTCTATCTCCTTAAGCCAATTGTCAGCCTCTATTGGATCCTTTGTACCCTTGAAAGCAAGTGAGTCAAGCTTTCTAAACTTCTCCAAAGCACTAGTTGGATTGGTGGCTCCTACTTGATGTTGCACTATATTGGTTAAGCCCCCAATGGCTTCAATAATAGCCTGAAGATTAATGGTTCCCCTAGCATTCGGTTGACAATTCCCTGGGTTCCTCCTTGGTGGAGCCATCTTTCTAAGCAATACAATGAGATATCATAAGTAAAGATTTTAAATATTCCTAAGGGTCAAAACCAAACACACAGATAGTATAACAATCATTCCTACACGCTCTAGAAAAAAAAAATATTTATATATATATATATATATATATATCACTATGAAAAGTCAAATAATTCTAACACTAAAATTCCTTATAATCACACTCTTGTTCCAAAATAATCTTAAGATTAAACCTATAAGTCAACGGAATCATAAACCTATGCTCTGATACCATAACTGTAACACCCCAAACCCATGGCAAGGATTTAGATGCACAACCTGTCTTAGAAATAATCAACAATAAAAATAATGGAACAGAGTGTAATTAGATATCCACAAATAAACCTCAACCCATCAAAATCTTTCCCATGAGATCCATAAAAACAAAAAAAACAAAAAACTTAACAATAAAGTCTCCAAATACAATCTCAAATAGTTCCACAAATGTCAAACTCACTATCCAAAAAAAAAATATTCAAACAGTTCACCAACTAACATAGCTCCAAAAGAAGTCGTCAATCTAAGGCTCCACTGATCTACCACCAAAAGACATACCACTGCTCTAATCTGAAAGGGTGGAAAAAGGGGGGTGAGCTAGAAGCCCAATAAGAGGCTACATAACATGAGGATGTCTTTCAAAACAAAACAGTAGTATCATTGACAAAAATATAGTCTTTACAAATCATTTACAATTAGTTTTAATAGTAATACAATATATTCTATAAAACTATCAAGAATAAAACATTTGACTATAACGCTGTAATCATTAAATAAAATAATAACCACTTTAGTTAGCCAAAATACACTAAATAGGTAGAAAGAATATATCATAGAAATAAACAATTTTTCCACTATAAAGATCAGTAACAATAAAACAATAGTTTAATATAAAAAAATAAAAAATAAAACATTAGACAGACAAAGACATAGGCTGCTAAACACTCAGTGGGTGATTCCCATGGGGAACTATAACAGTAACCTCAAAGAGACAACACTGGCTCCAAAGAGCAAACAATAACACTGCACCACACCACAATAACACTACTTCGGCCAAAGACCAACACTTAACCCTGTGTTGGCAAAGGTTGCAGACTGTCTAGCTGACAGTTTGAAAACATTCTTACTTCATTACAATATTGCCAATACTAATCATATATCATACAACAAATACTTCCTCAAAAATATAGTTTTGTGTCATTCTTTAACATATACAGTTTCAAAATAATATACAAGAATTAACAAAATTCTGGTATGTATAATGCATAGACAATGGTATAAGTTTCTGGAAACTTCACTTTTGCAATTATATATATATATATATACAAATTAATATATTTTTACCAAAAATACATATATAAATATACATGTCTTGAGAGACGTCATGTTCTGAAGTCCACTTACCTTGTTAAACCAAGATTCACCTCAACTGTCTGAAACAATATCAACTAGAACCTAAATAAGCACAAGACAACTCAATAAGAATTGATACACTGAGGCAGCAACAAAAAACTAAATTCCACTCTTAAAATTCGTATCTCACTACTTAATCTAAAACTATAGCTAATCTAGTACTCAATTGCTTTATCAAGTACTCCAAAATCAATACCTAGTAAACAATTCTAATGAACCGAATATATAAATCTCTATGTTATTTAATTCTCCCAGTACAAGTTGGCTTCCAAATAATCACATGCTTGTAGATCATATTAACCCAAAATAAATATATGGCATCCATAAAGTCTCTAACCGTAGGACTTAGTATTCTATAGCATGTATTGACAAAAATTTAGGAACTCGAAACCATGTTATAGATTACTAGGTTCAATAAGTCAGCACCACTAGTAATTAAGCTGCGTAAATCCCAAATAACAAATTCTCTAAAAGCTAAGATCTGTGATACCTATATATATAAGTGCACATAGACCATCTAAACACCACCCTAGGACATCTACAAGTGATTAACCTATATAGGATGTGATGCTACTCCACGTACTACATATATGAGGATCCGTTTCACAATCAAATAAAATAATGCAAGTCTAAACTACACTTCCATGATAACTTCTATTCCTAAGCCACTATTATTATAATTCTAATATTTTTAAGCAGCCTAGAGATGAAGGTTCCTTAATCAAATATGTGTCCAACGATATCAACAAGGCTTGCATAAAATAGATGCTTACCTCAATACAAAAAATTTGCTGGCTGCCCCTAGTAGTGCCACGGTCTTCTATCCCTTCAATTTTGAGAAACCCTAATTCTCTACTCTTAATCTTTTATACGCTCACCATTGATTTTTTTTTCTCTCTCTGTCTTTCATGCAGGAAACCCTAGCTTACTTTTTAGCTTTACACGTTAAAACTATTTCCACTAGGGCTGAAATTTAAAACCCACTAAAAACTCATATTAAGGTTGTTTACATAGGCTAGGACTCTAAAGAATTCCAATAACACTTAAACTCCTAATCCAAATAGATTTTAGTCTCTTATCCTTTTCCTTAAACAATAAGGAGACTAAAAGTTAAATATGAATAATCCACACAAAATAACTATTCACGTTACTTTTTTTTTTTTTTTAGAGTATCATAATATAAAATAATGTCACTTCCAAAATAAATTAAATAATTCATCCACTCCACTCTAGAAGCAATTAAAATAAATTTAAGTGAGACGGGTGTTACACAAGGAAATTGTATTAAGGATATAAAATCCAACACAGGGCACAAGAGTGATGTACTTATAGAAATGCATAACATTAACAACAAGTACTAAGCTACAAAGCATGGGTACAAAGCTGTAAACTCAATATAATCTTAACACATAAACAAAAGTACCAAAAGCTTTAAACAGTAGCACAATGTAAATGCCAAGAGTTATAAAAACTATAGACATATAACTAAAATCAAAAGAAACCAAAAGTATGTGTGTATGAATCAGTATTTCCTTTTTGAGCTCACACAACTCCCCCTTTCAATATGCACACTTCCCATTCTTGTGTTGCTCTCCCCCTTGCTATATGCTATCATCCAATCTATACAATGAGTTTTTGCTCTCCCCCTTTTTGGCACAAATAGCTAAAGGTTGTCCTCCAGTTTTTGTTGAATAGCATCCAACTGTGTCTCAATGGCTGTTAGGCGCATTTGAACTTGGTTGTTGGTGGAGTAGAGAACCCTTTCAAATCTAGAAATACGCTGGTACAGACACTTAAACAAAGTGCTCAACCTGTCAGTTTGAGTGATAGGTTATGTAGGCTGAGTGCTAGTCATCTGTAACTCAAGAGTATGAGGAGATGCAGACTCGGTATGTACAGGCGTAGTGCGAGTGGCTGAGCCATGATCAGAAGAGGTAGCATGATGGAAAGATTCACTCTTAGGTGCTTTAGAGGAGTGAATCTTACTTGCTTGAAGAGATATCACGGATAATGGTGAATGACATGGCAATATTTTTCCATCTGTTGGTGGATGAACACCTTCAAGGACCATGATCTTCATGAGAAGACTACAGAAAGGAAGGATGTTCTTGCTGCTGTTCGAGTTGCTATTCTCCCTATTAACTGGAAGATGTGAGCAGAGATGTCGATTTGAACTTCGGTGATGAGGTCACATAAAAATTGAACTCTTCCAAGATTGATGAATGCAATGTTCAAGAGTGGATAAAGATTGGAGAACATGATCAATTTGAGAGTCATCAGATCAGGGGCAAACTTTGCTGTTCCAATGGACGTGCCTTTGGATGAAACCTCATGATCTAGCCCAAGAATTTGAAGAATATCTTGTACTTTAGGAAGTCTATCATTATATGGAGTGAGATCTGCACTCGCCGATCTATTGATTCGAAGAACCTTCGCAATATAGTCTGGATTGATGCTGAACTTCTTTCCTCTTACCCAACACTGCAACTCAACTCCAGTGTATCTAGCATTCGAATAGAACTCCTTAACCAATTCCTCAATCGGGTCCTCGAAGTTCTCGAAAAGGTCAGCCCAATCTTTTGCTTCAAAGATCCTAGGAATAAATGTTGTTCCCAAGGTATCAAATTTCACAACCCTTTCCACTATAGTAGGAGCGTCTTTAAAAATGTATGAGAAGGTTTGTGAATCGAGGGGAGTCCTGAATCTCTCACTGTTTGAAGCTTGAGACAAACGTCGAGTCCGTTTTGAGATAGGAGATGATGGAACATCAATTGCAGGCTCTTTTCCTCGAAAGGAACGACGAGACATCTGCAAAATAACATACACACAGCAGAGAACCAAGTGCACAACCACAAGATACAAACACAAACTTGATTAGATTCAAGTTAGTCCATAAAGTAGACACACATTGTTATTTAGATATAAGCATGTATTTAAGCATGAGCAACACTGGTGAGTGTGGTGTGCAAATGTGACGAGTGTGCAGGCACAATTGAATACAGTGTAATCTATAAAAGCCTCAGTAACACAGGTAACTGTATTTGAGACAATTTACTATGAGCATGATCTGTGTACCACTGCACAATCATGATAGACTACTCAAAAATGAGACAGAAACACAAAAACATGTATACCAAGCATCATAGTATCAATGTCAACAATACCCATTGAACAAAATCAATCAAAATGAACCCAACTCATATTCGAATCATCACATATATCAAATCTCAACAATAACTCAAGAATCAAGAAAACAAGGCTATAATCATGAAATACTTTGAGAAGAATGAAGAACCCATACCTTTTCTTGAAGATTGATGAAGAGATGATGATGAAAATGGTGGATTTTTGATAGAGAACACAGTGAGTTTGTGAGAGAGATGAACAGACAAGACAATGAACAGTCAAAAATGTTCAAGAGAAAACACACGTTTTTCGTGACTAAACCAAGTCGCCAGGACAAGTTGCCAAAAACCTTAGAGGCAAAATTTTTGAAAAATTTTTCTAAGTGTTTTTCGCGACTGGAAGGTCCACCCGCGAGTAAGTCGCAAAGGGAGCCACAAAAATTTCTATATAACCTCACGACTGGAGCTTCCACTCGCGAACAAGTCGCCAAACCAGGTTGGGAGAAATCTAAAAACCCAGATTTTTGGAAAATTTTCTAAGTCTTTTTCGCAACTGGGACATTGACCTGCCAGTGAGTCGCGAAAATCTTCTATGTAAGCTCGTAACTAGGGGCATGCGACTAGATTGACCCATGTCCAGGTCGCCCGTACAGGGCAACACAGTTTTTGAAATTTTTGATATTTTTACAAAAACAAAAGACTTTCCAAAAATAGTTAAAACACTAAAAAATCTTTTTTGTTTGATCAACAAAAATTGAGTATGTGAAACACATTTAATCAAGTACAATCACACAAATGAATAAGGCATTCATTGAACATCGACGTGTGTGATGTGTGTGAATACCAAAGATGAGATAGTCCTTAGTCTAATGTGAAATTTCAATGATCAATTCAACCAAGTCATACACAATTAGCACAAGGAAAAGTGACCAATCTCAATTATAGAAATATGCATATATGACCTCCCACAAAAACTTGATAACATAAAATTGAAGCTTTTCATTTGGCTCCATTCACATCATAACATTTGATCTTTTCGAATCAATACATCTCATTTTGAGATCGATGCCTGAAATTTTTGATATTTCAAATTGATGAGTAAGCCTTTAGCTTTTTAGGCATCATACATTTTTCATAAAAGTCGCTTTCCCTTTTTCCTACTCAAATTGTGACGGCTTTTGCAGCTCATTATTTCTTTTCATTTTGAGATTTACATTTATTGAGCTCTTTAAGCAAAAAAATAAAGAATGGGAACATATATAGGCACAAGTCTATGCAAGTTTCATGATCAACAAAACCATTGACAAATCATTCATGACAAGTTTGAAGATCTATTTACAATAGTCACATAGATGTCAAGATTTTTCCCACAAAGATATAAGTGCATTAAGTACAAGCTACGCTCGTAAATGCACAAAGCCATTAGTACAAAGGTACAGGCAAAACATGCTTGTGACAATACGTAATGATGTTGATCAAACTTTTTGGATTTTCCATTTTTTTATGTGTTTTTGGATTTTTGACACAAAAGCAAGAAAAGATTGATCAAGAAAAAAAATGTAAAAACATTCAAAGCAAAAACAAGCAAACACAATTTTTCAGCACATGCTAGAACAAAAACACAAAGCACACAACCAATCAAAGTCATAAAGCATAGAAAGTATTAATGCATGGACATGTTGTAATGCTTATGCATGAGTACCCTTCTTCACCCACACGTCACGTGCGTTTGGGGTGATATCCCTATAGGATTGGGTAGTGTTGTGGTTTTCAAACCTTCTGTTGAAGCTTGCCAAACAGGTGGTGAATGCATCAATCATTTTCATCACGTCCTTCACTCTAGAATCACCATCTCGACCTCTTGATTGCTCAACATCCCAATTCCTTTTGTCATTTATTGGTCCTCAAGACCTCTGATCACTTGCATTCTTCAATGCTCTAACCTTATGACAATTTGGTCTGGTGTGTCCATGAAGTCCACAGTGATGGCAGAAATGTTTTGTTCTCGGACCTCTTTGTGATTTTGGAAGTGAATTCCCTTTGGCTTCAAACCTGACCACTGATTGGTTACGAGGCTTATTCAACACACATTGGTCAGCCACATTTCTATTCTTCTCCACCTTCACTTTCTCAGCAGTAGTGGCAACTACTATCGGTTCTTTGGCTTTCACAAACTTTACTTCCTTGGAGATATTGACGGCCGAACTACTCTCTCTAGAGTATCCCAATCCAGTTCTGTCAAAGAAAGGTTTTTGATGAGAAAGTACTTCATCAAGCTTCTTGGAGGAAACTCACTCTACTTTAGCGTTGGCTTGAACCACCTCAAGCTCAAGAAATTTTATCTTTGAGTAGGCTTTGGTCAGCTCTCCATTCAGCGTCTCCATTTTACATTTGGTCTCCTTATATCGCACTAGAAGACTTCTATAATCTTCCTCTGCCCTCTTCGTCTTTTTAATGGCTGCGTTAGCCACTTTTGCATATTCACCAGTCTTCTCAAGGAGGGAATTGTAGGTCTCTTGCAGTCCCACTATTCCTTCATCTTCCTCATCATCAGATTCCTCTACTATCCCTATTAACTCCAATTCAAAGTGCTCACCAAACTCTTCCACTAGCACACCCAAATCATTCGAAGATTCTACTGAAGCAATGGTCATGAATGCAGAGAAGTTTCCCTTTCCATCACAGTTTTCATCTGAATCTAAACCACAGGAGTCGGAATCACTAAAAGTAGTGGCATACACTTTGCCCTTCACTTTCAAATAATTGGGACACTCTTTCTTGAAATGTCCATATCCATTGCATTCGAAGCACATGATTCCTTGAGATGATTGAGAGTCCTTCCCATCTTTCCTGTTGAAGTCCTTTCTCTCCATTCCAAAACTTAGGAATTTCCCTTTCTCAGCAAATTTTCCATTCTTCTTGAACTTCAAGAACTTTCGAAAGTTCTTCACAAGATATGCCACATCTTTATCAACCTCATCCTCATCCTATGAGTCATGAGCTTCCACCCTCTCATTCACCGTCTTAAGAGCAAGGGATTTACTCTTCCTTTGTGATGGCAACGATAGCTCATATGTTTGAAGTGAGCCAATTAGTTCTTGAACCTTGATATCATCAAGATCCTTACTCTCTTCAATTGCTGTAACCTTTGCACGGAAGCTCTCCGGCAATGATTGAAGGATTTTCCTCACTATCTTTGAGTCATCTGTTTTCTCACCTAAATTGAACTTGCCAATAACCACCTCGTTCAGCTTGCCATAGAATGAGTTGAATGACTTGTCTTCACTCATTTTCAACTCTTCAACCATTCTGTTGGCTTTATTCCGTGCCAATTTGCTTGTACTTCAGCATTTAGAAACCCTGTATTTAGGTGGGAATCATATAAGGGTAGTGTGTGAGAGAGTGTGAAGAAAAGCTCAAGAGTGTGCACTCAAGCAGGGCCTCGCAACTAGATCTCACGACTGGCTCACGGCTTGCAAGTCGCCAAA
This sequence comes from Quercus aquifolioides, assembly GCA_019022515.1. Classification (NCBI taxonomy): domain Eukaryota; kingdom Viridiplantae; phylum Streptophyta; class Magnoliopsida; order Fagales; family Fagaceae; genus Quercus; species Quercus aquifolioides. Next base: position 502,023 of record JAFHAW010000142.1, read on the forward strand.
GGAGGCACATGTATGAAGCATGCAGAGGAGCTGAAGAGTCACGCTAGCTGGAGCACTACAGGATAAAACTTTCATTCTGGCCAGGCAGTTAGCTCGCGACTTAGTCAAGTCGTGAGGTCAAGTCGCCAGACCACTCTGTTTAGGAAAAACTGACCTTTCGCATTCCAAACACACACCAGTATAAATACCCCTTATACCCATGTATTGTAGATAGCTTGAGAGAGAAACCCTAGAGAAAAACAAGATTGACTCATCCATAATCTTCATCCTTTGATTCTCGAAATTTCTCTACTCTTAACCTCTCCATTGTTACATACTTGAGAGGTACATTATCCAAATCCTTATCTCACCATACCTATATCTGTGAAAAGGTTATTTGGTGCTTAGGAAGCAGTTAGGAAGGGACCAATTGATATTGGTTGATGCAATGGGCTAATTGCGGGATCTGGTAAGCTAGAGAAGATAAAGGTTCGGCGTAACCTCGTTGGAGCAAGAAGCTTGGAGGGCTTAAGTACACTGGGTAGATTAGGCTTGGTAGGTCTTCTGCTGTTCATTTCTCCCAACTTCATTCTCTAGTGGATTATTGACCACTTGAAGGGCAGCGGAGAGGTTTTTTGCTGAGGACTTTGGTTTCCTCTTCGATAACATATCGTTGTTTTGTCTTTGTGTTTGCATCTCTCTTCCCTTAATCTTTGCCTTTTAATTACTGTTGTGGTTGTGATTAATTTCGGTTTAGATTGTCTTACCAATTATGTTTTAGCTTATTTTCATATTCCGCACATACATTGTTTGATAATAACTTTGTGTTGGTATTTTGTAAATTGGGGGTCTAAATGTTCATAGGTGTTTTACACACATATTGAACATTCATTGTTCTTGAGTTTCTTTTGGTGATGCTCTTGGTCAGGAGGTGGTGTATATGACCGCATATGTCGATCTCATTATGGGTGAAGGGATCATATAGGAAAATGGTTCTTGGTGCGAAAAATGTTGTCAAGTTTGTCACCGGGTAGAGGTAGTGAATCATGACATAGGCTAATGTCCTCATCTTCACATTGAAAGGGATGGTGTTCATTGACTTCTGAATGTTCAATACGTGTGTAAAACACCCTCGAACGTTTGGACCCCGAATTTTAAATTATCAATTCAAGCTTATAATCAAACAATTGATGTGTGGAACATGAACATAAGCCAAACACAAAATTGATAAACTATCTAAGCCAATTAAAATCACATCCAACAACAGAAAATAAAAGGCAAAGATAAAGGAAGAGAGATGCAAACACAAAGACAACACGCAATGTGTTATCGAAGAGGAAACCGAAGCCCTCGGCGTAAAACCTCTCCGCCGCCCTCCAAGCGGTGAATAATCCACTAAAGAATGTAGTTGGGATACATGAACAACAGAAGACCCTCCAAGCCTAACCTACCTAAGTACCTAAGCCCTCCAAGCTTCTTGCTCCAACAAGGTTACGCCGAACCTATTTCTTCTTTAGCTTCCTGGATTCCGCTACTAAACCATAGCATCAACCAATATGAATTGGTTCCTTCCAAACTGCTTCCCTAAGCACCAAAATGCCTTCTCACGGATGTAGGTATGGTGAGAAATGGATTTGGGTATGAACCTCTCAAGGGCATGTCAATGGAGAGGAAGAGAGTTGAGGAATTTGAAGAGTCTCTTAGGTAAAGATTGTGGATGAATCAATCTTTCTTTTCTCTAGGGTTTCTCTCAAAGATTCTCTCTAGAAGCTCTCTTAATATCGTGGGTATAAGGGTCTATATATAGTGGTGTATGTTTGGAATACGAAGAGACAGATTTTGCCAAACAGGGTGAGTTGGCGGCTTGGCCTCATGACTGGTCTGAGTCGCGAGTTCAAGCCGCGAGATAACGGCCTGGCCAGCCTGGGACTTTTGTCTTGTAGTGAGACAGCTGGCGCGACCCTTCAACTCCCCACATGCTTCTCACGTGTGCTGCAGTTGGCGGCTTGCCAGTCGCGAGTTAGCTGCGAGTCTTTGCATCCTTGCACAATCTTAAGCATTTCTTCACACTCTCTCACACACTATCCTTACAAGAATCCCACCTAAATACAGGGTTAATAAACGCTTAAATTTCAAGCAAATTGGCATGGAATAAAGCCAACAAGATGGTTGATTAAATTCAACCTTACAATCTCCCCCTTTGGCTATTCCGTGACAAAACCCTACAACAAACTCTAGACTTAACGCGTGAGTTGGGAACAGTTGGAAAACTCACTCACACCTAACTCTAGAATCTGATAATCTCTTGAACCATAGAAACAAGTATCTCCTGAAACACAACAACGCAATAATATCATTTTATGCAGAAAAACTTGAAATGCAAATGGAACAAGCACAATGCGATCAAGCAAAAATGGACTTAAGCAATAAAGCGATAAACCATGGCTTGACCAAACATGCAGTCACTATACAATAGTGATCACAACACTCATTCACACAAGGAATGAACATCCGCATATACAAGCTAACAAGCTCAATTGCAAACTAACATTTGCATGTCCAACACTCAACCAATGCATACATCATATATGCATCTAGGAATAATCCTACAAGGGCACAAGAGTGTTCAACACTCAACCAATGCATAGAACATATATGCATACAGGAACAATCCTACAAGGGCACAAGAGTGTAGTACTGAAGAAAAATGCATAACATTTAACATCAAGTACGAAAGCTAAAAAGCATGGATACATAACCTTAAAAGCTCACAAAAGCAACAGGTACAAAACATAAACAAAAACCTTAAAAACCTACAGAGGTACCAGGTACAAAACAAACATAAAGAGTACTGAATAACATTAACCAAAATATAAATAAACCACTAAAGAATTAGAACTATATCCACACAGATAGATATAAACAAGAAACATAAGTTTGTTAGTCTATCCAAAAACTATGTAAGGTATGGAAATGATATCATCCTAAACACACAACTCCCCCTTCCAGTATGCACATTTTCTCCTTCCTGTGTTGTTCTCCCCCTTACTATATGCTATCACTCTCCCCCTTTTTGTCACGAATAGCTAAAGGCTCTCTTCCAACTTTTGCTGAATAGCATCCAACTGCATTTCAATGGCTGTAAGACGCACTTGAACTTGGTTGTTAGTTGTGTAGATAAGCTGTTGTAGTTCAGAAATCCTCTCAACCACATTTTCAATCAAGTGGCTTTGCCTGGGCATTTGAAATTCAAGGGGAATAGATAGAGCACCAGTTGATTGCACAGGTGTAGCTGAACTTTGACCAGATGGAGTGACTAGTTCACTCTTAGGTGCTTTAAAGGAGTGGCTCTTGCTTGCTTGAAGAGTGTATAAGGCTATTGGTCGAGGTCGGGGCATAATCTTTCCATCTGATGGAGGCCTAACACCTTCACGAAGGATGATCTTCATGATGAGACTACAAAATGAAAGATTTGTTCGTGCTACTGATCGACCCGCTATTTTCCCAATGATCTGAAATATGTGGGCACAGATATCAATCGGGACACCGGAAATGAGGTCACACAGGAATTTACCCCTTCCAAGACTGATGAAAGCAGTGTTTGACAACGGGTAGAGGTTGGAGAACATGATCAGCTTCAGAGTTGTCAGTTCAGGCAAAAAGAGTGCAGTGCCTATAGATGATCCTGTGCTTCCCACTTTATTTTCATTTCCAAGAACTTGAAGAATATCTTGTGCTTGAAGTTCTCTATCATCATACGGAGTTCAATCCACAATTTCAGGTCTGGTGATGCGAAGAACCTTAGCAATGTAGTCTGCACTAATGGAAAATTCTGTTCCTCGAACCCAGCATTTCAACTCTACCCCTGTGTATCTGGCATTGGAGTAGAATTCCTTAATCAATTCTTCGATTGGATCCTCAAAATTCCCAAAAAGGTCAGCCCAATCTCTTGGTTCAAAAATCTTAGGGATAAACATTGTCCCTAGGGTATCAAACTTGACAATTCGCTTCACAATGGGAGGAGACTTTATAAAAATTTATGTGTAGGTCTTTGAGTCAAGAGGTGTCCTGAATCTCTCAATGGTAGGGTCTCTAGATGACTGAAATGAGAGCCGTGTCGGTTTAGCAACCGGGGTTGACGGGTCATCGGTTGCAATGGCTTTGCCTTTAGATGAATGACAAGTCATCTACAAAAGATTAGACACACAGCAAAGAACCAAATGCAATACCATAGTGTGCCAACATTAACTTGATTAGATTCGGATAAGATACAGTCAAACACAAGATATGAACCAAATCAACATAAAGGAATCATATGCAACACTGAAGAATTGTAAGAAGCAAGTGAACAAAAATGGTGATTGTTCAGATACAACACAGTGACAAGGGAACACAGAATATCACAGAGACACAAATAACTGACATTGACAAACTACCATGAGCATGATATGCATAAATCAATATAGCCATGAAACCCACCATAGAGCACAAACTCCATAAAAACAACAATAATATACTCAATAGACAGTCAAAAACACCAACACTCAAACAAAAATAAAACAGATCCATGTAAGAACAAGATATTTCCCAAACCAAAATGGCAACCACACACTCATAGATTCAAGAAAATAACACTCAAAACATGAACTATGGAGTGAGAAAGAGAAAACCCATACCTTTTCTTGAAGATTGGAGAAGAAATGATGCCAAAATGAAGGATTTTTCAAAGAAAAACTCGGAGTGTCTGAAAGAGTGAAATGGGGAACACAATGAACAGTCACAAAGCACGAGGGAAAAACTCAAAAAGTTTTTTGAAAACTGACTTTAAAATGCAAAACACACGTTTTTCGCGACTGGATCAAGTCGTCAGTAAGTCGCCAGGGTAAGCCGTGAAACACTGTGAAACCAAGATTCTTGAAAAATCTTCTAAGTGTTTTTCGCGACTGGAAGGTCTACCCGCAAGAGAGTCGCGATATGAGCCACGAAAATCTCTGAGTACCTCTCGCGACTGGACCCTCCACTCGCGAACAAGTCGCCACACTGAGCCGCGAAAAATGCAAAAACTCAAATTTTGAAAAATTTTCTAAGTCTTTTTTGTGACTAGAGCCTTCACTCGCCAGTGAGCTGCGAAAAATCTCTGAGTGGGCTTACAACTGGGGCATGCGGCTAGACCAACCCACAACTTAGTCGCCAAAACAGGGCAACACTGTTTTTGAAATTTTTGACTTTTTGTAAAAACAAAATACTTTCCAAAAACAACTAAAAACACTCAAAAATCTTTTTGTGTTTGATCAACAAATATTGAGCATGTGAAAACACATTTAATCAAGTACAATCACACAAATAAATATGGCATTCATTGAGCATAATCTTGTGTGATGTGTGTGGGTATTAAAAATGAGATAGTCCTTAGTCCAATGTGAAGCTTCAATGATCAATTCAATCAAGGCATACACAACTAGCACTAGATAATGTGACCTATCTCAATTATAGAAGTATGCATATATGACCTCCCACAAAGACTTGATTACATATCTTTGAAGCTTTTCATTTGGCTCCATATCATTTGATCTTTTTGAATCAATACATCTCATTGTCAGATGGATGCCTGAAATTTTTGATATTTCATATTAATGAGTTAGCCTTTGGCTTTTGGGCATCAAACATTTTATTATGGTCGCTTTCCCTTTTTCCTAGTCGAATACTAGTATGTGCGACAGGCTTTTGCAGCTCAATATCTCTTTTCATTTGGAGATTTACATTTAGAGAGCTCTTTAAGCAAAAACAATAAAATAAAAAGTGGGAAGATATATAGGCATAAGTCTATGCATGTCTCAAGATCAACAAAACCATTCACTAATCATTCATGACAAGGTTAAAGATCTATTTACAACAGTCACATAGATGTCAAAATTTCTCCCACAATGATAAGAGTGCATAAGAGACAAGCTAAGCTCATAGATGCACAAGGCCATTAGTACAAAGGTACAAGGCAAAACATGCTTAGAGACAAAACTCAACAATGTGATCAAACTCTTTGGGATTTTCTACTTTTTATGTGTTTTTGGATTTTTGACACAAAAGCAGTAAAAGATTGATCAAAAGAACAAAAATAACAATGTAAAAACATTAGAGACAGAAACAAACACAAAAACAATAAAACAACTCAAAACCCGCAAGAAGCACACAACCAAGCATATTCACAAACATGGGAAGTATTAATGCATGGACATGTTGTAATGCTAATGCATGAATACCCTTCGTCGCCCACACATCATGTGCGTTTGGGGTGATATCCTTAATGGATTAGGTATGAGAGTTAGGACTATCAAACCTTTGGGTGAAGCTTTCCAGGCAATTGGTGAAGGCACCGATCATCTTCATCACGTTCGTCATTCCTGGATCATGGTTTTGACTTCTTGGTTGCTCACCGCCCCAAGACCTATTGTCATTTCTTCTTCCTCGTGACTGAGGAGCACTTGCATTGTTCACTACTCTCAGCTTATGACAGTTGAGTCTTGTATGTCCTTGCATTCCGCAAAAATGACAAACATGGTTCGTTCTAGGGGCCCGTTGTGGTCTTAGAAGAGATCTTCCTCTAGCTTCAAATTTGGCTTCTGATTGATTACGGGGCTTATTAAACACCCGTTGATCGGCCATCTTCTTCTTCTTATCAACCTTGACTTTCTTAGGAGTAGGCTCTTCTACAACCATCTTTTTGGCCTTTACAAACTTTACTTCTTTAGTGACATTGGCAAATGAGCTACTCCCTCTGGCGTATCCCAACCCGGACTTGTCTGAGGAAGGTTTTTGAGATGATATAACATCTTTTAACTTCTGTGAGGAGACCCTTCCTATCTTGGCATGAGCTTGCACTACCTCTTGCTTAAGAAATCTCACTTTGGTGTAAGCCTCTGATAGCTTACCATTCAGTGTCTCAATCTCACACTTCGCTTCCTTATATCTGACCAAGAGACTTTTGTGGTCTTCTTCGGCTTTCTTCATCTTCTTCACTGCTGACTTCACCACCCTTGCATACTCTCCCGATTTCTCAAGAAGTAAGGTGTAATTCTCTTGAAGACTAGCTGTATTCTCATCCTCTTCAGCCTCCGATTCTTCAACAATCCCAATAGACTCCAAATCAAAATGCTCACCAAGCTCCTTCACAAGTGCACCCAGCTCATCTGAGGAATCCACATGAGCAATGGTCATGAATGTAGAGAAATTTCCTTCTCCGTCACAGCTCTCTTCTGAGTCAGAGTTTGATGAATCTGAGTCACTCAAAGTAGTGGCATAGACCTTGCCCTTTGACTTCAAATAGTTGGGACATTCCTTTTTGAAGTGTCCGTGTCCATTACATTCGAAGCACGTAATTCCTTGAAAAGATTGAGAATCTCTACCATCTTTCCTTTGGAATTCTTTCTTTTCCTTCCCGGAACTCTAAAATTTTCCTTTGTCACCAAATTTCCCACTATTCTTGAGCTTTAGGAATTTTCGGAAGTTCTTTACAAGATATGCCACATCTTTATCTACTGCATCCTCCTCCGAAGAGTCATGAGAAACTACCCTCTCATCAATTGTTTTAAGAGCTAGAGACTTGTTCTTCTTCTGTGTGGGCAGGGGCAACTCATACGTTTGCAGTGAACCAACCAGCTCTTGAACCTTAATGTCGTCAAGATCCTTGCTCTCTTCAATGGCTGTTACTTTGGCTCAGAAACTTTCTGGTAGAGACCGAAGGATCTTCCTTACAACTTTAGAATCCTCCGTCTTTTCCCCCAAATTGAATTTGCCGATGACCACCTCGTTCAGCTTACTGTAAAAAGAGTCAAAGGACTCATCCTCACTCATCTTTAGCTCCTCAAAGCGAGTGGTCAACATTTGAAGTTTGGTGTCTTTCACCTTCTTGGTTCCTTCATAAGTTGTCTCCAGAATCACCCATGCTTCCTTAGCAGTGGTGATATGTGAAATCTGGTGAAATTCTTCTGGAGAGACACCACAAAAAATGGCATTCAAGGCTTTGCTATTTGCATTAGCCGCTGCAAGGGCAGCCTTATCCCAAGTGGATTTGGGTGCTTCCGGCCGAGTCCAACCTACTTCAACTGCATCCCACAGAGCATCATCAATAGAACACAAAAATGCCCGCATACGGACCTTCCAAAAAGCATAATTATTACCATCAAAAAATGGCGGTACATTAAGAGATTGAGACCTATCCATCTCAACAAAGGGTCAGGGATCACACTTAGGTATTTAAACCACAACAAGTGTACCTGCTCTGATACCAATTGAATGTTCAATACGTGTGTAAAACACCCTTGCACGTTTGGACCCCAAATTTTAAATTATCAATTCAAGCTTATAATCAAACAATTGATGTGCGGAACATGAACATAAGCCAAACACAGAATTGATAAACTATCTAAGCCAATTAAAATCACATCCAACAATAGAAATTAAAAGGCAAAGATAAAGGAAGAGAGATGCAAACACAAAGACAACACGCGATGTGTTATCGAAGAGGAAACCGAAGCCCTCGATGCAAAACCTCTCCGCCGCCCTCCAAGCGGTGAATAATCCACTAAAGAATATAGTTGGGATACATGAACAGCAGAAGACCCTCCAAGCCTAATCTACCCAAGTACCTAAGCCCTCCAAGCTTCTTGCTCTAACGAGGTTACGCCAAACCTATTTCTTCTTTAGCTTCCTGGATTCCGCTACTAAACCATAGCATCAACCAATATGAATTGGTTCCTTCCAAACTGCTTCCCTAAGCACCAAAATGCCTTCTCACGGATATGGGTATGGTGAGAAAAGGATTTGGGTATGAACCTCTCAAGGGTATGTCAATGGAGAGGAAGAGAGTTGAGGAATTTGAAGAGTCTCTTAGGTAAAGATTGTGGATGAATCAATCTTTCTTTTCTCTAGGGTTTCTCTCAAAAATTCTCTCAGGAAGCTCTCTCAATATCGTGGGTATAAGGGTCTATATATAGTGGTGTATGTTTGGAATACGAAGAGACAGATTTTGCCAAACAAGGTGAGTTGGCGGCTTGGCCTCACGACTGGTCTGAGTCGCGAGTTCAAGCCGCGAGATAACGGCCTAGCCAGCTTGGGACTTTTGTCTTGTAGTGCGACAGCTGGCGTGACCCTTCAACTCCCCGCATGCTTCTCACGTGTATTGTAGTTGGCGGCTTGCTAGTCGCGAGTTAGCCGCGAGTTCTAGCCACGAAACTCTACTTCCTTGCACAATCTTGAGCATTTCTTCATACACACTCACACACTACCCTTACATGAATCTCACCTAAATACAGGGTTACTAAGTGCTTAAATTACAAGCAAATTGGCACGAAATAAAGCCAACAAAATGGTTGATTAAATTCAACCTTACAACTTCTTCTTGAGAGAGCCACCAAGGAGCTCCGCCATTGGCTCAAGAGAATCCAATTTGTCATCATATTGTACAGAGATTGGCTGAGAATCTCTTGAATTGAATCCCTTGTGATGATGAATTCCATTTGTCGAACCCAACAGTTGATGTGGTCTCCTTCCATAGTGGCATTGACGAAGAACTCCCAAAAGTTGTGATTTACAACTATTTTGTGTTGGCTTTAATTTCTTGCCAAATTTGATTGTAATTTTGTTCAATCTTTTATGTGGGATTTTATTGTAAGGGTTATGTGTGAGAGAGAGTGTGCAGACTCAAGGCTATTGAAGACTAAAGAAGATTTCACAGGTAGCTCGCGAGTAGCCTTCCCATGAAGTGAAGCATATGCTTAGCACATGACTGGAATGCGAAGAGTCACGACAGGATGGTGATAGCTGGTTTTCACGAGTGTCTCACAGGTAAGGCCTTCCCGCAAGATACCCGCGAAACATTTTGTTTTGCTGTTTTGTCATATCTGATACACCTTATCTTGACCCATACTATATATACCATCATTACCCACATGTGTTGAGGAGTGCTTTTCAGAGATAAAACCCTAGCCACAACCTTTGAGAGTTAGAGACTGTTATACCCACAATCCTTTACACAATCCATTGTGGTTTTCCTCAACTCCTATCTCTCCATTTCCAAATCCTTGAGAGGTTATAGCCCAAACACTTACCTCACCCATTCTAAGTATTAAGTGAGGTTTTGGTGCTACTAGGAAGCATTGGAAGAAGCCAAGCTTTGGCAGATCCAATCGAGCGTATTGCGGGATCCGAAAAGCTAGACAAGACACAGTTCTAAGAAGACTTGTTGGAGTAGGAGCTTAGAGGGCTTAGGTGCATTGGGTTGATTGGGCTTGGAGGGTCTCTTGCTATTCATGTATCCCAACTTATTGTTTAGTGGATCAATTTACCGCTTGGAGGGCGGTGGAGAGGTTTTTCGCCGAGATCTTCGGTTTCCTCTTCGATAACACATCGGCGTGTTATCTTGTTTTTGCATTCTTCTTCCCTACTATTTTAGCTTTCATTTTACTGCTGTGATTTGATGAATATGTGAATGTTCAATTAGCGTATAAAACACTATGAACGTTTAGACCCCAAATACAAAATTATCAATTCAAGCTTAATGTCAAACAATAAATGTGCAAAACATGAACATCAGCTAATAACCAAATTGATAAGCAATATAAACCATAAAAAATCACAATCACAGCAATAATTAAATGGTAAAGATAAAGGGAAGAGAGATGCAAACACAAGGACAACACTCGATGTGTTATCGAAGAGGAAACCAAAGCCCTCGGTGTAAAACCTCTCCGCCGCCCTCCAAGCGGTCAATAATCCACTAGAAAATGTAGTTGAGATACATGAATAGCAATAGACCCTCCAAGCCTAATCTACTCAATGTACCTAAGCCCTTCAAGCTTCTTGCTCCAACGAGGTTGCGCCGAACCTTTTTCTTTTCTAGCTTACCGGATTCCGCTAAAGCCCATAGCATCGACCAATATGAATTAGTCCCTTCCTAACTGCTTCCCAAAGCACCAAATAAACCTTCTCACAGATATGGGTATGGTGAGAAAAGGATTTGGCTAAGAACCTCTCAAGGGTGTAACAATGGAGAGGAAGAGAATAGAGGAATTTGAAGAGTCTCTTAGGTGAAGATTGTGGATGAATCAATCTTGTTTTTCTCTAGGGTTTCTCTCTCAAAATTCTCTCTGGAAGCTCTCTACATTTCGTGGGTATAAGGGTCTATATATAGTGGTGTGTTTTTGGAATACGAATAGACAGTTTTTCCCAAACAGGGTGGTTTGGCGGCTTGGCCTCACGACTAGTCTGAGTTGAGAGTTCAAGCCGTGAGTTAACGCCCTGGCCAGCCTGGGACTTTTGTCCTATAGTGCGACAGCTGGCGTGACCCTTCACCTCCCCGCATGCTTCTCACGTGTGCTGTAGTTGGCGGCTTGCCAGTCGCGAGTCAGCCACGAGTCCTAGCTGTGAGTCTCTGCATCCTTGCACAATCTTGAACATTTCTTCACACTCTCTCACACACTACCCTTACATGAATCCCACCTAAATACAGGGTTACTAAATGCTTAAATTAGAAGAAAATTGGCACAGAATAAAGCCAATAAGATGGTTGATTAAATTCAACCTTACAATCTCCCCCTTTGGCTATTCCGTGACAAAACCCTACAACAAACTCTAGACTTAATGCGTGAGTTGGGAACAGTTGAACAAAACTCACTCACACCTAACTCTAGAATCTGTTAAGCTCTTGAACCATAGAAACAAATATCTCCTGAAACACAACAACACAATAATATCATTGTATACAGAAAACTTGAAATGCAAATGGAACAAGCACAATGCGATTAAGCAAAATGGAATAAAGCAATAGACCATGGCTTGACCAAACATGCAATCACTATACAATAGTGATCACAATGCTCATTCACATAAGGAATGAACATCCGGACATGCAAGCTAATAAGCTTATTTGCAAAGTATCATTTGCATGTCCAACACTCAACCAATGCACAAGGCATATATGCATCTAGGAACAATCCTACAAGGGCACAAGAGTGATGTACTGAAGAAAAATGCATGACATTTAACATCAAGTACGAAAGCTATAAAGCATGGATACAAAACCTTAAAAGCTTATAGAAGCAACAGGTACAAACATAAATAAAGAACCTTAAAAACCTACAAAGGTATCAGGTACAAACTATAAAGTACTTCCCTTATCATATCACTCCCCTTATCATGAATCATAGGAGCTGTGATGAACTTAGAACAAATATACCTGTAACATGAAACACTTGCACAAAACACATTAGACCCTCAAGATAAAGCAAGTCATAAAAGGACAAGTATAATGTAACAAGTAAATTGCGATCAAGTAAACATGATATGAAACATGTGAGCACTTGATCATACACCATACACCAAAACAAAGTTTTCTTATTAACACAATGTCTTCTCCCCCTTGGTATATGAAAGCTCGAAAATGTGTTGAAAACACAAGAGCTATTTAGACCCCCAATTAAAATTACGGCTCGATAGATTTTACACAAACTTAATACAAAGTGCGGAATAGTGTAAATGCGAGCGGATGAACAAGTAAGCTACTCTAATCCATAAACTAAGCAACACAGCAGTATAATGGAATATAAAAGAGTAGGGAAGAAGGATGCGAACACAGAAAATACCGAGATGTGTTTTCGAAGAGGAAACCGAAGAACTCGGCAAAAAACCTCTCCGCCGCCCTCCAAGCGGAAATCGATCCACTAGAAAATCAGTTGGGATACATGAGTTAGCAAGAGACCCTCCAAACCTAATCTACCCGATGTACCTAAGCCCTCCAAGGTCCTACTCCAACAAGGCTTCTTGGAACCGTGTCTTGTCTAGCACCCCGGATCCCGCAACAAGCTCCATGTTGCATCTGCCATTCCAGGCTTCTTCCAATGCTTCCCAGCAGCACCAAAACGTCACTCAACACACTCAAAGAGTGAGGTAAGTGTTTGGGCTATCAACCTCTCAATGGTATGGAAATGGAGAGGGAAGGGTTGAGGAGATACCACAAGCAAGTGTATAGAGAAAGGTGGGGATGACAATCTCTAATTCCCAATGTGTTTGGCTAGGGTTTTCTCTCTGAAGCATTCCTCAACATTTGTGGGTAATGAGGGTATATATAGGATACGTGTAAAATGTGTGAGTCAGTCAGTACAGGCTGGCAGAACAGCTTGTCTCGCGGGTGTCTCGCGGGAAGGCCTTACCCGCGAGATACTCACGAGAGACAACTGTCTCCACCTGGCCTGACTCTTCGCATTCCAGCACGTGCAGGGCACATGCTTCACTTCGCGGGAAGCTAGGTCGCGACATACCCGCGAGAATCCTTCAGCCTCCAAATGTTGAGTCTTCACACACTCTCTCTATCACACAACCCTTACAACAAATCCCACAACAAATACAGGGTATACACGATTGATAATAATTACAATCAAATTTGGCACGGAATAAAAGCCAACAAAATACAAAGTTGTAAATAACAACTTTACAATCTCCCCCTTTGGCTATTCCGTGACAAAACCCTAAAACAGACTCTAGACTTAAACGTGAGTTTGGGAACAAAGGCAAAACTCACTCACACCTAATTCTAGACTCTGATAAGCTCTTGAAACATATGAACAAGTAACTCCTGAAACACAACAACAAATAATATCATTGTATGTAGAAAAACTTGAAAAGCATATGGAGCAATAATAACATGATCAAGCAAAATGGAATAAAAACAATAGACCATGGCAAAATCAAACAAGCAATCACTTACGCAAAAGTGATCACTATGCTCATTCACACAGGGAATGACCATCCGGACATGCAAGGTGATAAGCTCAAATGGAGAGTATCAATTGCAAGTCCAACACTCAACCAATGCGAAATACACGAAGTGTTTGCATCTAGGAACAATCCTACTAGGGCACAAGAGTGTTCATCACTCAACCAATGCATAGAACGTATATGCATCTAGGAACAATCCTACTAGGGCACAAGAGTGATGTACTGAAGTAAAATGTATGACATTAAACTTCAATAACACAAGCATAAAGGCTACATAAACAAAGTACTGTATATGCATGGCACAAACCATAAAAGCCTACAAATTATGCAATGAAACAAACCCTTAAAGCTTACAAAAGCAACATGGGTACATGCAAGATATGCTACAATGCATAGAGAATATCACAAAAGAAACTTCTGAAATTATACTTAAATAAAACATAGTATCAAAGTTTTAAACCAAAAGCGGTAAAACAGTTATAAAGACTAAATGATACTGAATAAAAACCGTCTGAAAAACCAATAACCAATGTTACTAAGTTTCTAGACTATGCTCCCCCTAACGCTGTGCAAGCTCTTCTCCAGCTCCCCCTCAAAATTTTCTCCCCCTTTTTGACCGGAATGGCCAAAGGGTTAGAACTGATCTGACTTTGAATCCGTGCCTTGCTCCATAGATAAGTCTTGTATTTGGGAAGAGAGCGCGGTGATCTGTCCTTGAAGGTATGCAAACTGGTCCGCGGTGTACTACACATGGGAGTCAAGCACTGTAGACATCTGATCCATCTTAGCAAGCAACTGATCAAGTTTGCTTAAGCCTTGTGGTGGAGCCGAAGATGATGGTTATGCAGAGGGCTCTGGAGTCGAGGTGAACCTATCAATCTCCTCCTCTGTATCTTCACCTTCATCCTGCTGAACCAGTCGTGGTGGTGGTATGGTATGCACACCAATCTTAGAACCCTTGATGTGTGCAGTGCTCCTAGTCAGTGTATGACCACCAATGGGGTAGTCCCTCTGAACAACTGTGAGGCCACTGGGTAGCTTGAGCTTTGTCTTGGCAATCAATCCCATGATCAAGGAGGGGAATGGCATCACAGTCCGTGAATTCTGCTTCGTGATGCGCTTCTTCAGGACATGCATGATATGGCCACAAATGTCAATCTCCTTATGTGTAAAGAGATCATACAGGAATCTTGTTCTCGGAGCAGATAGAGTGGTGAGATTGGTGACCGGATACAGATTGTGAATCATCACATAGCTTAGTGTTCTCATTTCTGGAGAGAACTTTGTTAGGTCACAATCTGAATGACCCCTTGTGATAAACCCTAATTAATTAATTAATTAGCCAAGTTGTTAATTAATCAATTAAGCATGCAATTGCGTGGAAGCACAAACAAATCACCAAATACTAAATATGCAGCGGAAAATAAATAACACGGTGATTTGTTTACAAATGGGGAAAACCCTAATGGCAAAAACCCCACCGGGTGATTTTCAGGTCACCACTCCCGAAACTCCACTATTATCAAATCAAGCGGTTACAAGAAAGGAATCCCAAGTACCTTACCAACCTACAGTTGAACCCTTACCCCAATACCCAATTGGACTTGATCTGTAGTGACAATTTCCACCTTTGATGCACGGCTCCCAAGTACGTGACTAACCAATGCGCGGATCCCAGTACGCGACTTTAGAACACCAACTTGAGGAAGAATGGTTGGCTGCAAAGTTCTTCAGTTCATCCACGTGATGAATAGCAGGAAGATGCTTGGTTACAAAACCCTATGGTGCAAAGACACAGCAACTTCTTGATGAAGGATGAACTAGGTCAAGAACTTCGTCTGTTGAGCACAATTTGCATAAACAGAGATTGCTCAATGATAATACAACTTGTGTCACCCAATACGGCTCTTAAAATAATCATTTTATATGTTTAGGGTTAGAAGAAAAGAAGTCCCAAAAACATATTCACGGATCCCAAGAAAATCAGATTTGGAATTCTGACTTTTTAAATCTCGACAGATAGCAGGTGTCGAGGTAGCTATCGAGAGGTGTCGAGCTTTAAAAATTCTGCACTTCAACTTGCTTTTTCTTGGACAGACTTGATGACATCAACACTTGACCTTAAAACATTGTTTCTTGAAGTATTAAAAATACCTAGAACTACCCAATTACAAGCAGAGTGCGTTTTATCAAAGGATTAGCCAATTTACATAACAAAGTGACATATGTTCTTAACCAAGTTAAACCATATATGTCCTAACAATCTCCCCCTTTGGCAATCCATGACAAAACCACAACAAACAAATGAGCATATGAGAGGAGTCATAAATCACTCAACTCATATTCACTTGTTGAATACAATAAAATCTATCCTAACACAAACTCTTGAAAAACTTTGCAAGAAGAGAGCTTATGATAAGTAGACTTTGACAACCTGTATTTCTGAAACACTTTAAACAAAACTCATCAAGGCATCTTAGTGTGAAACAGAAATAATATATTGCATACAAGTAAAGAACGTGTATAAAGATAGAAAAGAAACAACACATGAAGAGAGAGGTGAAAGAAACATACATCAACATATATAAGAGAGAAGATAAGTACAATGTATGTAAGAGGTAAGAACACTGCTAAACCTAGAAATTTTAGGAAGAGTTATCCCACTAAGGTTAGCAACACTGAGAAACCTAGAGAAAAAGTAGGTCAATCTTCTAATAATTCTATGGGTCAACAATGTTTTAGGTGTCAAGGGTATGGTCACATGAAATCTGAATGTCCTACTTACTTGAAGACTAAGGGTAAGGCTATGGCTGTAACCCTTAGTGATGATGAAGTTTCTGATGATGAGTCTGGTTGTGACGAGGATGGAAACTTCATTGCTTTCATTGCTACTACTGTAGTCAATGAAAGTGTGACTGTTGAAGAGAACCCTTCTGATGGGGAACTCTCTGAGGATGCAGATCTTCAAGAAGCTTATAATAAACTTTGCAAAGTTGCTGCAAAGGATGCTATGAATGTCGATCTTGGCTTGAAGAAAATTGCATCTCTTGGGCTTGATAAGAAAAATTTTCTTGTGAAACTGTTTGATGCTAATGAACTTTTGAACAATGTGAAAACTGAGTATATGCTTTTGCTTGATAAAGTTAAGAATTTGGAACTTGAACTATCTGTTGCTAGAGAACAAACTAATAGATCTGCTAGTTCCAAACTTGATCAGATGTTGAGTGTTCAAAAGTCTCCTTCTAACAAATCTGGATTAGGTTTTGTAGAAAGCATCAATGTGTCTGCACCCCATTACACAAATTTTGTTCCTTCATCTTCCTTTGAATCCCCTATGATTAAGATTGTGAGTGAGACTGTTAAACTTGTAGAGGTCACACCTCCTAGGAAGATTAGGGTTGATCTAAACCTAAGGAGTCTACCCTTTCTAAGGACAAGTTGCATGGTAAGCCTACTTGAGTTTGTCATTTTTGTGGAAAGTCTGGGCACATTCATCCAAACTGTTACAAGCTGCAAGCTACTAAGTGAGCAAACAAACCAAAAGTACCTGTGCCTCAAGCACAAGATCCTATGGTACTTATTGGTGAATTGGAAAAGGCTCTTAACCTTTATTCTAATCCTGGAGTTGGTAATCATTCTCATGTGAATAAGAACTCCAAAGCTCGAGGTGCATCTAAAAAGTTTTGGATGCAAAATGCTTAATCTAATTGAGTCTTTCTGACATGGTCCTTGTGCTTCATTGCTCTACTCTTTGTGACCATTGTTCTTTGGTTTTTGTTTTCTTTGTTTCTAGGATTTGCATTGCATAACATTCATGCATTTCATTCTAGGTTTTTCTTTTTCTTTTTTTTTCTTTTTTTTTTTTTTTAATTTCAAATAAAAAAAATAAAAAAAGGAAGGAAGAAAAAGGAAGCAAATTGTGTTTTGTATTTATTTTCTTGGTTTTGAAAACAAGATTGGTCAATTTATTTTCACATAACATGTCTTTGTACCTTGTTTAGCTTGGATGAGCTTATGTATTGCACTTTACTAGTTGAAGCTGTGTAGTGCATGTTGTGTGGGAAAGATATTTATAGTTTTTGATCACTTTGTCTTGATCTTGAAGTCACATGCCTTTGACTGTTGGACTTGAACCTTTTGAGAAAGGCATAAATAACCATCTCACAACTGTTCACTAGCCAATCATGAACACCTTAGTGCATATCGTAAGATTTTGTGCTCGAGAAAGTGTAGCACATGCACAAAAAGAACATAAGGTGTAGCCTCGGTTTAAATGCTTAAAATTGGTGTGTACATTATCCCGACTATTTTTATAAGTTTCTGATCAATTATAATTTGTGTGTACAATATGAGGCAAATCAAGAAACTTACATGATTGCAAGCTTATGATCTAGGAGATGTAGGAGTTATATGATGTAACTCTTTAGGTGATAGTCTCTTTCAAATTTTGTGTGATGAATTTTGTAGACTTTGTATTTGATTTCTATTCACATATCACCTCACATGTATCTCAAGTTTTTGCTAGTTGCACACACTACACAAGTTACTCTTTGCTAAACATTGTACATGTTATTGTGTGTATCTTTGGTTTGACCAACAAAGTTTGCAAATTCCTTGAGTTTTATGCAAAAAATATTTGATGCTTGAGAATTTAAGAGAATGGATTGAAAATCTTAATTTTGGGAAAATGGGTTTCAAAACTTGTGTTTTTGAAAAGCATTTTCATCTCATACTCATGCATTTTATTCATAAAATTCAATGCTTTGAGGAGTTTTTGCACAAAATTGCTTTGTTTTTCAAAAATTTGTTTTTTCCAGAATTTCGATCTATCGAACCTATTCTTCGATCAATCGAAATTGTGATTAAATTTTTAGTCAGCCTCTGTCTATTTCGATCGATGCTCGATTGATAATGGATCAATTGAAGCATTTTCGATCGATCGAACTTAATTTTCGATCAATCGAAAATCGTATAGAGAGTTTTTAAAAAAAGCTAATTCTCACGTGTTCAACTTACCTTTCAAAAAGTTTTCAGACACTCTCTCTCTCTCTATTCGATCGGTCAAGGCTCCAATCAAGATTTTTGTCATTTTCTCTCAAATTTCTTCAAGGGTTTTTATCTCTCATGGCCGGTAAGACCTTTTTGCCCCTCCTTTTGCTTTTATTTTCAAGTTTCATGCATTAAATCATGCATTTTTGGGATAAATTCGAACCAATGGATTTTCGGGGTTTTTGATGATTCAAGCTTGTTTTCTTACAATCGATCAATGGGTTTTTGTTCTAAGATACTATATAACTGTTCTTGATGGTTTAATTTGATCAATTTGGTGATTTGTGGGAAATTGAAAATTCTAGGGCTTGAATATACCCGAATTGGGGATTTTGTTAAAATTAAGCTTAATTGATAAAATTGGCTTGTTGGGTTGATTAATCTGATCATTTTAAACTGTTGTCTATCTTGTGTAATGGTCAATTGGTCAATCTATTTAAAATTGAACAAGTGGTTTTTCGAATTTTTGGGTTTTGTTGTAAACTCTATGCTCAAGCCAATTTTGTGATTCTAAACTCAAATTGAACTTATTCTCACTGCATTAGAGCATGCATCATGACATTGTAATGTTCATGCATCATATAGATTGTTATTTCTATATTTTTTTTTTGTGCTAACTTGCAGTCTGCCCTTGGTTTTTCTTTTTGTTCTTTTTGGTTCTGTCCTTGTGTCTTGTTCTTACCCTAGCACCATGCCTAGGAAGCTAGAGCCAATAGGTCATCCTCCTCTTCTTCTGCTCCTTCCTCTTTGAGTGATTTGTTTCTAAGTGAGAAAAATCGAGAGCTATATGAGACACTGAACATTAAGAGAAAAATTTGGGCTGAGAGAAAGGTGTTGTTAATTGAGCTTGATCTCACCATTAGGGCTAATTTTGAGCGTAGGGGCTGGTTGCCATTATTGGATACTGATTATCCTCCTCCTGCTGCCTTGATTAGAGAGTTCTACTCGAACCTCTCTATCTGCGTCTATGATTCCAACACTTTAGTAAAGAGTTTGATACAAGGTGTAGGGTTCACCATTACTCCTACGGTAATGGCTGCTGCTTTTGGGGTACCATTGGTCCAGCACCTTGTCTATCCCTATGATGAGTCTCCTCCCTTGGACGACATCATGTCTTACATCACTGGGTCTTCTATCCAGTGGGGTTCTAATCCTCGGATCACTACTGCTGAGCTCACTAAGTTACACTATCTTTTCTTTAGGATAGCTTGTCATTCTTTGTGGCCTATCTCTCATCTTCACACCATCCTTATTAAGCGATGTGTATTTTTGTACGTGATAATAGCTTAATTTTGCATATTTATATCATTATTATAAAGTATTATCATACCTATTTTGAGTTAATTCATGCATTCTATAGTTGATTTTGGAATAATGCTGAATAATCAATTTTGTGATTAATTGAATTTTAATGCATGAATTTGTCTTTTGTAGGATAACGAAATTAAGTAAGTGGATTTGTGCAAAGAAGAAAGCTAATGGACTTTACTTTTACAAGGGCCATGATGAAGTCAAAGAAGGCCAACCCAATTAAATTCAAGTTCAATTGGAGCAAGGAATCAAAGGAAATTTGCACCTAATCCAAGTCCAATTCGGATTAGGATTCCATCTTGCGCATCAGTTAGTATTTGGAGCATAACTTTCGGCTCGGACGTCCAATCAGAACGATTCAAGTTGAACTGGGAGTCTAACTTAAAGGGCTACAACTTTGTAGTTTACCAAAAGTCCAAATTCTGAAGTTAAATTGGGGGTGTCAATGTTCAACCCAACCCGCGAACACGACACGAACCCGACACGGGTTTTTGCGGGTTAGGGTTGTGCCTTAATGGATTTGGGTTATAAACGGGTCGACCCGAAAGTGACACGATAAGAAACTTGTCATAAGCGGGTCAACCCGTATAACCCGCAATAGACACATTTGACACGCCAATTTATTTGTGTCAACCTAAAATGACCCACTTAACACAACCAGTTTAACTCGTATAACAAATAAATATTCATTTTATTTTAGATTTGTCAAATACCTTTTATATCTAACATATATTTTAAATTTTTTAAAAAAAATTTGAGTAATTACAAAAACTTATAAGGGATATAATTGAAAGTTAAAACTTTACAAATCCTAGATCTCTAAACCCTACAAACCCTAAATCTCTAAACCTTCTTATAAATGTCTATTTTTTTTTTTCCTAGCCGTACTACTCACTTTACTATCTTATAGTCTCATGCCCAATTCTCGAACTCAAAGTCTCAAACTGGTTATTTCTCTCTCTCTCTCTCTATGGATGATAATCGTAGCCATAGTCAGGATTAGTCTACTATTTGCTCAAATTCTTTCAATATTGATACTTAGCATTTGGCGAGTTCCAAGGATATTATATTTTTGTTGAACTATGTTATTTTTGTTAAACTATGTTATTTTAAATTTGGGTTGAAGTGTATGCACTTCTTTTTAGAGTGTAAAGAACTTATTTCTAGATGAATGTTATATTTTTGTTGAACTATATTATTTTGAATGTGGGTTGAAGACTTGAAGTGTTTGCACTACTTTTGAGATGTAAAAAAAATTTATTTCTAGATGGATGTTATATTAAATATTATGCAAGTTGAAATGGGTTATGTTACATTCGTGTCAACCCAACACGACTCATTTATTAAGAGTATCAAATGGGTTGGGTCAGGTCAACCCGCCTTATTAACAGGTCGGGTTAGGATTGAAGGATCATGATACGATTATTAAATGGGTCGGGTTAAGGTTGAGCCATTTAGTCGAATACTCCTACCTTGACACGACACAAACCCGACACGCTAACTCGAATTGACACCCCTAAGTCAAATGAGCCAAAAATGTCGGTGAATTGAAGCCTAAAAACCTGGGATTTTCTCCAAACAGGAATTCAACTTGTAATAGGATTCCTCGACCTATTTAAAGGCCTTTTAGGGCAGAATTCAAGGAGGAGCTGCTGTAGAACATAATTTAGGTTTTCTTAAAGTTTCTTTACAGTTTTTAGAGTTTTATTTGTGTTATGGCTTGCTAGAAGCCTTGCTAATGCAAGGGGTGAAACCCAACCGTTTATTGGTATGTTCTTAACAATTATTTATTGGTTTTAATGATTATGTTTTTATGTTTTTGATTGTTTTACTCATCTAGAAAAGTGTTTAGTTCTGTATAATTCTTTGATTTATTGTAAACTCCGGGCACGTTAAAAGCTTAGTATTCCCTGCGAACTAATTCACTAGTTTTGCTGTGCCTAAAATCAATCAATTTCATGAGACTATCTTAGACAATTACTTCTTGAGTTTTTATTGTTAAATCATCCGACTAAGATCATCCTTCGTATGAATTTTAGTTGAGTTATAAAATAAATGTTGTTAAGACTACCAATAGATGTGTTGCGTGTGGATCCTTAAACCTTAGCGCCTTAATATATTGTTATTTTCTCTCAATTTAAATTAACTTTACTAAACTACCAAAAATCTCTTCAGTTAAACTTTATTATTTTAGTTTTATTTTCTTGTGGTTTGCTAATCAATTCCCTTTTCCTTGTGGATTCGACCTCGGACTTTCCGAGATATTACTTCGCGACAATCCTGCACTTGGGAGCATTATTTAAGTCGTAGCAAGTTTTTTGGCCCCGTTGTCGGGGATTAGGCGGTTAGAGAAGCGTTCCACTTTGTTTGGAGAGGTTTTCGGTATTAAATTTCTTCACATATTTGGTAATATCTCTCCAACTCTTTTCTTTTTAAGTAGTTTTGTTTTCTTGAAGAGTTTTTCTTTTATTTTTACTTCTTTTTATTGTTAAAGTTATTTGTTGTTTTCTTTTCTATTCTTTTTCTTTTTCTTTCTTGCTTTACTATTGCATGAGTATTTGGTGTTATGATAGTGATAATCTCTTGGTTAGAATTGATTCTAATAATTGTTTTGGCAATTTATTTGATTGTTTCACACATTCTCACACACTTGATATCATGGCGGACTTAGAGAGTAATCATGGCGATGAGAATAATTTAAATAATGAAAACTTCCATGCTCACCAACCCATTAGAACTCTCAAGGATTATTTGCAACCTACTAGGAGTAGTGCACCATCATGCATCATTTTTCCAACTAGTGCAAATAATTTTAATTTTAAGCCCGGTATGATTTCATTACTTCCTAAATTTCATGGCTTAGATTCTGAAAATCCTTACCTACACTTTAAGGAATTTGAGGAGGTGTGTTCTACCTTCCATGACCAATCATGTAATGAAGAGACCATTAGGTTGAAGTTGTTCCCTTTTTCTCTTAAAGACAAGGCAAAAACTTGGCTTAATTCTTTAAGACCTAGGTCAATTGGTACTTGGCAAGAGATGCAAACTGAATTTTTAAAGAAATTTTTTCCAATTCATAGGACTAATGCACTTAAAAGACAAATAATGAATTTTTCACAAAAATATAATGAGACATTTTATCAATGTTGGGAAAGATTTAAAGATTTGTTTAATGCTTGTCCACATCATGGCTATGAAACTTGGCATATAATTAGTTTGGAGAATTTTTGAATAAAGATCCTGATGAGGCTTTTGATTATTTTGATCTCTTAGCTAAGAATGCCCAATCTTGGGATACCACTATTACCTCAGATAGGTCTAGAGCATCCACCAACCCCCCTGGGGGTGGTAAGTACCAACTTAGGGAAGATGATGACCTTAGTGCTAGGGTGGCTAGTCTAACTAGGAAGCTTGAAGCCATGGAATTAAGGAAGGTCAATGGAATCAATACTGTGCCTAAAATTGATGAAGTTTGTAGAATTTGTGAGACCATGGAACACCCTACCAATGAATGCCCTACAATTCCATCTTTTAAAGAGGTGTTGCATGATTAGGCAAATGCTATGAACATGGTGAAAAAACCATACCCTTCCCCCTATTCAGAGACGTACAATTTAGGGTGGAGCAATCACCCAAATTTTAGTTGGAAGAATGATAATGTGGATGCACCTCCTACACATGGTACTTCAAATTTTGTTCCTTATAATTCCCCTCCAAAGAAGAGTCTTGAGGACACCTTGCAACAATTCATGCAAACTCAATCCACCATTAATAATCAGAACTCACAAGCCATAAATGACATTAGGAGCACTCTCACTAAATTGACCACATCCATGAGCACAATAGAAGAGGGTAAGTTTCCATCTCAACCACAACCAAACCCCCAAGGTCAATTTTGTGTTGATGATTGTAGTTCCTCTGAAAATAAAGTGAGTCAAGTTAAATCTGTAACTACTCTTCGTAGTGGAAAAATCATTGAGAAAGATACTCCTAAAAGCAATACATATGACGAATCTTCCAAAATAAAGAGTAGTTATGAAGTCCTTGAGCCTAAATCTAATGAAATTGAAAGGTGTCCTATCCCCACTCCTTTTCCCCAAAGGTTGATTCCACCTCAAAAAGTGAATCAAAGTTTTGAAATCGTTGAAGTGCTTAAGCAAGTTAAAGTGAACATTCCTCTTTTGGATGCCATAAAGCAAATTCCATCATATGCTAAATTTTTGAAAGATTTGTGTACTGTTAAGCGTAAGCTTAATGTACATAAGAAGGCAATTTTGATTGAACAAGTTAGTGCAATCATTCAAAACAGTAGACCTCCAAAGTTTAAAGATCCAGGTTGTCCCACTATTTCATGTGTGATTGGTAATTCAAGAATAGAGAAAGTTTTGCTTGATCTTGGGGTAGGTGTGAATCTTTTGCCATATTCAGTGTATGAGCAATTAGGTCTTGGCAAGTTAAAACCCACTTCCATAATTTTTCAACTTACCGATCGATCTGTGATTGTTCCTAAGGGTGTTGTTGAGGATGTTTTGGTTCAAGTGGACAAATTTTATTTTCCTGTTGACTTTATTATTTTGGATATGCATCCTGTTTCTAATGCTAATTCTCAAATATCTGTAATTTTAGGACGCCCATTTCTTGCAACTTCTAATGCATTGATAAATTGTAGAAGTGGAGTCTTAAAATTATCTTTTGGGAATATGACTCTTGAGCTTAATATTTTTAATAACTATAAGCAACCTAGGGATGAAGAGGATGTGCATGAAGTTGACTTAATTGAAACACTTGTTCAAGAACAGTTCAACAAAACATGTTTTTCAGATCCATTAGAAGCTTGTCTAGTAAATTCATGTGATTTTAATTTTGATGAGAATTCTGAAATTGGATACATTCACTGTCTTTTGGCATCTGCACAAGAATTGGAAGTGAGCAATTGGAAATTGAAATATGAGGAGTTTCCACCTCGTGAGATAAAGTTGTTGCCATCTAATGAGCAAGTACCAAAATTGAAGTTAAAGCCCTTGCCCATTAAGCTAAAGTATGCTTTTCTAGGAATCGATGAGACTTTTCCTGTGGTAATATCTTCTAAACTTGACTCTTTGCAAGAAGGCCAAACACCATTTCACTAGAGTGCTCAAGATAAGAAACGCTTCATGGTTGTGGTACGCAATTTTTTCTATGATGATCCTTATTTATTTAAGTACTGTCCAGATCAAATCATTAGGAGATGTGTCCCCAATAATAAAATATTTAGTGTCATCTCCTTTTGTCATAATGAAGCTTGTGGAGGCCACTTTTCTTCAAGGAAAAACATTGCAAAGATTTTGCAATGTGGTTTTTATTGGCCTAATATGTTTAAAGACACTCATCATTTTTGCAAATCTTGTGTGTCTTGTCAAAAGTTGGGAGGAATAACTTGTAGGAATATGATGCCTTTAAACCCAATTTTAGTTGTTGAAATTTTTTATTGTTGGGGCATAGATTTCATGGGTCCATTCCCTCCTTCTTTTGGATATCTTTACATTCTAGTGGCTATAGATTATGTTTCAAAATCGGTTGAGGCTATTCCTTGCAAAAAGAATGATTACAAAATTGTTTTGAAATTTTTAAATGAAAATGTTTTGTCAAGGTTTGGCATCCCTAGGGCAATTATTAGTGATGGAGGCTTGCACTTTTGCAACCAACCTTTTGAGGCATTAATGAGAAAATATTGCATAACACACAAGGTTGCCACCCCATATCACCCATAAACAAGTGGAAAAGTTGAGCTTGCCAATAGGGAGATTAAACAAATTTTGGAAAAGACGGTTAACCCAAATCGTAAAGATTAGTCTTTGAGGTTGAATGATGCACTTTGGGCGTACCGCATTGCCTATAAAAATATTCTTGGTATGTCTCCCTATAGACTTGTTTATGGTAAAGCTTGTCACTTGCCTATGGAATTGGAACATAAATCATATTGGGCAATAAAGATGTTTAACTTTAATGTAGACAAGGCTAGTTCATTGAGAAAATTGCAATTGAATGAGTTGGAAGAAATTTGGCTTGATGCATATGAGAATTCTAGGATTTCTAAAGAAAGAATGAAGGTTTTTCATGACAAACAAATTTTAAGGAAATCTTTTGAACCATCTCAAAAAGTTCTTTTGTATAATTTTAGGTTACATTTGTTCCCCGGAAAATTGAGATCTAGATGGACTGGACCTTTCATTGTTAAAAATGTTTTCCCCCATGGTGCCATAGAAATTGAAAATCCTAAGAATGGTAACATATTTAAGGTGAATGGACAACGTCTTAAGCCATTTCTTAAGAATTTTTTCACAAGAGGAGGAATCCATTAATTTGGAAGATCCCATTTATCAAGACTTGCCAAGCAATTAGCATTAGTATTTGTGTCATAGTTTAGATTGTTTTATTTTTCGTTTTATTATTTTTATTGTTTTGTTTTCTAACCCCTTTTGCAGGTGTTAGAGTTTTTTTTTTTTTTTTTTTCCTGTTCATTTATGTTCACCTCTTCAAGGTATTTTCTGTAATCTCTATTGTTTATTGTTTTTCCTTGCTATCATTGAGGACAATGTAAGTTTTAGGTTGGGGGGAGGAACTTGAGATGATTTGCATTTGGTTTTATTTTATGTTAATTTTTTTTTTTTTTTTTGGTTTTTTTATTGATTTTTGTTTTTGTTTTGTTTTGTTTTTAGTCCAATTTTCAAAAAAAAAAAAAAAGAAAAAAGAAAAGAAGAAGTGTTACTTTAGCAAGAGTTTTAAGTCAAAGTTCTTATTGCTACTTCTATCTAAAGAATTCCACTATTTTTCATGCTCAAGTAGTATGCACATGCACTTTAGCCACATGAACATGTTTCTTGGTTGAGAGATAGAGATGACTTTGAAAATCTTGAAAATAAAATGTAGAGACTATAACCCAAGTGAGTTCTTGAGCCATTCATTTTTTTAGAGGGTTATTTTCTTTTGACCTTGTTTTTCATTTGGAAGCACATAACTTTGTTGTTGCTTAGTCTCATTATTCTTTTATTTGGTTGAATTCTAAGAATTCATCAAATTTTATGCCACACCTAAATATGTTAAAGCCATGGATTTTGAAGAACTATCCCAATCCTTAAGAGATGATTTTAGGCCATCTTTGTTAATCTTTGAGCCTTTATTATTTTCTTTCTTGATACATTACCGCTAGTCACCCATTTGAGCCTATTATTTTAGCCGTTCTTTTTGAAACCCTTTCCTAAGGTGTTCCAAGAATGAATGCAATCAAATTGTCTTATTATGTTAAATTTGTGGTGAAGTAGTTGGAAGAAAAGGAGGACTCACTCAAAAAAAAAAGTTATAAACAGAAAAGGAAAAATGTTGAAAAAAAGAAGATGAAGGGAAATGTGAAAGAGGAAGAAATAGAGAATGAATTTGTTGATGAAATTTTGAAAAAAAAAAAAAAAGTGAAAGTGCGAGATTCAAGAAAGTTGAGAGAATAAATTAATTGTCATATATTCAAAAGAAGTTGTCTCTCTAATTATTCTTGGAAACACTTTTTATTTTTTACCTATACCCTTTGTTCTAAATTCCTCCTCTTTACCCTACATTACGTCCCAATGAAAGTCTTATTTGATCTTAAGGAAGGTATGGTTTGGATCTTGACATGACTAATCAATGTGTGTGGTGTAATATTCTTAGTGTTTGGCATCCTTTCATGAGACTATAAATATCCTTTATTTTGCTTCACCGTTCTTCTTCTTATTAATATGTGAGATATTAGTCTTTATTCTATATTATTCTACTCACATATGTTTGAGAGTGTTACTCCCTTTTTAGATTGATTTTATTTGTTGACTGTTAACAACTGTGAGATTTGAGTTGAAGCATAACTTTGGATAGAAATTCAAGCCATATTTTATCTTAAGACTAAGGTTGTGTTTCTGTTGGCTAAGCTATTCACACACTAAGTATTGATGGCATGTGGAATGTCTTTGGTGGTTGTTAGTGTTTTGACCTTTGCTTAACTATTTCTACTAAAGTAATAATTTTTTGTTATTTTGTGTCTTTGTCTTGAGTAGCTTAAATTGCTAAGGACTAGCAATGAGCTGGTTAGGGAGTGTGATAATAGCTTAATTTTGCATATTTATATCATTATTAGAAAGTATTATCATACTTATTTTGAGTTAATTCATGCATTTTATAGTTAATTTTGGAATAATGCTGAATAATCAATTTTGTGCTTAATTAAATTTTAATGCATGAATTTGTCTTTTGTAGGATAATGAAATCAAATAACTGGATTTGTGCTAAGAAGAAAGCTAATGGACTTTACTTTTACAAGGGCCATGATGAAGTCAAAGAAGGCCAACCCAATTAAATTCAAGTTCAATTGGAGCAAGGAATCAAAGGAAATTTGCACCTAATCCAAGTCTAATTCTGATTAGGATTCCAGCTTGCACATAAGTTAGTATTTGGAGCATAGCTTTCGGCTCGGATGTCCAATTAGAATGATTTAAGTTGGGCTGGAAATCTAACTTAAAGGGCTACAACTTTGTAGTTTACCAAAAGTCTTAATTCTGAAGTTAAATGGGCCAAAAACGTCGGTGAAATGAAGCCTAAAAACCTGGGATTTTCTCCAAACGAGAATTCAACTTGTAATAGGATTACTTGACCTATTTAAAGGCTTTTTAGGGCAGAATTCAAGGGGGAGCTGCTATAGAACATAATTTAGGTTTTCTTAAAGTTTCTTTACAGTTTTTAGAGTTTTATTTGTGTTATGGCTTGCTAGAAGCCTTGCTAAGGCAAGGGGTGAAACCCAACTGTTTATTGGTATGTTCTTAACAATTATTTATTGGTTTTAATGATTATGTTTTTATGTTTTTGATTGTTTTACTCATCTAGAAAAGTGTTTAGTTCTGTATAATCCTTTGATTTATCGTAGACTCCGGGCACGTTAAATGCTTAGTATTCCCTGTGAACTAATTCACTAGTTTTGCTTTGCCTAAAATCAATCAATTTAATGAAACTACCTTAGACAATTACTTCTTGAGTTTTTATTGTTAAATCATCCGACTAAGATCATCCTTCGTATGAATTTTAGTTGAGTTATAAAATAAATATTGTTAAGACTACCAATAGATGTGTTGTGTGTGGATCCCTAAACCTTAGCGCCTTAATATATTGTTATTTTCTCTCAATTTAAATTACCTTTACTAAACTATCAAAAATCTCTTCAGTTAAACTTTATTATTTTAGTTTTATTTTCTTGTGGTTTGCTAATCAATTCCCTTTTCCCCGTGGATTCAACCTCGGACTTTCCGAGTTATTACTTCGCGACAATCCTGCACTTGGGAGCATTATTTAAGTCACAGCAGTACGCTCTTATTACTGATGCTCCTATCAGTTTTCCTCATCTTTTTCTTCATTTTGTGAATAAGGTTTATAGGAGTTCTTTTACCGCTCATGCTCTTTTCCATCTGGTTTTCATTCATCGGATTTTGTTGCATCTTGGTTTAGATGACTTCCCCGCTTCTGAGCCCGTACACATTGTTGCTCCCATAGGTGCCTCTTTTCTTAGGTAGAACATCTTAGGGTTGAGCCTTCTAGTGCCGTACCCCCTCCTCCCACTTTTACAGGTACTACTTCTATTAATCCTGTTGTTGATGCTACTGTTGTTGCTGTTCCTCTACCATCTACTTCAGATGACTTTGACATTCGACGTACGTTGGAGACTGTCATGACCGTTCAGGCGGCTCATGGTTAGCGTTTGGTGGACATCGTTGATGAGATCCGTGCTTTGACAGTTGATCTGGCGCATCTTCGACGTTCGCCTTCGCCACCTCCTTTTGATGATGGATTCTGATTGCCCTTTGGCATTCCATCACAAAAAGGGGCAGTATTTTTGGGTACTTGAGTAATTTGTAGAGGAGTTTTCTGTTTTAGGGGGCATTTTTTAATGTTTCGGAGCTTGTGGAGTTATTTAGATTGTATCTAGGTGCTTCATTGTGTATTTCATTTTTTGGCTCTTGATGTATTTTTGATAGAGGGAGATACATTGTTTTTGTTTATACGTTTTTTGTTTCATTGCTTATTGACTTATTTTTATAAGTTATTCATGATATATGTCTTTACTTTTTTTATGTGAAATCAAGAAGTTATTTTGTTTTACTTGTATTTTCCACACATGCGTTTATGCGTTTTGTTTAAGTGTTTCAGGAAACATACAGGTTGATTTAATCGTGCTGCTGTCTACACTTGCAATTGATAGATAGTAGTTAGGTTGGATTTTTTGTGATGGGCTTTATTGTTTGTAAAGGGCTGTTTTCCTTGTAACTTTAAGCATTGTGTTTATGTTTTGTCATGGATTGCCAAAGGGGGAGTTTGTTAGGTTCTAAGTAATTAGGAACTAATGTATTAGAACTTCATTTTGTACGTTGGCAAACCATAATCAAAACAGTTTTTGGTCTTGTTTAGACTTCCTCAAAGTATAGTCTTTTATGTAAAGTTGGAATCGAGTTACTGCAGAATTAAGTGTGCAATTCTGTCTGGCTCGATCAATCTAGAATTAGACTCGATCGATCGAAAGTCGTGCAGATTGTTTTTTCTGCAGAATTTCCAACTCAGCTCTAAGCCCATATGACGTGTAGGGTTTTATGTTTTGCCCTAAGTATAAAAGGGAAACCCTAGTCACGTTTTTGTGGTTGCTCTACTTGCGTGTGTGTGAATCTTTTATGAGATCTGAGAGGTGGTTGCCTTCACACATGCTTAGGATTATCAAGAAGGAGATTATGTCGAGAGCTTGATGATTAATTCAGTTGCTGCAATAAGAGCTTAAAGATACACAAGCGGGAGTGTTTGTACTTGCTGGGAATCTAAGAAAGAATGAGTCCGTGGTCTCGGAGCTGTCATGTGGTCGTGGTAGTAAGTTTTCTACACGAGGTAGCAATAGGATGTTAGTGGTCTAAGTCGCTATTGTAAAACTTCGATTCTTTCATAGTGGATTCAGTTTACCTTGAGGATAGCTAGGTTAAATCCTCCCTAGGTTTTTTTACCGATTTGGTTTTCCTGGGTTATCATATCATGTGTTCTTTATTTTCCACACTTTACATGATATGATTTATATGTGTTAACCTAAATATGCGTAATTTACCTAAGTTAATCACTTGGCTAAATAACTAGGTTAATCTGATTATGTTTTAAGGGGTCTAAAAACTCACAAGCTTGAATCACTTCAAGCTCAAGAAACTTGATCTTGGAGTAGGCCTCGGTTTTTTTTTTTTATTTTAGAAAGAGTAAGCCTCGGTTAGTTCTCCATTCGGCGCCTCAACTTCACACTTCCTTTCTTTGTACCTCATGAGTATACTCTTGTAGTCTTGCTCAGCTCTCTTCATTTTCCTGATGGCTGCTTTAGCCATTCTAGCATACTCTCCGGTCTTCTCAAGAAGAGAGTTATAGGATTCTTGCAAATCCTTGGCTCCTTCATCTTCATCATCGGATTCTTCCCCAATTCTCATAGACTCTACTTTGGTGTGCTCACCAATTCTTCCACTAGAAGGCTCAAATCTTCCGATGAGTCTATAGGTGCAATGGCCATAAATGCGAAGTAATTTCCTTCTTCGTCACAACTTTCTTCCGAATCAGAATTTGAACCATCTAAGTCACTAAGGGTAGTTGCAAAGACTTTACCCTTTGCTTTCAAATATGTAGGGTATTCTTTCTTCACACGCCCATGCCCTTTGCATTCAAAGCACGTGACCATTTCAGATGGTGAGGAATCTCTTGAATCCTTCTTCTTGAAGTCTTTCTTGTCCTTCTTGAACTTTGAAAACTTGTCCTTCTCAACAGACTTTCCATCTCTCTTGAACTTTAGGAACTTACGAAAGTTCTTGGCAAGGTACGCCACATCTTTTTCAACTTCATCCTCATCCGAAGAGTCTTGAGCTTCCAATCTCTCATTGACTTTCTTGAGAGCCTTTGAGATGGTAGAGATAGGTCATAGGTTTGAAGAGAACCGATGAGTTCTTGAATTTTAATCTCATCAAGATCTTTGCTCTCTTCGATGGTAGCGATCTTTGCATGGAAACTCTCCAGCAATGAACGTAGAATTTTCCTCACAATCTTGGAATCCTCCGTCCTTTCTCCCAAGTTGAATTTCTCAATCACCACTTCATTTAGCTTTCCATAAAATGAGTCGAATGGCTCATCTTCACTCATCTTCAGCTCCTCAAAGCGTGTGATAAGCATTTGCAACTTGGTGTCCTTCACCTTTTTGGTTCCTTCATAAGTCGTCTCCAAGATTTGCCATGCCTACTTGGCAATTTTGACATGACAGATCCTGTGAAATTCATCAAGGGAAACACTACAAAAAATAGCACTTAAAGCCTTGCTATTTGCATTAACTGCCGTAAGAGTTGCCTTATCCCAAGTGGATTTGGCAGCCTCCAGCCTAGTCCATCCTATCTCAACAGCGTCCCAAACACTATCATCAATAGAACATAGAAATGCCCTCATACGGACTTTCCAAAAAGCATAATTGCTCCCATCAAAGTATGGAGGAGCATTAAGCGATCGAGATCAGTCCATCTCAAACAGGGTCTAGAATCACACTTAGGTAATGAAACCACAACAAGTGTACCCGTCCTGATACCAATTGAAAGCTTGAATTTGTGTGAAAACACAAGAGCTATTTAGACCCCCAAATTAAAAATTACGGCTCAATTGATTTTACTTTAACTTAAACTAAGTGTAGAATAGAGTAAATGTGATCGAACAAACAATAAAACTACTCTAAGCCATATTCATCAAATGACAGCAGTAAAATGAAAGCTAAAATAGCAGGGAAGAAGAATGCAAACACAAGATAACACGCCAATGTGTTATCAAAGAGGAAACCAAAGAACTCAGCGAAAAACCTCTCCGCCGCCCTCCAAGCAGTAAATCGATCCGCTAGAGAATAAGTTGGAGTACATAAATAACAAAAGACCCTCCAAGCCTAGTCTACCTTATGTTCTTGAGCCCTTCAAGCTCCTGCTACCAACTGACTTCGCCAAGCCTTCTCTTCTCTAGCTCTCCGGATCATGCAATTAAGCCCAATTGCATCCACCAAACAAATGGCTTATTCTAATGCTTCCCAGCAACACCGAGACCTCACTTTACTCTCAGAATGGGTGTGATAAGTGTTTGAGCTATCAACCTCTCAAGGATTTGGAAATGGAGAGGTAGGAGTTGAGGAAAACCACAATGGATTGTGTAGAGGATTGTGGGTATAACAATCTCTAACTCTCAAGGGTTGTGGCTAGAGTTTTCTCTCTAAAAAGCACTCCTCTCAATATGTAGGTAATGTAGGTATATATAATGTGTGTAGAAACAGGGTGTATTAGATATGACAAAATAGCAAAACAAAATGTTTCATGGGTATCTCGCGGGAAAGCCTTACCCGCGAGACACTCACGAAAACCAGCTGTTACCATCTGTCATGACTCTTCGCATTCCAATCATGTGCTGAGCACATGCTTCACTTTGCGGGAAGGCTACTCGCGAGCTACCCGCAAAAACTCCATTGATCTTCAATTTGCCTTGAGTCTTCACACTCTCTCTCACACACAACCCATACAATGAAATCCCATATAAAATACAGAGTACAAAAGATTGAACATAATTACAATTAAATTTGGCACGAAATTAAAGCTAACACAAAATAGTTGTAAATCACAACTTTACAGTATATTAGAGCTAAAATCTGGTAAACTATTGCCAAAAAATTTGTTTTTGGACAGGTCCAATATCGTGAGGGTGCGAAGATTGGAAATGGATTCAGGAATCTTCCCTGAAAAATTGATGTCATTCAGCATAAGAAATAGAAGATTGGTGGCACTACCAATGTTACTTGGTAGTTGTCCTTAAAAGTTGTTCCCAGACAGGGAAAGAATATGTAAATATATAGAGTTGAAAAGAGGAGGAGGGAGAGAACCTATGAGATTGTTATACGACAAAATCATAAATCCAACTTCCATTTCAGCAAGCCATTGTGGGAACATTCCTTCTAGTGGGTTCTTACACAAGTCCAAATATTCAAGATATCGCAACTCTGGCATATTCCCTATCTCTTTAGGAATATCATGGAAATGGTTGCTACCCATATCAAGATATTTAAGATATCTCAACTGAAAAACTTGAGAGGGCTTGGAGCCAAAGAAGTCATTCCGCCCCAAATCAAGATAAATTAATTCGGTCAGATTAGCAAAGCAATCACTCGGCAATTCTCCTTGTATATTGTTTTTAGACATGTTGAGGTGCGTCAAGCTTCTAATATGAAAGAGTGATGTCAAGATGTTGGAAGTCAACACTGTGTGCTCCCGCGGCAGCTTGTAGACAAGGTCGTTCAGATAAAAGGCAGTCACAGTCCTTGAACCAAGGCTGGAACTACAATTGACCCTCTCCCAGTGGCAACAATCTGAGCTAGAATTCCATGATTCAAACAAAAGAACACATTGCCTTCTGACGAAGAAGTAGTAGAATTGATGAGAGAGGCTTTAAAGTTGAGAAGGGCTTGTTTTTGATATTCAGGACAAGAGAGTGAAGGGATGAAGAAGATGAGTAGTCAGTAATGGTATTAGGCTGAATTTTTCCATTCTTGTGTTTCTTTCTTCTTTGTTGGAATTGGATGCTTGTAAAAATTAAGTTGGGAGGATTGGGTTGTGGAATAAAAATAGTACCCATTTTGGATTCATGGCCTAGTCAAGTCAGCTTGTGATCTTTTCCACAAGCGTGTTTGACAAAGACAAACCCAAAAATAGACCAATCTGTGAGTCTTTGGCTTTTTTAATTTTTTGAAAGAAAAAACCAAAGCATTCCTTTTCTAATATAAATATTCATTAAAAATTAATAAAATTATTACAATTAAATACCTCTCTCTAGTCTCGACAACGTTAGCTTATGAACACGGCGTCCCCGGCATGCCACATGACTTTGTTACCATAATCCGATTTTCCCAACTAGTCAATTGTGCCATTACTCACGGATTGGTCTATGTTTTTGGTTTGTCAAAGTAAGTGTAAAACACGCTTGTGGAATTGGGAAAGATTTAGATTGATTAATTTTAATTGTAATAAAAAACAAAAAATTATCCACCGAATAGAGGTGCAAGGTTTAGACTAGTATGGATAACAATAGAACAAAGTAGCGCCGTTTGGGTCCTGCTTGTCAGGCTTGGGTTTGAATCTCTCCCATAGCCGATTGTTGGCAGGCATCCACAGTTGTGTGCCTTGTCTTGAGGGCTGGCATCGCGTAGCTACCCCTTTTTTCGTTTACCAAAAAAAAAATTTTAATAAAAAAAAATTTAGGGTCGAATTAGGGATGTTAGGCCTCCTGCCATCCCCTCTTAGGGCCAAAAAAAGAAACTCTCAAGTCAAGTTGGATTTGGGGAGTTGGAGGTATTTTACCATCCTTAATGAGATGACTATTAAATAAAAACACACACATATAAGGCAAGACACATCGGTCACCTCTTTGAGGTGTGAAATGAAGAAATGAAAAGAGAAGGAAGAAAGAGAAGGGGCACGCAAGTAGGCAACTACCGTTCTGACCCAGCACAGGAAATAAGTCCCACCACTTTGTGCAAAATTTTGAGTTATAGAGACCAAGATATGAAGCCAAACAAGTTCTAGTTTGAGTGAGTGAAAAAATAGAATTAGAGAAATGAGTTATGGAAATTGAGTTTGAGTTATGAAAATTGAGTAATGAGTTATGAGTTATGGATAATACTCAATCCAAACAGACCCTAAATATTCCTAACTTACAGAGTTCCAGTCAAATTCTTCCCCTCCTTCCAATTTCCTCTTTTCTTCTATGAGTGGCCCATGTAGCCAACTGCAACCACATCTTAATCTAATATTCATACAGTTCACATTTTCATTTCACAAATTTGTCAAGCACGTAGAGTCGGACATTAATGTACAATGCATACCGAAACTTCTTAACATCTAAAGTCTAGGCTGCCCTTGGCTGTAATTTCTTTGCCGACTTATTTGGTAGGTTTAGAGGTCAGTCTGCTAAGATATTTTACTTTCAAAAGGATCTTATTTAATTATGGACTATAAGAATATAATCAACCACGTCTGAAAAGGCTGATATATATTATGCTTAATTTCCAAGGTCTTGATCAGCTGGGTGAAAGCTATAAACAAGATCATTATTCCTAGTTGAGATTGCTTAAAGTCTAAAGATAATGATATATATACGCGACTCTATACGTGACTTTGAACAAATGGATTATGATTTATGACAACTGGGTGACTGGGTCGTTGTAAGAGATACTTAGACCTAGCTAGCTAGACTAGCCGTTAAATGTAATGTGGAACTTTATCTTGTGTAATATGTGTCTAATTAAGGATCTTGAACTTTGTTTTTCGCTTGCAACTATTGGTAAGTACGTGTACATTGATTTCCATGGAGTGATTGACGGAATGATTGACGGAGTCATTTTAGTACTATCTAGGGGAGAATGTGCAGAATAGCTGTGCAAAGCCTTTGTATATAGTTAGTTAGGCAACGTTTGAAACTATAAGGGAAACTAGACATCTTGAGTTTTAGAAACTCGAGATCCATATGCATAAATCTCGAGTTTTAGAAACTCGAGTTCCATGCAAAAAAAAATTTAGTTTTATCGCTCCTATAGTGGCGTTTTTAAGTCCTATAGTGACGTTTTTAAGCCCTATAGCGGCGTTTTTCTGCTAAATTTTTTTATAACTCCATTTTTAAGACCTATAGTGACGTTTTTAAGTGCCTATAGCGGCGTTTTTCGGAACTCGAGTCTTTAAAATTCGATTTTTACTTGAATTTTTTTCCGCCTCAAAGCAATCCGCTTACAAAGCGATACTTAAAAACTCGAGTTTTATCATGGAACTCGAGTTTTAGGCACTCGAGATGTTACTTTTCAACATTGTTTTGAAACGTGACAAGTATCTAAATTTTTTTATATTTATTGTTAAATGGAAATAAAATTCTACTATCTAGTATCACAACATTTAACACAATATTGGTTATAATTTACCGCATGGTAAGTTGGTGGTGAAGAAAAAATAGTGGTTTCACATCTTCAACACTCCCAACTTGCTAT
This sequence comes from Quercus aquifolioides, assembly GCA_019022515.1. Lineage (NCBI taxonomy): Eukaryota > Viridiplantae > Streptophyta > Magnoliopsida > Fagales > Fagaceae > Quercus > Quercus aquifolioides. Next base: position 539,227 of record JAFHAW010000142.1, read on the forward strand.
ATATGTGACAAATTATGACAAAAATTGTATAAAATATTATGCTACTAGCATTGCGCATGTTATAGGGCATTGTCTAAAAGTTTAGACTAAAACTTTAAATTCTTAAGGTATGCAATAGTCTATATAAATAAATGAAGGGGTTAGTTATGAATAATGCAAGAGATCATACAAACTATTTTATAAATTTGTTTACAAATTGATGGTGTGATGAGTGGTCATTGGTAAATAAAAAAGTAATATTAATGGTGGGTCTAGATGAAAACCAATAAGAGGCTAGTCACAACAATATTTTGTAAAAATGTTATAAAATACTGTAAGGTTGAATTTATTCAATCATTTTATTGGCTTTATTCCGTGCCAAATTTGCTTGTAGTTCAGCATTTAGAAACCCTGTATTTAGGTGGGAATCATCTAAGGGTAGTGTGTAAAAGAGTGTGAAGAAAAGCTCAAGAGTGTACACTCAAGAAGGGCCTCACGACTGGATCTCGCAACTGGCGAGTAGCCAAAAGTGGCACACCTGTGAAGCATGCAGGGGAGCTGAAGAGTCACGCCAGCTGTTGCAATACAGGATAAAACTTCTAGTCTAGCCAGGCAGTTAGCTTGCGACTCAAACTTGCGACTCGTTCCAGTCGAGAGCTCAAGTCGCTAGAACACCCTGTTTGTTACAAAACTGACTATTCGCATTCCATACACACCCTACTATAAATACGCTTATACCCATGTATTGTAGAGAGCTTCTAGAGAGAATTTTGAGAGAGAAACCCTAGAGAAAAATAAGATTGACTCATCCACAATCTTCATCATTTGATTCTCTAAATTCCTCTACTCTCATCCTCTCCATTGATACATCCTTGAGAGGTATACTAGCCAAACCCTTATCTCACCATACCCATATCTATGAGAAGGTCTTTTGGTGTATGGAAAGCAGTTCAAAAGGGGCCAATTCATTTTGGCTGATGCAATGGGCGATTGCGGGATCCAGTAAGCTAGAGAAGACAAGGTTTGGCGTAACCCTATTGGAGCAAGAAGCTTGGAGGGCTTAGGTGCACTGGGTAGATTAGGCTTGGAGGGTCTTCTACTATTCATGTATCCCAAGTTTATTCTCTAGTGGATTATTGACCGCTTGGAGGGCGGCGGAGAGGTTTTTTGCCGAGAACTTCAGTTTCCTCTTTGATAACACATTACTGTGGTGTCTTTGTGTTTGCATCTCTTACCTTAATCTTTGCCTTTTAATTACTACTGTGGTTGTGATTAATTTCGGTTTAAGTTGTTTTACCAATTCTGTTTAAGCTTATTTTCATATTCCACACATATATTATTTGTTTATAAGCTTGTGTTGGTAATTTGTAAATTGGGGGTTTAAACGTTCATAGGTGTTTTACACACTTTTTGAACATTCAATTGGTATTAGAGTAGGTACACTTGTTGTGGTTTAAATACCTAAGTGTGATCCTTAACCCTTATGTTTATTTTCCATGGATGGTGCTTTTATGCCACTATGCATGTTTTGGATGTTGATAAATGTAACATGCCACGTGTTTATGAAAATGCCACTATGAGTGATAATCCTCATGACTGTGATGCTATGTTACATGAATCTTTGGATGTTGTTGATATTCCTAACATCAAACTCTTGAAGAAAAAGGCTAAGAAGTTTAATAAGGATTTGACCAAGTTATTTTGTGAAAATGATGATTTGATTGCTAAGCTCAATGAATCCAACAAATTGGTTAAAAAATATAAGAAGCTTACTGAAAATTCTCTTGAAAAGCTGAAAGAGTTTGAATGTTTGAATATGGACTTGGATGCAAAACTTGTTTTGTCTAACAAACTTGTTGATGAGCTAAAATGTGAAAATAAATCTCTTAAGATGCATGCCAAGTGTTTGTCGCAATCATGTTGTGGTATCCGATTTTGTGTCTATTGTGTGTTCTACCTCAAAGGACAAATTAGTGTACATTCTTCCACATAAAAGAAATCAAAAGGTGGAGAGAAAGACTGTTAAGTCAAAACCTCCGTTTAAGTCTCAACCTAAGGCTTTGGATGGATCTAAGTTTGTTCCAACTTGCCACCATTGTGGTGTGATTGGTCATATAAGACCTCAGTGTCATAAGTTGAAGAGAAACAAAACCATGTTACTAGATCCATTCCTAAAAAGCTTAGTGGACCTGAACACATTGTTTATCACCATTGTGGTGATTTTGGTCATCTAAGACCTCATTGCTCTAAGTTTCATGCTCTTAAAAGAATCAAAAGAAAAGAGAAACTTGAGTTTCTTGGAAGGTGCACTAAAAAGGATAAACCGGATTTGAGTGAAAATAGCATGTTGTTAAAGAAAGTGTTTAATGCTCTTAACTCCTTGACTATGTGCATATCCGGTTCTCATTTTTCCAACCCTCGTCTCACTTCTTTTGAGACACTCATTCCAAACATCGTTCTGTTTGGATGAGGAAGGGTTCCCATGGTTGAGCTTATGCTCTTTTGGTCCTTGATCTAATCTTTCAATTTTTGTAGAACCCTTCATGCATTGAATGTCATATCTTCATGCATTTTGTGCATCTTGCATTTCTTTGTATGCATTGCTTTTGTTTTTTATCTTACTTTTATGTTTTAGTTTTGTGTGAGTAAAAAATCCAAAACCACATAAATGTGAAAAATTCAAAAAGTTTGATCGTATATATTTGAGCACATATCTCATGTGAGTTTAGCCTTGTACCTCCATACTAATGGCTTAGTGCATTTATGAGCTTACCTTGTTATATATGCACATCTATCTTTGTGGGCAAAATCTTGACTTCTTTGTGTGATTGTTGTAAATCGATCTTCAAACTTGTCATGAATGATTAGTCAATAATCTTGTCGGTTTTGATACATGTGTAGACTTGTGCCTATATATCTTCCCACTCTTTTATTTTTTTTGCTTAAAGAGCTCAACAAATGTAAATCTCAGAATGAAAAGAGATAATGAGCTGCAAAAGCTGTCACACATACTAGTATTTGACTAGGAAAAAGGGAAAGCGACTTTTATAAAAAATGTATGATGCCCAAAAAGCCAAAGGTTTATTCATCAAATTGAAATATCAAAAATTTCAAGCATCGATCTCAAAAAGAGATGTAAAGATCAAAAATGATCAAATGTTATGAATTGTAAAGAAGCCAAATGAAAAGCTTCAAAGATATGTAATCATTTTCTTGTGGGAGGTCATATATGTTCATTTCTATAATTGAGATAGACCACTTGACTTAGTACTAGTTGTGTATGACTTGATTGAATTGATTATTGAAGCTTCTCTCTAGACTAAGGACTTTTCCACATTTGATACACACACACAATACATATGCCTAATGTTCAATGAATGCCTTATTCATTTGTTCGATTGTACTTGTTTAAATGTGATGTGTGTGTGCTAAACTATATATGTTTTATTCCGAATGCTTTTAAACCTTGAATTTATTCTGCTAAAAGCATCCGGAATTAAATGATTTTTATGTGATGTGTGTGTACTTGTTTAAATATTCAGGATGCTTTTAGCAGAATAAACTCTCGATCAAACCAAAAAGATTTTTGAACATTTTACATGTTTTTGGAAGTGATTTTTATCACTCTTTGTGTTCATGTTTAGTGCTTACTTTGTTTTTCATTGTTTTAACATGTTCTGTGTTGAAAAACAGGTGTCAATTTTTGGCTACTCATTCTGGCTACTCTCGCGAGTAGCAAGTTTTGGCTACTCATTTTGGCGACTCGCCCAGTCGCGAGATCCAGTCACGAGTATACACAGAATGGTTTCACAATTCACTCGCGACTCGCCAGTCGCGAAATCCCCAGAAACAACTTTTTAAAGGGATTTTCGTGGTAAACTTGTTTTTAAACCTCTCTCATCCTCTCTAAAACCCCTCTTTCAATATTTTTACATCAAAACTCAATCAATTTGAATGGTTTTTCATTCCATTAACATCTCTAAGGTATTTTTAAATTCTTTTCATTGATTTGGATCCTTAGATTATGTTTTGAAGAGTTCTGTGCTATTGGTTAGGATTTTCATCATAAGGGTTGGGAAAACTTAATTTTTGTCAAATTTTTGTATAGGATTGGTTTCTTTTGATGATTTGCATTTGGATGTTGGCCCCTTGTGGCAAAAAGATCATGTATTAAGGGTGGATTTCATGATGTTCATGCATTGTTCACATTGTTGTTCATGGTGTGCACGCTAGGTGTTTGATAAAATGCCTCTTAGGCATTTTCTCACCTGTTTGAACTTCGATGAGTACCAAACTTTAGGGTTTCACATGTTTCCTCACTAGGATCATGTTTAGTTCATTGGTTGTGTATTTAACACACCTTGCCCCACATGTGCATTTTCCATGCATTGGTCATGCATTGCACATAGCCACCTCTTGCACACACCTTTGCTACCCTTATCATGCATTGGTCTATACCTTGTTTCTTCATCCTAGCATGTCATATTTACCTTATGCTTTGTAGCATTTTGTTTTGTCTTAGGTTTGAGCTCCATTTTCTCATTCATCTCACACCCTTCATGTATCATTATCATTGTTCGTACCTTCTTCTCTTGCCTTTTTTCTCCTTGACCCTTTGTCTATTCGTGTCAAAAAGGGGGAGAGTATACTGCTGTGTCATTTCTATATGACTCTTGTGCACATTCTTAGGGGGAGAAATTCTATTTTTCGTGCACATTCGTAAGGGGAGAGATATTCCATAGGAGAGAAGCATATACCAAGGGGGAGAAGACATTAAGTTAATAAGAAAACTTTTTTTTTCCCTTTATGTTTGTTTTCTTATTTGCTGTATGGTGCTTTGAGTTATGTTTTGTATCTATACTTTGTTGTTCTCATTGCATCGTGTTTGAGTGTTGGACATGCATACTTCCTTATGCTATTGTGCTTTATTGATTGCATGTTCGAATGATCATTTGCTTTACTATGCGATCATTGTAGTTGTAGGTGGTCGGGATTTTCACCTCAAGCGCTTGGCCAATATTGGCTTGACACCCTACACCTACCTTAGAAGGCTTTATCCTCTTTGGGGAGCCAAGCCCTCAAGGATTTGTTCTTATGGGGTGGGATTGTCCCACATCGCCTAGAGAACCCTCCCACTAACACTTTATATGCCCTTGGAGCTTGTGTTAGTGTGAGTAGTGGTACACTAACACAAGCTCCAAGGGCATATAAAGTGTTAGTGGGAGGGTTCTCTAGGCGATGTGGGACAATCCCACCCCATAAGAACAAATCCTTGAGGGCTTGGCTCCCCAAAGAGAATAAAGCCTTCTAAGGTAGTGTAGGGTGTCAAGCCAATATCAGCCAAGCGCCTGAGGTGAAAATCCCGACCACCTACAGTAGTCATTTTTATATGACTGTTTTGGTGTATGATCAAGTTGCTTACATGTTTCACATCATGTTTACTTGATCGCAATTTACTTGTTACATTATACTTGTCCTTTTATTACTTGCTTTACCTTGAGGGTCAAGTGTATTTTGTGCAAGTGTTTTAGGTTACAGGTATATATGTTTCAAGTTCATCACAGCTCCTATAATTAATGATAGGGGGAGAAAGAGAGAAAGAGTTTTGTGTTATATTAACTATGTTTTTGCTTTGCTCATAGTTCATGATTATGCTTAGCTATTTAAAATAGTTTGTTTTGTACCCATGCTTATCTAGCTTAGTACTTGGTGTTTAATGTTATGCAATTCTTTAAGTACCTCACTCTTGTGCCCTGTGTTGGATTTTATATCCTTAATACAATTACCTTGTGTTGTTGTATTGGTTGAGTGTTGGACATGTAAATGATACTTTGTATTGAGCTTATTAGCTTGCATGTCTAGATGTTCATTCCTTGTATGAATGATCATTATGGTCACTATTTATAGTGGTTGTTCGTTTTTGGTCAAGCCATGCTTTATTGTTTCATTCCTTTTTGCTTGATTGCATTGTGCTTGCTCCATATGCATTTCAAGTTTTCTGCTTACAATGTGATAGGCCAAAAACGTATTGACCCCTTATGATTAAATTAATTGATTAATTAGCCAAGTTATTAATTAATCAAATTAACATGCAAAGCGCGTGGTAGCACAAACAAATCACCAATTAAACTAAATGCAGCGGAAAATAAATTTGACTCGGTGATTTCTTTACGAATAGGGAAAACCTACACGGCAAAAACCCCACCGGGTGATTTTCAGGTCACCGCTCCTGAAATTCCACTATTATCACAATAAACGGTTACAAGTAAAGGAATCTCAATACCTTATACCAACCTACAGTTAGACCCTTACCCCAATACCCAGTTAGACTTGTTCTGTAGTGACAATTTTCCCTTTTGATGCACGGCTCCCAAGTACATGACTAACCAATTGCGCGGATTCCAGTACGCGACTTCAATCACCAACTAGAGAAGATTGTTGGCTGCAAAGTTCTTCAGTTCATCCACGATGAAGATCAAGAAGATGCTTGGTCACAAAACCCTACATTGCATATACACAACAACTTCTTCAAGAATGATGAACTAGGGCAAAACTTTGTCTCCGGTCACAATTTGCTTGAGCAAACTTCTCTCAAAGCTTGTGCAACTTGTTTACTCTTTGACGACCCTTAAAAGAGTCCTTTTATATGCCTAAGGTTAGGAGAAAAGAAAGCCCAAAGACATATTCACGGATCCCAAGAAAACAGATCAAAATTTCTGTTTCTGTCATAAACCTCGACAGATAAGAGCTGTCAAGCAGCTGTCGAGCACACAGGCTGAAACAGCTTTCTTAAGCTCATTAGATGCAGTTGTCGAGCTTTAATGAATTTGCACATTTCAGCTTGTTTCTTGGACAGACTTGATGACTTCAACACTTGATCTTGAAACACAGTTTCTTGAAGTATTAAACACATCCTAGATCTACCCAATTACAAGTAAAGTGCGTTTTGTCAAAGGATTAGCCAATTACATAAAATAGTGACATATGTTCTTAACAAGTGAAACACATATGTCCTAACAATCTCCCCCTTTGGCAATCCATGACAAAACCACAACAAACAAATGAACATATGAGAGAAGTCATAAATCACTCAACTCATACTCACTTGTTAAATACAATAAAATCTATCCTAACACAAACTCTTGAAAAACTTTGCAAGAAGAGAGTTTATGGCAAGTAGACTTTGACAACCTGTATTTCTGAAATACTTTAAACAAAACTCATCAAGGGATCTTTGTGTGAAACAGAAATAATAGATTGCATACAATTATAAGAAGCATGTGTATAAAGAGAGAAAAGAAACAACACATGTAAGGGGTAGGTGAAAGAAAACATACATCAACATATAGAAAAGAATAAGTACAATGTATGTCAATAAATGGTCACAATACCCAAAGTACATGAACAATGTATCTATAAAAGAAAGAAAAGAAAAGATACATAATATCCTCACTACATCCCTCAAATCAACAACAATCCCCCTAACAAAATGTCATATACTAACTCTCCCCCTAAGAATGACTATTCTCATATCTCAAAACTACTCCCTCTTTTTGTCACGATTGACAAAGGGTAAAGTATCAAGTAGACATCTCATCGGTAGAGCTAACATCTCTATCATCATCATCAGAAGCATCGTCATCACCATCGTCATCGTCATCCTCAGCTGCAGAATCAGAAGCTACTGGAGGAGGTGGAGGAGAAGCCTTAGAAGCAAACCACCCATGGTCGCCTGCCACCTAGCAATACGGCCAACACGAACATTCACCTGATACAACTCAGTAGAGAGTGTATCAAGGCAAGCATCCATGCGCTGAAATTGCGCCATGATGTCTCCTAGAGTAACATCTCCCATGGAAGAGGAAGGGGCAGATGTGGATGGAACAGATCGAGACAAAGGAGCCAAACGGGAGGGAGGAGCTGTTGACTCCTGTCGCGACCTAAACTGCGCCTCACTACATTTTACGTTAGCGACATCTATGGCACATATGAAAGTGAAATGGTCGAACACGGGAAAAGGGACGAAAAAATTGCGTAAAATCCTCGTGATAGCAGAAGGAAAGATGAGCTTATCACGGGATGCCGAATCTAGATGAACATCTATAATAGAAAGAATGAAATGAGAAGGGAAATCTATATTAAGATGCTCAAGGAGTGATAACAAAAATCGAGCACGAGGCTCTGTGATGGAGTTATAATGAGAGAGAGGATGGAGTACAAAGGTCATCACCATGGTCAAAAATCTAGGACCTACATGGTGTAAACTGATGCTCACCCAAATCAAAAGGGCGCTCACAAAAAGCAGACATGAGCTCATCCTTGGACACAATCCTCAGACGCTCACAACTAGGATAGTCAGGAAACTCTACCCTAGGAACCCAAAGCACATCTGCAACAAGCTGCAGTGTGACAGGAATGCGCATACCTCGAACGCGAGTGAAGAAAAGAGGTACAGAACGATCAATCCCGTGCATGTTGGAGTAAAACTCCTGGATAAGCACGAGAGGACAGGTGACCGGGACGTCACACAGAGACTCCCATCCCCAACTGTGAATGACATCGGGAAGGTCGGTGTTGGTGAAGTCCGCCAGAATGACTTGGCGTTCCGAATGAATGCCTCGTCTAGAAAAGTTCTCCGAGAAAGCCTTTCAAGCATCCTCATCACGGAACTGAATGTTAAAAGGAGTAGGATCAGAAGACGATGCCCTAGAATGAAGAGGGTTTCGAGATGGAGCAGATTTACGCTTAGGTGCCATAGACACGACTAACGTAAGCAGAAAGAGAGGGAGAGAGAGAGAGAGACAATCAGAAAAGTCCCAAAGCAATTCAAATATAACAAGTATATTGAAAAGAGAGTACATATGCATGGGAAATGCATGAACATGTGACATGCAAAAGAAAATACATCATGGGCTCAGCCCAATCCAATCCTACCAGCACACAATCAACTTGCACACATCTAAATGCATGATAATACTGTTATAATGCAAATGTGATGCAATGCATGAGATTTTAAACTCATTTAAATGAAATCCCATCCCAAAATTTCAACAAATACTCATCAATTTTGAAAAACCCCAAAAATTTTCAAAAACCTTAAAACCTAGGTTTCAAAACATGAAATGCATGAAGAATGAGAGAACAGTAGCTTACCAAGTGATGAAACTCTTGGAAAAAGCTTGAAGAAACCTTTGAGGATCAAGATTGGAGTGAGATGAGAGTGTTTAGGAGATAAAAGAGACAGCTATCAAGAGAGAGATCGAGAGAAATGAGAAACTGGATCGCATAGAAGAATATATAGAAACCTCAGTAAAGCTCGACAGATGAAGGTGTCGAGAGGTGTCGAGACTTCTGTCAAGATAGGTGTCAAGAAAATGGTCGTCGATAGATGCAAGTGTCGAGAAGGTATCGAGGAACAAACCAAAGACACAAGAACAAAAGCTCAATCGATCGACCCAACTGTCAAGAAGCTATCGAGGAGGCAGGAACTTTCTCGATCGATCCACCAGGTGTCGAGGAGCTATCGAGATTATGATAAGAAAAAGCTTAAGAAGCTCGACAGATAGCAAGGTGTCGAGAAGGTATCGAGGAGCTGTCAAGCAAGCTTTCAAAACCAGTTTTTCGAGAAGAGAAAAACACAGACATGAAGGCAATCAGACATGCAACTCAACCAATGATCTAATCAACATATTAAGCTCTCAAAATCATCTCTCAACAACAATTTTAAGCACATGGATCCCAAAAACACACACACACACACTAAACAAGTCTAACCAATTTTATATTTCAAAAACAAGTCAAGACAGTTTAGGGAGCATACATAAACACATGAAAACCTTGTGATGGCCAAATCACATTATACCTGCACATGTATCAAGAGTAGCAAAGAATATTGCGTGTTGTGTGTGAAAAACATCACAAGATTGCATAAGTGTATACATGTTATGACGATTTTAGATATGATAAAATCACTTTAACTCATACACAATCATAACTGTTTAATGAGGACTATCACCTTCGAGGTACATCCAATAACTCCCACATCTCCTAGAATACACGTTTGCAATCATATTTAAAGCATTTTTTATCTTTTTGCTTTTAATTTTTCTTTGCATATATTTTTTTTATTGTGCATATCATGCATGGGCATATAAGAGAAAGAAAAGAAATACCTAAGATGTTAAGCATCTAACAATGCACTTTTGCTATCCCAAAGCATACGGATGTCATTGACATTGCACTTTTGCTATGCCGAAGCATACATATGTTATTCATGATTGGCAGGCAACAGTAGTGAGATGGTTATTAATGCCTTTCTCTTAGGATTTTCTAGTCATACCCGTCAAAAAGAGTGATACGAGTATTAAGTACAAGAGATAACTTAATCTTACTCATCACAAACAATAGCCAAAAAGCTCACTTGCTTAGTTGTGCATAGAGATGCTCATCTAAGCTACAAAAGATACAAAGTTTAGAAAACTTTGTTTCAATGGCCATCCAAGATACACAAGTACCAATGTACACAAAACACACACTGTTTTCGTATTTTTCTGATTTTTCAAATTTTTTTTATAAGAAAAACAAAAATAAGCAAAACTGAAAATAAACAAACAAAAACATGTTAAGCAAAGGAAAGCATAAAACTAGATTGACTCAAAATAAAAGCAAACACACAAGTAATGCAACAAACAAAAACAAGAAGATAGAAGAAAGTGATAGAATCACTTAGAACCCTTTTCCTTCCATTTGGAAGAACCTTTCCTTTGATTAAACCCTTGAACTGGTAGTGAGGGGGAAGAATTGAAACTGTTCAAGTTCGAAAGGAATGTGAGGGCTTTGAGAAGATCTCCAAGAGGAGCAAGAGAGGATTGAAGCTGATTTTGGCTTCCAGATGCTATCATGCCATTGCTCTGTTGAGTGGCTAACCACTTATAGCAATTTGGTCGAGTATGACCGGCAACACCACAATGATGACAGAGATGTTGCTTCTTTTGTTTAGGCTTTTGAGTGTTAGCCTTCTTAGCCCTAGGGTTTTTAACATCTTTCTTATCTTGCTTAAGGGGAGCTCCTAAGATAGATTTACCATTATCTATGTTCTCACTAACTAAAATTGTTTTAACATTACAGTTCTTAATTTCAACATTATTAGTAGAGGGAACAAAAATAGTAGTACTAGTAGAAGCAATATTAGAGGAAGAAATACCATACCCTAAACCTGTTCGTTCTGAATGCTGAGCATCTTGTCAAGCTTTGCACTTGAAGTCCTCTCCAATTGAGCTCTAACTTGAAACAGCTCCGCTTCAAGCTTCTTGGTCTTCTCAGCCAAGAATTGTTCTTAAACCTCAGTGCTCCAATAGTCTAATTAGCCTCATCAAACTTTGTGGACAACTCTTTATAGTTAAGTTCCACATCACTGAGTTCCTTGGTGGCCAACCTATAGAGTTTCTCGTGTTTCTTAGACAGCTTGTATAGTTTCTCATAGGCGGTATGGATATCATCTTGATCATCCATCTTCTCACACTTAGAATCCACCAATTCTTCTTCTTCGTCCATGTCTTCAACAATCCCTTCAGTAGGATTGACTGTGGCAGTGAAGGCATTCAAGATTCCGTCATCCTCATTGTTGAAATCATCCTCAAGCTCAGTGTCACTCAAGGTTGCAACAAGTTCCTTGCTCTTCCTAATGCTTTTAAGATATGTAGGACACTCCTGTTTCATGTGTCCAAAGCCATGACACCCAAAGCACTTAGGTCCTGCAGGAACAGTGTACTGACCGCCATCCTTTGCATCCTTCTTCCCTTTGTCTTGGCTCTTAAACTGAGAAGAACTGGATTGCCTACGGTCCTTATCGAAGCCCTTTCCATTGGCATTCTTCATGAACTTCTTGAACTGCGTAGTGATGTAGGACTTCATCTTGGAATCTTCATCATCAGAAAACTTATCCGTGTCACTGCTCTTAGCTTTCAAAGCCATACTCTTGCTCTTACCCGACTTGCCAATTCTTGTTAACCCTAGCTCGTAGATCTGCAAGTTTCCAACCAACTCAGTCAAAGGAATCTTGTCAATATCCTTTGATTCTTCAATTGCTGTAATTTTGGCATGAAATCTCTCGGGTAGAGATATAAGCACTTTCCTCACAATCTTGGGTTCGGGAATGGTTTCCCCAAGATTGAAGGATGAGTTTACTATGTCTTTAAGCTTGGCATAGAACACATCAAACGACTCATCCTCCTCCATCTTTATTTCTTCAAAGCTTGAAGTGAGCCTCTGAAGTTTTGAATCTTTGACAGCTTTTGTTCCCTCATACGTTGTCTGAAGGATGGTCCATGCTTCCTTAGCAGTTTCAGTGGAGGATATCTTCTTAAACTCCTTATTGGTGACCGTACTAAATAAAGCGTTCAATGCCCTACTGTTGAAGTTTACCGCCTTGATCTTGGCTTCATCCCAATTGGCCGACGCTTCCTTTGGCTTAGTCCAGCCAATCTCTACAACTTGCCACACCTTCTCATCTAAAGACTACAAGAAAGCTCTCATGCGTACTTTCTAGTATGCATAGTTAGTGCCATAGAATAAATGAGGTATAATTAATGACTGTCCTCTATCCATGACAAACATGGGTCAATGGATCAACACAACAAAGATTAAACCTAATCAGAGTGTGCCTGCTCTGATACCACTTGATAGGCCAAAAACATATTGACCCCTTGTGATTAAATTAATTGATTAATTAGCCAAGTTATTAATTAATCAAAGGGCGTGGTAGCACAAACAAATCACCAATTAAACCAAGTGCAGCGGAAAACAAATTTGACTCGGTGATTTGTTTACAAATGGGGAAAACCTACACGGCAAAAACCCCACCGAGTGATTTTTAGGTCACCACTCCCGAAATTCCACTATTATCACAACAAGCGGTTGTAAGTAAAGGAATCCTAGTACCTTATACCAACCTACAGTTGAACCCTTACCCCAATACCCAATTGGACTTGTTTTGTAGTGACAATTTTCCCTTTTGATGCACGGCTCCCAAGTACGTGACTAACCAATTGCGCGAATCCCAGTACGCGACTTCAATCACCAACTAGAGAAGATTGTTGGCTACAAAGTTCTCCAGTTCATCCATGATAAAAATCAAGAAGATGCTTGGTCACAAAACCCTACGGTGCACATACACATCAACTTCTTCAAGAATGATGAACTAGGGTTAGGAGAAAAGAAAGCCCAAAGACATATTCACGGATCCCAAGAAAACAAATCAGAATTTTTGTTTCTGCCATAAACCTCGACAGATAGGAGCTGTCGAGTAGGTGTCAAGCACACGGGCTGAAACAACTTTCTTAAGCTCGATAGATGCAGCTGTCGAGCTTTAATGAATTTGCACTTCTCAACTTGTTTCTTGGACAGACTTGATGACTTCAACACTTAATCTTGAAACATAGTTTCTTGAAGTATTAAACATATCAGAGTTCTACCCAATTACAAGTAAAGTGCGCTTGTCAAAGGATTAGCCAATTACATAAAATAGTGACATATGTTTCTAACAAGTGAATCACATATGTCCTAACAATCTCCCCCTTTGGCAATTAGTGACAAAACCACAGCAAACAAACGAACATATGAGAGAAGTCATAAACCACTCAACTCATACTCACTTGTTGAATACAATAAAATCTATCCTACCACAAACTCTTGAAAAACTTTGCAAGAATAAAGTTTAGACTTTGACAACCTGTATTTCTGAAACACTTTAAACAAAACTCATCAAGGCATCTTTGTGTGAAATAAAAATAAAAGATTGCATACAGTTATAAGAATCATGTGTATAAAGAAATAAAAGAAACAACACATGCAAGGGGTAAGTGAAAGAAAACATACATCAACATATAGAAAAGAATAAGTACAATGTATGTCAATAAATGGTCACAAGACCCAAAGTACATGAACAATGTATCTATAAAAGAAAGAAAAGAAAAGAAAAGATACATAATGTTAGGTTCTAAAGGTTTAGGAATTTATGTATTTAGAACTCTAATTTGTAATGTTGGCAAACCATGATCAAAACAACATGTTTAGACTTGTTATAGTATGCTCAAAGTTGATTAATTATTGTAAAGTTGGAATCGAGAGACTGTAGTTGCATTGGGGCAATTCGGTCTGGCTCGATCGATCGAGGAATAGATTCGATCAATCGAAAATCGACCAGATTGCGTTTTTCTGCAGTATTCCAACTCAACCCTAACACTTTAAAACGTTTAGGGTTTTTATGTTTTCGCCCTAGGTATATAAGGCAAAACCCTAGCCACGTTTTAGAGTTGCTCAAGTTGTATAGTTGCTCAAGTTGTATTGTTGCTCATACATTGCGGTTTTGTGTAAATCTCTTGTGAGATCTAGAGGAGCTTTCCTTTACACAAAGCTTAGGATTTTCTAGATGGAGATTACTTCAACATCTTGATGATCAACTTGGTTGCTGCCTTTGAAGCTTAAAGAATATCAAGCTTGAGTAGTTTTAGACCCCTTAACACACAACCAGATTGAGTAGCCTAGTTAATTAGCCAAGTTGTTACTTAGTCAAATTAAGCAATTCTAGGTTAAAACAATCAAACAATCATATCATGAAAATATATAGCAACGGAATAATAAATAACACATGATATGATCACCCAGGAAAACCAAACCGGTAAAAAACCTGGGGAGGATTTTACCCACCGATCCTCAAGGCAAAACTGAATTCACTATGAAAGAATTGAAGTTCTTACAAAAGGACTTACAAGCTCCCCGCTCGACTTCCTAATGCTACCTAGCAGTAGAACTTACTGACACGACCCCGTGCAAGCTCCGAATCCACGGACTCCTTCTTTCTTGAATTCTTTGATCAGCTACAAGCACCCACGCTTGTAGCTGATCAAAGAATTCAAGAAAGAAGGAGTCCGTGGATTCGGAGCTTGCACGGGGTCGTGTCAGTAAGTTCTACTGCTAGGTAGCATTAGGAAGTCGAGCGGGGAGCTTGTAAGTCCTTTTGTAAGAACTTCAATTCTTTCATAGTGAATTCAGTTTTGCCTTGAGGATCGGTGGGTAAAATCCTCCCCAGGTTTTTTACCGGTTTGGTTTTCCTGGGTGATCATATCATGTGTTATTTATTATTCCGCTGCTATATATTTTCATGATATGATTGTTTGATTGTTTTAACCTAGAATTGCTTAATTTGACTAACTAACAACTTGGCTAATTAACTAGGATACTCAATCTGGTTGTGTGTTAAGGGGTCTAACTGTTCAAGTGGTATCAGATCAGGTAGCTCTTTTTTGTCTGAGATTTTTTATCTCTGAGCTGATCCTTGACCCCTGTTGTCATGGAGCATGGACACTCTCTTTTTGTTCCTCCTCACTTTGATGGGAACAACTATGCCTATTGGAAAGTAAGGATGAAAGCATTCCTGAAATCCATTGATGAGAGAGTCTGGAATTCCGTTGAATACGGATGGCAGAAGCCCACTACTCCTGTGAGTGAGTGGCAAACTTCTGAAAAAGAAGCAGCAGGCTTCAATAGCAAAGCTATGAATGCCATCTTCAATGCTGTTTCTATGGAGGAATTTAAGAGGATCTCTAATGTTGAGGTTGCTCATACTGCTTGGAAAATCCTCCAAACTGTGCATGAAGGCACAAAGGCAGTTAAGATAAACAAACTGCAGCAATTAACTTCTAGGTTTGAGAGCATTAGGATGTCTGATGATGAATCCTTTGATGAATTTTATGCCAAACTGAATGATATTGTTAATTTTGCTTTTAACTTGGGTGAAATCTATGATCAACCTAAAATTGTTAGGAAGATACTTAGATCTTTAACTGAAGACTTTAGACCCAAAGTGACTGTCATTACTGAGAGCAAGGATGTGGACTCCATCCCTGTTGATGAGCTTGTAGGATCTCTTCAGTCCTATAAGTCTGACTTACCCAAAACAAACAAATCCAAATCAATGGCTCTTAAGTCTGTTGATGATGTTGAGGCTAGTGGATTTGATGATGAGCTCTCTACTACAAAGATAGCTTACCTTGCCAAGAACTTTAGAAATTTTCTGAGAAATACAAATAAAAGGGCAAGAGGTACTAACACTGTTGAACCTAGAAACTTTAGGAAGAATGATCCCACTAAGGTTAATAACTTTGAAAAACCTAGAGAAAGAGTAGGTCAATCTTCAAACAACTCTTTGGGTGCTCAGTGTTTTGGCTATCAAGGGTATGGTCATGTTAAATCTGAATGTCCTACATTCTTGAAAAATAAGGGTAAAGCTATGGCTGTAACCCTTAGTAATAATGAGATTTCTGATGATGAGTCTGAGTGTGACGAGGATGGAAACTTCATTGCTTTCACTGCTACTGCAGTAGTCAATGAAAGCATATCTGCTGAGGAGAACCCTTCTGATGGGGAACTCTCTGAGGATGCAGATCTTCAAAAGGCCTATAATAAACTTTGCAAAGTTGCTGCAAAGGATGCTATAAATGTTGAACTTGGCCTGAAGAAAATTGATGGAACCATGTGAAATCTGAGAACATGCTTTTACTTGATAAAGTTAAAACTTTAGAACATGATTTATCTGTTGCTAGAACTGCTAGTTCTAAACTTGATCACATGCTGAATGTTCAAAAGTATCCTTCTGATAAGTCTGGGATAGGATATATTGAAAGCATCTCTGTGTCTACTCCTCATACCACGAACTTTGTTCCTGCTTCTTCTTCTGAACCTTCTGTGAGTGAGGTTGTGAGTGAAACTGTCAAACCACCTGTGAGTGAGGTAGTCAAACCTGTAGAAGTTTCACCTCCTAAGAAGATTAGGGTTGATTTGAGAGAGTCTAAACCTAAGGAGACTACCCTACCCAAGGACAAGATGCATGGTAAACCTGCTTGGGTTTGTCATTATTGTGGTAAGTCTGGACACATTCGTCCTAATTGTTACAAGCTTCAAGCTGCTAAGAGAGCAACTAAACCAAAGGTGCATGTGCCTCAAGCACAAGATCCAATGGCACTTATTGGTGAATTGGTAAAGGTGTTGAACCTTTATTCCAATCCTGGAGTTGGAAATCACTCGAATGTGAATAAGAACTCCAATGCTCGTGGTGCATCTAAAAGGTTTTGGATGCAAAAGACTCGACCTAATTGAGTCTTTCTGACATGGTCCTTGTGCTTCATTGCTCATTCCTTTGTGACCATTGTTCTTTGGTTTTTGTGTTTCTTTTGCTTTTGTTTCTAGGATTTGCATTGCATTACATTCATGCATTTCATTCTAGGATTTATTTGTTTTCCCTTAATAAAAAAAAATAAAAATAAAATATAAAAAAAGGAGAAAAGGAGAAAGCAAAAATTTGTTTGACATTATGTTTCTTGGTTTTTGAAAACAAGGTTGGTCAATTTATTTACACATAACATGTCTTATGTACCTTGTTTAGCTTTGATGAGCTTATTTATTGCACTTGACTAGTTGAAACTTTGTAGTGCATGTTGTGTGGGAAAGATGTTTATGGTGTTTATCACTTTGTCTTAATCTTGAAGTCATATGTTATTTGACTGTTGGACTTGATCCTTTTGAGAAAGGCATAAATAACCATCTCACCACTGTTCACTAGTCAATCATGAACACCTTAGTGCATATCATAAGATTTTGTGCTCGAGAAAGTGTAGCACATGCACAAAAAGAACATAAGGTGTAGCCTCTTTAAATGCTTAATGCTTAAAACTGGTGTGTACTATTAGGCTTGATGCCATTTCACATAATCTAAACTGGTGTGTACTATTAGGCTTGATGCCAAATTTCACCTAAATAATGGGGCAAAATACAAGAAACTTACATGATTGCAAGCTTTTGTTCTAGGAGATGTGGGAGTTATAGGATGTAACTCTTTAGGTGATAGTCTCTTTTGAATTCTATGTGATGAATTTTGTAGACTTTGTGATTGATTGCTATTCACATATCACCTCACATGTTTCTCAAAGTTTTTGCTAGTTGCACACACTACACAAGTTACTCTTTGCTAAACTTTGTACATGTTATTGTGTGTGTTTTTGGTCTGACCAACCAAGTTTGAAAATACTTTGAGAATTATGCAAAACATTTTTTTTGCTTGAGAATTTGAAAGGAAGAATGGCTGAAATTATCTTTGGAGAAACTGGGTTTCAATTTGGGTTTTTGAAAAAGCATTCCATCTCATACTCATGCATTTTGTTTCTGTAATTTAATGTTTTGAGGAGTTATTTTCAAAATTTGGTTTGTGTGTTTTCAAAACTGTGATTTTTCTCAAAAATTTGTGAGTCTCTGCCCATTTCGATCGATCTAGTCAGATTTTCGATCAATCGAAAAAGTGCTTTCATTTGTCTCAAAATGACTGTGTGTTTCGATCAATCGAATCTGATTTTCGATCAATCGAAAAAGTGTTTTAATTTGTCTCAAAATGACTGTCTGTTTCGATCGATCGAATGTATTTTTCGATCAATCGAAAGTCGCGAATCAGGTTTTTAAAAACACTGTTCTTGACTTTTTCAAACACTTTTTCAAAAGTTTTTCAAAAAGTTTTCTCTCTCTCCGACTTGGCAAGCTCAACTATTCCAATTTTTTGTCGTTTTCCTCCGGATTTTTTGCAAGAAAACTCTTTCCTCAAGCTGGTATGTCTATCTTACCCCTCCTTTTTGAGTTTATTTACATATTTCATGCATTATTCATGCATTTATGCTCATATTTTCGGAACCTTTTCTTGTTGGGATTGTTGGAAATTTAGACCCAATTTTGTGTAATTGATCAATGGGTTTTTGTGGGGACACACTATAAACATGTTCTTGAAGGATTAATTTGATCAATTTTGGGTTTTGTGAAAAATTGAAAATTCTAGGGTTTCTAATTTATTCAATTTGGGGATTTTGTTCAATTAAGGTTCAATTGATGAAATTGGCTTGTTGTATTGATGAAATTGGTTATTATAATCTGTTTTCAATCTTGTGTAATGATCAATTAATCAAAATTGTTGCAAAATTTTACAAGTGGTTCTCAAATTTTTAGGGTTTTTGTTAGAAACTCTATGTTCGAGCCAATTTTGTATAATTGAACTTAATTTGAACTGTGTTTACTACATTAGATCATGCATCACAACATTGTTATTGTTCATGCATCATATAGATTTTTGTTCTATATTTTTTTTGTGCTAATTTGCAGTCTGCCCTTGGTTTTGTTTTCTTTTGTTCTTTTGGTTTTCACTTTGTGTCTCTGTCCTTTCCTTAGCACTATGCCTAGGAAGACTAGAGCCCGTAGGACTGTTTCCTCACCTTCTCCACCCCCTCCATCCTTAGACCGTGAGAAGTTTTCGAGTGAGAAAAACCAAGAGATTTATGAGAAGCTAAACGTTAGGAGAAAGATTTGGGCTGAGCGTTCTGTTCACTTAGATGAACTTGATCCTGCCATTAGGGCAAACTTTGAGCGTAGGGGCTGGTTACCCTTGGTGGATATTTCTGATCCTCCTCCACCTTCTACCTTGATTAGAGAGTTCTACTCGAACATCTCTATCCGCATCTATGATTCCAACACTCTAGTCAAGAGTTGGATACGAGGCGTAGAGTACTCCATTACTCCTCAGATAGTGGCTGATGCTCTAGGGGTACCTTTGGTCCAGAATCCTGTCTATCCTTATGATGTGTCTCCCGAGATTAGTGATGTCTTGTCTTACATCACTGGGACTACTGTCTAGTGGGGTTTTGATCCTAGGATCACCTCTGCTGAGCTCTCCAGGTTGCACTATCTTTTCTTTAGGATAGCCTGTCATTCTATCTTGCCCATCTCTCATGTTCACACCATTCCTCTTGAGAGGTGTGTATTTTTGTACGCTCTGGTTACTGATGCTCCTATTAGTTTTCCCCATCTTTTTCTTCGTTCTTTGAACGATGTTGAAAGGTTATTTAGACCCCTTAAACAACCAGATTGCGTAGCCTAGATTAATTAGCCAAGTTGTTACTTAGTCAAATTAAGCAATTCTAGGTTAAAACAATCAAATAATCATATCATGTATATAAAACAAATAAAGCAGTGGAAATAATAAATGAACACAAGATATGATCACCCAGGAAACCACACGGTAAAAACCTGGGGAGGATTTGACCCACCGATCCTCAAGGCAAACAAGAATTCACTATGAAAGAATTGAAGTTCTTACAGAAGGACTACAAGCTCCCCGCTCGACTTCCTAATGCTACCCACCAGTACGAACTTCCTGACACGACCACGCGCAGGCTCCGAATCCACGGACTACTTCTTTCTTGAATTCTTCAATCAGCTACAAGCTCCCCGCTTGCTTTTCTTTTATGATCCAATGGTTGCAACTAAGTTGATCTTCAAGATGTTGAAATCATCTCTACCTTGAAAACTCTAAGCTTTGTGTAAAGGAAAGCTCCTCTAAGATCTCACAAGAGATTTACACAAAACAGAAAATATATGAGCAACAATAACAATATGGACAACCTCAAAAACGTGGCTAGGGTTTTGTTTTATATAGTGGGAGAAGTAGATCTGAAACCCTAATCCTTAATGGGCTTAAGCTGCTGTTTGGGCCGACTTAAAATTCTGCAGATACGATTTTCGATCGATCGAGCATGTTCTTCGATCGATCGAACCAGGCAGAATATGAAGTCTTCTTCCTGCAGCTTGTATGTTCTTGAATCTTGACTTGAATCACCTTGAGCATTGTCTAATAAAACCTATAGACTCTAAGATCTATATCTAGACAAGTTTGTGTTCACGATTTGCCAATTGTTCTAAACATTTAGAACCTAACAATCTCCCCCTTTGGCAATCCGTGACAAAACACAAACTAAAAGCTCAAAGTTTACAAAGTAAAAGCCCATTACAAAAATAATGCTCATAACAACAAATCCAACCTAACTACTATCCATCAGTTGCAAGTATAGACAGCAGCTCAATTGAATCAACCTGTATAATCCTGAAACACTCAACAAACGCATAAACGCATGTGTGACAGAAAAACAGTAAATTAAAAAATAAATTCTTGATTTCACATAGCACAAAATAAAGACATATACCAATGAAGAACTCATAAGTATAAATCAATAAGAAGTGAAACAAGAAACATAAATAAAAACATAAGTAAACTAACTCTCCCCCTAAGTTAGATACAACAAAAAGTTTTTATATTCTTATTCTCCCCTTTCAAAAATAATTTCAGCGCCCCCTAAACAAGACAAACATGATTCCCATAAATCAATAATTTCTCCCCCTTTTTGTCACGTATTGACAAAGACAACTCATACAAAGAGTAAACAGTCAACACACGCAACAAAGGATAAGAGAAAACAGAGAATCAAGGGGACCAAAAAAAATTCAGCTCTATAGAAAAGAGAGACAACTCCCCCTATGAAGAACACAGGTAAAAAAAAAACTTTTCTCCCCCTATAAAAATAGGAAAAACAAAACGAGTTTTGGGAAAAACAGTTTTGGGGAAAAATAAAGGGGGAATCAGCAGCATCACCAACAGGATCAAAGTTAAAAACATATAATCCAAAGTTAAAAACTAAGGTGAGGATACACATGAAGAAAAAATATTCTCTCTTTCAATAAAATGCAAACATGGCATTATGTGACCCATAAACAGTTGCATGAGTAGAGAAAATATTTGCACATTGATTATCCATCATATCTCATAAGAAAAATATTTTCTACAGTTCACACATAAAAATAGCATATACTAGAAAGTACGTAACTCAAAAATTAATCAATCAATTTTTAGATCAAGTTGAGTACCCAATGTAGCAAAGTGTATGCATGTTTTGTGTGAAAACAATGAGAGATATGACTGCAAAACTGCAAGATGGATACAAAAATCAATGTAATGCATGTGAATCCTAAACACAAATGATAGCAAAAAAAAACATTGGTCAAAAACATAGAAACTGAAAATTTTTCAGTTTCGATCGATCGAGAATCAATCGAACATCAATCGAGTCAGACAGACTCAAACCAAAAATTTTAATCGCAATTTCGATTGATCGAAAAACAGAGTCGATCGATCGAAAGTCTGGAAAAATCAGTTTTTCGAAAAACAGAGCATTTTAATGCAGAAACTCCTCAAAGCACATTGTTTTATAAAACATGCATGAGTATGAGACGAAAAGTTTTTCAAAAACACTTGAATTTAACCCAGATCTTCCAAATTAAGATTTTCAATCAATTTGTCCTCAAAGCGCAAACATTATACACATTTTGCATTAAAATCAAGGAACTTTTAATCTTGGATGGCCACAACAAAATCACACACAATATAATGTACCAAGTTAAACAAAGAGTAACTTGTGTAGTGTGTGATACTAGCAAAAAAACTTGAGATACATGTGAGGTGATATGTGAATAGCAATCAAACACAAAGTCTACACAATTCATCACATAGAATTTAAAAGAGACTATCACCTAAAGAGTTACATCCTATAACTCCCACATCTCCTAGAACAAAAGCTTGCAATCATGTAAGTTTCTTGTATTTTTGCCCCATTAGAATATGAAATATATTATGTGAAATGGCATCAAGCCTAATAGTACACACCGGTTTGAATTAAGTGAATTGGCATCAAGCCTAATAGTACACACCAGTTTTAAGCATTAAGCATTTAAAGAGGCTACACCTTATGTTCTTTTTGTGCATGTGCTACACTTTCTCGAGCACAAAATCTTATGATATGCACTAAGGTGTTCATGATTGACTAGTGAACAGTGGTGAGATGGTTATTTATGCCTTTCTCAAAAGGATCAAGTCCGACAGTCAAATAACATGTGACTTCAAGATTAAGACAAAGTGATAAACACTATAAACATCTTTCCCACACAACATGCACTACAAAGTTTCAACTAGTCAAGTGCAATATATAAGCTCATCAAAGCTAAACAGGGTACATAAACTTGTTATGTAAATATAAGGTGGCCAACCTTGATTATAAATCCAAGATCTATAATACAAAACACAAAAAACTTTTTGGTTTTAACAAACTTTATGACCAAAAACAAAAAGCACATATTATGCTAAATGAACAATGCAAAAGCAATGCATGATAGTGCAAAAACTAAGCTATAGAGGGTACACAAACAAGAAATATCAATTTCTTAATTAACCCTTGAGTACATGTACAAACTAGTACATACTCACACAAAATCAAAAATAGCTTAGCATAAACTATTCAAGTTTCTCCACAATGTCAAGCATATTCTAAATCAAGAGAGATATCATAATTCATGTAATCCTCAAGAAAAAATAAAATAAGACACAAAATAAAATATTTTTGTCTTTTTGAAAATTTTCAATGTTTTTGGATTTTTCTTTAAAACAAAACAATCAAAGAAAATAAAACTACCAAAAACAAAAACAAAACATGTCCACAATTAATTGAAAGAATTAAATCAGGGACAAGTTAGCAACACTCACCTTGGAGAATCTTTTCTCACCCATCTAGCACGAGTCTTCGGCTTTGTAGGTGAAAATCCATGTGAAGCAGAGTGTATTTGAGGGATTATACCAAACTTCTGAGAAAGACTAAAATCCTACAAATTCCTTTCACAAGCCAACAAGCTCAAATTTTTCAAAAGAATATGAAACAATTTATATGGACTTATGGCAGGAAAAATATCATCACATATCCTAGATTGACATACGGAATGCTTAAATTTCAATTTATGACAATTAGGACGAATGTGATCGGAGACACCACAAAAGTGACAAACAGCAACAAATTTAGGAACATCAATATTCCTAATAGCAAATCTATTCTCAGATTTTGATTTTTGCCTCAACAAAGAACAATTTGGTCTAATTTGACCAACAACACCACAATGGTGACAAGTAGGCACAAAAACAGATTTATTATGTTCTCTAACAGTAGGTTTAGACTTAGGTGTAGAAACTTCAGCGTCTACATCAGAACTTTTACCTTTGTCTAACCTAGCAAAATAAGCCTTTTCATTATTATTCCTCTTGAAAGGAGGTATATAAACTTTCTCAGTTTTAGGCTTAAGAGAAATAGAAACACTTCTGTTATCATCAGCAAGTTTGGTATTAGACAAATTTTCCAATTTAGCTTCAACCTCAGCTAACTTTTGTTCCAAACTTTTCATCTTCTCATCTTGAGAGGAAATTTGATTTCTCAAAAAGTCATTCTTTTTATTAGACTCATCTAATCTAACAAGCAATTCCTCTTTTTCAAGATTAGTCAATTTTAACTCTTCTTTGAATTTCTTAGAAATTTTCAAAGATTTAGATAATTCCTTACGAAGAGTTTCAAAAGCATCAAAAAAATCAACAGAAACAACAGTGTCCTTTTTATTCAAAACATCACAGTCATCAATAAAATTAGCAGAAGCATGAGCAGAAAGACACTTCAAATTATCCATGACAGCAGGGGTCAAGGATCAGCTCAGAGATTAAAAATCTCAAACACAAAGAGCTACCCGCTCTGATACCACTTGAAAGGTTATTTAGACCCCTTAAACAACCAGATTGCGTAGCCTAGATTAATTAGCCAAGTTGTTACTTAGTCAAATTAAGCAATTCTAGGTTAAAACAATCAAATAATCATATCATGTATATAAAACAAATAAAGCAGCGGAAATAATAAATGAACACAAGATATGATCACCCAGGAAACCACACGGTAAAAACCTGGGGAGGATTTGACCCACCGATCCTCAAGGCAAACAAGAATTCACTATGAAAGAATTGAAGTTCTTACAGAAGGACTACAAGCTCCCCGCTCGACTTCCTAATGCTACCCACCAGTACGAACTTCCTGACACGACCACGCGCAGGCTCCGAATCCACGGACTACTTCTTTCTTGAATTCTTCAATCAGCTACAAGCTCCCCGCTTGCTTTTCTTTTAAGATCCAATGGTTGCAACTAAGTTGATCTTCAAGATGTTGAAATCATCTCTACCTTGAAAACCCTAAGCTTTGTGTAAAGGAAAGCTCCTCTAAGATCTCACAAGAGATTTACACAAAACAGAAAATATGAGCAACAATAACAATATGGACAACCTCAAAAACGTGGCTTAGGGTTTCCTTTATATAGTGGGAGAAGTAGATCTGAAACCCTAATCCTTAATGGGCTTAAGCTGCTGTTTGGGCCGACTTAAAATTCTGCAGATACGATTTTCGATCGATCGAGCCTGTTCTTCGATCGATCGAACCAGGCAGAATATGAAGTCTTCTTCCTGCAGCTTGTATGTTCTTGAATCTTGACTTGAATCACCTTGAGCATTGTCTAATAAAACCTATAGACTCTAAGATCTATATCTAGACAAGTTTGTGTTCACGATTTGCCAATTGTTCTAAACATTTAGAACCTAACAGATGTTTATAGGAGTTCATCTTCTGCTCATGCTCTTGTTCATCCTATTTTCATTCATAGGATTCTCTTTTATCTTGATCTTGGTGGCTTCCCTTCCTCTGAGCCCGTTCATGTGATAGCTCCTATAGGTGCGTCTTTTCTTAGACAAAGGGCTGCTCATCTTCGAGCTGGCTCTAAACACCCTAGGTCTGAGCCGTCTAGTAGCGCACCTCCTCCTTCTTCTTCTACAGGTATTGCTGGTGACGATGTTCCTGATCCAGTTGGTGATGATGCTGCTGCTGCTCGTGTTCCTCCACCTCCTTCGACCGACTTTGATGTTCGTCGTACTCTGGAGACTGTCATGACCGTTCAGGCGGCTCATGGTTAGATTTTGGTGGACTTGCTAGATGAGTTTCGTGCTCTACGAGCCGACTTGGCGCGTCTTCATTCACCCTCACCACCTCCTTTTGATGGCGACTTGTGATTGCCCTTTGGCATTCCGTCACAAAAAGGGGGAGTGGAGTTTTTGACTTGTAGAGGAGTTTTTGTTGTTAGGGGGAGACTTTTTGTTTCTTTTTGTTGTTGAGGAGCTTGTGGCGTTTTTAGATTGTATCTAGGTGCTTCACTTTGTATATCATTTTTGGGGATATTCATGTTAGGGGGAGTAACATTGATTGATATACATGTTATATACATTGATTCTTGTTGCTTTGTGATTCACTGCTTATTGACTTATATTTATGAGTTGTTCATTCTTATATGTTTTTATTTTGTGTTATGTGAATCTTACAAGAATGTTATACCTGTTGTTTTACTCTTTTCTGTCACACATGCGTTTATGCGTTTGTTGAGTATTTCAGGAATATACAGGTTGATTCAACAAAGCTGCTGTCTACACTTGCAACCGATGGATAGTAGTTAGGTTTGAATTTGAGTTTATGAGCATTATTTCTGTAAAGGGCTTTCTACTTGTAAACTTTGAGCTTTTAATTAGGGTTTTGTCACGGATTGCCAAAAGGGGAGTTTGTTAGGTTCTAAAGGTTTAGGAATTTATGTATTTAGAACTCTAATTTGTAATGTTGGCAAACCATGATCAAAACAACATGTTTAGACTTGTTATAGTATGCTCAAAGTTGATTAATTATTGTAAAGTTGGAATCGAGAGACTGTAGTTGCATTGGGGCAATTCGGTCTGGCTCGATCGATCGAGGAATAGATTCGATCAATCGAAAATCGACCAGATTGCGTTTTTCTGCAGTATTCCAACTCAGCCCTAACACTTTAAAACGTTTAGGGTTTTTATGTTTTTGCCCTAGGTATATAAGGCAAAACCCTAGCCATGTTTTAGAGTTGCTCAAGTTGTATAGTTGCTCAAGTTGTATTGTTGCTCATACATTGCGGTTTTGTGTAAATCTCTTGTGAGATCTAGAGGAGCTTTCCTTTACACAAAGCTTAGGATTTTCTAGATGGAGATTACTTCAACATCTTGATGATCAACTTGGTTGCTGCCTTTGAAGCTTAAAGAATATCAAGCGTGGGTGCTTGTAGCTGATCAAAGAATTCAAGAAAGAAGGAGTCCGTGGATTCGGAGCTTGCACGGGGTCGTGTCTGTAAGTTCTACTGGTAGGTAGCATTAGGAAGTCGAGCTGGGAGCTTGTAAGTCCTTTTGTAAGAACTTCAATTCTTTCATAGTGAATTCAGTTTTGCCTTGAGGATCGGTGGCTAAAATCCTCCCCAGGTTTTTTACCGGTTTGGTTTTCCTGGGTGATCATATCATGTGTTATTTATTATTCCGCTGCTATATATTTTCATGATATGATTGTTTAATTGTTTTAACCTAGAATTGCTTAATTTGACTAAGTAACAACTTGGCTAATTAACTAGGCTACTCAATCTGGTTGTGTGTTAAGGGGTCTAAAACTGTTCACATAATATCCTCACTACATCCCTCAAATCAAAAACACTTCCCCCTTGTGACCCCTTGTGATATATTAATTGATTAATTAGCCAGGTTTATTAATTAGTCAAATTAACATACAAAACGCGTGGTAGCATAAACAAATCACCAATTATCTAAAGTATACAGTGGAAAATAAATTGACATGGTGATTTGTTTACGAATGAGGTAAACCTACACAGCGAAAACCCCACCGGGTGATTTTAAGGTCACCACTCCCAAGAATCCACTATTATCAAAACAAGTGGTTACAAGTAAAAGAATCACAGTACCTAATACCAACCTACAGTTGAACCCTTATCCCAATATCCAATTGTACTTGTTCTGCAGTGACAATTTCTCATTTTCAATGCACGACTCCAAGTACGTGACTAACCAATTGCGCGG
The DNA here is from genome assembly GCA_019022515.1 of Quercus aquifolioides. NCBI lineage: Eukaryota > Viridiplantae > Streptophyta > Magnoliopsida > Fagales > Fagaceae > Quercus > Quercus aquifolioides. Next base: position 566,900 of record JAFHAW010000142.1, read on the forward strand.
ATCCCAGTACGCGACTTGATCACCAACTAGAGAAGAATGTTGGCTGCCAAGTTCCTCTGTTCATCACATGATGAAGATCATAAAGTTGCTTGGTCACAAAACCCTATGGTGTACAAACCCTATGGTGTACAAACACAGCAGCTTCTTCAAGAGAATGAAGAACTAGGGAAAACAAGGTTTTCGGTCACACTTTTCTTCACACTTGTGGAATTGTGCTTTTGTGTAACTATGCATAACCTTTTATGGCCCTCAAAATAATCCTTATATATGTTTAGGGTTGTAACAAAAGAAGGTCCAAACATACATTCACGGATTGGATGAAAATCAGAACTTCATAAATCTCGACAGATACCCTATCTGTCGAGCAGCTATCGAGCCTCAAGTTGAAACAGCTCTTTTAAACCTTGATAGATACTAGCTGTCGAGATTTAATGAACAACATTTCTTGGACAGACTTGCATGGCTTTAACACTTAAACTTGAAACCTTGTTTCTTGAAGCATTAAATACATCTTAGATCTACCCAATTACAAGTAAAGTATGTTTCATCAAAGGATTAGCCAATTACATAAAATAGTGACATATGTTCCGAACATTGAATCACATATGTCCTAACACATGGAGTGATTGAAGGAGTCATTCAATGGAGTGATTGACAGAGTCATTTTAGGACAAGCTAGTATCACAACATTTAACACAACATTTTTCACAATTTACTGCGTGGTGAGTTGGTGATGAAGAAAAAATAGTGGTTTCACATCTTCAACATTCCCAACTCGCTATGTGGCAAATTATGAAAAATGTTGTGTAAAATATTATGTTATTAGCATTGCGCATGTTATTAGCATTGTCTAAAAGTTTAGACTAAAACTTTAAATTCCCGAGGCATGCAGTAGTTTATCTAAATAAATGAAAAGGCTTGTTATAAATAATCCTAGAAATAGAAATTATTTTACAAAAATTTTTATAAACTGCTGATGTGATGAGTGATTATTGATAAATGAAAAAAAAGTTACTAATGGTGGGGCCTAAATGAAAACCAATAAGAGGCTAAGCCACAACAACATTTTGTAAAAATGTTATAAGATAGTTTGTGGCTGTAACATTGCTCGTTAGTTATTGATGGCAATTGTGTAGAGATATCTATGTTAAGCATTAAGAGGTGGTTTTTCGTTTCTTTTTCCCCATGGCTCCAATATTATTGCTCCTTAATTATTGGTATTTTGATATTTGACCTACAATTAACAGGTATATATAGTCTCTCTCTCTAATTATTTACATACTGCATGCATATGCATGTCTAATCTTTTGATGTTGAGCTTTGTCTTGGCTTTTAGCACTTTGAGGATCCAGAAAAAGCTTCATATTCATTGGTCTTTACTAAGGAGTTTGGCCTTGGAACTTTTTATCGGTCCCATGCAACTCGTTTGTTCAGAGATTCAAGGCCTGTCTGCATGGGGCAAAGGCAGTTAAACTTTAGTTCTGCCTAAACTTTTTTCAAATGGTGGTAGAACTAATACTGTTACAGAATTTTAAACCTTATTTTATAAGAGTGGTTTCAAAATAAAATCAACAGTTTCATAAGTTTCATACTGTTACAAATAAACTTTATATATGATTTCATCAATTTCGAATCGATATATTCTAGGATTCTTTTTAGATCAAAATGGTTACTATTGTTGGGAAATTTAGACCCCAGTTGATAAAATTAACAAGTTTTAAACCCAAGTTTTTAATTAGATTTATTATGAATAAAACTTGTTAAAATAAATAAACACCAATATCATGTTAATAATGAATGCAGCGGAACCAATGAAACCAACCAGTTTCACAGTAAAAACCTGGGGGGAAACCTTCCCAAAAAGCAATCCACTATAGAGAATAGAAGTTTCAGATCTAGTATAAAACCTTTGTCCCTAGACTCTACAATCCCCGTAGATGAACTCACAGTAGAAACCTTCTACCGCTTTAGAACCTCTGAACTCTTCAATATATGAACGCCACCCTTTGATGATGCATGAATCCCAGTACGTGACTAACCAATTGCGTGGATCCCAGTACGCGACTTCAATCACCAACTTGAGGAAGAAGAATGTTGGTTGCAAAATTCTTCACTTCATCAAGAATGAAGATCAAGAAGCACTTGGCTACAAAACCCTAAGGCGCAAAGACGCAGTAGCTTCTTTTAGAGAGAATAAGGCATCGTCACCTTTTGCATTCGTTCTCCTTGTATTCTCTTATGTGACAGTCTCTAAAATAAGCCTTATATAGGTCTAGGATTGTAAGAAAAGAAACCCTACACAAATACATAAGCCTGGCCCAAAAATCAGATCTGAAAATTCTGATTTTTGTAACCTCGATAGATACCTCGATCGATCGGGAGGTGTCGAGCTTTAAACAACTTCGACATATACAGCTATCGAGAAGCTGTCGAGGAGGTGTCAAGGAGACAGGAGATTTCTCAATCGATCCACCAGCTGTCAAGAAGGTGTTGAGATTGCGATAAGACACATCTTAAGATCTCGATAGATAGCTAGCTGTCGAGAAGCTATTGAGCTATCTGTCCGCAGGTGTCAAGCTATCTGTTCAGCTTTAATGAACACATTTTCTTCACTTGTTTCTTGGTCCAATCTTCATGGCTTTAATACTGGACTTGAACAACATGTTTCTTGAAGTATTAAACACATCCTAGATCTACCCAATTACAAGTAAAGTGCGTTTTGTCAAAAGATTAGCCGATAACATAAAAGTATGACATATGTTCTTAACATGTGAACCACATATGTCCTAACAATCTCCCCTTTTGGCAATCCGTGACAAAACCACAACAAACAAATGAACATATGAGAGAAGTCATAAATCACTCAACTCTTATTCACTTGTTGTATACAATAAAATCTATCCTAACACAAACTCTTGAAAAACTTTGCAAAAAGAGAGTTCATGGCAAGTAGACTTTGATAACCTGTATTTCTGAAACACTTTAAACAAAACTCATCAAGGCATCTTAGTGTGAAACAGAAATAATAGATTGCATACAAGTAAAGAAACATGTGTATAAAGAAAGAAAAGAAACAACACATGTAAAGGTAGGTGAAGAAGACATACATCAGCATATAAAGAAGATAAGCACAATGTATGTAAACATGGTCACAAGACCTAAGGTACAAGAAGAAGGAGGTAAGCACTCCCCCTAACAAGATGAAACACATCTCCCCCTTACAGAGGCATGTATTTCTCCCTCTAACATGCAGAGTCTTAAAGAAAGAAACCACAAAGTCTCCATAATTTCTCCCCCTTTTTGTCCTGATTGACAAAGGGTACAAGAAGCTAGAAAGCTTCACCCGAGAAACATAAAAATGATCAAGGATGATCAAGGGGGTACAAAGAAATCCATATAAATGCATGAATGTAATGAAACAAGATGTTGTGGATGACAAGATAAAAGAAGGATGCAAAACATGTGAAAAAAAAATCTCTCAATCAAGAAAAAAATGTTAAGCACATTGATCCCAAAACACACACACACACTAAACAAATCTAACCAATTTTATATTTAAAAAAACAAGTCAAGACAGTTTAGTGAGCATACATAAGCACATGTAAACCTAGTGACCGCCAAATCACATTGTACCTGCACATGTATCAAGAGTAGCAAAGAATATTGCATGTTGTGTGTGAATAACATCGTAAGATTGCATAAGCATCTACATGTTATGACGATTTGAGATATGAGAAAATCACTTTAACTCACACACAATCATAACTATTTGATGGAGACTATCACCTTCGAGGTACATCCTATAACTCCCACATCTCCTAGAATACACGCTTGCAATCATATTTAAAAGCATTTTTGATCTTTTTGCTTTTTATTTTCTTTGCATATTTTATTTTTAAGCATATCATGCATGGGCATACAAGAGATAGAAAAGAAATACCCAATGATATTTGACATTCCAATTTTGCTATGCTGAAGCACACAAATGTCATTGACACTGCACTTTTGCTATGCCGAAACATACAGGTGTCATTCATGATTGGCGGGCAATAGTGGTGAGATGGTTATTTATGCCTTTCTCCTAGGATTTTCTAGTCCTACCTGTCAAAAAGAGTGATATAAGTGTTAAGTCTAAGAGATAACTTAATCTTACTCATCACAAACAAGAGCCACAAAGCTCACTTGCCTAGTTGTGCATAGAGATGCTCATCTAGGCTACAAGAGATACAAAGTTTAGAAAACTTTGTTTCAATGGCCATCCAAGGTACACAAGTACCAATGTACACAAAACACGCACTGTTTTTGTATTTTTTATGATTTTTCACTTTTATTTTGAAAACCAACAAAATAAAGACAAAACAACCAAACAAAAACAGACAAACAACATGAAAGGAGAAAGAAAGATGCATATGCATGAAGGCATGATAGAAAGGTGCAAATGCATGGAAGCATGATTCCAAAAATAGATTAGAAATCAAGCAAAAAGAGTCCTACTTTAGATCGAAAGAATTAAAGCAGAGGACAAACAGAAAAGACAATTAAGTCTTAGGCTCCTTTCTCACCCACACAGCACAAGTCTTTGGCCGTGAAGATGAAAAGGCGCGTGTCCTATTATGTCTACTAAAGGACATAGAAGAATTAGAATTCTCCTGAAATTGAGTTAAAAAGCTCAAGACTTTTAATAACTCTCCAAACAAAGGTGTAGGTCCTTGAGAGGAAACCTATGACCGTTTGGACAATTACTTATGAGGATACAACTTAAAGCAATTAGGACAAATGTGTCCAGCAATACCACAATGGTGATAAACATGAGGTCTAATAAAGGATTTAGAATTAGACAAATTAGTTTCGAATTTCAAACCTTCATTACCTTTCTCAGATTGTGGCACAAAGACAGTCCTTGATCCAGAAGCCGTGGAAGAGGAGGGGCTGGAGGAAACAACATATCCTAAGCCAGTCTTATCAGAATTAGGCTTTTGAACACTTAATACCTCATCAAGTTTTGCACTAGACATCCTCTCTATTTGAGTTCTAGCTTGACTAAGCTCAACCTCAAGATTCTTGATCTTCTCTTCTAATGAGGTGTTCTCCAAAATAAGTGTCTCAACTAACCTTGTAGTCTCATCTAGCTTGACTAACAAATCAGTCTTTTCAGTTTTTACCTCATTAAGCTCTTTTCTACAAAGATGAGAAGTCTTTTCAAATTTTATGAATTCAGTGCATAGCTTGTCATAGGCTTCTTGAAGGGTCAACTTCTTGGGTACTTCATCAGAAGAATCCTCACTGTCACTAGCACTCTCCACAATTACCTTATTGGTTGTGGCAGCAAAGGCCATAACGTGACTACATTTATCCACATACTCATCAGAAGAGTCATCCTCAGTATCACTCCAGGTAGCAACCAGCCTTTTATCTTTTGACTCATTGGCCTTTTCCTTCATGAGGTAGTTTGGACACTCTATCCTCATATGACCAAAACCTTTGCACTCATGGCACTGGATGAGGGGTTTTTCATTCTTTCCCTTCCTTGAGGATTTAGATTTCTTAGGAGGTTTACCTTTATCTTTTTCTCTAAATTGAAGAAGTATGATAATCTCATCAGTTATGAAGGATAAATCCTCATCCTTATCATCATCTTCATCTTCATCTTCACTTTCAGAGTCCTCAATCTCTTCCTCTATACCCTTAAGAGCCAAGTTTTTACTCTTTCCACTTTTTCTCATTGAGCCTAATCTCATCTCATAGGTTTGAAGGTTCCCTACAAGCTTAGTCAAAGGAATTTGATCAATGTCCTTTGCTTCTTCAGTGGCAGTGATCTTGGCATGGAATCTTTCAGGTAAGGACCTAAGGATTTTTCTAACAATTTTGGATTCTGCAATACATTCTCCAAGGTTGAAGGCAGAATTCACAATATCCTTGAGTTTAGCATAAAACTGATCAAAGGTCTCATCCTCCTTCATCCTTATTTCTTCAAAACTGCTAGTGAGTTGTTGAAGCTTCACAGTCTTTACTGCCTTGGTACCTTCATAGGTGGTCTCAAGAATAGTCCATGCTTTCTTGGCAACTTCCGTGGATGATATTTTCTTGAATTCCTCATTGGTCACCCCACAAAACAAAGCATTCAAGGCCCTACTATTGAAATTTGCAGCTACAATTGTTGCATCATCCCAATCCACAGGCACTTCCTTTGGCTTAATCTAGCTAACTTCAACAGCTTGCCATACCTGTTCACCTAGAGCCTGCAAAAAAACTTTCATACAAACTTTCCAGTACGCATAATTAGTTCCATCAAATAAAGGAGGTATAAATAAAGATTGTCCTCTATCCATGACAACAGGGGTCAATGAATCACACTCAGGAAATTAATCCAATCAGAGTGAACCCACTCTGATACCACTTGTTGAGAAATTTAGACCCTGGTTGATAGAATTAACAAGTTTTAAACCCAAGTTTTTAATTAGATTTATTATGAATAACACTTGTAAAACAAACAAACATCAATATCATGTCAATAATGAATGCAGCGGAAAAGTAAATAAGACAAGATATGATGACCCAGGAAAACTAATGAAACCAACCAGTTTCACAGTAAAAAACCTGGGGGGAAACCTTCCCAAAAAGCAATCCACTATAGAGAAGAGAAGTTTCAGATCTAGTACAAAACCTTTGTCCCTAGACTCTACAATCCCCGTAGATGAACTCACAGCAGAAACCTTTTACCGCTTCAGAACCTCTGAACTCTTCAATATATGAACGCCACCCTTTGATGATGCACAAATCCCAGTACGTGACTAACCAATTGCGCAGATCCTAGTACGCGACTTCAATCACCAACTTGAGGAAGAAGAATGTTGGCTGCAAAGTTCTTCACTTCATCAAGAATGAAGATCAAGAAGCACTTGGTTACAAAACCCTAAGGCACAAAGACGCATTAGCTTCTTTTAGAGAGAATAAGGCATCGTCACCTTTTGCATTCATTCTCCTTATATTCTCTTATGTGACGGCCTCTAAAATAAGCCTTATATAGGTCTAGGGCTGTGAGAAAAGAAACCCTACACAAATACATAAGCCTAGCCCAAAAATCAAATCTGAAAATTCTAATTTTCGTAACCTCGATAGATACCTCGATCGATCGGGAGGTGTCGAGCTTTAAATAACTTCGACATATACAGCTATCGAGAAGCTATCGAGGAGGTGTCGAGGAGACAGGAGATTTCTCGATCGATCCACCAACTGTCAAGAAGGTGTCGAGATTGCGATAAGACACATCTTAAGATCTCGATAGATTGCCAGCTGTCAAGAAGGTGTCGAGAAGCTGTTGAGCTATCTGTCCGCAGGTGTCGAGCTATCTATTCAGCTTTAATGAACACCTTTTCTTCATTTGTTTCTTGGTCCAATCTTCATGGCTTTAATATTAGACTTGAACAACATGTTCCTTGAAGTATTAAACACATCCTAGATCTACCCAATTACAAGTAAAGTGCGTTTTGTCAAAGGATTAGCCAATTACATAAAAGTATGACATATGTTCTTATCATGTGAACCACATATGTCCTAACAACTATATATCATTCAAAACTTTATTTTCAAATTATTTTGCACCACATGATGATAGGAACACAGATTGAAAGAACACTTCGGATCATTAATCTTGGCTTGGAAGATATAAGACTTATATCTGACGATTTGTTAGATGTTTTAATCAGCAAGATTTGAAAACATAGCAGAGATTTTTCCAACAAGATGCATGGTTGCTTGAAAGATCAAGAATTTGGAGGCTAGTAAGATTGGAAATACAATCATGGATTGAACCTTGAAAAGAGTTGTTTTGTAAATTTAATATTCAAAGGGTGGAGATTTGGCTGATAAAATCTGGTAATCCTCTTGTGATTTTATTGTCATGGATGTCTAGGCATTCAAGGTTGCTCATATATATATATATATATATATATATATATATATAATAACTAATAGCCGAAACGTTTGACTTTTTGTTGACCGTACCTCATTACGCCACGTGGCTACATAGATTTATGCCACCTATCCATTTAAAAAAGCGGTAACTATTATGCTTCACAGTGTTGAAACACCGTTTGACAGCCCCTCAGTATTAAAAAAAAAAAAACTAACCCTTACAAGGAAATCAAACATTAAACCCATCCGGTAACAAAAACTGGAGAGAGAACGATACAGAGAAATATCCGGTTAGGCAGAGAAAGTGAAGAGAGGAAAAAACTGAGAAGACAGTCACGCCTCTCCCTCCATCAGACCCCGTATTCTCCACCGGTATGGTTTCTGTTTTTTGGTTCTTTAAATTTAGGATCAAATATGATTTAGGTCTGGGTATTTTCGTTAGATTGGATTGAATTCAGGTTTTGGCTTAGATTCGGTTTTGAGTAAGGAATTTGGTTTATAATATCAGTTATCTATCTTAGATTTGGTTTATCTTTGGGATATTTGGGTTCAATTCGTTTTGGGTGTACGTCTTTACTCTTCATATCTTCATGGAACAATTATCTCAACAAAAAATTTATCATCCTTTGTTTCCATTTGTTCAACAAAAATGGGCAAAAGAAAAGAAACTCTTCCCCTTTTCACGCTTTGTTCGTTTCGTTTCTGCAATTCCATATACACAAGGTCAACATAACATTGTTAATTTTCCTGTTTCGGATACTCTTTCTATGTAGTTTACCAAATTCGGCCCACTTTCTTTCCATTTGCATGTTCCGTTCCAAGCCAACAGATATAGGAAAAAGAAAATCTAAAATCGCAAACCAATTTTGCCTCTTGAGAAATTGGAAAGAAACCTCCTTTTTATCAAGAAACAATAGCATCTCTTACAATCTGACCCATTTTGCAACTATCAAAATTTCCAAAAAAATGCATTTTTGTTTGATCTTTCATTGAACGAATATTGATTCTTGGATTAGCATAGAAAAAAAAGGTTACTATGCCTTCTAGAATAGTCTCTAGAGAAAGAGGTCAATGAGTTTTTTGGCTTAGCAGAGAGAGAGAAAAATCTGAAGACCACTGCCCCTGTCAGGCCATCCTCTCGCCACCGTACAACTTAAAAAATTTGACATTGAATTGGGCCACAATAGATTTTATTGGTAAGCTCATATAAAAATTTGCATTGTTCGACATATCTGTTTTTATTGCATTCCACATGTTCGATGAAATCCCTCTTAGACTTAATATATGATGTTTGGGTTCGATTTTCTCCACCCCATACTGTCATAAATATAAATGATTTATTCATTTACGAACAATGAATATGAACAAAAGTTTAGAACGAGGAAGTCTAGAAGATACTAGCATGGTTGATAAAATGAATTATGAACCAAATGTGATGCAATTGGTAATATTACATAACATGTACATAGTTTGTTGTTGTTGTTGTTTTTTTTTTTTTTTTTTTTTTTTTTTTTTTTTTTTTTTTTTTAAATCGCTATGTGATGGTGTGCTTACTTATTGCAGACAGTGTTGCCCCACAATTTCAGATGAATAAGCAACAGTCCTCCAAGAACTTCTCAGGCATTTTCTACCCAAACATCAACCCAACTGTATGTAATTGATGATCTTTACGTTAGAAATATTGTTCTAATGGTAATGGTAACTACATTTTAGTTACATGCTTACAAATTGTTTGATAAAATTATAATGTTGCTTTTATTCTAAAATTTCATTTTATATTGTTCATTATACTTTAGGCCAAATTAGTTAGTTGCAAAATGATCAAATGTATGGGAAAGAGTCTTCCCTAGAAGATTGTAGAGAGCCCTTTCAACTCTATGCGCCACTTGGCAAAACCTAGAAATTTCTAAAGCCAAAAAACTAAGGCACTGAATTGCTTTAGCAGAGCAAAAATTTACTAAAAGCCAAAAGCACTTTTGCTTATGATCCTCTTGCAACAAACCTTGCATATGACCTAAGATGGTTTCAAATTTCAGTCAAACCCAAAAAATAAGTTTTGCTTGATTCTAAGAGATTTCAGTTATGATCGGTGATGTCTTTGTAAATGAGAGTTTCAATTACAAATGGTGTTTTTATATATGGTTTGTTGTCTTTTGCATTTTTCCCCATCAGTGTTTGTAATGTTTTCAAATGGTGTTTTAGTAATAAAAACAATCGATTGATATTGATATTAATTCAAATGTTATAAATACTGCCTTACCTTATGACAATAGTAAGCTATAAGCCTATAAGTTCAGTTTTTATTTTATTTGTAAATTCTTACAATCATGGACCAACAAAATTAGCGATCTGCTATTTGCACCAAAGTTAACATTGATAGTATGATTGATTTGTAGGTGTAGAAAAAAGTTTTAAACACCCAAAAGTGGATATGGTAGGCAAGATCACCATCACGCAATTGCTGCTGAAAAGCTGCCAGACTTAAATCCTTTTGTAAGTTCTTGCTTCCTTTTAATTTTCTTCTTCTGTTTGATTTGTAAAAAAGAGCTGGGATTGTCAAATGATCTTCATCATCCCATTTTTCTTATATTTGTAGCCTTTTGTAATTTCCTGTCACTTGAATTATTTTTTTTAAAAAAGTTTTGAATGTGTTTATATCTATAATTATTTATAGCTATGAATTTATTTTCTCATGCTCAACCTTTACCATTCTGATGTAAAGAATTATTGTAGTTTTTTGTTTGTATGGATCATATTGTTTGAGTTTTGTGTTTTGGTTTATTATCATTCACTGCTTTCGTAATTTTTTGTAATGGTTTGTGCCTATGAAAAACTTTTTTAACAATTTGGTGGGTTATTCCTATGAAAGGCATGCTAACTATGAATTTTGAACTACTTATTGCTTATCCAAAAACCACAATTAGATATATATAGATAAGAAAGAGTTTCTTAGAAAAAAAAATTAGAGTTTAAATGAGAACCCATATCCAAAAAAAATGCCACTACCAATAAAGTTTTTTATTTTATTTTATTATTATATATAATTTAAGTTTGTATATTTTGGTTGGATTGGTTTTGATTAAGGTATTTAGGTTGTAATGAAACTGCAAGTGGTATGTCAGTATAGACTTTTTTAATATTAAATGATCTTATATGAAATATAAACAAGTCTATGTGCTCAGTGTACCTTAACTGACCAAATAGTGATCACCTTAATTTTTACAAAATAATTGAGCCTAATCCTCACATAAAGCTTTTTGTGTGTGTGTGTTGTTACTTTTTAATTGTCTTGGTTGTTTGTCGTTCTTTTGGGCAGTAATATAAATTTTACCGTGAAGGATACTTTGATGAACATTTTCTTTCATTCTTTTTTTTTTATATAGCTTTGGGAAGAGTTTTTGACTTGCATTTTCTTTTCTTTTCTTTTCTTTTTTTCAGCTAAAAGTACTTGTCTCTTTGTAATAAAAAAAATATTTCAGCCGAGGTTTTGGACTTTCTTTCATCAAGCCAGTGAGTTAGGCTGCTTAGATTTGGTGCAAATGTGACTTTTACTTGAAAACATCAACTGACAATCAGGTGGAATGCTCTCATAGCATTGAGCAATCTTGATAACTCTTGCAACTACTATTGGCTTGCAAGAAGGAATGGGAGGACATGCATTTGTTATAGCAGTGTTTTTTCCAGAGGGTTTAGTTTGATTTGCATTCTACATATTGAAATGTTCCCTCAAACATCACTATGTTAGCTTTAATAGTTACTATAGCTTCATTTTTTTTTTCTTTTCAATGGCCATTTGTAGTAATTGTGGAATACTAAAGCCAAGTGTGAAGTAGTTGCAGATTTTTTGGGGCTGTTTGCTTTTGTGGCCAAGAGTATATTAGGCAAGAGGATTTTATGGAATGTTACGCTTCTAAGTAAACATAAAAAGAGTATTTGGTGTATCAGTATGAAATTGAGACAACTAACAATGAAATCGAAAATTGGGAAAAGATTTGTGCACTTTAGAAGCAAGCTGAATGTAGATTGGCTCTTCGGTGAATGAATCATGTAGAATAATTGTTCAAATTTTTCTTTCAAATTTTTTGTTTTGGTGTTGAAAAATGTGATGCAAACATCCAATAGTATAAAATGTCATTTTGGTCAACTTTGTTGACAATAACCCCTCTCTAATTGGCCATTGAAACAAAAATGTGTAAATATTAATTATAAACACATTCGATAGAGAGAAACTCCACTCTAAGACAACCTTAACTAAAAGATAAATACTATAAATTTAGAGTTATTATAAGCGTGATGTAAGTTACAATTTATATAACAAAATTAATGTGTTTTTGACCCTTTTTAGAACTTTTCATGGTTGGTTTTTCACATACTCTTTTCTGATCCAAACACGTTATACCATTAAAAATAAGTTCTTTTTTAAAAGAAAGATTAAATCTATTTTTCAATAATCTTCCCGTGCATCGCACGGGTTAGCGACTAGTATATATATATAACCGAAGCTTCTGAAACTTCCACAATTTTCCACGTCAGCATTATTTAAAATAAAAAAAAAATTTCTAATTTTTTTTTCTTTCTAAAACTCGATAATACAAAAACCTAAATTCTAATCAAAACCACGGGCAACATATACGACCATTCCTCTCTCTCCTTAGAAACCCCCTTTCCCTCCAAAAATCAAAACCTTCTCCTTCCCCCAAAAACCCAAAATCAAAATCCAAAACTTAGGATGAGAAAGAAGGAAGAGCCGATCGGATACGTTGGGAAACGATTGACCCATCATCTTTACCTCTCAAAGCTCACCTTACTCTCCATCTGACAACCCAAGGAAAGGAACCTGGCACAATGATGAAGAAGCCAGAATTCTTGCTGGAGTGAAAGGCTGGCCTACAGTCGCACTTCAAATCCAAAGTTTTCTTTTTTCAATTATATTGAATTGGGAAATTCTAGCTCTTTATATTATAGATTTATGTTGCTGTTGACAAATTGTTTTATTAAACATGAAAAGAGGTGACTTTTGGTTTATGTGCTACCCAAGAGTTCAAAATGTTGTATTTTTTTTTTCTTTGATAGAATTGGAAACGACACTTTTTTTTTTTTTTTGTGGCTTTGGAACTGTAACTATTGTGTTGCCTGTTTCGACTATACTCTTGATTAGAGTCAGTTATTGTTGAAATTTTTATTTGATTATGTTTTGGAGGTATTATGGTATTCTATTATTGTTGAAATTCTAGGTAGTTCTTCTGACAGCAATGTAATTCTTTGATCACATTATATGCAAGGAATGGTTGCAACAATAATGCATGATGTGTGTTTGATAAAATGTCTCAAAAATTTGCACTGCACACTATTTTGAATAACTTTCTGTAAACCAATTTTTTGTTTCGTACGTCAAGTTCTATAAAAGGAGCAATGTGGGTTTGTTTGTGTTGGTTGAAAAATTATGATTTTTTAGAGATAGTGAGTGGTTTTGTTTCATTCATCAACTGATTTGTACCAAACTATTTCTCAGAAACTTTGCCACAACAATATATTAGTAAAAAATTTGTAGTTTATTCCTCTCTTTATTTGTTTGCATTGATTGAAAATTTCTAGAATTTTTAGCATAAAATTTCTGGAGCACAGTAGAATTTCAATCTCTGTCTCTGTTCTTCTAATTTTTAGATTCTCCTTCTCGGCCTCAATATCAGACCATTCTTTTTTGGTAATTGGGTGAGATTACCTACAAATCTGAATTAGGTTTATAATTTTTCCTATTCTTTTTCCTTTTAAAAAACAATTCAATGAATTCAGAGATGTTGATAAAGTGTGTTGTGATGGTTGTAATGTTTGGGTGCATGCCGAGTGAGAGAATATTTCCAGCAGGCTTTTCAAGGTGTGCTTAATATACTTGATTTATGAATTGTGATCTTAATTTCTGTTCCTATCATATATGTGTTTACTCACTGACTTGTGTATGGTTTAAGGGATCTAGAGAATGTAGATTACTATTGCCCAAATTGTAAAGCAAAGTCTAATTATGAGCTATCAACTTCAGAAAAATGCCAGCCAGCTGTGAAGTATGTCTGCCCTATTTGTGTGTGTGTGTGTGTGCAATTCTTTTCCCTCCGGTTGATTTTTACGGCAACTGTATAATTGAATTTATAGACTAAGGAGTTTATCATCAGGTTTTAAGCCTAATTTTGTGACAATTTTTGAAGCAGGTCTTTAGAAAATAGTGGACAAAATGTTCTACTTGAGAAGGTAGTTGTGGTGTGCAATGGCATGGAAGGAACCTATATTCCAAACCTTCATATGTAAGCCTTGAACTCATTTCTAAATATTACATGCATGTTGAGATTTACTTTTGTTGTTGTTTTCTCTGTCATGGTTTCTATTGAGATTTAATTTTGCTGATTTTGGTTTTATAAATTTAACTTAAAAGACTTTTGTTTTGTGCCTCTTGATTTGCAAGCACTGTTAGAGTTTTGATCTCATGCTGGGTTAAATTTATATGAAAAACTTATTGGATTAGCCTGTGTTCTTAAAAAGTTCTAGGATATCAAAAAAAAAAAAAAAAAAACTATAATTGGGTTAAACAAAGTTACTCTTTTGGCATATGGATAAATCCTCTTGGGCTGTTAGATTTTTTACCAATTACAATCAGTGATAGGTTAATCATAATGATTGAGGTGTAGGTGTAGAGAAAAGTTCTAAACACCCAAAGATGGATAAATAGGCAAGATCAGCATCACGCAATTTGCTTCCTTTTAAATTGCTGCTTCTATTTGATTTGTAAAAAAGAGTTGGGATTCAAATGTATTATAACTACATTTTTCTACTGCATAATGCATATTCCAGATACTTAATATTTTTTTGACAAAGATTGATACAAATAATATTTTTTTGACAAAGATTGATACGAATGCATCTATTAGTCCAATATTTATACAATTGTGATATCTTGACTCTTGGGACACAACATGCTAATTTGACTATCCTTCAATTCAATTGTGGTTGTATGATAACACTTTGTCCTGTTTTTTTTTTTTTTTTTTTTTTTTTTTTTTTTGCAGATTTGTATTAGTGAAATTGTTAGATATCTGCATGGAAGTACAATATCCAATATGTCTATGTATAATTTTATGTTTTTTAAATTTAATGTAAAAAAAATAAAAAAAATCATTTCCATGTGATTTTGAATTGCAAAAGATTATAATGATTTGTCTCTGTAATATTCCTTAAGAATTTTTTTTTTTTTTTTTGGCAACATGTAAAACCTAAAAATCTGGGGCCTTGTATGTCCATGAAGAAGGCTATCAATTTTATTTCCAAGACATCATATATGCTTGCCTGTACGATAGATATGTCTGATTATAAACTCATTGAGAAGAATTTTGTTTTATAATTGCTATCATTTGAGACTTTTTTTTAATGACTAAAGTGATATCAATGTGTTCCTACTTTCTATTGAATCTTCTTAAGATTTTAACTAATTACAATAAATTAGGCGTTACAAAACAAAGAAGGAGCTGGAATTGTGGGCCAAAACAACTTGGGCAATTTGGAATGCAAGAAACAAAGCATACTTTGAGAAAGTTAAAACACAACCTAAATTCATTTTGGATGTAGCTCTAGCATTGCTGGTGACATATCAGATGCTCTCGGTCACTCAAGCAAATGCAGAAGTGTCTTCGTTGTTTTGTTGGTTCAGAGGGAAGCCTTGTATGTTTTTTCTTCCTAATTTGTATGGCTAACGAACTTGTCGGGGCAGTGTGCCCAGGTCTTTACCTTTGTATATGGTTTTTACTTCTGAATAAAAGTCATTCAATCAAGTATATATCTCAAAAAAAAAGAAAAAAGAAAAAAGAAAAAAAAAAGGTGTTACAAAACAAACTGGTTGAAATTTATAAATCATCTAAATTGCTATAACAGATATATGGTTGCTAATTAAATAGACACGGACGCCATTCATTTTTTAATTCATACCAATGTGCTTATTGACTTAAGCAGTTAATGGAGTTAAACGAAATCTAGGACCCTCTTTTAACTTTGAGAATTATAGGCTTTGGGATGGGTTTAATAATTTTTTAGTGCTATTCTCTATATGGATACAACAAAAGTGCTGAAATAGAAAAGATGTTTGATCACTGTGAAAATGCTACAAATTTATTTCAATAATTGCATTGGGAAGAAATTAGTAAAACAATACATTCAAAATTTTCCCGTGCATCACACAGGTTAGCGACCAGTATTATTTAATTAGGTTTTTACACGTTACTACAAAAAACGAGGGCTATAGCCACGTTTCTAAAACGCAGCCATAAAGCCTAAAAATGTAGCTATAGCCCCTTTTGGTTTATAACTGCGTTTTCTATAGCCGCATTTATACGCACGGCCTATTCACCGTGACTATAGGTCCAATAGGTCTATAGTCACGTTTTTTTAAACCCAGCTATAGGCTGAGACCTATACGCAGCTATAGAGCATGTTTGGGTTGCATTTTAAAAACGCAGCTATAGGTACAGTTTTGGCTGCGTTTTAAAAATGCAGCCAAAGCCTCCTATAGCTGCATTTTTGAAACGCGGCTATAGGTTTTTTTTTCTAAACAAAAAAAGTTTCTAGGTTATTTTTTCCTCCAAAAATTCAAAATTAAACAAAAACCTAAAAAAGTCAAAATTAAACACAAACCCAGAAAATTCAAAATCAAACACAACATACTTAGAATACAAACACAACGTGCTCCAAAATACAAGAACACAAACCCATGAATCTCCTCTCATTCAACAAAACCAACCCAAATGCAACACCAAATCCATTCAAGGAACACAAAAGCACAAGCTCGGAAACACAAAAGAACAAGCTCAAGAACACAAACCCATTTAAACATAAGCACAATATCAACAACACAAAAGCACAAATTGAAGCACAGATCCAAAAAATTCAAAATCAAAACTCAAATCCAAATCAAGACAAACACAAATATTGCTAGACTATCCACTTCATTCAAAATTTTCAGCATTTCCTCCATTTTCTTACTAACCAAACATAAAATAACAAAAAAAAAAACAAAAAACAAAAAACACTAGATCTACAGACAAAAAAACACAAAAAAGCAAAGAGAGAGATAAGGGGAGGAAAAGAGGGAGGGAATGGGCTAACCGGCGTGGATGGCGCCGGCGTTGGTGGGTCAGTGGCATGGCTTCAAATCAGTGTGCTTGAGATGAAAAAAAAAAAAAAAAAAAAAAAAAAAAAAAAAAAAAAAAAGATGAAAGTGGAGGTAGGTGGGAAAGTGTGGGGGTACATGGGAAAAGAAAGAAAATGAAAGTGTTTTTTTTTTTTTTTTGGTGTAACATATAGCCACATTTTTTGAACACGACTATAGACTTAACCTATAGCCACGTTTTAAAAATGCGGCTATACGTTAGCTATAGCTGCGTTTTTTAAACGTGGCTATAGGTCATTCTTTAATAAAATATATATTATTCGGCTGGACCTATAACCACATTGTTGAACGCGGCTATAGATTAGCTATAGCCTTGTTTTAAAAATGCAGCTATAGCTAACCTATAGCTGCATTTTTTAAACACAACTATAGGCCTTATCTAAAAAAACGCAGCTAAAAACACTTACAAACGCGGCTATAGTTTAAGTCTGTCGGACCGTGTGCCTTACCGATCCATCCAACCACCAATTGGTGAAGGATGAGGAAGCACAAATCTTTTATAGCATTCGATCGCAGACCAAGCCCATTGGTATTGGAGCGAATTGTGAAATCCCTCACAATCCCTCCCTCACAATGCGGCTCCAACGACTCGAACCTATGACCTTGGCTCTGATACCACTTGATGGAAATTTAGACCCCTTAAACAACCAAATTGCGTAGCCTAGATTAATTAGCCAAGTTGTTACTTAGTCAAATTATGCAATTTCTAGGTTAAAGCAATTCAACAATCATATCAAGAATAATAATGCAGCGGAAAATAAATAACACAAGATATGATCACCCAGGAAACCACACGGTAAAAACCTGGGGAGGATTTGACCCACCGATCCTCAAGGCATAACAGAATTCACTATGAAAGAATTGAAGTTCTTACAAAAGGACTACAAGCTCCCCGCTCGACTTCCTAATGCTACCCACCAGTACGAACTTCCTGACACGACCACGCGCAGGCTCCGAATCCACGGACTACTTCTTTCTTGAATTCCTCAATCAGCTACAAGCTCCCCGCTTGCTTTTCTTTTAAGTTCCAATGGTTGCAACTATGTTGATCATCAAGATATTGACAACCCTAAGTTTATGTGAAGGAAAGCTCCTCAAAGATCTCACAAGAGATTCACACAAACAGCAAATATGAGCAACAATACAATATGGACAACCTTCAAAAACGTGGCTAGGGTTTTGTTTATATACCTAGGGTAAAAACATAAAACCCTAAACGTTTAATGAAGTAGGGCTGAGTTGGAAATTATGCAGAATAATCAACCTGTGCGATTTTCGATCGATCGAGTCTATTCTTCGATCGATCGAGCCAGGCCAAAAGTCCCAAGTACTTCTGCAGCCACTCGATTCCAACTGTACAATAATAAACCAACTTTGAGCAAGCCTAAACAAGACTAAATACAATGTTTTGATCATGGTTTGCCAACATTACAAATTAGAGTTCTAAATACATAAAATCCTAAGACCTTAGAACCTAACAAAGTCTATAGCCGCGTTTCTTAAAAACGCGGCTATAGATTAGCTATAGCTACGTTTTTTGTAAACGTGGCTAGAAAAAGGCAGCTATAGCCTGTGTTTTTTGTAGTGCGTACATGATGCCAGGAAACTTTTATTTTTTCATAATGAGAATTCATTTGAAGATAAATCAATGACTTGGGGCCAATTTTTAGAGCTAAAATCTGGTAAATTGTAGCCAGAAAATTTGTTTTTGCACAAGTCCAATAACAAGAGGGTGCGAAGTTTGGACATGGATTCAGGGATCTTCCCTAAAAAATTGTTGTCATCCAGCATAAGATACAGAAGATAGGTGGCATTATCTTGGTAGTTGCCCATAAAAGTTGTTCCCAGACAGGGAAAGAATACTTAAATTTATAGAATTGAAGAGGAACGAAGGGTGATAATCTGTGAGATTGTTATCTGACAAAGTTATATATTAATTGAACTTTCTATTTCAGCAAGCCATTGTGGGAACATTCCTTCTCGTTAATTGGTTCTCACTCAAGTACTCCAAAAATTCAAGATGCCGCAACTCTGTCTTATTCCCTATCTCTTTAGGGATGTCATGGAAAATAGTTGCTACTACTCATCCCAGGATATTGAAGGTATCTCAACTGAAAAAGTTGAGAGGGAATGGAGCCAAAAAAGTCATTCGACGCCATATCAAGATAAATTAATTCGGTCAGATTAGGGAAGCCGTCACTTAATTGGCAATTCTCCTTTTATTTTTGTTTTTAGACACATTGAGGTGCGTCAAGCTTCTAATATGAAAGAGCAGTGTCAAGATGTTGGAAGTCAACACTGTGCTCCCGAGGCAGCTGGTCGGGCAATCACAGTCCTTGAACCAAGGCTAGAACTATAATTGACCCTCTCCTAGCTTGCAATAATCTGAGCTTGAATTCCAATTTTCAAACAAAGGAACACGCTGGCCTTCTGATGAAGAAGTAGTAGCACGTAGTACTAGTAGAATTTATGAGAGACTTTATAGTTGAGAAAGGCTTGTTTTTTATATATATTCAGGACGAGAGAGAAGGGGTGAAGAAGATGCGTAGTCCAAGTAATAGTAGTAGGCTGAGTTTTGCCATTCTTGTGTTTCTTTCTTCTTTGCTGGAATTGGATGCTTCTTTCTTGGAACGACGTTTAACTTATGCATGCCACTGCCACAGGACGACTTTGTTACAAAGTAAAAAAAATAGATCAATTCGTACGTGAGTAATGGCAATTGACGGGCTAGTTTGGAAAGTCGTGTGGCGTGCATAAGTCTTAATTGTAATAATTTTATTAAATTTTAGCGACTATTAGATAAAGAATACTTTTGTTTTTCCTTTCGAAAATTAAAAAACAAAGACTCCAATTTCCATTGAGAATGAGTAACTTTGACTCTTTGAGGGGTTCTTTAAGAGCACTGTAAGGATCAAGTTTCGAACTAGTTCCTCGGATTGAATGAGAACTGAACTTAACCAGGCATTTTAGAATAAAATTTATAGAGTTTGGGGTCAGGTATCAAGTAATCTTGCTGCTTAGTATGATTAGTGAGAGTTAATGAACAGAATGTACACAAACACAAAAGATTTTTGTTTTGATCCTTCCTCGGGAAACGTCCGAGGACACAACTTTATATAATTATATTCAATAATCAAGTTATAGTGCTGGGGCAAGTATTACAGTCTTTTTCCTCATTTTTTCTAACCCCCTTCTACTGGGGGGTTGCTGGTATATATATATATATCACTGCCTAATGCATCCTGGCCTTCCACTTATGTGATTTCTGACCTTTCTTTTAGATACCTGTCACATCAGAGCATGCTAGAGAAAGTAGAAGGTGCTGCTAGCTAACGGAACACTATTTAGTGGTCTTTTCCTCATTAATGCGGCCAAATCAATAGGTGTAGTGCATTCAATGTGGTGGTGAGATGTATAGCAGAAGGAAGCTTTCTCCCTTGGATATTTGTCTTACACCACTCTTCTACCTGAAGCTTTCCCTTCCACTCCCTTAGAGAGAGAAACACGGTACCTTAGGTGGGCCTCCTCAGGTGCTTTGGTTACTCGCACATTCACGCATGTAAGAAATCCTCAGGTCACCAATATGTCTCCGTAGGATACCCCATGTCCCCTAATTTGCTTCCTCGGGCTCCTACGCCCTACAAGCACTAAATGTAATTGTATTAAATTCAATTTACTAAATATATATATATAATTTTTTTTGAGAAATGCTATGTCTTCAATATTTTTACAATATTTTCAGGACAAATCTTATTTTTAGTAATTTCTCACTTTGTATTAATCATTGTAGATTTTTTAATTAAAAGATTTTTTGAGAAAAAAAAGACTTAATATAAAAATTAAATAGGCTTTCATCAACAAAATATAAAAATGAAATAGATTTGACAGTAAAATAATTAAAATAAGTTTTGTTGAGTTCTTTGTCTCTTACAAAAATAAATTGATTCTTCCCTAAAAAGATTGATTATTTTATTTAGAAAAATAAAATAAAATGCTAATATAAGCCTAAAAATATTCCAACTGGCTTAACTCACAAACCCAGCCCACTAAAGACAAGATAAGCATTGTCCTAAATAGAGTCATGGGTTGGGTGTGACTTATTGACCGGTTTATTTTCTATTATACTCAACCCATTGGGCCCAAGGACTAAGTAAAAAAGAGTAGAGACCATTGATGACCCTACACCTACTTTGACTCTAATGCTTCATACTGAATAATTGGTTTGAGAAAGGGAATTTATGATTTATTATTATAGTAAAATATTTTGCAAGTCGAAAATAAAGAAAAATAAAATTGAACATTTGTATTGAATCTATAATTTTAAAGCACCGTGGCAGTGCTACACATTTGAAAGTAATTGATATGAATGACATTTATCCTACATGCACCGTTACATTGGCGACTGAAATGAAGAAAGAAATATAATATTTGAAACTATTAAGAATACGAGAGAAAATTTTAACCTACGTTTGTTTCATTGGGCCCTTCAAGGAGATGGAGGGTGGAAACTTGTCAAAGCTACTAGACGTGCTTATAGTGGTGCCACCTCCACCATAATCCTTTGCTTTTTGCCAATTATATAAATAAATAAAAAAGAAAAAGGAAAAATGGAAAAGAATTAGTAATTGTTATTGTAGGGAGACAAAATTCCCGACCTATAATAAGCTGACACATCATACTACCAAGTCCACAAAATACAACCAATTACAAAGCGTCATGTATTGTTGCTGGGTTTTGCTATCACTACTCAGAAACCAACAGAAATTTGCCAAGTGTCATGCAAAAACCAATTACACATCAAGCAATGACATAAGCAGTCCAGCACGTGTAAGCGATGACATATGTGATCCAGCGCGTGTAAGCGATGACATAAGCAGACCAATCAGGCTGTGATATGTGTCACCAATCAGATTCTGTCACGTGTCGCTCACCCACCCCTAAACTCCTATAAATAGAAGCCTTCCTAAGGCATTTAAAAGGGAGGACCAAGAGACCAAGACATTTTGGGAGAAGAGTACCAAGGCATTTAGAGCACAAACAGCATCAAAGAAGATTCAGAAGTACTGAAACTCTGTTGGAATCAAGCCCTGAAGCCTCCAAGAACTTCAAGAACTTCAACTTCAAATGCAAGGAACATTCAAAGCAGAATCATCTAAACTACCTGCCTAGATCTCAAAGGTCACTGCAATCAAGGTCGAAAGCCTCCAGAAACTTCAATTAACCACAAATCAGCGAAATTTTACGGATTCAAGCCTCCAAAGCCCCGAAGAACTTCCACCACAAACCTTCAAATACAAAGAACATTCGAAGAGAAATCATACAAATCAAATTCCTAGATCTCAAAGTTCACTGGAATCAAACTCAAAAGTTTCTAGAAACCTCACAAAACACAAATCAATGAAGCTCTACAGATTCAAGCCTCTAAAGCCCCGAAGAATTTCCATCACAAATCTTCGAAGACGAAGAACACACGAAGAACGTGAAGAACAAAGGATTTCTAACAAGCTCATAGCCAGAGATTCATTGTAATTCTGTTTCAAAGATCTTCGATCCATTCTTCCGCCAAATTGAAGTATATTTGGTGTTCGAATCAAAATCACATTACCACAATTCTAATCAACAAATCTTTCAAGGAGATCGAATCAAAAGATCACTCTTTTGTAATTACAGATAAATGTACCGCACATTCATCAATACAAATTCGTATTTGTGAAACTATTTTACTTATTTGACTCATTTTGAACTAAGAAATTTAGTCGTCCACAATTATATATATATGTGTGTGTGTACACACTTCCCGCACATAATAAACGACAAATGCTAACAGTTTGAGCCTTGAAGAACTTTTTGCATGAATAAGTTTTCTTTCAACTTTTTTTTGTCAAAGTCAAAATCCCATTTATAAATAAAAATATTTTTAATAGTTAAATAAGTACTAAATACAACTTATGTAAATTTATGTTCATGTGGGATTATCTCAAAATTTTATTGCTTATTAAATAGTATTTTATGAAGGAGAACAAATTATAACATAAATAATTTAAGGCACTATTAGTTTTTTCTATATGCATGTATATCACTTTTGAAAGAAGAAAATAATTTGTTTTTGTTTGTTAAAATCTCGTTTTTTTTTTTTTTTTTTTTTTTCCCACTTAAAGGCATTGATAGATATAGGAATTTTTTTTTTCATTTTTTGAAATAATTTTGGAATATAAAAAATATAACATTTTATTAATTATAATTAAGATAAAAATTAATATTATTTTAATAATATTTTGTTTGGCCCATTGGCCACATAAAAGGAAGCTAAAGACCCTTCTCAAGATTATTTTAACCTTATTGATATTAGGGAAAAGCTAACAAATATTTTAGAAATGTTTTATGAAAAAAGATAAAAACAAATAATTTTTTTGGTAGCTTTTTTTATATGTTTTCCATAAAAGTAATTTCAAAACTTTGTTAAAATGGTGAACTAATAAATGTCCTAAGAGTACCCATTAATCGGAGCCTTTATATTTATATTCTTAGACACATTGCACTGAAGGAAAAAAAAAAAAAAAAAAAAACAAAACAAAAAAAAAAAAAAAAAAAAACAAAAACAAAAGAAAGAAAGAAATAGGTGTAGCACTATGAGAAATATGTACTAGCAATATAAAATTCACGTGGTAGATTGAATAAATGTGTATATATTTATTTAGCCTACAATGTAAAATTTACACTTACATTACTAGGAGAATATAAACCTATAATTAATATAAACTATATTGTGTTCATACTTCTTAAAATTCTACCATTTCATGGTATACCATCCAATCGAGACGAGATACAACCACATTAACTTCATGTGTAAATTTAAAACTAATAGTTGAGGATTTTGTGGTGTCTCTATCCGTAGCCCATCCACTGAATCACACAAAAATAGTAATTGACTACCATAATTCTTTCTCTAAAGAAATCGGTAAAAAGATAAACCATTTAAACACGTTAAAGAAGCAATGACATGGTTAAAGAAGACAAATTAAATAAAGGAAATACCAGAACATCAAACACTAATCCAACCAAATACACAACTTGTTAATTATGTTTGCTAATAACTACACAACACGTTACGATACATCCACACTGATAAACGTCTATCATACAAACGCAAATAGAAATGTGCATATGAGAAATCACACAATATCACACGCGCAACACTGTTCTCCATCTCAAAGGGCTGGTAGATCTCCCTTCATCCATAACAAGCTCCGAGAGTTTTCTCTTCTCTTCACTGAGCCTGAGCTTCCCACACCACCTCTTCCTGTCCACAGGTGGTCTCCTCCCCCTCCGGGCTCTGTCAAGCTCAGCGTAGATGCAGCTTATATATACAGTTCCAAGTCTGCATCGAATCTATCCTTGATGGCTCTATCTGCTGTGTTTGGTTCATCTCCTCCTAAGTTTCAAACATATCCATGTCCTAGCTGAGTCTTTCATGTCCTGTTTTTTTTCTTTAGGTGAAAAATAAAGCTATAACTATGCTGCCCACACAGCAGCAAAGACCGCATTAGATTCTAAGCAGGGACGGAGCCAAAAGTTCAATCGAGGGGGGCGAAGTAAAAACAATTTATTTTCATAAAAATTTAAAAATTAACATTCATTTAGTATTAACAAAATGGCAACAACAAAAATGACACAAAATAACTATTCTTAAATACTCTGCAACACAATTATTTATTAAAAGAGAGGTCATTCTTTTAAATGTCAAAAATCATTACAAACTTTTACAGCAATTTGTCTAAAAATCATCTTAAATTTTAACCAAGTCAGATTTTTCTTGAGTTACTAACCTAATCTTAAAATCATCTCTGTAGCCTGTTATTAACTAGTTATAATAACCGAGTCAGATTTTTTTTATTTTTTATTTTTACTTAAAAAGGTAGAAGTCTGATTTTTCTTGAGTTACTAATCTAGTCAATTTAAGGGTCTAACATTAACTAGTCCAAGTGAGTAGACATGGCAAAACGGGTCAGAATTTTCTGACCCGACCCGACCCGAAAATACCCGACCCGACCCGATTTTTTTGACCCGAAGCAAAAACGGGTTGACCCGTGACCCGACCCGTGTTTTTGCGGGTCAACCCGAACCCGAACCATTTTTTTAAAACTTTTTTTTTTTGGGTAAAAAAAAATAGTAAAACTAATATAATATTGGTTTAATGGTTTATTGTGAACTTTAAGGAAACAATTGATATATTTACATAACTACATGCAAATTAATTGAAAGATAAATGGTTGAACATTCTGTAATGAGTAAATATTTTTAAATATCAAATAGCAAAGTACATGCCAAGATAATCTAGTTACAGTAAAGTTAAAAACATAGATTTAAAATTGTAGACATGTGAGAAACATTCACAAGTGTGAAAATAGTGAAGCTAAAGTATCAAATTAGCATAAATTATGAATACTTAGACCTATTTTTTAATAATTTATGTCCAAAATAAACGGCTTTTCAAAATAAATTATGATATTTCCTAAAGTGTGTTTTGCTTAACAATAATATGATATTCATAAAAGAGACCATGTATAAATAAGTAAGCAATCAAATTTTAAAGTATATCTCAAATTGAAATAGAGTGTCAACTACAACTGATAATAGATTATAAAATTAATTTTCAATATTGTAAATTTCTTATATGTTTTTATTCTTTATCAAATGAGTTATCCAATAAGTCATTTGTAATTTTGTTTTATATTTTGAAATGTTGATAATGTGTAGAAATAAAACTTGTGTATTTGTTTTACTTATCTTTGTGTTATTTTGTTTTAAATAGTAATGTTAGAATTTGTAAAATTTTAAAATTATTGAATAAGTATTAATAAGTTTAACTGAGTTCATTCTTGATATAAGTGGTGAATTCAAAATAATGCATTTTACATCAAGTAATTTGTTGCATAACTTTCTAAATGATAGATACATGTTGTTTTCTTTATAAAAATAAAAAATAAAAAAAATTCATGTGAAAAATACGGGTCAACCTGACCCAACCCGCAACCCGATTGACCCGAACCCGACCCGACCCGACCCGCCCGTTTTGCCATGTCTACAAGTGAGTCTAACTTTCTAAAGAGAGAATAATAACATATGCTGCGTGTTTTGCTGTTGTTGCTCCACCTTTTGTAGCTTGCCCTTGAAGATGTTAATTAGACAAGGGCATCTGTCCCTACAACTCACTAATAGGTACATGTATTGTTAAAAAAACAAAGCTCAAATGCAATAAAAAGAGAGAGAGAGATTTGAGATTGTTAATAAGACATACCACAAAATTCAATTCACAGATACCTGGAAAAAAGAACCAGATGTAGATAGGCATCATTGACGTCAAGGCGTTGAGAGGAGATATTTGCTTAACAATCAAGAAATAATGTTATTTGGACCAATTTTATCTTCTTCTTTTTTTTGTTATCGTTTGGGTTATATATTATTCGGTGCAAGGTTGGGCTAATTTTTATTTGCTTAACAGGCCAAGAAATATGATAGGGGGCCGAATATAATTTTCTTGAAAAACTTGGGGAGGTCACAGCCCTTTTAGTGTATGAAAAGCTCTCTACCATGTATAATACTAGGGAAAAGTTCATGAGGTCAAGGGGGGCTAGAGCCCCCCTTGGTCAATACATAGCTCCGTCTCTGATTCTAAGGTTATATTTGGTAATAGCTTTTGTTTTTTTATTTTCAAAAACTTGTTTTTGGAAATATAAAGAAAGAACAATTTTCTTGTATTTTTTAAATCAAAAACATATTTGGTTAGTTGAAATTAAAATATATATATATATATATATATAGATTTTTGAAGAAAAAAAATAGAAAATACTAAAATATGTTGTTATTAGGATTTGAATTTTAATGCTAACTCATTAAATAAAACAAATTCATTAAATTAAATTAGTGTTTTCATTGACTTTTGAAAATTAGAAACTGAAAACAGCATTTTGCATGTTTTCTGTTTCTTCCACAAGTTGAGTTTTGAGAAAAAATTTTGATTTCTGTCTATTTTGGATTGTCAAACAAGTTTTTTAGTCTCAAAAATAGAAAATTGTTTTTGGAAACAGAAAATAAAGGGGAAAAACAGTTATCAAACATACCCCAATTATTCTTGTTTTTTTCTTTCTAAGCAATCATTCCCCCCACGTTAGCTGTTTGCAAGGAAGATGCCTTGGCCACTTTTTTTTTTTGATGAATTGAAGATGACATTGTTAGGACTTAGGATCTCAGTATGACCCCAGCGTGTAAATGGACCTTTATGAGTCTTTAAAATAAAAAATAAAAAAAAATAAAAAAATAAAAAAAAATTATACCATCGCCAATGCCCTAGCTATTTGATCTATACATGTAGGGGTGGCAAAATAAGCCCAAACTCATTTGCCCACCCAAACTCACCCACTCTAATTGAACCCAAACCCACACAATTATTAGTTAAGTTAAATGGGCATCAACCCAATTAGACCCAGTAATTATTGGGTTTTAACTAAAAACCCATTGAGACTCATTTAACCCAAAAATAATATATCCAAATTCAACCCAGCCCTTCCCATAAAAAAATAAAAAATAAAAAAACCAGCCCTTCCCATAAAAACAAAAAACAAAAAAAACCTTAGACATGTCAGGTTTTCATTTTCCTTCATTTTCTCAGCCTCCAAACACTTCTCTCTCTCTCTCTCTCTCTCTCTCTCTCTCTCTCTCTCTCTCTCTCTCCCTTCATAAATTCAACTCAAATTCACTCTCATTCCGAATTTCATTTCACTGTAATTTCAAATCCCCCCCACACACACACTCTCTCTCTCTCTCTTTCTCTACCATAGCAATCGAGCTTTTACTCTCTCTCTCTTCTTCTGGTTCTTGCTCGGTCAAGAAGGCCGTCTCTGCCTTTGTCTTCGCTTTCCGTTTCCTCTTCATAGATCGATGAATGTGTGTGCATAACAGAGTTCCAGTACAGTCCCTTAGGGTCAATGGCGCTTCTCGGCGTATTCCATACTCACCATTTTCAAATCTGTAAGTTTCATTTTTTTTTTTTTTTTTTTTTTTTTTTTTTGCATTTCGGTTTTTCAAATTTACGTAAATATATATGTTTTTGTCGTTTGGTTGCTGAGAAAGTGTGGGAAAAGAGAAGAAAAGAAAAGTGAAAAAGTTTTGAATTTTTTGAGTTTTTTTTTTGTTGTTTGACGTTTGTTTGTTTTTTGCTTCTCTTTCGGATATATATGTTTTTGTTTTTATTTTTAATTTATGTAAATTAACGTTTTTGTCGTTTGGTTGCTGAGAAAGTGTGGGAAAAGAAAAGAAAACAAAAGAAAGTTGAAAAAGTTTTGAATTTTGAGTTTTGAGTTTTTTGCTGTTTGACTAACTGAACCTACTTTACTGTTTTCTTATCAACCAAATGAAAGCGTATTTGGGTGCATTTCCTTTTGTTGCTGTATCTGCAAAATTATAAGTAGAATATTTTTTGTTTGGCTGCTAAGAAAAAGAGAGAAGAAAATTGATTTAAAATTTTCTAGTTTTCATTTCTTTGTGCATTTCCTCAAAAATTAAACTAAAATTAAGTTCAAATTACCAATATGTAAATGATTTGAGTATCTTGTAATCAATGCAATGAACAAATCAAAAGGAAGTCAAGCAATAGTCGAGTAATACAAATTGTTCAGTCTTTGATTTAATTGTGCTCATTAATTACCATAATCTTTGTTTGGCTGTTGAGAGAAAAGAGAGAAAATTCGACTATGAAATTCTAATTTTCATTTCTAGGATGAGATTATCAGATCCTCTAGCTTCAAAGCTTCAAAAGGGTCATTTTTACTTTAATGTCATTTTGGTAATTTTGATAATTGGGTAAGTTGGAGTTTACCCGTAATAATTGGGTTGGGTTGGGTTAGATTTGGGTTAGAAATAATTAATTAAATGAGTTTTAATGGGTAAATGGGTTTTATATACCCAACCCGATAATGCCCACCCGAAACCCACCCAAACTCACCCATTTGACACCCCTAATACATGTGACCCATTTTAAAGAAAAAGCATTGCAATGGCTAAATGAAAACCACCATCCTAGATTTGTATTTTAAATAGAATAAAAAAAAGATCATTTTTTTTTTGGTCTGTGAAAGGAATCATCCTTCGGTCAAAATATGAAAAAGTAAACTATCACCATGTATAAACAAGTAATGTCTTTTTTCACCATTTCTTAAAGACGTGTCAGTCTAACAGGACGAACCTCGAATGGGTTATGCAACGTTGCAAGGATTGCATGTGCTGTATGTGCTGTACTAGTTCTCTTGCTTGATTGTCTTACTTATTTGCTTGAGTAGAATTGTTTAGTTGTTAGGTGATAAATTTTATCAATATTAATAGGATTCCTAAGAGGAGATACGATAGTATTTGACCAGTTGTTATTTCCTTTTATCATTAATTAGTTGCTATTTTATTTATCATGCATTATATTCTTATCCAATCGATCGAGGAATTGAATAAAGTAAAGCAAGCATAATTATAACACTCTCTTTCTATCACTGACTCACGTATTAATATAATCACCTCAAATTCGACTATCTTTCCATTATAAGGTCTAAAAATCTCTTAAGGTGATATACATTTGCATTTATATTTATACTATTTACATCTATCTATTTTTGTAAATATTGGAAATATTTTTGTGAATAAACAAGTTTTGATAGATTAAATAATATTCCAAATAATTAGCAAGAACATAAAATAAAAAAGAGTTTAGAACGATCTCACATTGTTATAGAATCACGTCACGAAAACATTGTCCTTAAAAGTTGACTCATGCCACCCGGAGTAAAACTCAGTTTGACAGGTTCTCTTGGCTAAACAACCCCCTAGAATTAGACTATAGCGTCAATCTTCGTGATAGACACATTTTCAGACGCAAAGGTTCAAGAACAACCCTCTCACTACAACAAAATGTATTTTTAGCGACGAAAATTTTAGTCACAAAAAGTCCAATATTTCATTGCCTAGTACCTTTAGTGACGAATTTTTCTTTTTAGTGACGAAATTCGTTTCGTCGCTATAGCCCCATCGCTAAAAGTATTAGCAACGAAAACTTTCAACAAATTTCATCGCTAAAGATTCGAGTTGTTTTAAAATAAAAACACTTTTAGCGATGAAATTATTTCGTCACTAAATATTTTCCTCATTAAAAATACTATTCATCAACGAAACTATTTCGTCGCTACATGTACCTTATTTTATTAGATAATTTTTAGCGACGAAATATTTTCGTTTCTAAAACTATTTTTAAGAATATTTAGGTACTTATAGTGACGAATATTTTCGTCGCTAAAACTATTGTATGAAAAATTCAACTATATTTAGCGACAAAAATTTTCGTCGCTGAAAGTATTTTTTATAAATTCAATTACATTTAACGACGAAAAATTTTGTCACTAAATGTAGCTAAATGTGATGGACAAATTTGTCACTAAAGCTAATTTTGTTTTCATTTTTTTCTTGTATGTAACCTGTCATTACATTATTTACTCCTTACACTTGAATAACACATTTATGTCAATTACACATTTATAAGAAAATGATCCATACATTCCAAATGTAAAAATAAAACAAGTATTCTATTCAATCCATCCATACAAATTGTTTCCAACACATACAATAATACAAGATGTTTTATAACATACAATAACATAAAATACTAAGGGCGAAAAGAAGATGTCCTCAAACGTCTTCAAGTAGTGCCAAAAGAAAATGTCCTAAAAGCCACCAATAAGAAATCTGCACAAATGTAAAAATAATACTACATTAAAATTGTAAAGTAAAAACATTAACTATTTTATAAGAAACATCTCTATTGAATATTTGTGTGTGTGTGTGTGTGTATGTGTGTGTATATATATATGTTCATTCTAAACACAAACTTCAAACCCAATTTGGCTGTCAACCTCACATTGCATAATTCAATTACCACATATTTGCTAGAACTAAATCATTTACTCTATAATTCAATCAAAGTAAACAACGAAAACCCAATTTGGGTATTAATGCATAGTGCCATAGACTACAAAGACAAATAAGAAATAGTCTGAATTATCAAATCTAACACAATTCAAGAACTTAAACTAAATTCCCACATAAACATTAATACAAAGCAAAATTTAAGCTTTATCACAATGACCCATCAAATCTAAGTCAATCAGAATGACATAAAAGTAACAAATTTCATATTTAAAACAAAATCAATTGCCACCAAAAAAAAAAAAATGATCCAAAGGACCATAACATAACCAAAGCATTTTAATACACTACTACAAGTGATTAAATCAAACCATTATTAAAATTAGCTAACTAAAACACATGTTGAGGAAACCGTAGGAATTTACAAGCCAACCCACTCAACAAAGGTTTCAAGTAAAGTCCACAAAATTCCAACATACTCGTCATACTTTCAGATTCACTACATAACAAGTGAGCCCTTTTGTAAAAATCATTTGGTCCATGAAAATTATCTAATTAACTTGAAATTAAATAGGGATAAGCTCTTATATGTGTAGTATGTACCATAAAAAATTCAGCTCAAAATAATTTTTCTATAATTTATTAAAAATCACGTATTGCAGCTGACTCAAATTTCCCCTTAACAGATCTATTGCCTTTTCTTAGAACAAATATAAATTGTAGAAATAAGTAAGAGTATGTAAGAGAGAAAGAGAATAGAAATTATGTATTTGAAAATATAGAGTAAGAGAAAGAGAACAGAAATTATGCATTTGTAAATATAGAGTAATAGAAAATACTTTTTTTTTTATACAATAGAAAATACTTATAGGAGAGTGTTTAGTGATGGGTACTATATAGGCTACTCATGACAATAATAGCCTATAGTTATTGGTTATTAACTACCCATAAAAACTCAACAGCTAGATTATCCATTATTGCCCCATGGCTATTTTATCATTTATTGTCAAACATAAATTCCCAACGGCTAAGAAATAAAGAATAATAGAAGTGTTTGGAATACGCATCTACACCAACAATATATATATATATATGTGTGTGTGTGTGTGTAAATATTTATATTTATGTTTATGTACATGTATGAACAAGTATAACTCAATTTATTATAATTTCATGAAATGACACTCTTTGAGATTTGTATAAATGTCAAGATAAGTCATTTCCTTTCAAAAAAAGATTCATACCCAAACTATAGACAAAATGGCATACTCTCTTGATGTTTGTATAAATAAGTAATAATAATTTTTTTTTTTTAAAACTTCTTGATAATATGATACTCCTTCATGTAGAATTATATATTTCCTGATAGCAATATTTTCTCAATTTCATTATACCACAAATGCACTTGCCTTGTTTCTTTAATTGTAATCATAGTGAGTCAAAATTAATTTACCTTTCCGAGATCAGGCTAATTAGTGCAATATACTTGCATCGTAATGTAACATTCCTCCCTTTGTGGTTAGGCAAGAAGCACAACATTAGAAATAATTATGGTAGTAATCTGCAAACGTTGTTAATAGGCAGAAATCAATGAATAAATGAAAAATTATATCTGCTACCATTGTTCTTTACATGATGTTTTTAGATCCTTGATTACGATAATTGGAGTCAACTCCGCTACTACAACAATTGATCAAATAGTATTAATGTAAATCGATCTTAGTTGATTATATTTTTTATATGTGCTATTCAAAATACCCTTACCTTGAAAAGGCACAAACAAACCGATTAACATGAATTGTCACCACTAACCTTAGAATTAGTTGTAATGGAGGAAAATTTTTATATTTACAAACCTCTTGGATGGAGGGAGATGAAGAGAGTCACTCGCCATTCCAAACAAACCCTCACTTTTGAACCAATTATAAATTACAATTGGATCACACACACACACACACTAGGAGAGAGTATGCAATTCTAACACAAAAGACACACGAAAAACTCTACTCAAAATCCATGGTCACATACATGTTTATGTATAAAGTATAATATAAACAAACATATAACAAAATGTGTGAAATATAATTGATGTTCTGGTACTTAATTTCATTGACATTTTTAACATTTTTGACTATCAAGATTTATATAATTTTAAAAAAAAAAATTCTCAAGAGGAAAAAAAATTAAACATGTGTCGCCCCAAACTTAGTATTACACCTAAACATAGAACCAATAACGGAGTCAAGATTTGATATCAAGAGTGGGCAAAAGTTATATACCCTATGAGTGTGCACTAGAATATGTATATGTGTATATTACTTTTTTTTTTTTTTTTAGAATGCGTATGTATATTACTTTTTTTTTATTTTTTTTATTTGAGAAACAAACACACACACACACACAAGAGAGAGGGAAATGAGTTCTAACACAAAGGCACACCACAACTCCACTCAAAAGCCATAGTAACTTTTAAGGGAGAGTGGGGCAAGTTATACTGCACACAACACACTCTTTTAAGCAATGTGGGACAATTACTCATTCTTTTTTTTTTAGAAACAAACACACACACACACACAAGGGAGAGAGAAAGGGGTTCTAACACATAATAATAGCATATATATTTACTATTTTTTTCCCTCCAAAAAGAACTTTTTGCATGAATAAGTCTTCTTTCAATTTTTTTTTTTTTTCAAAGTCAAAATCCCATTTATACATGAAAAGATTTTTAATAGTTAAATAAATACTAAATACAACTTATGTAAATTTATGTTCTTGTGGCATTATCTCAAAATTTTATTGCTTATTAAATACTCTCTCCATCCCAATTTGTTTGTTGTGTTTGAAAAGTCAAACTTTTTAAGAAAACATCATTTATTGTCTTGTCTATTTTATAAAAATGTATAAGTTTACAAAACTACCCTTAAATAAATTTATCAGCTTTTTAAAAAAGAGTTATTCTTGTGGGGCCAGAATAAGTCAACAACCCCGGCCCACTCCAAACCAAGCCCAGAGGCCCACGCCGAGGATGCCTCCACGATCCGAGGCCCGAGGACGAAAGTTTAGAGCCCAGGACCCAAGGAGCATTGCCGAGGATGGTTACATCCTCGGTAGGCCGAGGCCAGAAAGTGGGCATACAGCACACCTTTAAGGGGAGTCTCCCCAAGCATCCAAGGAGCAAATAGCAGGAACCAATCACCGGACATTGAAGCATGGCGGAGGAGCAAGTCCCAGGTGAACTGTCACCTCCACATTAAATGCCCTCAACTAACGCTCTGGCCGCATTAATGAGGACAGGACCTCTGAACAGTGCCGTCTTGAGCGCTGCAACCCACTGGAGGTATGGGAATGCGGCTGATGGGACAGGCACTCAAGTGGAAACCGGATTGATCAACAAATGTAGGGCTAGGATCAACTGAGTGAGAAGTATATAATGTAAAAATCCCTCTTGTGAAGGGGACGGACGAAAAACCAGAGAAAAAGGAATACTGTAGCAAAGTATTTTCTCTCAACTCTTGTAACCTTTCTGAAAAGAGATAATAGGAATTTCCAGCTCCATAAGGCACGTCCGAGGAGCCTCATTGTGTGTTCAAACCCACATTTCGGTTATTAGCAATCACGTACAACCATGCATGGCCGTTGCATTCTTTACTAAGGCCTAGCTCTTGAGCCCACACTCTACAAATTTATTGGAGGGATAGCTGGGCTTGGGTCCACTCTCTCAATCCTCAGAGAGCGCTCGAATCCACCCCCTACAATTCTTATTTTCAAATAGTTTTGAAAATAAAGTATGGGTATAATAGGAACATTAGTAAACTAATAATTTTTATTTTTAGAAACAAGACAATATTTTGGGACATCCCAAAATAGAATAGAGGACAAACAAACTGGATGGAGGTAGTAGTATTTTATGAAGGATAATAAATTATAACAAAAATAATTTGAGGCACTATTAATAGTTTATATTATATATATATATATATATATATATGAATGTATATCTCTTTTGAAAGATGACAATAATTTGCTTTTGTTTGTTAAAATCTTGTTTTGTTATTTTCTTTACTTAAAGGCATTGATAAATATAGGATATATATAATTTAGTTTTCATTTCTTGAAAGAATTTTGGCATATAAAAAATATAACATTATATTAATTGTAATTAATATAAAAATTAATATTATTATAATAATATTTTGTTTGGCCCATCGGCGGCATAGAAGGAAGCTAAAGACCCTTGTCAAGATTATTTTAATCCTTATTGATATTGGGGAAAGGCTAACAAATATATTTAGGTAATTTTTTGATAACTTATCAAGATTATTTTTTTGATAACTTTTTTATGTTTCCTATAAAAGTAATTAAATTTTGTTAAAATGGTTAACTAACAAATGTTTAAATGACACCCATTAATCAGAGCCTTTATATTAATATTCAAAGACATATCGCAATAAGGAAAAAAGAAAAGAAAAAATGGAAAAAGAAAAATGAAATAGGTGTAACACTATGAGAATACAACTTAGCTTTCAAAAAATTTAGGGGTTGTTTGGTTTTTTTTTTTTTTTTTCATCACTCATCACTTAAAATACCTTAATTTCTCAAACCCCACCCATTTGGCACCTAAACTCAGTTCTAACCGTGGCTTTGTTTCAAAAAAATAAATTAATTAATTAATTAAGAGTCAAAAGTTACGGGAGGTTTCCTGGCTTTGTTTCAAAAAAAAAAAAAAAAAAAAAAAAAACATTAAAAGTCAAAAGTTGCGGTTGGAATTTCAAAAGTTGTGTGTGTATTTACAAAAATGTCATCATAACTCTGTTTCCATAACTTTAAAATACCTAAAATGTATTTTCAGTTTCCATAACTCATCACTCAAAAATTAGAGAATTGAGTGATGGAAACAAAACTTTAAAACAAATCCAAACAAGCTTTCTCTCCGTGGGTCTCACTATTTTTGAGTTATGGGTGATAGAAATAGAGTTATAGATGATAGAAACACAGAAACCAAACAGCCCCTTAATACCCAATAGTTACAAGATTGTTAGTATTATTCATGGAGTTCAAATCAAGTTCTCTTCTTGTACTCTATAGATTTATGACTGATAAGAAAACAAGAAAATCAAACTCTCGCAAGGCAGATGGCAAAGTTAGGATCGATATCTATTAATTGCCATTTTTTCTTGGTAGGCCGAGGGCAATTGCCAGTTGTGATCGAACACCGTAGTAAAATATAATTTGGTTGTATTGGATAAAAGTTGATTAAGAGGAATAAGAAACATGTTATGCATGATAAGGGTACCTCTAATTCTTGCCGGGATAATATTTTTATGACATCCACAGTGATTATTTTTGATATATTGGTTATAGACGTCATCCTAATTCCAATTTCAAATATACCTTGACCACTAATTATCATACATAGACTCGAATCCTCTATTGAACTTAAAAATAATTGTTTGTTTTTAGACCCTTTAAACACAATGGATTAACTTAGTTAACAAGCCAAGTAATTACTTAGTCCAAATTCCAGATCTAGGTTATCACAATCAAACAATCATATCATGCATAGCAGCGGAAAAAATAAATAACACAATGATATGATGACCCAAGAAAACCAAACCGGTAAAAAACCTGGGGAGGATTTAACCTAGCTATCCTCAAGGTAAAACTGAATCCACTAATAAAAGAATTGAAGTTTGTACAATTGCGACTTAGACCACTAACATCCTATTGCTACCTACCAGTAGAAAACTTACTGACACGACCACGTGCAAGCTCCGAGACCACGGACTCCTTCTTTCTTAGATTCTCCAGCAAGTACAAGCACTCCCGCTTGTGTATCTTTAAGCTCTTATGGCAGCAACTGAATGATCATCAAGCTCTTGAAGAAATATCTTCTTGATAATCCTAAACTTGTGTAAAGGAAAACTTCTCACAGATCTCACAAGAGATTTACACAAACCACAATATGAGCAACATCTAAAACATGGCTAGGGTTTCCCTTTTATACCTAGGGCAAAACATAAAACCCTAAACGTTTTAATGAGCTAGGGCTGCGTTGGAAATCTGCAGAAAAAAACATTATGCCCGATATTCGATCGATCGAGTCTAAGTTTCGATCGATTGAGCCAGGCCGAAAGTCACTAATACTTCTGCAGCCACTCGATTCCAACTTTACATACAACGCACATACTTAGAGCAAGTCTAAACAAGATTAACTACTATTTTGATCATGGTTTGCCAACATTACACATTAGAGTTCTAAATACATTAGTTCCTAAGTCTTTAGAACCTAACAATAATGATAATAATAATAATAATAATTAATAACAATAATAAATCGGAGATTACGTGCAAGGATAAAAATAATAGGAAAAAATATAAAGTTAAGAAGTGGCCACCCAACCATTATCAACTAATTCATACGTGAAGTGTGAACAATGATAGTTGTTATCATAGTCAGTCACTAGAAATGTATAAAAGATTTGTATTTTAGGAAACCCAAAGTAATACAACTAGCTAGGACTAGCCGATGACAAGAGATTTATGTTTTGGAAAACCTGAAGCAATTATAGGACTACGCAAAGGCAAGAAATTTACATTTTGGAAACTTGGAAGAACTACAAATAGGACTACCCGAATGAGAAAACGATTTATGTTAAAGGAAACCCAAAGAAAATTGTTAACAAAATTACCTGAAGGACCCTTTGGAATACTCATTACAAGGTTTTTGAGAGTAGTAACTGTCAGAAAATTTTTAAGAGATCCATTAGTCTAATTATGAAACTAAAAATTGAAGTAATTTATATAATAATTCATTTCGTACTCGGGTTGAGAATCAAATAAAATAGTTGAGGATTGTGTTGTCTTTTATCCTTAGCCCATCCACTGAATAACACAAATATAGTAATTGACTATCATAATTCTTTCTCAAAAGAAATCGGTAAAAAGATAATAACTAATCAAACACTAATACACAACTTGTTACTTATTTTACCCCCTAAAAAAAAAATTGTTATTTTTGCTAATAACTATACAACACGTTACGATACAACCACACTGATACACGTCTATCATACAAACGCAACTAGAAATTATGTGCATATGAGAAATCACACAATATCATACAAACATGCTTGCAGAGAGAAAACACAAAAGAAGTATGGTAATAATTAGTCAATCCTAAGCTAGGCCTCGCTTGAGTATGCTTGCAGCTTGCATGACAGAATAATGCCCACAAATGAATCACAAACTTTCCTCTTATGGCTAGCTGCTCTGCATGAGCAGTTTCATCATCGGAGGGAGCCACAAACAACATCAATTCTGTCCAAAACTCTGCTAGAATTTTCCATCTCAGCCTATTGTCTTCTATTCTTTCTACCAGATGCTTCGCAAGAATAGCATTCCTTTCAATAATTTATTCCATTCCCTCATGATCTTCTTTGCTTAAATTGAACATCTTTCACAAATTCCTTTAATGTGATCAACTTTAAAAGTCAACAAGCTAGTTTTAGCAAATACTTTTCTTGCATCCCTTGAGTTTATACCTAGCTTCATCAACTACCTAATCAAAAATATTTTCTTTAGTATACTCATCATCAGGTAAACATCAACTTTAAAAGTCAACAAGCTAGTTTCAGCAAATACTTTTCTTGCATCCCTCGAGTTTATACCTGGCTTCATCAACTACCTAATTAAAAATATTTTCTTTAGTATATACTCATAATCAGGTAAACGTCTTGGAGCAAAAGCCACCAAATAGGCACAATATTTAGACAACTTAGTTGCCACACAATGAAGTTGTTGCTTTCCCTTCATTGGTTGACTTGTTCCCTTGTGGCAATTACTTGTGATGATAAATTGAGCTCGCAAAGACTGGTGGTTATATGCCAGACCATGATAACATGCACTTGTGTCTCAAGTCTAGATGTCCAATAGAGTTCATTCTCAACCCTTTTCTTTTCAGAGATGTTACCCCATTTGTCAATCGTTGCCCATTGGTCTATAGTGAATGAATAATTGCTTTCTTTACTTTCGCAGGCAATGTGCTTTGAGCACTTTGACATTTTTTTCTATTTATCTATAAAAAACAGAGGTCGAACGATTGTAGAACATGCAATGGATACAAAAAAAACATAAACAACTACAAAAATACTTCCAGCCATAGTTGTTTAATTGTTTAGAGAAAAGAAGACTCACTATATGTTGATAGTGTATGTAAAAGGTGTCTTCTAGTCAGTGGCTTTACCTCACATATTTCCTTTTGATGGAGACAGGCTATATATATAGGCTAGATTAGGGAACCTTTTAAATTAAGATCTGTTCTATAACCTCCTTCTATCAAGGAGTTTAAAACTTGTAACTTCAATGTATTTATTATCCAAAGAGATTATACTAATTGAGAGTTACTAAGAAATTGTTATTAACCATAACGTCTTTTACAAATAAAATCCTTAAGATATAAGTTTTCATTTATCATTTAAATGTGGGCCACATAAAATTTTCTTAAAATCTTACATTCTCCCACTTGGCCCACTTGAAATTTAAATTACTTTATAAATGATATTAACTTTAACATGGCCATGATATTACTCATGTCAACTAGTTGTGAAATGCTCCCACTCAAATAAAGAATTCAATACATGAATCATGGTGGTAATACCCTCAATTATAATGAGTACTTCCTTCCATGTATTATAATGTATGGTAATTCTTACATAAGTATTTTATGAGCCATTAATTCTTTATGAATGAACTACCTATTAGCCATTCGGGTCCTCTTTTATACGTCCCCATAGATATATCATCCTTATATATCTCTATAGATATATCTAACTTAATTCATATACTTTATGTGCACAAAATAAAAATCAAATATTTTCTTCTCCAAAACTAACCAAATATGTGTCTAAAACATAGTATAATTAGAGAGAAACTAAACATCAAATGAGCTAACAAGTTCCATATGTCCAAAAGACTTTTTTACTGCTTTAACGACAAACCTTTAGTTATGAAATTAACATATATTAGCTCAATAATTTTAACTTAATGGACACTTTTAGTTCTTAAAACTCTCTCTTAGACTGAGTTACTTTATGTTGATATGTTTATTTCGGCTTTCACAATCATTGTCCTTAGAGAAGAAAATTATAGCTGAGTTATCTTTAAAAAAATTTAAAGGTCACATCATAAAATTGACTACCTTAAAACCTATCCATAATGTATGTCTTATAGCTTCATAGCATATAGAATATCTTACATGAAAAAATAAAATCACTACTTCCAAGTGTCATTCATATTTAGGCGTAAAAACAATACATTTACTCTCACTGATCTTAAGGTATATACACCGATTAACAATGTACCCAGTAAAACCAAATGGCACAACAAAGTTGGTGAACCTTTATATACCATTAGTGGGATACCTATATACCTAACTTTTGCAAAGTATAACTTTTATTGGGAGCCAAACCTTAATGGATCTTGTAAATTAATATTAATGGCTTTCACAAAACCTTTAGCTATATAGGAATAAATTCCCAAGTTCTTACTCTTGAGCAATTAGATCACTCTCACTCTCACCCTCGTACTCAGTTTCTCATTTAACATATTTATTCAATGAGATGGGTGGTTCATCCACATGAGTACCAAAACAAAGATCCACAAACCCAAAGAAAATAAACTTTAATGCTTTGAAACTTAAACTTTAATTCTAAATTAACCAATGTCAATTTAGTAGTAAATTCGACCTTCCTATGGGCAGAGGCCCATCATGCATAGATCTACTATAAAACTAGTAAATATAAACACTAAGAATCAAATTTTCCATACCTGTGGGCCCAGGAAAAATCTCATCTTAATGATACATTCACTGTCTTATTCCAATTAAATCATAAAAATAATAACCTCCCTATGGGGCCAAGTCATTATCTTCATGAATTAATTTCAATTTAGATGTCTTTGTACCAAATGAAGTCTTGTAAAAAATTTCCTTGATGTGATTATCATCATGGCTTAAGATGCTTTGGCCACTCCTAAGTCATTTTGATATTCACCACTTCAAATAGCATCATAAAGATCAACCAATCCAAATACTGATCATGACAATATGCACTCAAAAATGAAATGAAATGATATTTCAATACATGATAAGTGCAAAGAAACCTAGAATGCACTAAAATAAATTACTCACTACAATGATCCAAATCTCATACATAACAATAAACGTTATGAAATAATTGCAAACTTACATGCAACGTATTTATCCCCATAATTTATTGTAAAAAGTTGTGGTTCCCAAAACATAAGGATCATTTGTATTATCATGAAAAATATATTGATCCACAAAAATAGTCTCTAAGACAATTTACAATTGAAAATTGTACAAATTATTGAGGCATGTTTGTCATATGAGCCACCATACTGTCACAAATTATTTTCCAAATAATTAAGAGATTATACCTAGGAAACAAACATAAATACTTGGATGAGCACTTGATGAATATCAAAATCAAATTCAAATTTTTGAATACTTTAAGTGTCTTAGCATGTATTTTAGTCAAATTACCGACTAGTCTATAATAGCATATTGTAAAATACCATATGTGGGCAATTTAAGATTAGAGAAAACAAAATCCTTGAGTCACACATGTAATGAAAAACAAATACATACAACGTAAGTACCTTTGAACCTATCTAGTTCTATATAGATAATAATCTTATGCATTTCAAATTGATTCTTCCAATCTCATAACTCATTGTTAATTCGTTACACAAATACTAATAAAGGTGCAAAACAAAAATTGTTCTTTAGGATTTAGAGTACACATGCTCTATATTTGTATTCTGGACAACTTAAATTTCATCCCAAAATTAAATTAATGCATACAAACTTTTACCATAGATGGTACAAATATACCATGATTGGAAATTGTTAGGGACATATGTGATGTAATTGCCTAATTCTTTGACAAAACAGACTTTACTTGTAATTAGGTAGATCTAGGATGAGTTTAGTACTTCAAGAAACAAGTGTTTAAGTTTAGTATTGAAGCCATGCAAGTTTGACTAAGAAACAAGTGAAGAAGTGCTGTTCATTAAAGCTCGACAAAATTCTCAACAGAATCCTTTCTATCGAGATTTAATGTTGAAGCTCAACAGAAGCCGTATTT
Organism: Quercus aquifolioides; assembly: GCA_019022515.1. NCBI lineage: Eukaryota > Viridiplantae > Streptophyta > Magnoliopsida > Fagales > Fagaceae > Quercus > Quercus aquifolioides. The sequence continues at coordinate 609,143 of JAFHAW010000142.1, forward strand.
GTCGAGAATTACGAAATCAGGTTTTTCAGATCTGATTACACGCATATCCTTGAGTATTTGTGTAGGGTTTCTTTTCTCACAAGCCTAGACATATACAAGGATTATTTTAAGAGCCGTCACAATGATGCAAGGTGTTGAAAACATAATACATGCATATTGTGACCGGGAGCAGAAATTGCTCTAGTTCATCATATTCTCTGTAGAAGCTACGCATCTTTGCACCAAGGGTTTTGTGACCAAGGAGCATCCTGATCTTCATTGTTGATGAACAGAAAAACTTTGCAGCCAACATCTTCCTCAAGTTGGTGTGTTAGTCACGTACTAGGATCCGTGCATCATTGGTTAATCACGTACTGGGATTTGTGTATTGAGCGGAGAGATTGCCGCTACAATACAAGTCCAATTGGATATTAGGGTAAGGGTTCAATTGTAGGTTGGTATTAGGTACCGAGATTCCTTATACTTATAACCGCTTGTGTTTGATAATAGTGGATTCTCGAGAGTAGTGACCTTAAATTCACCCGGTGGGGTTTTGCCTTGGTGGTTTTGCTCATTTGTAAACAAATCATCAATGTCAAACTTATTTTCCGCTGCATTTAGTTATTTGGTAATTTGTTTGTGCTACCATGCTATTACATGTTAAATTGACTTAATTAATTGACTTGGATAATTAATTAATTAATTAATTTGCCAAAGGGGTCAATCCATTTTTGCCCTATCAAGTGGTATCAAAGCAGGCACACTTTGATTAGGTTTAATCTTTACTGTGTGATCCATTGACCCCTGTTTGTCATGGATATAGGACAATCTCTTGTTATACCTCCTTTATTTGATAGTACTAACTATACATACTGGAAAGTACACATGAGAGTTTTCACATAGTCTTTAGATGAGAAGGTCTAGCAAGCTATGGAAATCGGCTAAGTGAAGCCAAAGGAAGTGCCGGCTAATTAGGATGAGGCCAAGATCAAAGCGGTAAACTTCAACAGCAAAGCATTGAATGCTCTATTCAGTGCAGTGACCAATGAGGAATTCAAGAAGAAATCCTCAACTAAAACTGCCAAGGAATCATGGACCATTCTCTAGACAACCTATGAAGAGACTAAGGCTGTCAAGGATTCAAACCTCCAAAGGCTTACTACTAGCTTTGAGGAGATAAAGATGGAGGAGGATAAGACATTTAATGAGTTCTATGCTAAGCTGAAGGATATAGTTAACTTGGCCTTCAATCTTGGAGAACAGATTCCTGAACCCAAGATTGTGAGAAAGGTGCTCAGATCTCTGCTTGAGAGATTCCATGCCAAGATCGCTACCATTGAAGAATCAAAGGACATTGACAAAATTCCTTTGACAGAGCTGGATGGCAACTTGCAAACCTATGTATTAGGTTTGACTAGAATTGGGAAAGAAACCAAAAGTAAGAGCATGGCACTAAAGGCCAAGAGTAATGAGATTGATGAGTCTTCTGATGATGAAGATTCCAGGATGAAGTCCTACATCACTAGGCAGTTCAAGAATTTCATAAGGAATGCCAATGTGAAAGGTTTTGATAAGGACGGCAAGCAATCCAATTCTTCACAATTCAAAAGTCAAGACAAAGGGAAGAAGGATGCTAAGGATGGCGGTCAGTACACTATTCCCTCCAGACCAAAGTGTTTCGAATGTCAAGGTTTTGAACACATGAAACAAGAATGTCTAACATATATCAAGTCAATTGGGAAAAGCAAGGCTCTTACTGCTACCTTGAGTGACACCAAGCCTAAGATTGAGTCAAATGACAGTGATAACGAGGGAATCTTGAATGCCTTCACTGCCACAATGGATCCTACTGAGGGGGTCGTAGAAGCACTAGATGAAGAAGGGAACTTGGTGGAATCAAAATTTGAGAAAATGGACGATTAAGATGACATCCATACAGCTTATGCTAAGTTGTACAAGGTTTCCAAGAAGCATGAGAAACTGTATAGGCTGGCCACCAAGAAGCTAAATGATGTGGAGCTAAATCGAGAGGAGATCTCTACAAAGGTTGATGAAGCAAATCAAATCATTGGAGCTTTACGGTTCGAGAACAACTTCCTTGCTGAAAGGACAAAGAAGCTTGAAGCGGAACTGTTCCAAGTTAGAGCTCAATTGGAGAACTTCCAGTGCAAAGCTCGATGAGATACTAAGCTCTCAGAAAGATGCTTCTGACAAAACCAGTTTGGGGTATGATTTCTCTTCTCCTAATATTGCCTCCTCTAGTACTACTGTGTTTGTCTCAACTACCGATAATGTTAATTCTAAGAATGATGAAACTAAAACTGAAATAACTAGTGAGAACTTAGATAAGGCCAAATCTATTCTAGGAGCACCCCCTAAGGTTGAAAAGAAAGAGACTAGAAACCCTAAAACTAAGAAGGATTACAACAAAAAGTCTCAACAAAAGAAGCCGCATTTTTGTCATCACTGTGAAGCTTCAGGGCATACTCTTCCAAATTGCTATAAGTGGTTAGTCACTCAACAAAGTAATAGTATGCTCTCGTCCAGAAACCAAAATCAGTTTACATCGTCTTTTACTCCTCTTGAAGATCTTCTCAAGGTCCTCATGTTCCTTTCAAATTTGAACGGTTTCAATTCTTCCCCCTCACCTCCAGATCAAAGATTCGCGCAAAAGAAAGGTTCTTCCAAGGTGTGGAAGGAAAAAGGCTCAAAGTGATTCAGTCACTTTTTCTCTATCTCTCTCTCTCTCCTTTTATGGTTTTGCATTACTTGGTTGTTTTGCTTTCTTGTTTTTGAGTCAACCTAGTTTTATGCGTTGTGTGTTTCTTTGTGTTTTTGTTTTGTTGTTTTTTCAGTTTTTGTTTTATTTTGCTTTTCAAAAAAAAAAATAATAATTGAAAATCAGAAAAATACAAAACCAGTGTGTGTTTGTGTATATTGGTACTTGTGTACCTAAGATGGCCATTGAATCAAAGTTTTCTAAACTTTGTATCTCTTGTAGCTTATATTTGTGATGAGCTTTGTGGCTCATATTTGTGATGAGTATGATTAAGATTGTCTCTTATATCTCATACTCATATCACTCTTTTTGATTTGAAGGACTAGAAAATTCTAAGAGAAAGGCATAAATAACCATCTCACCACTAAAGCTCGCCAATCATGAATAACATATGTGTGCTTAGGCATAGCAAAATAAGGATGTTTAAGCTAAAATAATTGGGTATTTCTTCTCTTTCTCTTATATACCCATGCATGATATGCTCAAAAAGAAAATTATGCGAAGAAAAATAAAAGCAAAAAGAATCAAAATCCTCGATCCATTGAAGAAATTTTCTAAGCTCTTTGTCTGCTCGATAGCTTCTCGATCCATCGAAGTGATTTTTGCCATCGACAGATCCTCGACAGCACCTTGATAAATTCACATTTGTCGAGATTTAGTGCTCGACAGATCCTCAATAGGTTCTTTGATCCATCGAGCTGCGTTTTCTATATACAGCTGAGGTGTGAATCAGATCTCACTTTTCTCATTCTCTCTCGACAGAAATTCTTTTCTCTCACTCCAAACTCTTTTCTTTCACTCAAATCTCTCTACCCACGTGATTTTCGGCCTAGATCAAGCCTTAATCACTTGGTATGTGTTCTTAGAATCTCATTTCAATGCATTCATGCACTTTTAGACCTAGGTTTTGGGGTTTTTGAAAATTTTGGGGTTTTTGAGATTTTTGTGAAATTGTTGGGTTGGGTGTTGCTGATTTGATGTTATATGCTCATGCATTTCATTCTCATTGCATTTTAACAATGTTTCATGCATTTTAGATGTGTGTTTGATTATTGTTGAATGTGTGCTGGTAGGCTTGGATTGCGTTTTTACCCATGATGCTTTTAAATTTTGCATGTCACATGTTCATGCATTTTTCATGCATACGTTATTTCTTTTCTTTTCCCCTCTTTTCTCTATTTTTTGGTTGTGATTTTTTCTCTCACTCACTCACTCTCTCAAATAGACTGCGCTATGGCACGCAAAGTGCGTAAATCCACTACGGGCCAAAATCCTCTTTAAGGTTTCGGTTCTTCTTCATCTGATCCCATTCCTCCCCTCCATGTTCGATTTCGTGATGAGAAGGCCCAAAAGGACTTCTTAGAGAACTTTCAAAATTGTGGCGTTCATCCGAAGTGCCATTTTATCCTGTCGAATTTTGTTGACACTCCTCTCCCTACTGTTATTCGAACTCAGGGCTGGGAATCTCCGCTTAAGAGTACCTTGAGGTGTCCCATTGTGTTTATACAGGAGTTTTACTCCAACATACATGGTATCGATACCTCTGTACCTTAGTTTGCTACGACATTTAAAGGTACATGTATCCTAGTACCCCGGATCTTATATCCAAGGCACTACATGTTCCACGGGTAGCGCATCCTGACTACCCCGGCAGTGAGCATCTTCAGACTATGTCCAGAGACAAGCTTCTGTCTCACTTCTGTGAGACACCTTCCACATGGGGTGGTATGCTAAACATCCCATGCATAGGCTTTGCCAAAGGCCCAAGGTTCCTTAACATGGTGATGACATTTACTCTTACTCCATTGTCTCACTATAACTCTATCACTGAGCCTCATGCTCGCTTTCTTTTGTCTCTTTTAGAGGACCTCTTTATAGACTTCCCTTCTCACTTCATCACATCTATTCTAGATGTGTATCTAGATACGGTGACCCATGAGAAGCTCATCTTTCTTTCAGCTATCATTCAAATCCTTCGCCACTTATCCATCCCCATTCCTGACTCTCCTTACCTCACCACTATAGGTGCCATCAACGCCGGTTCTGTTCGGCAGACTGAGACCCAGCTTGGACCGAAGTGGCCACGGACGAAGACAGATGATCTTGCTGCTTTTACTGTTCCTCCCTCTTTCTCGACTCCTTCCACCTCTACTCCTTCTTCTTTGGCAATTGGTGTGACCTTAGAGGTCATCATGGTGCAACTTTAACGCATGGATGCTTATCTTGACTCTCTCACCGATGAGATGTGTTAGATGAACACCTGTGTTAGTCGCATCACCCGTCGACAAGCTCACCTTGGTGGTTTTGCACCCTCTCCATCTCCTTCTCTAAAGGCTTCGGTTGATGAGGATGACGATTGTTAGGAAATTTAGACATCGGTTGGTAAAATTACCAAGTTTTAAATCCAATTGTTTAATTAGATTTATTATGAATAAAACTTGTTAAAACAATCAAACATCAATATCATGTCAGTAATGAATGCAGCGGAAAAATAAATAAGACAAGATATGATGACCCAGGAAAACCAATGAAACAAACTAGTTTCACAGTTAAAAAGCTGTAGGGAAACCTTCCCGAAAAGCAATTCACTATAGTAAAGAGAAGTTTTAGATCTAGTACAAAACCTTTGTCCCTAGGCTCTACAATCCTCGTAGATGAACTCACAGCAGAAACCTTCTACCGCTTTAGAACCTCTAAACTCTTCAATATATGAATGCCACCCTTTGTTGATTCACGAATCCCAGTACGTGACTAACCAATTGCGTGGATCCCAGTACGTGACTTCAATCACCAACTAGAAGAAGATGTTGGCTACAAAGTTCTTCACTTCATCGACAATGAAGATCAAGAAGCACTTGGTTACAAAACCCTAAGGCGCAAAGACGCAATAGCTTCTTTCAGAGAGAATAAGGTATCGGTCACCTTTTGCATATGTTCTCCTTGTATTTTCTTATGTGACGGCCTCTAAAATAAGCCTTATATAGGTCTAGGGTTGTGAGAAAATAAACCCTACACATACATGTCATCATGGGCTGAAAATCAGATCTGAAAATCTAAATTCCTGTAGCCTCGATCAATCAAGAGGTGTCAAGGAGGTGTCAAGCTTTAAACTTTGACAGATACAGCTATCGTGAAGCTATCGAGGAGCTGTCGAGGGGACAGGAGCTTTCTCGATCGATCCACCAGCTGTCAAGAAGCTGTCGAGATTACAATAAGAAAAAACTTAAGAATCTTGATAGATAGCCAGCTGTCGAGAGGTGTCGAGTAGCTATTGAGATATTTGTCCGCAAGTGTCGAGCTATCTGTCCAGCTTTATTGAACAGCTTTTCTTCACTTGTTTCTTGGTCCAATCTTCATGGCTTTAATACTAGACTTGAATAACATGTTTTTTGAAGTATTAAACACATCCTAGATCTACCCAATTACAAGTAAAGTGCATTTTGTCAAAGGATTAGCCAATTACATAAAATAATGACATATGTTCTTATTAAGAGAAACACATATGTCCTAACAATCTCCCCTTTTGGCAATTCGTGACAAAACCACAACAAACAAATGAACATATGAGAGAAGTCATAAATCACTCAACTCATATTCACTTGTTGAATACAATAAAATCTATCCTAACACAAACTCTTGAAAAACTTTGCAAGAAGAGAGTTTATGGTAAGTAAACTTTGACAACCTGTATTTCTGAAACACTTTAAACAAAACTCATGAAAGCATCTTTGTGTGAAACAGAAATAATAGATTGCATACAAGTAAAGAAACATGTGTATAAAGAAAGAAAAGAAACAACACATGAAGAGGTAGATGAAGAAAACATACATTAGCATATAAATATATCAAAGATAAGCACAATGTATGTAAACATGGTCACAAGACCCAAGGTACAATAAGAAAGGAGGTAAGCACTCCCCCTAACAAGATGAAACACAACTCCCCCTTACAAAGGAATGTATTTCTCCCCCTAATATGTAGAATCTTAAAAAGAAACCACATTTTCTCCACAATTTCTCCCCCTTTTTGTCATGATTGACAAAGGGTACAAGAAGCTATAACGCTTCACCCGAGAAACATAAAGATGATCAAGAATGATCAAGGGGGTACAAAGAAATCCATATAAATGCATGAATGTAATGAAACAAGATGCTATGGATGATAAGATAACAGAAGGATGCAAAACATGTGAAAAACAAATCTCTCAACAAGAAAAAAAAATTAAGCACATAGATCCCAAAACACACACACACACACACTAAACAAGTCTAACTAATTTTATATTTCAAAAATAGGTCAAGACAGTTTAGTGAGCATACATTAACACATGTAAAACCTTGTGACGGCCAAATCACATTGTACCTGCACATGTATCAAGAGTAGCAAAGATTATTACGTGTTGTGTGTGAAAAACATCACAAGATTACATAAGTGTATACATGTTATGACGATTTGAGATATGAGAAAATCACTTTAACTCGCACACAATCATAACCGTTTGATGGGAACTATCACCTTCAAGGTCCATCCTATAACTCCCACATCTCCTAGAATACACGCTTACAATCATATTTAAAGCATTTTTGATCTTTTTTCTTTTTATTTTTCTTTTGTATATTTTTCTTTTATTTAGCATATCATGCATGGGCATATATGAGAGAGAAAAGAAATACCCAATAATATTTGACATTCCAATTTTGCTATGCCGAAGCACACAAATGTCATTGACATCACACTTTTGCTATGCCGAATCATATAGATGTCTTTCATGATTAGCGGGCAACAGTGGTGAGATGGTTATTTATGCCTTTTCTCTTAGGATTTTCTAGTCCTACCCGTCAAAAATAGTAATACGAGTGTTCAGTACAAGAGATCACTTAACCTTACTTATCACAAACACGAGGCACAAAGCTCACTTGCTTAGTTATGCATAGAGATGCTCATCTAAGCTATAAAAGATACAAAGTTTAGAAAACTTTATTTCAATGGCCATCCAAGGTACACAAGTACCAATGTACACAAACACACACTGTTTTTGTATTTTTCTGATTTTTTCTTTTTATTTTTATTTTGAAAATAAAACAAAATAAAAACTAAACAACCAAACAAAAACAGACAAACAACATGAAAGCAGAAAGAATGATGCATATGCATGAAGGCATGATAGAAAAATGCAGATGCATGAAGGCATGATTTCAAAAGCAGATAAGAAATCAAGCAAAAAGAGTCTTACTATAGATAGAAAGAATTAAAGCAGAGGACAAATAGAAAAGATAATTAAGTCTTAGGCTCCTTTCTCACCCACACAACACGAGTCTTTGGCCGTGAAGATGAAAAGGCATGTGTCCTAGTATGTCTACTAAAGGACATAGAAGAATTAGAATTCTCCTGAAATTGAGTTGAAAAGCTCAAAACTTTTAATAACTCTCCAAACAACGGTGTAGGTCCTTGAGAGGAAACCTATGACCGTTTGGACAATTGCTTATAAGGATACAACTTAAAGCAATTAGGACGAATGTGTCCAGAAACACCACAATGGTGACAAACATTAGGTCTAACAAAGGATTTAGAATTAGCCAAATCAGTTTTGGATTTCATACCTTTACTACCTTCTCAGATTGGGGCACAAGGACAGTCCTTGATCTAGAAGCCCTGGAAGAGGAGGAAGGGCCAGAGGAGATAGCATGTCTTAAGTCAGTCTTATCAGAACTAGGCTTTTGAGCACTCAATATCTCTTCAAGCTTTGCACTAGATATCCTCTCTATTTGAGTTCTAGCTTGACTAAGCTCAACTTCAAGATTCTTGACCTTCTCTTCTAATGAGGTGTTTTCCACAATAAGAGTCTCACCTAACCTTGTAGTCTCATCTAGTTTGACTAACAAATCAGCTTTTTCAGTTTTTACCTGATTAAGCTCTTTTCTACAAAGATGAGAAGTCTTTTCAAATTTTATAAATTCAGTGCATAGCTTATCATAGGCTTCCTGAAGGGTCAACTTATTGGGTACTACATCATCAGAAGAATCCTCACTGTCACTAGCACTTTGCACAATCGCCTTATCGGTTGTGGCAGCAAAGGCCATAACGTGACTACATTCATCCACATACTCAACAGAAGAGTCATTCTCAGTATCACTCCAAGTAACAACCAACCCTTTATCTTTAGACTCCTTGGTCTTTTCCTTCATGAGGTAGTTTGGGCACTCTATCCTCATATGACCAAAACCTTTGCACTCATGGCATTTGATGGGGTGTTTCTCATTCTTGCACTTTCTTGAGGATTTAGATTTCCTATGAGTTTTGCCCTTATCCTTTTTCCTAAACTGAAGAAGCTTGATAATCTCATCAGCTATGAAGGCTAGATCCTCATCCTTATCATCATCATCTTCAGAGTCCTCAATCTCTTCCTCTATACCCATAAGAGCCAAGTTTCTACTCTTTCCACTTTTTCCCATTGAGCCTAATCTCATCTCATAGGTTTGAAGGTTCCCTACAAGCTCAGTCAAAGGAATTTGATCAATGTCCTTTGCTTCTTCAATGGCAGTGATCTTGGCATGGAATCTTTCAGGTAAGGACCTAAAGATTTTCCTAACAATTTTGGATTCTACAATACATTCTCCAAGGTCGAAGGAAAAATTCAAAATATCCTTGAGTTTAGCATAGAACTCATCAAAGGTCTCATCCTCCTCCATCCTTATTTCTTCAAAACTACTAATGAGTCTTTGAAGCTTCACAGTCTTTACTACCTTGGTACCTTCATAGGTGGTCTCAAGAATGGTCCATGCTTCCTTGGCAACTTCCGTGGATGATATTTTCTTGAATTCTTCATTGGTCACCCCACAAAACAAAACATTCAAGGCCTTACTACTGAAATTTGCCGCTATGATTGTTGCATCATCCCAATCCACAGGCGCTTCTTTTGGCTTAATCCAGCCAACTTCAACAGCTTGCCATACCTGTTCACCTAGAGCCTGCAAAAAGACTTTCATACGAACTTTCCAATACGCATAATTAGTTCCATCAAATAAAGGAGGAATCAAAAGAGATTGTCCACAATCCATGACAACAGGGGTCAAGGATCACACTCAAGAAATTAATCTAATCAAAGTGAACCCGCTCTGATACCACTTGTTGGGAAATTTAGACCCCAGTTGATAAAATTAACAAGTTTTAAATCCAAGTTGTTAATTAGATTTATTATGAATAAAACTTGTTAAAATAAACAAACATCAATATCATGTCAATAATGAATGCAGCGAAAAAATAAATAAGACAAGATATGATGACCCAGGAAAACCAATGAAACAAACTAGTTTCACAGTAAAAAACCTGGGGGGAAACCTTCCCGAAAAGCAATCCATTATAGTAAAGAGAAGTTTCAGATCTAGTACAAAACCTTTGTCCCTAGACTCTACAATCCCCGTATATGAACTCATAGCAGAAACCTTCTACCGCTTTAGAACCTCTGAACTCTTCAATATATGAATGCCACCCTTTGATGATGCACAAATCCCAGTACGTGACTAACCAATTGCGCGGATCTCAGCACGAGACTTCAATCACCAACTAGAAGAAGATGTTGGCTGTAAAGTTCTTCAGTTCATCAACAATAAAGATCAAGAAGCACTTGGTTACAAAACCCTAAGGTGCAAAGACGCAGTAGCTTCTTTCAGAAATAATAAGGCATAGATCACCTTTTGCATATGTTCTCCTTGTATTCTCTTATGTGACGACCTTTAAAATAAGTCTTATATAGCTCTAGGGTTGTGAGAAAAGAAACCCTACACATACATGTCATCATGGGCCGAAAATCAGATCTAAAAATCTGAATTCCCGTAACCTCGATCAATCGGGAGGTGTCGAGCTTTAAACTTCGACAGATACAACTATCGAGAAGCTATTGAGGAGTTGTCGAGGGGACAAGAGCTTTCTCGATCGATCCACCAGCTGTCGAGATTGCGATAAGAAAAAGCTTAAGAATCTTGATAGATAGCCAGCTGTCGAGAGGTGTCGAGCAGCTGTCGAGATATCTGTCCGCAAGTGTTGAGCTATCTGTCCAGCTTTATTGAACAGCTTTTCTTCACTTATTTCTTGGTCCAATCTTCATGGCTTTAATACTAGACTTGAACAACATGTTTCTTGAAGTATTAAACACATCCTAGATCTACCCAATTACAAGTAAAGTATGTTTTGTCAAAGGATTAACCAATTACATAAAATAATGACATATGTTCTTAACAAGTGAAACACATATGTCCTAACAACGATGCTGGTGATGATGAGGATGAGTATGCTAGCTCTTCCGGTGATGACGAGATGACGACCTCTCAGTGACTTGCCCTTTGTCATTCATGACAAAAGAGAGAGTAGTTTTGGATGAGAGTAGTCTTGTATTTAGGGAGAGAGTTAGTATAGAACGTTTTTGTTAGGGGGAGTGTGTATACTTTTTGAGGGATGTAGTGAGGTTCTTATGGATTTTTCTTTTCTTTCTTTTACATCTTATATACCGGTCTTGTGACCATTTATTGACATACATTGTACTTATCTTTTTTATATATATATGATGATGATGTATGTTTCTTCACCTATCTCTACATGTGTTGTTTCTTTTCTATCTTTATACACATGTTTCTTTATGTATGTAATCTTTATTTCTGTTTCACACATGATGCCTTGATGAGTTTTGATTAAGTGTTTCAGAAAGACAGGTTTTGAAAGTCTACCATGCCATGAACTCTCTTCTTGTAAAGTTTTCCAAGAGTTTGTGTTAAGGTTAGATTTGTTTTGTAAATTCAACAAGTGGTTATGAGTTTAGTGATTTAAGACTTCTCTCATGATTCATTTGTTTGTTGTGGTTTTGTCACGAATTGCCAAAGGGGAAGATTGTTAGGGACATATGTGATGTAATTGGCTAGTCCTTTGACAAAACGCACTTTACTTGTAATTGGGTAGATTTAGGATGGGTTTAGTACTGCAAGAAACAAGTTTTCAATTTTAGTATTGAAGACATACAAGTCTGACCAAGAAACAAGTGAAGAAGTGTTGTTCATTAAAGCTCGACAGAAGTCTCGACAAAATCCTTTCCACTGAGATTTAATGTTGAAGCTTCACATCAGCTATATCTATCAAGAATTACAAAATCAGGTTTTTCAGATCTGATTACATGCATATCCTTGAGTATTTGTGTAGGGTTTCTTTTCTCACAACCCTAGACATATATAAGGATTATTTTAAGAGCCGTCATAATAATGCAAGGTGTTGAAAACAGAATACACGCATATTGTGATTGGAAGCTGAAATTGCTCTAGTTCATTATATTCTTTGTAGAAGTTACTGCGTCTTTACGCCAAGAGTTTTGTGACCAAAGAGCTTCCTGATCTTCATTGTTGATGAACTGAAAAACTTTACATCCAATATTTTCCTCAAGTTGGTGTGTTAGTCACGTATTGGGATTCGTGCATCATTGGTTAGTCACGTACCAGAATTCGTGCATTGAATGGAGAGATTATAGCTACAATACAAGTCCAATTGGGTATTGTAGTAAGGGTTCAACTGCAGGTTGGTATTGGGTACTCGAATTCCTTATAGTTGTAACCGCTTATGTTTGATAATAGTGGATTCTCGGGAGTGGTGACCTTAAATTCACCCAGTTGGGTTTTGCCTTGATGGTTTTCCCCATTCTTAAATTAATCACTTGTGTCAAACTTATTTTCCACTGCATTTAGTTATTTGGTGATTTGTTTGTGCTACCACGCTATTACATGTTAAATTGACTTAATTTATTAACTTTGATAATTAATTAATTAATTTGCCAAAGAGGCCAATCCATTTTTGCCCTATCAGAAATAATAAAAACTTCTCAAACTAAAACCACTAAACAACATAGTATGATGGATGGCTCTGATACCAAATGTTAGACAAAATTCAGAGTCACAATGGAAAATAAATAAACATAAACATACCTTCAGTCATAGTTGTTTAAGTGTTTAGAGAAAAAGAAGACTCACTATATGATGATAATGTATATAAAGGTGTCTTCTAATCTATGGCCTTTACTTCACATATTTCCTTATGATGGAGACAAGATATATATATATATATATATATATATATATATATAGGCTAGACTAGGGATCCTTTTAAATTGAGATTTTTTCTATAGCCTCCTTCCATCAAGGAGTTTAAAAATTGTAACTTTGAGGTGTTTATTATCCAAAAAGATTATACCAACTAAAATTTTCTTAGAAATTGTTATTCACCATAACGTCTTTCACAGATAAAATCCTTAAGCCGTAAATTTTCATTTATCATTTAAACGTGGGCCACATAAAGTTTTTTTATCTTACACTTAAAACTCTCTCAAGGTGATATGTATTTTCATTTATTTTTATAAATTTACATCTTTTTATTTTTGTACTTGTATGAATTTGCATGTGTATACATAAATGGTTATGTTTATGTTTATGTATATGTATAAACAAGAATAAGTTAGTTTATTTTTATTTCATGAAACGACACCTTCTCTTTGAAGTTTGTATAAATGTAAAGATAATTCAATTCCTTTCACACTATGATATACCTTATAGAATATGTAATTTTCAACAACAAAAATCATACTCAAACAATTGTCAAATGACAACCCCTCTAGCAGTCTGTAAAAATAAGTAATGATTAAAAAATTCAATATTCTTGATAAAATGATACCCCACCGGTGATAATATTAACTTTTGCGTATATGATAAGTGACAGGAAAAATTTGATGATACTAAATAATGATTAAAAATATATATTTTCTCAACTTCTTTATACCACAATTGCACTTGCGTTGTTCTTTAAGGCAAATACCGAGAGTGATAATTCATTTACCTTTTTAGCCAAAGACTGGTGAATGCTATAATATTTATGATCGTAGTGGTGACCACCATTGTCAGAGTCGCTCTACCTTATTTTGCTGAAGTTCTAATGTAGAGCACAGTACCGTTTCTTAGTGAATTCTTTTATATTTGCTAAGTACTTCCAATACCTCACCACGTTGATTTCACACTACAATAGCATTTAATCAGATAGTTCAAATTAATAGATTGATCTCAATTGATTATGTTTCTTTATATGTGTTGATTGAAATACACTTGCCTCAACATGACAAAAACCAATCCGCTAACATGATACGTCACTCTAACCTTAGGATCAGTTGTAATGGAAGAATATTATTGAATCTGCAATCCTCATCGGTGGAGGGAAATGGAGGGAGTCTACCTTCATTCCAAACAAACCCTTAGTTTCCAATCATCACTCATATCATATTAATCAAAGTATTATTCTATGGCACTGTGCCAATAATAAAATACAATTGGATGCCACACACACACATTCTGGGAGAGGGTATGCGGTTCTTATGTGGAGGTATACCTAAAACTCTACTCAAAAGTCATGATCACACGCATGTTTATGTTTATGTTCATGAATAAAGTATAAACAAGCATAACTAAATGTGTGAAACACAACTGCTATTCTAGTACTAAATTTCAGTGGCATTTTTAATGTTTCCTACTATCAAGATTCCAATTAAATTTTTTTTTTTCTTTTAAATCCTCAAGAGGAAAAACAAAAGAATAACATGTATTGCCCTAAACCTAGCACCTAGCACTATGTTTCAAGCATCACAATAAACCTTAAATTGATAATTAAGGATAAAAATTGACCAATAGAAAATGAGAAACAATTAGTTAAGAACAAGTAGCATGCTCCTGGTATTATGCTACTTAACTTTATTAACATCCTTAATTAAATTTCATAATTGAGATTCATAGAAAAATTTATTTTAAGAGCAATAAAATCATAATAATAAGTATTACACCTAAACATAGAAACAGTGGCAGAGTTTGGATTTGACTTTAGGCATAAACAAAACACACAAGTAATGAAATAATAGTCACACATCCTGAGTTGGGTCTCACTTGAGCATGCCTACATGAGAGAGTAATGCCCACAAGTGAGTCACAAACTCTCCTTCCATACCTAGGTGCTTAGGATGGGCAGTTTCATCTTCAATGGGAGCCATAAACAACATCATCTCTGCCCAAAACTTTACCAGAATTCTCCATCTTAGCCCATTGTCTTCTGTTCTTTCTATCAGATGCTTTGCAAAAACAGTACCCCTTTCAATAATTTCTTCCATACCTTCACAGTTGTCTTTGCCTAAATTGAACATCTTTTCACAAATTCTTTTCATGTGTTTGTCTTTGCAAGTCAACATCTTTTGGCAAATACTTTTCCCACTTTCCTTGAGTTTATACCTAGCTTCATCAACTACTTGATCAAAAATAATCTCTATAGTATATTCATGATCAGGTAAAAATCTTGGAGCAAAAGCCACCAAATAGGCACAGTATTTAGACAATTTAGTTGCCACAATGAAGTCATTGTTTTCCCTTCGTTGGTTGACATGATGATAAATCGAGCTTGCAAAGAGTAGTGGCTATATGCCAGACCATGATAACATGTGTTTGTGTCTCAAGTTTGCATGCCTAAGATACTTCACTCTCAACTCCATTTTGCTGCAGAGAATCTACCCCATTTGTCAATCACTGGCCACTGGTCTTTAGTGAATGTATAACTTTTTTTCTTCACTTCCACTGGCAATATGGTGTGAGCACTTTGTTTTTTACTTTTACACTGATCTAGTATGTAACTTGTGCTTACGCATAAGAATGATGAATTATAATGATGTTATTGATGTTAATTTGAGTTATTAAATATATAGAACATTAGTTGACCAGGATATTTGAAGGTATTAAAATGATTTTTCCTTACAATTTTAATAATATTGGTTACGTCGAGTTTCGTATTACACTGTTGTTATATATATATATATATACTAGTCGCTAACCTGTACGATGCATGGGATAGTTGGTTAAATAACAATTACAAATAATCATATAAAGCCCCAATGTTATTTGATTACAAATGCAGAGTGCTCCACGTAACACATAAAGGCCACACCTTGGTTGCTATATGCCAATGAAAACATTATTACTAACATTCCAAAAGCTCATACACAGATTTGGGCATAATTTGAATTCATATAATGCTCAACTATAATTGAATTTATAGTCCAACACCAATATAAAGCATGTTGTCTTGTGCACTTGTCTGTATAACTAACTGGATCACTTAAAAACTACTTTATAGTACTTGACTGAGAAAGACAACACACAGACAACTATTGCAATAAGAGAAACTGAGAAAAGATATTGCAAAATTAATTATATATAATTTTTTTTTTTAAAATGGATGCCAAGTCCACAGTTTTTTATTTATTTTTAATTCAATCCTAGAGCAAGGAAGCTCATTCATTCTTGACAAGGAAAGATACAAAAACCACTATATATAAGATAAACTTAGTTCAAATTATTAAAAAAAAAATGTCAAATTATCAATAAGACATTAAAACAAACTCAGTTCACAAGTCGATGAAATGTAGAATAAAAACTATGCAATTGAAGCTTGAGCTCTAATACTAAACCTTTTGAGCATTCTGGAATGTTTATATATCTTTGAATTGAGGAATTTGATGATTTGGCCATGTACACAAGTTTTCAATGACTTGTAAAACTTAAAGCTGTGAAGCAGTCATTAACAAAACAATTATGCATGTACAACCATATTGCAAGCTGTCGACAATTTTAAAGACCCTACAAATAGAAAAAGAACATTTGTAGCACTTCAAATTATTCAAACTAATAAATTTGCTCTTCCTGTTTTGCTAATTTGTTCTACTCCTAAGATGCACTATTTTTTTTTTAAGGATAAAAGATAAAACTTTATTGATAAATTGAATATACAAATGTGTAGACAACTCATGACAACATAGCAAGACCATGCATTTGCTGCCAAGGAATAATGTGCCACCTAAACACATGAGGCACTATGCCACTCTCTCTCATAAGAAGCAACTCACAAACACAAAATTCAAAACTTCGAAACAGCAAGAAAATAGTCTAAGTATCTCTACTTATATACTCCTGTTAGCCCCTAATTTTGATTATGCAGGCTTCTTGGAAACTGTTGAGGAGATTATTTGTAGCCACATATATCTGGCAATCTGTGTCAGATGCACCTGATAAATAACAATATTCGAACTTAAAATATCCTGAACCACAATGATAATGATAACAAATCCAATTTATCAATCCATTCCCAAATGCCAATCACAGATATAAAAGATCCAGTATCCCCATCACTCTACTCAATCAATAATCAAATCTCAAACTTCCAAGCCTTACCACAAAATAAACAATTCAACTTTTGTTTTCTTGCCCACACTCCCAATTTCACATAACATTAAAACCAAGAAAACAATTCTACCATATGAAGTTCATTACACATAAATCAAAAGAAAATCTAAAATAAATTAATACGAACATGAAGAAGGAAGAAAACCTCTTGCTAATTTATTGACTCTGGTTAGACCGTGTATATACTATTGCAAGAAGAATACATGTCTACTTATTAGACTTGCAAAATGGACATTGTACAAAATCAATCAAATTGTGGAAAAAAAAAATAGTCGGGTATTTTATCAAACAATTTGCATGCAAGTACCAAAATTTTTTGTTAGTTACGTCAACAACAAAATATTAAAGCAAATTATTGAGAGAGGAGATTTTGTAGAGATTATATACCCAACTTCTTTTGCAGGAAATACTTATCTGATATTCAAGTAAATGAAAGAAATTGAAAATCATATAAATTGGAAATATATTTGAAGTGCTAGAATCAAGTGTCTGATACAACATTTAGTTTATTGGTAGAGAGACACAAATAGTAAAGCTTCAGAGAGTAAAAATAATCAAAACCTAAATTAAAAGGGTTAAATCAAGGTAATCAAATCATGCTTCGATTGGGTTAGAGCCTAGAGGGGGGCCCGAAAAAACAACTTTGAGAAGGTGATGGAACATTCCAAGCAGAATATTATCGCTGGAAGAAGGAAGGGCAGAGTGAGAGAACCTAATTGAATTAGAATAATACAATTGGTTTTGGGCATTGGGGTTATTCCAGAGAAGACTATTATACATATTTAGAGAGAGGGAGAAGAAAAATGTGAAGCTTTGGTTTTCCTATTCAAAGAAATATACCTATGCCTGCATATGATTCTTGTGGAGCTGGTTCAACCTTCATCATAAACACCATCAGATCAATCAAACCAAAACAACCAAATCTAAATTTTAGTCTATTTAAAATGTCTTTACCAGTTGTGGTTGTGGGATGCCGGCCTGAATGTGGGTGCCCATTTGCTTAATGGTAGTAGGGCCCTCAGATTTCTCATTCTGTTTCTCTTTCCCAACACGACTCCGCCTTACAGATGATTTCTTCTCAATTTCAGTTATTTTGTTTTAATATATTAATAGGTAAGACAAAAAGGCACAATTATTGGGTGTTTTTAAAAGTAAACGTGTCATAAGTTGGTGTAATAAAGAGCAGTTAAAAAAAAAAATCAAAAGGTACTGTTGACCAAAAAGGTGCCTATTAAAAAATGAAGTCATAATTGTTCATGTTTTTAAATGTATATGTGGCATTAATTTATGTTGCCACGTGATGCAATGAGGAATGGTCAACAAAAAGTCAAACGTTTCGGCTATTAGTTATTATATAGATATATATATTTTGAAAATCACTAATGAACACTACATATTCAATATCGATTCACTATCACTGTCTGTGAAATTCTACTAATTAAACACAATACAAATAAAAGAACAAATTGGTTCAATAGTATCTTATAAATTGAATAGGGATAGGTGCATGGAATCATTTAGTTCAATTACAGTTTGCTACGTTTAAGATCTTCACATACAAAACATCTAAACATAAACAATATAAAAAATATACTCATTAGTTCAGAAAAAAAAAATAACAACAAAAATCTAAACAATTTAATTTGTATGAAAAGCTAACAAAGACAAAATTTAGTCTTGATTTTAATCAAATTTTCTTTAAGCTTTGATTATATATATAACTGAGGTTTATTTATATTGGAATCCTCGTTTCTACACTGAATTAACTCACTTGGCACCCAAAAAAAAAAAAAAAGGATTAGATAAGACATGTGGTGCAAAATTAAACTCTAATTGAAATCCAATTTTTACACTAAATTAACTCACTTGACACAAAAATTTAAAAGTTTAGATTAGATAAGATACATGGTGCAAAATTAGACTATAATTGAATTCACATTTAAAATCTAATTAGATTTTCTCTCAACGTTGGCTATTAATATATATATATATATATATATTAAAATAGAGGTCAAATAATTGTGGAGCAATACGGTAGGGTTATGATTAAGAGATTCAAGAAGAGAGCACACCAAGTTTTCTATCCCTCACTACAAAAAACTGGACTTATATTGGCGTTTGTAAAACGCCATTATAGGTCCAAAAAAGGCCACTATAGGCCCATTTAGGCATAGCAGCGTTTGCTATAGTGGTGTCTACAAACGCCACTATTGTCCGTGACTATAGACCTATAGTGGCATTTTTGTAAAACACCATTATAGGTCTATACCTTATAATGGCGTTTATAAAACGCTGCTATGGGCCCAATTTTTTTTTTTTTTTTAAAAAGGTTGTAGCAGCGTTTTTGTAAATGCCACTATAGGTCCATACCATATAGTGGCCTTTGTGAAACGCTGCTATAGGCCAAATTTATTTATTTATTTATTTAGGCTATAGAAATATTTTAAAACGCCACTATAGGGTATGACCTATAGTGGCGTTTTAAAACGCTGCTATAGACCCTTATATTTTTTATAAATAAAAAAAAATTTGCTATAGCTGCATTTCAAAACGCCACTATAAATCAATAATCACAAAGAACCAGTATAAATTTTTGGCTTTTTTTTCTCCCTGTATTTGATGTCTGAGCCTTTCTAGAAGGAAAAAAAAAAAAAAAAAAGTTCACTGCCTTCATTTCTGTTTAAAACACAAGAAGAAGAAAAAAAATGAAGATCAAAATGAAATGGAAGGAGCCATTGTTATTAATACCACAGAGAAAGAAACAAACACAACAAAGAAAGAAAGAATTAGAAGAAACGAAAAATAGAACAAAGAGGAGAGACTGAGACAGAGCATTGGTGAGTGGTGAGACTCCAGATTTTTGAAAGTTGAAACTCTTGAATATGAACATAGAGAAGTGTGTGAGACAAAGGAAATAAATGGGTTAGGTGATAAAGAATGGAGAGGTTCACATAGGTTGGTTTGGGAAATGGGAAAAGTTAAATTTCAAGAATGTTCTTAGTTATTAATTAGTCAACATGTTCACTTTATTTACAAAAATGAAATAAATGATTTTATAATAACTATATGCTTACTTTATTTTGAATCTGATTTGGGGTAGGTGGTGAATGACTTGTCAAGTCATTCTTTTGACATCACTTCTTTTTTTGGACTTTGCGTGTGGTTATGATGGCCATCACCTTTTTTTTTTTTTTTTTTACCTATGGGTGTCACGCCCCAAACCCCAAAGGGTCCAAAGCATGAGAAAGATTTCTCAAAATACTTGTAGATTTTTTTCCTTTTTGACAATCCAATTCACAAAAATCATATTCAGTATCAACATCAAGAATTTTCATAATAATTTTATTGAATATGCTCTCAAAGTAAGTCAGAGCTCTAAGTAATAATTACAAGGACCATTGGCCACAAAAGAATAGAGGTCTGAATAAATAATTACATATCATCAGCTTGTCCCATCAGTGGGAATAACGTCACAACCACTGTAATATACTAAAGAATGAGTCAAGCCTATTCTAAGATGTACATCATCTACTATTTCCATTACAAAAGTTCAGCCTCCATCAGTAGTTAGTCTAATTACTGTTAGCCACCAAAAAGCTGTCTGAAAAAATTATTGCCTACTTTGAAAAGTTTATGAAATAATGAGATGAAACAAAGCCCAGTAAGTAGCATAATTAATAGGGGTGGGGCAAATGCAAGTTTCATTTTCAATAATAATAATATGATATGACAAGAATGATTGAATAATGATACACAAAGTTTCTCAAAGTAAATACCTTAAAACTATATACCATAATCTGTGAGCACTAACAATATAGTTTCCAAAGCTATAAAATCTAACATACGGTAAATTATCACAAATGTACCACACTACCACATAGACCGGTCAGGGGATCCACCCATTCACAACTGGCAAGATATTGTCCTCTCTGGTATGCAGACTCTTGGCCCTGTGGACAAGAGCCTCACCCATACCTTCAAGGTTTTTTTCTCCCCCCATGGGCAGCAGAGAAAGCGCATCAAATAGGACCTCTCTTGCATGTGGTCTCTTGGCCCCATGGGCAGCAGCCTCACCCACACACAATCAAGGAACCTCTTCCTCTCACGGGCAGCAGGGAAGAACACGTCATCCAAAGTAAAAGGGCACTGACCTGGATTTGATTCCATTGTCACAAAGACTATGGAAACCAAATCGAGTGATCACTGGGAAATCACACATGGCATGGTGTTAAAACCACATAAACTCACAGGTTACATTACTTTGAAACACATAGTTGATATCCAAGTAGTTTCAGAAAATCTTAAATAATCTAACTTCTACAAAGTTTGTAAGGTTTTCAACTTCATTCTTGTCAAGAGATTTTCTATCAATTTCCCAGATAATACAAGACAAGATAAGCATCTTTAAATTTTTCAATATACCATAAAATCAATGATTTTCTTATCAAAGATTAAATAAAAGATGCTCATTTTTCCATATCAACAATTCATGCATTTCCCCAAATGCAATACCAAATATGATGCATTTTCATATATAATCATATATATAGTAAGGTTACGACGCGATAGTTTTTAGGAAAAATATAGTTTCCATAATTAGTTTCCAAAAGTGTGTCTAACCCAAAAACAACATTTATACAATATGATTATCTTTCAAAAATCCCATTAAAAAGCCACTTACCTCGAAACCGAAAAATCCTAATTCTCCAAGCTCCAAGGAGATTAGCTAGAACCTAAACAATATCAAGTAAACCTATCACAAAAAGCATAGAGCTTGAAATTGCATCTAGCTACAATTTAGGAATTGCCAAAAAGAACTTAATTAGGCAAGCCTAGTATTTAACCTCATCAATAATAAAATATACCACTTCCAAAGTTTCTCAACAAATTGATTCACAAGGCAAAAAATCCAATTTATAAAGTTAGCCCATTTAATATCATCTCCAATATCATGACTAGCTTCCATAAAATTTACACTACATCAATAAGAGACCCATGAAAGCAAAATCAAAATATCCTCCAAGACAAGAAATTTAGAACTTCAACTAACTCCAAATAAACCCAATGCCAATGGGAAAATTAGATTTACCAACCATCACATGTTATAACTCAAAACCCCTAAATTTTCCACCACACATAAACGTTAGGTAGTCATCATTAGCACAAGCCATATACCCACTCATCAAATAATTCCACCAATACAAAACCCATACATACAAACACATAAATATCACTTCTAATACTCATAAATCACATGGGTATCATTATTAAAGCTTAGATAAAAATAACTTCAAGCAAAAGTGTAAAACCCACCAAAAAGATTAGAAATTTTTACCTCAAAAAAAGGATGTGAAGGTGCTTATGGGTTCACAAGAATTTTCTAGTGATCTTGCCGGAAAATGATGGTGGAAAGTGGTGGTGGTGGTGTGGAAGTGCCGATGGAGAGGATGAGAGTAGAGAGGAGCGTATGAGAGAAAACAAAAAAAAAAATGAAAAGAAAGAAAGGTAGAGTGTGAGCCGGCCAAAGAAGTGATAAGATGGAGTGAATTGTGTGGTGGGTAGTGGGGTTAGGTGGGGCACGTGGGAACCCAAAATCTGACCCTGACTTTCCTTTTTTTTTTTTTCTTTTTTTTTTTTTAGAATTGACTGGGACGTTACATTCTTCCCTCTTATAAAAATTCCGTCCTCGAAATTTTACGTACCTTGATCTTAAAAAAGGCTTGGGTATCTTGACAACATATCGTCCTCACGCTCCCAAGATTCCTCTTTCGCCGAATGATTCTTCCAAAGCAATTTTACCCAAGATATTGTTCTATTGGGTAACACTTGCTCCTTACGATCCAAAATCTAATCTGAAGAGGATCATAGCTCAAAACATGTGAAGGGTCAGGAATGTATTTCCTCAACATAGACTCATGGAAAACATTATGAATTCCTGACAGAGCTGGTGGTAGGGCAATTCTATATGCAACTTCGCCCACTCTCTCTAAGACCTCAAAAGGCCCTACATACCTAGGGCTTAACTTACCCTTTTTTCCAAATCTCATCACCCCTTTCATGGGTGCAACCCATAGGAAAACTTTATCTCCAATTTCAAGTTCCAAAGCCTTCCTTTTAATGTCATAATAGCTCTTTTGTCTACTTTGGGCTGCTCGCAGTCGATCACGAATCATATTTACCTTTTCACAAGTCCTCTGAATAATCTCTAGCCCCAAGATTTTTCGTTCTGCCACCTCATCCCAACAAATTAGGGATCTACACTTTCTCCCATACAAAGCCTCATAAGGTACTGCTTTAATACTTGAATGGTAACTATTATTGTAAGCAAACTCCACCAAAGGTAAGTGACTAGCCCAACTCCCTTTAAAATCCAGAACACATGCTCTCAACATATCTTCTAGAGTTTGAATAGTCCTTTCAGACTATCCATCTGTCTGAGGGTGGAAAGCTGTGCTAAAATCCAATCTAGTACCCAAGGCCTTTTGCACACCACCCCAAAAACGAGAAGTAAACCTTGGATCTCTATCTGAAACAAAAGAAGCAGGTACTCCATGAAGCCTCACAATCTCATCAACATAGAGCTGAGCTAACTGATCAAGGGAGTAGTTCATCCGAATAGGGAGAAAATGAGATGTTTTTGTCATTCTATCAACAAGCACCCAAATAGCATCATGACCCTTAGGAGATCTCGACAATCCTGAAACAAAATCCATAGTGATTTTCTCCCACTTCCATTGAGGAATAGGAAGTGGTTGCAACAAACCCGAGGGTCGTTGGTGCAACACCTTAACTTGCTGACAAGTCAAACATTGCTCTACAAAGTGAGCAATCTCCCTTTTCATATTATTCCACCAAAGGTTTTCACAAAGATCACGGCACATCTTTGTACTACCCGGATGTATTGTATATGGGGAGGAATCTCCTTTTTAATCAATGGATCATTTGGCACACAAAGTCTAATCCCAAATCTCAAAGCACCATCCTCAGAGATAGAAAATTCAGATTTTTTGTCCACTACGCACCTCATCCATGATTTTCTTTAAATGTGGGTCATCAGCCTATGACAATTTAATTCTTTCCACCAAAGTTGGTTGAACACTCAAACTAGCCAAGTAGGCCTTAGAATGGCCCATAACAACCTCAATTTCCATCCTTTCAAGATCCCGAATAATTTGCTTTCGAGTGGTTAGCAAAGCAACTAAAAAACTTGAAGGCTTCTACTAATAGCATCAGCTACAACATTAGCCTTACCAAAATGATAGTTAATAGAGCAATCATAATCCTTAACCAATTCCAACCATCTCCGTTGCCTCATATTTAACTCCTTTTGGGTAAAGAAATACTTTAAACTTTTATGATCAGTGAAAATCTCGCATCTTTCCCCATACAAATAATGTCTTTAAATTTTCAAAGCAAAAACAACTGCAACCAACTCCAAGTCATGAACGGGGTAATTTTTCTCATAATTTTTCAACTGATGAGAGGCATAAGCCACAACCTTCCCATTTTGCATCAACACGCAACCAAGTCCTTTATGAGTAGCATCACTATAAATGACAAAACCCCCTGTACCTGAAGGGATAGTTAACACTGGAGTTGTGACCAATCTCTGCTTTAGCTCTTGGAAGCTTTTCTCACATTCTTCCTTCCACTCAAATTTAACATTCTTCTGAGTTAATTGTGTCAAAGGAGCTGCAATGCGGGAAAATCCCTCTACAAATCTTCTATAGTAACCAGCAAGGCCTAAGAAACTTCTAACCTCACTCACATTTGTAGGCCTATCCCAATTAACCACCGCTTTTATCTTATTAGGATCCACTGTAATTCCATCCTTAGATATCACATGACCCAAGAACACTACTTGATTCAACCAGAATTCACACTTCTTCAACTTAGCATACAACTTCCTTTCTCTTAGAATCTGTAAAACAATCCTCAAGTGTTCTTCATGCTCTTCTTGACTCTTAGAATAAATCAAAATATCATCAATGAACACAATGACAAATTGATCCAAGTACTCATGAAATACCCTATTCATCAAATCCATAAAAGCAGCAGGGGCATTAGTTAATCCAAACAGCATCACCAAAAATTCATAATGACCAACTAGTGGTAACCAGAATGAAGATCAATCTTAGAAAAGACTTGTGCTCCTTGCAACTAATCAAATAGGTCATCAATACGAGGCAAAGGATATTTATTCTTTATGGTGACTCTACTAAGCTCACGGTAATCAATACATAACCTCATAGACCCATCTTTTTTCTTGACAAATAAAACTGGAGCTCCCCAAGGCGAGGCACTAGGGCGAATAAACCCTTTGTCCGACAGTTCTACCAATTGCTCCTTAAGTTCTTTCAACTCTGTGGGTGCCATTCTATATGGTGCCTTAGAAATAGGTGCAGTGCCAGGAAGGAGATCAATAGAGAACTCAATCTCATGATCCGAGGCAACCCAGGTAGATCATCAGGAAAAACATCCGAAAATTCCCTCACAATGGGAATGTCTCCTATCTCCAATTCTCCACTTTGTAAATCCACTACACTAGCAAGGAATCCTTGGCATCCCTTTCTAAGTAAGCGGTTTGCTTGTATGCATGATATCACACGAGGCATAAAAGGCAAACATGAAGCCTTAAATAGAAATTCTAGTTCACCTGGAGGCCTAAACACCGCCTCTTTCTCAAAACAATGCACACTAGCATGGTAAGAAGCCAACCAATCCATGCCCAAAATGACATCAAAATCATGCATATCTAACAACACCAAATCAGCCAATAACTCTCTACCCTCAACACAAATAATACAAGACTTAAGCCAAGATTAGTCATTAAAGTATCACCAACAGGGGTAGAAACCGATAACTCAAAATCAAGTAGTTCGGGGCCCTTGCCATGATTTTTAGCAAATGCACAAGAAACAAAAGAATGCATAGAACCAAGATCAAAAGGAACCTTAGCATGTACAGAGAACAAAGGAAGTATACCTGCCACCACTATGTCCATGGCCTGAGCATCTTGAGTAGTCAAGGCATACACTCTACCTTGCACCTTCTTCCCATTGTCATTACCCTTTGCAACTTGAGATGAGGAAGAGGAACCCGAGCCCTTAGAACTTGGGCAATCTCTAGCAAAGTGTCCGGGTTGCTTACAAGTAAAGCAAATCTTGACCCCATCACAATTTTGTCCATCATGAAGTTTACCACAACGAGAGCAAGACTTCTTATTACCAGACTAAGGATAGGCACTCTTGCTATGCCTAGAAGATTGTCCTCTATTTCTCGAGCTTTTAAAGAATCCTTTCTTATGCCCTTGACCCTTACCATGTTGAGAATTAAAGGGCCCTTGCTTCTTTTCACTCTCCTTAGAATTGGGGTTGTACTTAAAGTCTTCTTCAAGACTCATTGCCCACTTCATAGCCTTAGTAAAAGTATCCACTCCAAAGGCTATAATGAGAGGGCGAATCCTACCATTAAGGCCTTCCCGAAACTTTTTCACTTTCTTGGATTCATCCGGAATCAAGTAAGGAGCAAAGCGAGAGAGCTCAACAAACTTAGCAGCATACTCCTTCACTGTCATAGCCCCTTGAACCAAATCAGAAAATTCTCTTACCTTACGGTCCCTCACTACATCATGGAAGTATGTCCCATTAAAAACTTCCTTAAACTTCTCCCAAGTAATGGGAATGTCCCTTCCCAACTCCATCCTCAACAATTGCTCAGTGCTTGACCACCATCTTTCAACAGGACCCTGAAGAGCAAAAGTGGCATACAACACCTTCTGAGCATCAGTGCATTCAAGGGCTCTCAGTAATTTTTCCATCTTTAGCAGCCAATTCTCTGCCGCCATAGGATCAGGCTCCCCATCAAAATTTGGAGGGTTTTGCTTATGGAACTCCCCAAAAGTGCAACCCTCCCTCCTACACTCACCACCTTGGACTGCTTTAGCAATCCTAGCATAAATCTTGTCTGCCACTGCCACCTCATCAATCTCACCACCATCAGGAGTGACAGATCTCTCACGCTCTTGGCATTGCCTATGGTCATGCTCTGGAGCTGTAACCTCATCCACATGCCTTACTTTACGTGCTTTCTTTTTAGGAGGCATAATGTACCAAGGTACTTATACCTATACCCAAGAAACAAGCAAGTAAATCACAAGGCAACATAGAAGATTAGCATAGAAAAGATAGATAAGGAAAAAGGAATAGCAAGTGGAAGCTGAAACAAAGGTACAAAATAATGAATTTATCAAACCCCTAATGCTCTGACTTAGATCAAAATCAATTCCTACTTCCAAAGTCTACAGAATCATAACCTAAGCTCTGATACCATAACTGTCACACCCCAAACTCCAAAGGTCCAAAGCATGAGAAAGACTTCTCAAAATACCTACAGATTTTTTTTTTTTTTTTTTTTTTTTTTAGAACTGACTGGGACGTTACATTGGTGGTGTTTTTAAAACGCTGCTATAGGTCTCTCTCTCTCTCTCTCTCTTTTTGGGTGGAATTGGGCTATAGTAGCGTTTCACAAATGCCACTATAGGCCCTTGTAAGACAAAGGACCTATAGTGGTGTTTTTTAAACGCTGCTATAGGACTCTCAATTTTTTTTTATTTTTTTTTTTTTTGGGTTGGGCTATAGTAGCGTTTCACAAATGCCACTATAAGCCCTAGTAAGACAAAGAACCTATAGTGGCGTTTGTTAAACGCTACAATAGGTCTCTCTCATATATATATATGTGTGTGTGAGGGAACTATTTAAAAAAAAAAATTGGTTGTCTTTTTTAAAAGACCTATAGTGGCGTTTATGAAACACTGCTATAGGTCCCTCAAATTTTTTATGGGGTTGCGCTATTACATTGTTTCACAAACACCACTATTGGCCCTTGTAAGACAAAAGGTCTATAGTGGCATTTATTAAACGCTGCTATAGGTTCCACAATTTCTTTTTGGGAATGGGTTATAGTAGCGTTTTACAAACGCCATTATAGGCCCTTGTATAAGGGCCTATAGTGGCATTTCTAAAACACTGCTATAGGTTCCTCAATTTTTTGTTTGGGGTTGGGCTTTAATAACGTTTTACAAACGCCACTATATATAAGGGAACTTTAAAAAAAAAACAATTTGTAGGTTGTTTTATTTTATTTTTAAAAAGGACCTATAGTGGCATTTATGAAACACTGCTATAGGTCCTTCTTAAAAAAAAAAAAAAAAAATTTAAAGACTTATAGTAGCATTTTACGAATGCCACTATTGCTTCTTGTAAGACCAAGGCCTATAGTGGCGTTTATGAAATGCTGCTATAGGTCTTTTTAAATTTTTTTTTTTTTTGGGATAGTTTTTTTTTTTTTTTTTTTAAGAACCTATAGCAGTGTTTTAAAAACGCCATATAGGTCAAGGCCTATAATGGTGTTTGTAAAATGCTGCTATAGGCCCAATGTTTTAAAATGCCACTATAGAACCCCTGAACGCTACTTTAGATATGTCTATAGCAGCGTTTTTGGAAAACGCCACTGTAGGATATCTATAGTGGCAATTTCTGAAAACACCACTAAAAAAATGCTGCTATAGGCAGCTTTTTTTGTAGTGCCTAGCTAGTTTTGACCCTTTCCTATGGCACATAATTTGCATGATCATCTCTATGCATTTATTATTCTACCACGAGGGTTTTTTAACATAATAGCAAACCCATTGTACATTAGCCCAATCGGAGTAGTTGATAACAAAAAAAATTGCACAACTTCCGTTATAAGCATAGTGACTGTAACTATTGACGTGAGAAGATCAGCAAAGTTATATACTCGAATTAGAATGGGTGCTAGAGGCCAACAACTAATTATAACTATAACGGGCTCAAGATTTCTTAACCCTTGGAGTCCATAGTGGCGTTTTTTAAAAACGCCACTAAAAAAACGCTACTATTGGCAGTGTTTTTTTTAGTGTTAGCAAAGAAGATGGAATATGTTGTGTAGAAGAGATCATAGAGAAATGCAAGCTCTACCTCAATAACTCAGAATGCTCTCTCATGATCATCACCTTCTTTGGAAAGTAGCCCATCTCAAACAAACTTCCATGTCTTCAGCTGGGATCTTTTAGAGAGTGGATATTTAGCAAATCTATGGCAAAGAAGCCTATACAATGTTGGGAAATTGCCTTAAATCTCAATTGTGACTTAGAAAGTCAATTAGGTTTCATAGTTGAAGAAGGAGAAAATAATTTGGGTTTCCTTGTTGTAGAAGGAAAGACTATTCCTTGGTATGGAAGGAAGTCTATTCCTTGTTAAAGAGGTAATGTATCATTAGTACAAAAGAGAATAGATTCCTTGTTAAAGAGGTAGTACATTCCTAATCTAAAAGGGAATAGCAAAAGAGTCTTATAAATAGATAATACTACAAAGAATTTGATGGTTTTGGCCTGAGAGTCCTCCCTATGGGGAGAGGGAAAATAGAGCGTGAAACCAAGAGCAAAAAAAAAAAAGGATTTTTACTTGGGAGGAACACAAGAAGGGTGAGAGAGCAAAGGATTCTGGCCTTCGAGAAGACACAGAGAGTATGTGCAAGAGCAAAGAAAGAGAAAGCCGCACAAGAAAGAAAAAGGAGAGAGAGCAGCCAAGAGGGAGCTGCTTAAGGAAAAGAAAACAGCCAAGAGAGAGCCGTGCATGGAGAAGAAAATAGAAAAGAGAGAACAAAGTGTTGCCGCCTTTGAAAGAGATAATTAGTTTGTGTGTGAGTGAGATAATTAGTTTGTAATTGATTTGATAATAGTGAAATTATTCGAGATCTTCATTCTCCAACCGCATTTGGCAGCGTGGTGCTTTAACTTTCACCTTTGCCTTCTTTTTTCTCTTTCACCAAATACTTCTAGCCTTTCATGCAAGTAGGATTTGCTTCGTCTTCATTGGTTTCATCTTCCATGAAGTTAGCACTCAGTTTGGTGTTTCTCAGCAAACCATATGATTTGCTAGCCATGGTCAAAGCTTTGCTTCTGCTACTATTCTAAAGAGGACAAAAAGCAGTACCAATAAACTATTAGCAGGACGAGACATAAGTAGCTGCAAGGCCACCCAAAAATATAGAACCAAAAGTTGCAAGTTTTCTATCTTCCGATTCTCACTGTCTTCAAGGCTGTAAGTGGAGAAACAATCAGTGCTACCTTGGAAAATAACCAAAAACATCTCCCAGACTGTAAAAAATTCACAATCGCATCCTGACGACTTCATCAGGCCTATGGTTTAATTTATCAGGAACGTAAACAGAAGATAAGATGCCATATCGAATATTTGAGCTTCAAACTGCAGCTACGATGCCTCCATGAACTGAAGACTGTTAGAAATTTAGGCTATTAGGAGCGTTATTAAAAGGACATATACTACAATACCCCATATTGCTTGACAGGATTCTTCACCCACACACTCCTAATACACAAAATATATGAATGGATACTTGTAGAAGCCCTACATTCTTAAATTAGCAAGCTGAAGAGCGAGGGAGATAGGCATCTGTGCGTTGCTTATCAAAAAAAAGAAGAAGAAGATAGACATCTATTCTTCGAAGACGTGCGAGAAAAGTGTAAATGAATATTTATTTTACCAATTGTAAGAAAAATGCTAAAAGATTACAAATTTTACACACACACACCAAAAAAAAACACTTAAAAAATTAATGTGACAGTGAATGGGATGAGTATCACTTTAACCCATATATATTACATAAATATTAGACCTAATTTTTATATATGTGATTGATAACACACCATTTTATAAAATTTATACAGTAAAATTTATAATATCTCAAGTATCTAAATATTATTTTTTACATAAAATTTCGAGAACTGTACATTGTACACCAGCCAACAACTTTTTTTTTTTCCGTCCCCCCC
This sequence comes from Quercus aquifolioides, assembly GCA_019022515.1. Classification (NCBI taxonomy): domain Eukaryota; kingdom Viridiplantae; phylum Streptophyta; class Magnoliopsida; order Fagales; family Fagaceae; genus Quercus; species Quercus aquifolioides. The sequence continues at coordinate 640,071 of JAFHAW010000142.1, forward strand.
CCCCCCCCCCCCCCCAAAAACAAGAGAAATACTACCATATCACCTTTATAGTACTTACTTTTCTTGGTTGAAGAGTAAATGAATATTTGTCACGAACATTTTTGGCGTGGTGGTTACTCTCTAGTAAAATACTTGAAGGGGTGGAGGTAAAGGAAGATGTTCGATATGCCGCATCTGCAATTCATAAATATTCTAACCACACTATTAAAAAAAACTAAATGAATATTTATTTACTCAATTTAAGAAAATCCTAAAATTATTACAAATTTTACCGTAAAAAACTTAAAAATTAATATGACAATGAATGTAATTAGTATCAGTTGAACCCATATTGAATGAATGTTTGAATTAATTTTTATTTAATTGATGATACACCAATATATAAAATTTATGTAGTAAAATTTGTAATATTCCTAACATCTAAATATAAATATATTTTATTACCAAAATCTCAAGTTACTATACACCGTACGCCCGCCAAAATTTGTTTTTAAAAGATAAAAATTGTTACACATATGTTGTTTCATACACATGAAAAAGCAACTAAAATTGTGACTTACTTTGAAATCATGACATGAAGTCACAATCTTAGTTACTTTTTCAAGTGTGTAATTGTGCGTGTCACAAAGTATGTGCAATAAATAATACTCTTAGTTAAAACTCTATTTTCTTCTCTTCTACTCATTCTCTCATTCGTTATTACTTTACTCTCTCTCTCTCTCTCTCTCTCTCTCTCTCCAAGATAAATCTTATCTTATCACCTTTATAATACTAACTTTAAATCTTATTTTATCACCTTTACAATACTTACTTTTCTTGGTTGAAGAATTAATGAATATTTATTGTGCTCAATTTTAGAAAATGTTAAAATCATTACAAATTTTACTATAAAAAACTTAAAATTAATATGATAATGAATGTAACTAGTATCACTTCAACATTTATTAAATGAATGTTTGAATTAATTTTTATTTGATTGATGAGACAGCAATATATAAGATTCAAGTAGTAAAATTTGTAATATTCCAAGCATCTAAATATGAATATATTTTCTTACCAAGATCTCAAGTTGCTTTACGGCGTACGCTTGCCAACAGATTCAAGATAAAAGATGTTACGCATATGTTGTTACACACCAATTAACTAAAACTGTGACTTGAAATCACAATGTTTACTTTGAAATCATAACTTGAAGTCATAGTTTCAATTTCTTTTTCAAGTTTATGTAACAAAGTGTGTGTAATGAACAGATTCTTCTTGATAGGCCACAATCTGAATGACCCCTTGTGATTAAACCAGTTAATTAATTAGCCAAGTTGTTAATTAATCAATTAATCATGCAATTGCGTGGAAGCACAAACAAATCACCAATAAACTAATTAAGCAGCGGAAAATAAATAACACGGTGATTTGTTTACGAATGGGGAAAACCCTAACGGCAAAAACCCCACCGGGTGATTTTCAGGTCACCACTCCCGAAACTCCACTATTATCAAATCAAGCGGTTACAAGTAAAGGAATCCCAAGTACCTTACCAACCTACAGTTGAACCCTTACCCCAATACCCAATTGGACTTAATCTGTAGCAACAGTTCCCACCTTTGATGCACGGCTCCCAAGTACGTGACTAACCAATGCGCGGATCCCAGTACGCGACTTCAAAACACCAACTAAGGAGGAGAGGTTGGCTGCAAAGTTCTTCAGTTCATCCTTTATGATGAATAACAGGAAGATGCTTGGTTACAAAACCCTTTGGTGCAAATACACAGCAACTTCTTCAGAGAAGATGAACTAGGTCAAGAACTTCATCTTTTGATCACAATTTGCTTGAACAGAGATTGCTCAATGCTTTTGCAACTTGTGTACAATTTGACGACTCTTAAAACAATCTTTTTATATGTTTAGGGTTAAAAGAAAAGAATGTCCAAAAGCATATTCACGGATCCCAAGAAAATCATATCAGAAAATCTGAAATTATAAATCTCGACAGATAGTAGGTGTCGAGGTAGCTATCGAGCAGGTGTCGAGCTTAATGAAATTGCACTTCAGCTTGCTTTTTCTTGGACAGACTTGATGACTTCAACACTTGACCTTGAAACCTTGTTTCTTGAAGTATTAAAAACACCTAGAACTACCCAATTACAAGTAGAGTGCGTTTTGTCAAAGGATTAGCCAATTTACATAAATAAGTGACATATGTTCTTAACAAGTGAAAACACATATGTCCTAACACTTCTTTTTTTAAACTCTAATTTCTTCTCTTCCACTAATTCTCTCATTCGTTATTACTTTACTCTCTCTCAATGGATATTTATTATATTAGATACAAGAAAAAGTTAAAACTATTACAAATTTTACTACAAAAAATTAAAAATTAATATAATAATGAATGTGGTTTATATTACTTTAGCACATATTAAATGACAGTGTGAATTAATTTAAATTTGGTTGATGTTATATTAATTTATAAAACTTATACAGCAAAATTTGAAATATTCCAAACATCTAAGTATAAATATATTTTCTTAGGGCTTTAATAGCAGTTCACCAACAACTTTTTCTTTTTAACTCTCTTTTCTTTTCTTCCACTCATTCTCTCATTCTTTATAACTTTCTCTCTATTATTTTTTTCCTCTCTCTAACAAAATTGAGAGAGAAATAGATTTGGGGAAATATCTGTACAATTCTCACTAATTAGAAAAACTAATTACAATCATGTTTATATACCCAAATTGTAAGGTTGAATTTAATCAACCATGTGTTGACTTTATTCCGTGCCAAATTTACTTGTAATTCAGCATGTAGAAACCCTGTATTTAGGTGGGAATAATGTAAGGGTTATGTGTGAGAGAGTGTGAAAAAACTCAAGTTGTGTGCTTTCAAGAGAAGTCTTGCGACTAACTCACAACTAGAAAGTCGCCACACATGTGAAGCACGCAAGGAGCTGAAGGGTCACGACAGTTGGAGCACTACAAGACAAAAAGTACAGTCTGGCCTGGTAGTTAACTCGCAACTCAAACTCACGACATGTTCCAGTCGCAAGGCCAAGTCACTAGAATGCCCTGTTTGGATGAAAAATGACTTTTCACATTTCATCTCATACACTACTATAAATACCCTTATACCTATGAAATGTAGTGTGGCTATTCAAAAAGAAAAACCCTAAGAAAGGTTTCTACAACACACCCACCTATTAGAGAGAGCTACCCATTCTTAGAGAGAAATCTTTATAGTCTCTTCTCATTCCCTCTCCCATTGATATACCTATTGAGAGGAGATTTCTACCCAAACACTACCCACACCCAGTCTGTAACACCCCAAAATCATAAGCAATAAAAGTCTATTTAATCTAAATAATCCATAAAAATATTAAATAAAAGAAACTAGCAACCTTGAATCTCATCACAAAAGTCAGAGCTCTAATTCACCAAATACAAAACATCCTCAAAATAATTCTCCAATACAATGTTTAATACCATAAAATAATAATAAAATCCTCAGTTCTACAAAAATAGTTCATAATTGCTGGCTCCCAAGAATCTCTACTTCAGTAATCCCTCTAATGTATCTGTAATGGGAAATAAAGGGGGGGGAGGGGGGTGAGATAACTCAATAAGTGGAATTCACTAACATTGGGGTGTGGGAACAAACCTTCAAATAAATAATTTTTACAGCAATTTCATAACTTGTAACTCATCAATATTTCATGTAAAAGAAAAATATCTTTATATTGTGAGCCATCATAATATATATTAATATCATCACATAAACAATTTCCTAGGCTTTTCTCGTGGTCAATGTTTACGCCCCGTTGACAAGGTTGTGTTGTCCCCCTTTTTGGGACTGGAACCTCCTTTTCATCCCCTTTCTTAAGGATGGTTCCTTTGGAACCTAAAGGTGCACTCCCTTGCTAAGGAGCTATCAAAGGTGCACTGTCCCCTTTTCTGGGACCGTCCCTTGCTAAGGACTAGCTGCAGTATGATTGTCCCTTGCTAAGGACTAGATACCATACTGAGCTTCTATTCATGACTTGCCATAGGTTTCCAAAACACATTTCAATATGCTCACAAAAATAATCCATTCATAATTCTCAAAAATATAAAGATATATTCACACATACAAGTTTAAATAAATTCAGGTTGTCTCACAAGTTTTTCATAAAACGAATAGTCAATGTGCACATCAAACATTTATAAAATATCAATTCATATATAAAATATCAACATGTTTCTTTGATATTAAATAGTTTAATAATTAACATTGTTTTGAGAAAACCCCCCAAAATTAGTAAACACCACTTACCTCTTAGTTGCAAAAATAAAGGAAATCAACCTCCCTTGAATCACAACAATTCAGTAGAATTAGAACGTAGCAACACCAAAAATAGGTTCATCAATACAAGGACGGACCCATATTTTATTTGCATGCCCATATTTTAGAGTTTATAGTTGGCCCCCCTCAAATTTTTGTATTAGTCCAAATAGCCCAAAAGAAACTAATCACTTAACCCTTTCTTTGGACCCATGGCCCCTCCATAGTCCAAATACAACACAACAAAAAATCCACAAATCACCAATATCATAATTCAATAACTCATAACCAAAAAAATCTCATAGAAAAAAAAATTCCCTTACAAGGGTGACAATAATTTATATAACTTTTTAATTAATTTATAAATTATGAGAAAATCAATTACAATATTTAAATTTTTTTCAAAAGATAAAATGCAAAATTCTTTTAGAAGCCAATATTGATGATGTAGCATTGCCAACTCTTAATATTAATATCTCAATTTTTTAAAATCCTCAAACAAAGTTTTGAAAACTTCATTAGTGTGATTTTTAGTTGCATCCAAAAGTATGGATTTATCATATTGGTGAGTTGGCCAATGTGATAAAATCAACATATTAATTCCAATTATCCAGAATTTGGAGATCCGAAATCCTCATCTTTTTTTATCCTTCTTTGAAAATGTTTGAATATCATATTATAACTTTCAACTTTTTTGGTTTGAATATCATATTATTTCCTTCTTGACTTAAATATTTATGGTAATAAAGTGCAATTGTTTTGTCTACCATGATATTTTTTTTAATAAACCATGTCACTTGAAATTTTTTTGATTCATACTTTCGCCCCCCCTAGGTTCAAATCCTGGTTCCGTCCCTGCATTAATACACAATTTCCCACTTCAAAATTTTATTTTCACACTTAAACGGATTTATCCTAAACAATATTGATATATCCAAAATCCTCCATTTATTCACTTAACTATCCAATTTAATATTGGAAGCCACATCTAGCCTTAATTTATTAATCTAGTTGCTTAGCATTCCCACTTGATGCCGCTGGATATCTATTGACTCTAATATATATATATATATATATATATATATTTCAATCTAACATGGGAAGCCATGAGATAGTATTCTAAATCTATCAATCCGGTTGCTCACATTTTTCCCTTGAAGCCACAGGATATATAAACCTATCTGATCAACCTAATATATAAAGCTATTAATCAAAAGTAGAAGCCACATATTAAAGTTATGTCAAATCCATCTTAGAGCCTATGGAGGACAATATGGCTATACAAATAAACAGTTCCTATTTTAATATTGTAATCATCAACCCAAAGACCCAAATCCTCTTGATGCCATAAAGCACAAGGACACGGCTGGACACTTATTTGGACAATGACAATGGCGGTGAAAAGAGTGAGACTATAAACAATTATATATATAAACCACAAGCAACCCTTTTCCTTTCACATGGTGACAAACCAATTGATAAAGTCCAGGCCTATTAGAAACAATTTCAAAGCTCTTGACATGCAGCCATATTTGACCATTCCTTATCTCATATAATAACAATATAGGACATCTTTTTCCTTAATGTAGGGATAGGTGGAGATTCATGAGACCAACGTCTCTTAGTTCCTTTCCATGACACATGCCTATATGTACTTGCCTAGTCTAAGTATGATAACAATCATAGGAGTCCTATTTCCATTAATATAGTCATAGAAACCATACTTGTAGTCTCTTCTCACAGCCACAGTGACGGAAGGCAGAGTTCAGTAGTCGGCTGAAGCAAAAAGGAATCCCATCAGCAAATACACGTATGCTTTAAGAGGAAAAAGGCTAGAGTTATTAAGGCCCATATATTTACTTATGCCACCTTATTTGGGCTTTATATTTTATAATATTAATCTTATTTTTTTTAATATATTATGCCCAAATCAATTTAATTCATTTAATTGTAGGCCTCTTTTATAATTTACATATAATAATTAAATTGGTGTGAAAATTTTGAGGTGTTACACAGTCAAAGTGTTAAGAGTGTTTTTGGAGTTTTGGGAAGCATTGGAAGATGCCAAGGATGGCGGATGCAACATGGAACTTGTTGCGGGATCTGATAAGTTAGAGAAGACAAGGTTCGACGTAACCCTATTGGAGCAAGAAGCTTGGAGGGCTTAGGTGCACTGAGTAAATTAGGCTTGGAGGGTCTTCTGCTATTCATGTATCCCAACTTTATTTTCTAGTGGATTATTGACCGCTTGAAGGGCAGCGAAGAGTTTTTTCGACGAGAACTTTGGTTTCCTCTTCGATAACACATCGTTGTGTTATCTTTGTGTTTGCATCTCTCTTCCCTTAATCTTTGCCTTTTAATTACTGTTTTGGTTGTGATTAATTTCGATTTAGATTGTTTTACCAATTTTGTTTTAGCTTATTTTCATATTCCGCACATATATTGTTTGATTATAAGCTTGTGTTGGTAATTTGTGAATTGGGAGTCTAAACATTTATAGGTGTTTTACACACTATTTAAACTTTCACAAATAACAGAATACCAAGAGTTACGACTAAGTAGTTACAATATTAAACAAACTAACTAACCAAATTAACAACTAAGACTAATCACAGTGTGACAGCTGTACAAGTAGCCTCACATGACAAGCATGTGACTTCATTTAAGTAAAAACAATTAAGCTTTACGACATGTGTAGTAACAAATACAACAGTAATAGAATAGTAGATTAAGCTATTGTTGTTTACACTAAGAGTACTTCAAACCAGCCTTCAACACATGCACTGTTCTTCCTTCTTTTCTTCTAATCTTTGATACCCCCCTTAAGATGGACAGTGGCAAGCAATGTTATAAACTAATTTACACCTAAAGCCTTTGTCAATAAATCTGTCAATTGTTCCAACATGAAGGAGTAAGATGATTCTAGCTTGTACATTTTCTCTTGCCACATGACAATCAATCTCTATATTCTTGATATGCTCATAAAACACTGGGACCAATATGAAGAGTCGCTTGGCTATCAGTGAATAATATATAGAGTTGATTGACTATGAGAAACACCTAAATCTTAGAGTAGAGCTAAAAGCCATGTGACTTCACAAATTAACTGCAATTGCCATGGACCTATACTTTGCCTTGGCTAAAAGATCTGAAAATAGTTCATTGTTTCTTAGACTTCAATGAAATCAACGAATCACCTAAGAAGGTTCAATATCTAGTGACTGATCTTCATGAATCTGGACACGATGCCCAATCGAAGTCTACAAAATATTTGATATTTAACGAAGAATTGACTGAAAAGAACAACCCCTGTCCAGGAACTTCAGTGATGTATAGCAAGATTCTGTAAGCTGCCTTGAGGTGAGGTCTTGACTGATCAGATATACATTGACTAAGCTTATGAATTATAAAAGTGAGGTCAGGTCTTGTAATTGTCAAAGGGAAAACTTTATTTCGCACTCACTTATACATAAAATATACACACTCAGTTTTTTGAACTAAAAATCATGACTTCAAGTCACGATTTTTTGTGCAAAATTGATAAGTATGTGTACTATGTGTGTACGTGAGTGTGAAATAGACATTGTCCATAGTCAAATCCAATAACCTACCTATCAACCTTCTATACATGCCTAGTTGCCTACATACTCAAGTAACTCTCCTTTATCCTTGCTTAGCTTCAAGTTGATTTCCATGGGGGTTTTCTGAGGTTTACAACCAGTCATTCTTGCATCAATGATGAATACTAGTGCCAGAGATGGAGCCAAGACTATGGGGGCAATGCGTCCCCTCCCCCCCCCCCCCCCCCCCAAAAAAAATGTTTTATAAGAAAATATTAGTGTGTGTATATATTAATTTTAGCAATTTTATTCTATTAAATTACACTTTGCTTCCTTAACGATATCATTGTTTTTTTGTTTTTAATAGTGTTAGGACATATGTGACTCATGTTAAGAATATATGTCATTTAGAATTGGCGAATCCTTTGACAAAATACACTTTACTTGTAATTGGGTAGATCTAAGATGTGTTTAATACTTCAAGGAACAAGAGTTCAAGTCCAAGTATTGAAGCCATGCAAATCTATCCAAGATACAAGTGAAGAAGTGTTGCATTTTAAAGCTCGACAGCTAGCTCAAGAGATGGTATCTATCGAGGTTTAAAAGGCAATTCTGGCCCGATGCTCGACAGCTGCTCGATAGATAACCTATCCATCGATATTTATGAAAATCAGTTTTTCAAATTTGATTTCACACATATCCTTGTATACTTGTTTAGGCTTTCTTTTATCACAACCCTAAACATATATAAGGAGTGTTTTAAGGGCCGTCAACTAGTTGTTGCACTTATTGTTGCAAGCATACTATGACCAGAGACAAAGTTGCCCTAGTTCATTTTTCTCTTGAAGAAGCTGCTGCGTTTGTATGTCATAGGGTTTTGTGATCAAGGAGCTTCGTGATCTTCATCGTGTTGATGAACTGAAGAACTTTGCAGCCAACATCCCTCTCAAGTTGGTGTGTTAGTCACGTACTTGGTTCCGTGCATCGATTGGTTAGTCACATACTAGGAGCCGTGCATTGAAAATGTGAGATTGTCACTACAGAACAAGTCCAATTGTGTATTGGGGTAAAGGTTCAACTGTAAGTTGGTATAAGGTACTGGGATTCCTTTACTTGTAACCACTTGTTGTGATAATAATGGATTCTCGAGAGTGGTGACCTTAAATTCACCTAGTGGGGTTTTTGCCTTGGAGGTTTTCCCCATTCGTAAACAAATCACTGTGTCAACTTTATTTTCCACTGCATTTAACTTAGTTGGTGATTTGTTTGTGCTACCACGCATATTACATGTTAATTGACTTAATTAATTAACTTCGCTAATTAATTGGTTAATTTATCACAAGGGGTCAATATATTCTTGGCCTATCAAAGAGTATTATTATAGTCACAAACTTTTCTACAACATTTTTACAAATTGTTGAGATAGCAAAAATTCTTATCGGTTCACATTTTAGCTCACTACTTAAATTACTTTTTTACTTGTCAATAACCACTCACTACATCAACAATTCATAAAAAAGTTTGAAACTCTAATATTTCATCTTTTTAAAGGCCATAAAAAATTTATAAATCTAAAATCTAAAACAAAATATACAAGCCCAAAAAAATTAACCTAATAACAAAAATTACTAATAGCAAAACTAAAAAACATTAAGGCCAACCAACAAATTTTATCCAAACAAACAACCCAGGCCTTTAAAAAAATCTAAAAAAAAATAATTTTATCTTTATCTAGAAGCAGATACACGCATCAAAGACACACAAAAAAATATAAATAAAAAACCCTCAGCGGCTAAGCTGCAGCAAAGCCGCCTTCCTAATTCCAAGTCCAGGCTTCATCCCTAGTTAGTGCATACATGTTCCTTTGACAAAGAAAAATCCCCTTCTTTGACTTTCCAATCCCAAGAAAAGTTATATTCGATTGATAACACACTAATTTATTAAAATTACGTATTCCAAACATCTAAATGTAAATATCTTTTCTTACCCAAATCTAAGTTGCAGTACATGGGACATCTACCAACAATTTTTCTTTAACACTCTTTTTCTTCTCTTCCACTCATTCTTACATTTTTAGCCCACCTACTGAATCATACAAAAGTAGTAACTATCATAATGCTTTCCCAACCGAAATTGGTATACAAATAAACTGGAAAAAATTGGCCTTTGCCCTTTTTAAAAAAACAATCTAGCATTTTGCCCTCTTTCCCAAACTAATTAGGGAAATGCTCCTCTTTTGAAAATCGATTTTCTCAAAATCGATTTAAACCCTATAGTGACGTTTTTGAGCCTATAGTGACGTTTTAATGACCTATAGTGATGTTTTGTAACTCGATCTCCATGAAATCGAGTTATAGGTAAAAAAAAAGAAAAAAAATTGCATGTAACTTGACTTCATGGAGATCGAGTTACAAAATGCCACTATAGGTCCTTAAAACGTCACTATAGGCTCCTTAAAACGCCACTATAGGGCTCCAAATTTTTTTTTTTTTTTTTATAACTCGATTTTGAGCAAATCGAGTTTCAAAAAATGGGCATTTCCCTAATTATTTTGGGAAATGAGGAAAAATGATGGATTTTTTTTTTTTTTGAAGGGGGCATTTGCCCATTTTCTCCCAAATAAACTATAGAAACACGTTAAGGAAGCAATGACAAGATTAAAGAAAAAAAATTAAGGAAATTCCAGAATATCAAACACAAATCAAACCAAATACACAACTTTTTACATATTTTTGCTAGTAAATACACACCACGTTAAGATACAATCACCCTGACACACTTCTATTATACAAACGCAAATGGAAATGGCCGTTTGAAAAAACACACAATATCATACATGCATGCATGCATGCAAGGTGGCCCTAGGCCTAGGCCAATTAGGCCATTACCTAGGGCCCCCTACTAGAGAAAGGCCCCAAATTTGGAGGGCAAAATTTTTTTTTTATATAAATATTTTTGGGAGATATTAAAAATAATTTTAGTTTACATTTTTTTTTCACTATTAAGAAAGCCAAAGAATTTGGTACTACTAGAGATAGAGATAGGACAAATTTAAATAAATAAGTCTTACAAATAGACATGTCATTAATTACAAGTAATTCAAATAGGAAAATGTTAAAAATGTTAGGTTCTAAAGACTTGGGAACTTATGTATTTAGAACTCTAATTTGTATTGTTGGCAAACCATGATCAAAACATGTTGTTTAGTCTTGTTTAGGCTTGCTCAAAGTTATGTCTTTTATGTAAAGTTGGAATCGAGCTGATGCAGAAGTTACTATGCATTCTGTTCTGGCTCGATCGATCGAATCTCGGGCAGAATGCGTTTTTCTACAGAATTCCAACTCAGCCCTAGCTCATTTAAAACGTTTAGGGTTTTATGTTTTGCCCTAGGTATACAAGGCAAACCCTAGCCACGTTTTAGAGGTTGCTCATATTGCTGTTTGTGTGAATCTCTTGTGAAATCTGTGAGGAGTTTTCCTTCACACAAGCTTAGGATTATCAAGGAAGAGATTTCTTCAAGAACTTGATGATCATTCAGTTGCTACCGTAAGATCTTAAAGAAACACAAGCGGGAGTGCTTGTACTTGCTGGAGAATCCAAGAAAGAAGGAGTTCGTGGTCTCGGAGCTTGCACGTGGTCGTGTCAGTAAGTTTCTACTGGTGGGTAGCAATAGGATGTTAGTGGTCTAAGTCCTATTGTAAAACTTCGATTCTTTCATAGTGGATTCAGGTTTACCTTGAGGATAGCTAGGTTAAATCCTCCCCAGGTTTTTACCCGTGTGGTTTCCTGGGTCATCATATCTTTGTGTTATTTATATTTTCGCTGCTTATACATGATATGATTGTTTGATTGTGATAACCTAGAATTGCATAATTTGACTAAGTTAATCACTTGGCTAATTAACTAGGTTAATCCAATTGTGTTTTAAGGGGTCTAAAAACCAACAAGTGGTATCAGAGCAAGTTGCTCTCTTGTTGTAGATCTTTTGATCTCTGAGCTGATGCTTGACCCCTGTTGTCATGGATTCTTGGAAAATCTTCTTGCTTATATGTCAACTTGTCTACTTGTTGTTTTTGTCTCTTGTTGCTTTTACTAAATCCTTCCTTGAGCATCTTGGTCTAATCACATGTGATAGTAATTATTTGTGTTATACTGCCTTAACTGCCTTAAAGGCACGTGATTCTTGTCTTTGGTATTTGGATAGTGGTTGTTCCAGGCATATGACAGGAAATAAAGGCTTGTTCAAGACACTCTTTGAAGGAAAGATTGGGACAGTCACTTTTGGAGATGGAAGCAAATCTGTGATCAGAGGCATTGGAACTATGGACATTCCAGGGTTTCCAGTCTTTGAAGATGTTTGGTATGTTGATGGATTAAAGGCCAACTTACTCAGTATAAGTCAGATTTGTGACAAGGGGCTGAATGTTCTCTTCACTAAGTATGAATGTAAGATACTTGATGGATGAGGTGATTGTATGTGTGTTGGTGTAAGGACAGCTGACAACTGTTATGGTATAACACCAAGTGTAAACAACAAGTGTTTTAGTGCAAAGATCGATCAAGTTGAGTTGTGGCATCAACGGTTAGGACATGCAAGTCATAAGCAACTAGAAAAGATTTCCAAGTGTGATGCAGTTATTGGTTTACCAAAGTTTGAGAAGATAGATAAGTGCATCTGTGGACCATGTCAGATAGGTAATCAAGTGAAATCCAAACATCGGTCTGTAGCTAGTGTTCAAACTTCAAGACCTCTAGAGTTATTGCACATTGATCTTACTAGATATTCTAGTTTAGGTGGAAAGAAGTATATTCTAGTTGTTGTGGATGACTTTACTAGATATACTTGGGTTGTGCTTTTGAAAGATAAAGCTGAGGCTTCTGAGAAGATGATACACCTATGCAAGAAATTGCAGGTTGAAAAAGATATTGTGATAGCCAGAATTAGAAGTGATCATGGAAGAGAATTTGAGAATACCAAGCTGGCTACCTTCTGCAATGATCAAGACACACATCAAGAGTTCTTTTCACCCAAGACACCTCAACAGAATGGAATAGTGGAACGAAAGAATAGGGTTGTTCAAGAGATGGCACGTGTCATGCTACATAATAAAAGGTTGCCAAAATCCTTTTGGGGAGAAGCAGTTAACACTGCTTGTCATACACTCAACCTAGTATATTTCAGACCTGATTCCAAGAAAATTCCCTATGAACTCTGGAGAGGGAAGAAGCCTGTTGTCAAATATTTTAGAATATTTGGCAGTGACTGTTATATCCTACGTGATAGAGAAAACCTAGAAAAGTTTGATGCAAAAAGTGATAAAGGATACTTTCTAAGATACTCTTCCACTAGTAAAGCTTACAGAGTGTACAATCTGAGAACCAAAACAGTCATGGAATCTTCAAATGTTGTGATCAATGATGAAGTATGTTCAGAAGCACATTCAAAAAACACTACTCCGATCCAAGATAAGTCTATAGAAGTTGATGATTCACTTCCTACTGATTATGTGGGGAAGCATAGTGATGAAAAGCTGTTGTTGTTGAATGATACAGTTTCAGTACCATCAAGTTTAGAACCATCCACACCGGTTCATGAAACTCAACAAGCACAAAGTGAGCTTAGTCCTCCGTCTGAACAGAAAGGTACCTCCACATCTCTAGTTAAAGGTCCATCTTCTAGAGTTAAGTTGAATCATCCTACCACAAATATATTGGGTAGTCTGAATGATAACATGGGATTGAGATCAAAAGCCTTGAATGTGATTACTCACTCATGTTATCTATCCCAATTTGAACCGAAAAAGGTGGATGAAGCGCTTCAAGATGCTGATTGGGTAAATTCCATGCATGAAGAACTTCATTAATTTGTTTGGAATGATGTGTGGGAAAGGGAGTAAATGTGATTGGAACTAAATGGATCTTTAAGAACAAGTCAGATGAACATGGCACTGTCATCAGAAATAAATCAAGACTTGTTGCTCAAGGATACACATAAGTGGAAGGAATTGATTTTGATGAGACTTTTGTACCAATAGCAAGACTGGAATCCATTAGAATACTTTTGGCCATAGCAAGCCATCTGAATTTCAAGTTGTATCAAATGGATGTCAAGAGTGCTTTCTTGAATGGGATGCTGCAAGAAGAGGTATATGTTGAACAACCAAAGGGTTTTGTTGATTCTCATAGACCGGATGACGTCTACAAGTTGAAGAGAGCTCTCTACGGTTTGAAACAAGCTCCTAGGGCTTGGTATGATAGATTGACTGCATATCTCTCTGAGCATGGATTCAAAAGAGGATCTGCAGATACTACTCTCTTTATAAGAAAGGATAAGAATGGTTTTTTTGTATCTCAAATTTATGTTGATGATATTGTTTTTGGTGCTACTAATGATTCTCTTGCTCACTCTTTTGCAGATGAAATAAAGGCAATGTTTGAAATGAGCATGGTTGGTGAACTAACTTATTTCTTGGGATTGCAAGTGAAGCAAACGGACTCCGGAATCTATATCAACCAAGCAAAGTATGCAAGAAATCTAGTCAAGAGATTTGGACTGGACAAGGCTACCCATGCTAGAACACCAATGGCTGGAAATGCAAAATTAACAAATGATCCTTCAGGTGAGTCTGTTGATGTTACACTATATAGAAGCATGATTGGATGCCTTTTGTATTTGACTGCTAGTCAGCCTGATATTGCCTTTAGTGTTGGTGTTTGTTCTAGATTTCAATCTAATCCTAAGGTTTCACACTTGAATGCTGTTAAAAGAATCATAAAATATGTAGGTGGAACTTATGAGTATGGATTATTTTATAGCAAAGAATCTAATATGTCTCTTGCTAGATTTTCTGATTTTGATTGGGCTGGTAATGCTAATGATAGAAAAAGCACCACTGGTGGGTGTTTTTATGTAGGAGCCAATCTTGTTGCTTGGATGAGCAAAAAGCAAAGTTCTGTGTCTTTGTCTACTGTAGAGGCAGAATATATTGCTGCTGGAAGTTGTTGCTCACAACTTCTTTGGATGAAAAAGCTCTTGAATGATTATGGGATTTCCCAAGATACCATGGTTGTTTATTGTGAGAACTCTAGTTCTATTGATATATCTAAGAACCCTGTTCAACACTCTAAAACTAAGCACATAGAGATTAGATATCACTTCATTAGGGATCTTGTTGAAAGAAAGATTGTGTCTCTTGAGTACATCCCTACTGACCATCAGAATGCTAACATCTTCACCAAACCTCTTGATAGAAGTAAGTTTGAGACACTTCACCAAGTAATTGGTGTGATTCTGGTTCCCTGATCATCCTTGGCTTTCTTGGTCCTTGTGCTTCATTGCTCTACCCTTTGTGACCATTATTCTTTGGTTCTTGTTATTTTTTTGTTTCTAGGATTTGCATTGCATAACATTCATGCATTTCATTCTAGGACTGTTTTTGTTTTCTCTTTTAAAAAAAAATAAATAAATAAATAAAGAAGGAAAAAGGGAAGAAAATTATGTTTTGTATTTATTTCTTGGTTTTTGAAAACAAGGTTGGTCAATTTATTTTCACATAACATGTCTTGTGTAGCTTGGATGAGCTTATTTATTGCACTTTACTAGTTGAAGCCTTGTAGTGCATGTTGTGTGGGAAATATGTTTATGGTTTTTGATCACTTTGTCTTGATCTTGAAGTCACATGTCTTTGACTGTCAGACTTGAACCTTTTGAGAAAGGCATAAATAACCATCTCACCACTGTTCACTAGCCAATCATGAACACCTTAGTGCATATCGTAAGATTGTGTGCTCGAGAAAGTGTAGCACATGCACAAAAACAACATAAGGTGTAGCCTCAGTTTAAATGCTTAAAATTGGTGTGTACATTATTGGGCTTAAAGCTAAATCAAATAAATAAAATTGGTGTGTACATTATCCCGGCTTTTAATAAGTTTTTGAACAACTAAAATTGGTATGTACAATATGAGGCAAATCAAGAAACTTACATGATTGCAAGCTTATGTTCTAGGAGATGTGAGAGTTATATGATGTAACTCTTTTGGTGATAGTCTCTTTCAAATTCTATGTGATGAATTGTGTAGACTTTGTGTTTGATTTCAATTCACATATCACCTCTGATAGGCCACAATCTGAATGACCCCTTGTGATTTAAACCAATTAATTAATTAGCCAAATTGTTAATTAATCAATTAATCATGCAAACGCATGGAAGCACAAACAAATCACCAATAAACTAATTAAGCAGCGGAAAATAAATAACACGGTGATATGTTTACGAATGGGGAAAACCCTTGCGGCAAAAACCCCACCGGGTGATTTTCAGGTCACCACTCCCGAAACTCCACTATTATCAAATCAAGCGGTTATAAGTAAAGGAATTCCAAGTACCTTACCAACCTACAGTTGAACCCTTACCCCAATACCCAACTGGACTTGATTTGTAGCGACAGTTCCCACCTTTGATGCACGGCTCCCAAGTACGTGACTAACCAATGCACGGATCCCAATACGCGACTTCAAACACCAACTTAGAAGGAGAGGTTGGCTGCAAAGTTCTTTAGTTCATCCTACACGATGAAGATCAGGAAGATGCTTGGTCACAAAGCCATTTGGTGTAAATACACAGCAACTTCTTCAGAGAAGATGAACTAGGTCAAGAACTTCGTCTTTGATCACAAATTTGCTTGAACAGAGATTGCTCAATGCTTTTGCAACTTGTGTTCTATTTGACGGCTCTTAAAACAATCATTTTATATGTTTAGGGTTAGAAGAAAAGAATGCCTAAAAGCATATTCACGGATCCCAAGGAAATCAGATCAGAAAATCTGATTTTATAATTCTCGACAGATAGCAGGTGTCGAGGTAGCTATCGAGAAGGTGTCGAGATTTAATGAATTTGCACTTCAGCTTGTTTTTTCTTGGACAGACTTGATGACTTCAACACTTGATCTTAAAACCTTGTTTCTTGAAGTATTAAGAACACCTAGAACTACCCAATTACAAGTAGAGTGCGTTTTGTCAAAAGGATTAGCCAATTTACATAAATAAGTGACATATGTTCTTAACAAGTGAACACACATATGTCCTAACAATCTCTCCCTTTGGCAATCCGTGACAAAACCACAACAAACAAATGAACATATGAGAGAAGTCATAAATCACTCAACTCATACTCACTTGTTGAATACAATAAAATCTATCCTAACACAAACCCTTGAAAAACTTTGCAAGAAAAGAGTTTATGGCAAGTAGACTTTGACAACCTGTATTTCTGAAACACTTTAAACAAAACTCATCAAGGTATCTTGTGTGAAACAGAAATAATAGATTGCATACAAGTATAAGAATCATGTGTATAAAGATAGAAAAGAAACAACACATGAAGAGAAAGGTGAAAGAAACATACATCCACATATAATGAATATAAGTACAATGTATGTAAAACTGGTCACAAGACCTCATATACAAGAACAAAGTATCTAAAAAGTAAGAAAAGAAAAGATACATCAAAACCTCACTACATCCCTCAAATATCAACACTCCCCCTATCAAAAATGTCCTATACTAACTCTCCCCCTAAGATGACTACTCTTATAACCCAAAACTACTCCCCCTTTTTGTCACGAGTGACAAAGGGTAGAGTGTCATGTAGACATCTCATCAGTAGAGCTAGCATCTCCATCATCATCTGAAGCGTCATTGCCATCACCATCATCATCAACATCATCCTCAGAGTCAGAAGCCGCTAGAGGAGGTGGTGAAGGAGTAACCTCAGAAGCAAAACCACCCATGGTCGCTTGTCGTCGTTCAATACGACCAACACGAACGTTCCCCTGATACAACTCAGTGGAGAGTGTATCGAGGCGAGTATCCATGCGCTGCAGCTGCGCCATGATGTCTCCAAGAGATACATCGCCAGTAGAGGAAGAAGGAGCAGATGTAGATGGAGCTGATCTGGATGGAGCTGAACGGGAGGGAGGAGTGGAATCCGTCTGTCTCGACCTAAACTGAGCCTCACTACGTTTTACGGTAGCGGCATCTATGGCACAAATGTGTGTGAAGTGGTCAGACACAGGAAAAGGGATAGAAAAATGGCGTAAGATCCTCGTGATAACGGAAGGAAAGATGAGCTTATCACAAGACGTCGAATCTAGATGAACATCTATGATAGAAAGAATGAAATGAGAAGTAAAATCTATAGTCAGATGCTCAAGAAGAGATAACAAAAATCGAGCACGAGGCTCTGTGATGGAGTTGTAGTGAGAGAGTGGATGGAGTACAAAAGTCATCACCATGTTTAAGAATCTAGGACCTTTAGCAAAAGGTCTACATGATGTATACTGATGTTCACCCCAATTAGCGGGGCGCTCACAGAAAGCAGAGATGAGCTCATCTTTGGACATAGTCCTCAGACGCTCACAAGAAGGATAGTCAAGAAACTCTATCCTAGGAACCCTAAGTACATCCGCAACTAGCTGCGGTGTGACAGGGATGCGTGTACCTCGAACGCGAGTGAAAAAGAGAGGTACTGAACGATCGATCCCATGCATGTTGGAGTAGAACTCCTGAATGAGCAAGAGAGGACAAGTGACCAGGACGTCACACAGTGACTCCCATCCCCTACTGTGAATGACAGAGGGAAGGTCAATGTCAGCGAAGTCTGCCAAAATGATTTGGCGTTCCGAATGAACACCTCGTCTAGAAAAGTTCTCTGAAAATGCCTTGTGGGCATCTCCATCACGGAACCGAAGATTTAGAGGAGCAGAATCAGAAGATGAAGAAGCTCCAGAACGCAGTGGGTTCCAAGCCGGAGTGGATTTACGTTTGGGTGCCATAGACACTACTAACGTAAACAGAAGGAGAAAGAGATAGAGAAAGAGACAATCAGAAAAGTCCAAAAACAGTTCACATATATCAAATATATTGAACAATGAGTACGTATGCATGGGGAATGCATGAACATGTGACATGCAAAGGAAAAACATCATGGGCTCAGCCCAATCCAATCCTAGCAGCACACAAACATAGAACACACATCTAAATGCATGTAAATACCATTCTAATGCACATTAAATGCAATGTATGACATTTTGAACACATTTAAATGAAAACTCAACCCAAAATTTCAAGAAAAAATCATTAATTTTGAAAAACCCCCAAAAATTTTCAAAAATCCCAAAACCTAAGCTTCAAAACATGAAATGCATGAGAAAGGAAGGGAAATGAGATCTTACCAAGTGATTAGAACCAAGGAATGGCCGAAAATCAAGTGGGTTGGAAGTTTTGAGTGAGAAAATCAAGTTTGGGAGAGGAACCATCACGGACATATCGAGAGAGATCGAGAGAAATGAGATCAGAATCGCGACAGCAGCTTAAAATAGGCACCTCAGTAATTCTCGACAGCTGAGGTGTCGAGAGGTATCGAGGAAGCTGTCTAGAAAGGTATCGAGAAAAGCATGTCGACAGCTGAAGGTGTCGAGAAGGTGTCGAGGAATGAACACCAGAACCAAAAACAGAAGCTCGATCGATCGACAAGGTATCGAGAAGGTATCGAGGAGACAGGAGATTTCTCGATCAATCCATCAGGTGTCGAAGAGGTGTCGAGATTGCGATAAGAAAAAGGCTTGAGAATCTCGACAGATAACAAGGTATCGAGGAGGTGTCGAGCTAGCAGTTAAAAGCAGTTTTTCGAGAAGAGAAAAAACACAGACATGAATGCAATCCAACATACACCTCAACTAAAGATCCAATCAACATATTAAGCTCTCAAAAACATCTCTCAACAAATATTTTCAAGCACATGGATCCCCAGAAACACACACACACACTAAACAAGTCTAACCAATTTTATTTTTCAAAAACAGGTCAAGACAGTTTAGTGAGCATACATTAGCACATGTAAACACTTGTGATGGCCAAATCACCTTGTACCTGCACATGTATCAATAGTAGCAAAGAATATTGCATGTTGTGTGTGAAAAACATCGCAAGATTGCATATGTGTATACATGTTATGACGATCTGAGATATGAGAAAATAACTTTAACTCACACACAATCATAACTGTTTGATGGGGACTATCACCTTCAAGGTACATCCTATAACTCCCACATCTCGAAGAAAACACGCTTGCAATCATATTTACAGCATTTTAATCTTTTTGCTTTATCTTTTCTTTACATATTTTCTTTTAAGCATATCATGCATGGGCATATAAAAGAGAGAAAAGAGATACCCAACATGTTAAGCATAGACATTGCACTTTTGCTATGCCGAAGCATACGGATGTCTTTGACACTGCACTTTTGCTATGCCGAAGCATACAGGTGTCTATTACACGATTGGCGGGCAACAATGGTGAAATGGTTATTTATGTCTTTCTCTTAGGATTTTCTAGTCCTACCCGTCAAAAAGAGTGATATGAGTGTTAAGTTTTAAAAGATAACTTAATCTTACTCATCACAAACAAGAGCCACAAAGCTCACTTGCTCAGTTGTGCATAGAGATGCTCATCTAAGCTACAAAAGATACAAAGTTTAGAAAACTCTGTTTCATTGGCCATCCAAGGTACACAAGTACCAAAGTACACAAAACACACACTGTTTTTGTATTTTTCTGATTTTTCATTTTTTTTTTATATTAAAAACAAAAATAAACAAAACTGAAAGTAAATGCACAAAAACATGTTAAACAAACAAAGCATAAAACTAGACTGGCTCAACAAAAATGCAAAACACACAAGCAATGCAACAAACAAGAAAAACAAGAAGGGAAAAGAAAGTGATGAAATCACTTAAAGTCCTTTTTCTTCCACACCTTGGAAGAACCTTTCCTTTGATTGAACCCTTGAACCGACAGTGAGGGGGAAGAATTGAGACCGTTCAAGTTCGAAAGGAACATGAGGGCTTTTAGAAGATCTCCAAGAGGAGCAAGAGAGGATTGAAGCTGATTTTGGCTTCCAGATGCTATCATGCCGTTGCTCTGTTGAGTGGCTAGCCACTTATAGCAATTTGGTCGAGTATGACCGGCAACTCCACAATGATGACAGAGATGCTGCTTGTTTTGTTTAGGCTTTTGAGAGTTAGCCTTCTTAGCCCTAGGGTTTTTAGCATCTTTCTTATCTTGCTTAGGGGGTGCTCCTAAGATAGATTTACCCTTGTCTAAGTTCTCACTAGCTAATTCATTTTTAACATCAGTGTTCTCAATTTTAGTGTTATTAGCAGGAGAAACAAAAACAGTATTACTAGTAGAAGCAATATTAGAGAAAGAAAGACCATACCCTAAGCCTGTTCGATCCGAAGCAGATTTCTAATTGCTGAGCATCTCATCAAACTTTGCACTTAAAGTCCTCTCCAGTTGAGCTTTGACTTGAAACAGCTCCGCTTCAAGCTTCTTGGTCTTCTCAGCCAAAAAGTTGTTCTCAAACCTCAGTGCTCCAATAGTTTGATTCGCCTCATCAAACTTTGTGGACAACTCTTCACGATCAAGTTCCACATCACTGAGCTTCTTGGTGGCCAGCCTATACAATTTCTCATGCTTCTCAGAGAGCTTGTAAAGCTTCTCATAGGCTGAATGGATATCATCTTGATCATCCATCTTCTCAAATTTGGACTCCACCAGTTCTTCTTCTTCATCCATTTCTTCAACAATCCCTTCAGTAGGATTGACTGTGGCAGTGAAGGAATTTAAGATTCCGTCATCCTCATTGTCGGAATCATCTTCGGGCTCAGTGTCACTCAAGGTTGCAGCAAGTGCCTTACTCTTCCCAATGCTCTTGAGATATGTCAGGCATTCATTCTTCATGTGACCGAATCCATGACATCCAAAACACTTTGGTCCTGCAGGAACAGTGTACTGACCGCCATCCTTAGCATCCTTCTTCCCTTTGTCTTGGCTCTTGAACTGAAAAGAACTGGATTGTCTGCGGTCCTTATCGAAGTTCCTCCCATTGGCATTCTTTATAAACTTCTTGAACTGCCTTGTAATGTAGGACTTCATCTTGGAATCTTCATCATCGGAAGACTCATCTGTATCACTGCTCTTTGCCTTCAAGGCCATGCTCTTGCTTTTCCCCGTTTTGCCAATCCTAAATAGTCCTAGCTCGTAGGTCTGCAAGTTTCCAACCAGCTCAGTCAAAGGAATTTTGTCAATATCCTTTGATTCTTCTATTGCCGTAATCTTGGCATGGAATCTCTCAGGTAGAGATTGAAGGCTGAGTTCACTATGTCCTTGAGCTTGGCATAAAACTCATCAAACGACTCATCCTCCTCCATCTTAATCTCTTCAAAGCTTGTAGTGAGCCTCTGAAGCTTTGAATCTTTAACAGCCTTTGTTCCTTCATAGGTTGTCTGGAGGATGGTCCAAGCCTCCTTAGCAGTTTCAGTTGAGGATATCTTCTTGAACTCCTCATTGGTGACTGCGCTAAATAGGGCATTTAATGCTCTGCTGTTGAAGTTAGCCGCCTTAATCTTGGCGTCATCCCAATCGGCCGGTTCTTCTTTTGGCTTGGTCCAGCCAATCTCTACAACTTGCCGCACTTTCTCATCTAAAGACTGCAAGAAAGCTCTCATGTGTACTTTCCAGTATGCATAGTTAGTGCCATCAAATAAAGAAGGTATGATTAATGACTGTCCTCTATCCATGACAAACAGGGGTCAATGGATCAACACAGCAAAGATTAAACCTAATCAGAGTGTGCCCGCTCTGATACCACTTGATAGGCCACAATCTGAATGACCCCTTGTGATTTAAACCAATTAATTAATTAGCCAAATTGTTAATTAATCAATTAATCATGCAAACGCGTGGAAGCACAAACAAATCACCAATAAACTAATTAAGCAGCGGAAAATAAATAACACGGTGATATGTTTACGAATGGGGAAAACCCTTGCGGCAAAAACCCCACCGGGTGATTTCCAGGTCACCACTCCCGAAACTCCACTATTATCAAATCAAGCGGTTACAAGTAAATGAATCCCAAGTACCTTACCAACCTACAGTTGAACCCTTACCCCAATACCCAATTGGACTTGATCTGTAGCGACAGTTCCCACCTTTGATGCACGGCTCCCAAGTACATGACTAACCAATGCGCGAATCCCAGTATACGACTTCAAACACCAACTTAGAAGGAGAGGTTGGCTGCAAAGTTCTTCAGTTCATCCTACACGATGAAGATCAGGAAGATGCTTGGTCACAAAACCCTTTGGTGCAAATACACAGCAACTTCTTCAGAGAAGATGAACTAGGTCAAGAACTTCGTCTTTGATCACAAATTTGCTTGAACAGAGATTGCTCAATGCTTTTGCAACTTGTGTTCTATTTGACGGCTCTTAAAACAATCCTTTTATATGTTTAGGGTTAGAAGAAAAGAAGACCCAAAAGCATATTCACGGATCCCAAGGAAATCAGATCAGAAAATCTGATTTTATAATTCTCGACAGATAGCAGGTGTCGAGGTAGCTATCGAGAAGGTGTCGAGATTTAATGAATTTGCACTTCAGCTTGTTTTTTCTTGGACAGACTTGATGACTTCAACACTTGATCTTGAAACCTTGTTTCTTGAAGTATTAAGAACACCTAGAACAACCCAATTACAAGTAGAGTGCGTTTTATCAAAAGGATTAGCCAATTTACATAAATAAGTGACATATGTTCTTAACAAGTGAACACACATATGTCCTAACAACCTCACACGTATCTCAAGCTTTTGCTAGTTGCACACACTACACAAGTTACTATTTGCTAAACATTGTACATGTTATTGTGTGTGTCTTTGGTCTGACCAACCAAGTTTGAAAATACCTTGAGTTTTTATGCAAAACATATTTGATGCTTGAAAATTTTAAGAGACTGTTTGAAAATCTTAATTTTGGGAAATCTGGGTTTAAATCTTGTGTTTTTGAAAGACATTGCATTTCATACTCATGCATTTTATTTTGAAAATTCAATGCTTTGAGGAGTTTTTGTGCAAAATTTTTTTGTTTTTCAAAAAAGTTGTTTTTTTCTGAATTTCGATCGATCGAACCTGTCTTTCAATCAATTGAAATTGCGATTAAAATTTGAAGTAAGCCTCTGTCTGTTTCGATCGATCGAACCTAAAATTTCGATCAATCGAAAATCGTGAATCAGGTTTTTTAAAAACCGAGTTTGACTTATTCTTCATAACTTTTCAAAAAGTTTTCAAGTTTTTCTCTCTCTCTCTCTCCGATTCGGACTAGGCTCCACGTCAGATTTTTATCGTTTTCCTCCAAATTTTTTGCAAGGTTTTCCTCTCTCAAGGCCGGTAAGTCCATTATACCCTTTCTTTTGAGTTTATTTTCAACTTTCATGCATTTATCATGCATTTTTCTTTGAAAATTTCGGACCTATTCAAATTTGGGGTTTCTGTTGATTCAAGCTATTTTTTGTAAAATTGATCATTGGGTTTTTGTTGGGAGATGTTATAATCATGATCTATGATGCTTAATTTGATCAATTTGGGGTTTTGTGAAGAATTGAAATTTCTAGGGCTTGTATTAACCCGAATTGGGATTTTGTTCATATTGGGTTTAATTGATGAAATTAGCTTGTTGGATTGATGTATTTGATCATTCTAAACTGTGTTCTATCTTGTGTGATGATCAATTAGTCAATTTTTTTATAAAAAAAAACAAATGGTTGTTCAAATTTTGGGGTTTTTGTTAGAAACTCTATGCTCAAGCCAATTTTATGAATATAAACTTAATTTGAACTTAGTTTCACTACATTAGAGCATGCATCATGACATTTAACTGTTCATGCATCATATAGATTTTTGTTCTATATTTTTTGTGCTAACTTGTAGTCTGCCATTATTTTTTTTTCTTTCCTTTTGGTTCTGCTTTGTGTCTTTGTCCTTTCCTTAGCACCATGCCTAGGAAGACTAGAGCTCATAGGACACCCTCCACCTCTTCTGAGTCTCCCTCTAGGAGTGAGGTATTTCGGAGTGACAAATGCAGAGAGGCCTATGAGAAGTTGAATATTAAGAGAAAGATTTGGGCTGAGCGGAAGGTTGTATTAGATGAGTTGGATCCTGCCATTAGGGCAAATTTTGAGAGTAGGAGCTAGTTGTCTTTGTTGGAGATAGATTATCCACCCCCGTCTGCTCTGATTAGAGAGTTCTATTCGAACCTCTCTTGCCACATCTATGATTCCAACACGTTAGTTAGGAGTTGGATACGAGGTGTTGAGTTCACCATTACCCCTAAGGTAGTGGCTGAGGCTCTTGGGGTTCCAATCGTTAGGCAACCCGTCTATCCTTATGAGGAGTCTCCACCCCTTGATGACGTTATGTCATACATCACTGGGTCGTCTATCCAGTGGGGTTCTGATCCTCGGATCACATCCGCTGAGCTTCCTGAGACTACCTATCTCTTCCTTAGGATAGCGTGTCATTCCTTGTGGCCTATTTCTCATCTCCACACCATCCCCATTGAGAGATGTGTGTTTTTGTATGCCCTTGTTTCTGGTGCTTCTATTTCCTTCCCTCATCTGTTTCTTCGTTCTTTGAACGAAGTTCATAAGAGTTTTGCTGTTAGTCATGCTCTTGTTCATCCTATTTTCATTCATAGGATTTTGCCGTTTTTAGGTTTAGATGGTTTCCCTACTTCTGAGCTCGTCCATGTCATAGCTCCCATTGGTGCCACCTCCCTTAAGCAGAGGGCTGCTCATATGAGAGCTCCTCGAGTTGAGCCTTCTAGTAGTGTACCCCCTCCTCCCTCTTCTACAGGTGATGCACAGGCTGAGGTGTCTGGTGCTGCTGCTGCTGATGATGATGTTCCTCCACCGACTACTTCGGATGATTCTGACATTCGACGTACGTTGGATCATGTCTTGACCGTTCAGGCGGCTCATGGACAGATTTTGATGGACTTGCTCGATGAGGTTCGTGCTTTGCGTGCAGAGTTGGCGCATTTTAGACGATCACCTCCGCCACCTCCTTTTGATGATGGATTCTGATTGCCCTTTGGCATTCCGTCACAAAAATGGGGAGTAGCATTTTGAGTAGCTTGTAGAGTTTTTGTTGATAGGGGGAGTTTTGATTGTTTTGGAGAGCCTGTGGTGATTAGATTGTATCTAGGAGCTGCACTTTGTATTTACTTTTTTTTTTTTTTTTTTTTTTTGGCTCTTGATGTATGTTGTTGGGCTATTCATGTTAGGGGGAGATACATTTATTTTGTTATATATGTTTCTTGTTTTACTGCTTATTGATTTATATTTATGATGTTATTCATTGATATATATCTTTATTTTGTACTTTGCGAAATCAAGATTTTATTATGTTTACTTGTATTTTTCCACACATGCGTTTATGCATTTTGTT
Organism: Quercus aquifolioides; assembly: GCA_019022515.1. NCBI lineage: Eukaryota > Viridiplantae > Streptophyta > Magnoliopsida > Fagales > Fagaceae > Quercus > Quercus aquifolioides. The sequence goes on from JAFHAW010000142.1 coordinate 666,288, forward strand.
TAGTATTTCACGAAATATACAGGTTGATTCAATTTTGCTGCTGTCTACACTTGCAACTGATGGATAGTAGTTAGGATTGGATTTGTTGTAATGAGCATTTTTTTTAAAAGGGCTTTTCATTGTAAACTTTGAGCTTTTAGTTTGTGTTTTGTCACGGATTGTCAAAGGGGGAGTTTGTTAGGTTCTAAAGACTTAAGAACTTATGTATTTAGAACTCTAATTTGTATTGTTGGCAAATCATGATCAAAACATGTTGTTTAGTCTTGTTTAGGCTTGCACAAAGTTGTGTCTTTTATGTAAAGTTGGAATCGAGCTGATGCAGAAGTTACTATGCATTTCGGTCTGGCTCGATCGATCGTAGCTTAGGCTCGATCGATCGAATCACAGGCAGAATGCATTTTTCTGCAGAATTCCAACTTAGCCCTAGCTCATTTAAAACGTTTGGGTTTTATGTTTTGCCCTAGGTATATAAGGCAAACCCTAGCCACGTTTTAGAGGTTGCTCATATTGCTGTTTGTGTGAATCCCTTGTGAGATCTGTGAGGAGTTTTCCTTCACACAAGCTTAGGATTATCAAGGAACAGATTTCTTCAAGAACTTGATGATCATTCAGTTGCTGCCATAAGAGCTTAAAGAAACACAAGCGAGAGTGCTTGTACTTGCTGGAGAATCCAAGAAAGAAGGAGTCCGTGGTCTCGGAGCTTGTACGTGGTCGTGTCAATAAGTTTCTACTGGTGGGTAGCAATAGGATGTTAGTGGTCTAAGTCCTATTGTAAAACTTTGATTCTTTCATAGTGGATTCAAGTTTACCTTAAGGATAGCTAGGTTAAATCCTCCCCAGGTTTTTACCAATGTGGTTTCCTAGGTCATCATATCTTTGTGTTATTTATATTTCCGCTGCTTATACATGATATAATTGTTTGATTGTAATAACCTAGAATTGCATAATTTGACTAAGTTAATCACTTGGCTAATTAACTAGGTTAATCCAATTGTGTTTTAAGGGGTCTAAAAACCAACAAAAAATACTATAAATTTTACTACATAACTTTTATTTATTTATTTTTATAGAAGATAAAAATTCTACTCTAGCCTAATCTAAGTGTATATGTATGTGAAGTTCCCTCCTAGTAACTTAAACCCCAACTCTTACCCCTCACACCCCATGAGCACTTATACTTATAGAGTGACCACTGCGCCAAGAGTGTGCAGTGGCCTACATAACTTTTATAATTTGATGTCAGAATGAATATGAAATGTGGACTTCAACAAACTATTGAATGCATTTTTGAATGATTTTTTGAGATTGGTGATATATCTTTGTAAATCTCATATTGTAAATTTTATAATGTCTCTAGCATTTTTGTAAGTCTCATGTCACTGATCACATCCGTTACAACATTAATTTGTAGTAAAATTTGTTATAACCTTAGCATTTTCTCAAAAAAAAAATCATATTAAAAATTAAAAAGAACGATTTAAAAAAAATTATTATATAAAATACTAGCTAAATATTATTTAAGTGATAACATAAATGCCTCATTTGAAGATTTTGCCTTAGGCCTCCGAAACGTTTGGGCCGACCCTGCATGCATGCATAGAGAAAACACACAGGGATTAATGCAATATTAGTCAAACATCTTGAGCTGGGTCCCGCTTGAGTTTGCCTGCATGAGAGAGTAATGCCCACAAGTGAGTCACAAACTCTCTTCCCATAGCTAGGTGCTCTGCATCGGCAGTTTCATTATTGGAGGGAGCCATAAATAACATCAACTCTACCTAGAACTTCTTTAATGTGTGATAATATGGTAATTTAAAGTGGAAACAATCTAAATAATTTGTTTTTTTAAATGCACGTCTGTGCATCATAGTGGAAACAACCTAAATAATTTGTTTATTTAAATGCTCGTATGTGCATCATTTTTTTTGCTCCTGGCCTAATCCCTTTTCACTTTCAATCATAGCATGTAGGTGCGTATTACTATATCAGTCTATATTTCATAACACCCGATTTTTTAGGCTTCAAGTTTAAGGCTTTAGCATTTTCTCTTCTTTTTTTGGTTTTTTTTTTATGTTTTTGTCTTATAGTGTCTCTTGTTTCTTCTTTTGAATATTTTGTTGTTTTATTTAATTATTCCTTCAACTGATCTTGTTTAACGTTACTACCTTCTATGTCTAAAATAAAGTTATAACCATTTTTGTGCTATTTTATTTAGAAAAAACTTTGTAGCAATTTTAAGACATCTTTTCATTTTGCTTGTGAATTTTAATGAATTTTTAGTGCTATTATTTGTAAAACTCTAATTTTGAATTATAATAACCAATTTAATTTAGGTATATTCCTTCTTCTTTTTTTTAATTTACATATTTATATTATAATTTCTCAAACCTTTTTTTTTTTTTTTGACTCTGCAATCCGACCTCATTACCTAGTTTATAGACTTAGTAAATATCCAAGCCAAGTTTAATAACTATAAATTTAATATATAATGATAGGGCAAAAAAGTATTGACCCCTTTGCAAATTAATTAATTACCCAAATTAATTAATTAGTCAAATTACATGCAAAGATGTGGTAGCACAAACAAATCACCAAATAACTAAATGCAGCAGAAAATAAATTTGACACAAGTCCCCACTAGGTGATTTTAAGGTCACCACTCCCGAGAATCCACTATTATCAATCACAAGCGGTTACAAGTATAAGGAATCTTACCAAACCCTTTGGCCTATCCCAAAATACCAACCTACAGTTGAACCCTTACCCCAATACCCAATTGGACTTATATAGTAGCGGAAATCTCTCCATTCAATACACGAATCCCAGTACGTGACTAACCAATGATGCACGGATCCCAGTACGTGACTAACACACCAACTTGAGGAAGATGTTGGTTGCAAAGTTCTTCAGTTCATCAACAATGAAGATCAAGAAGCTCCTTGGTCACAAAACCCTTAGCGTAAAGATGCAGTAGTGTAAGGTTGAATTTAATCAACCATTCTGTTGGCTTTATTCCGTGCCAAAGTTGCTTGTATTTCAGCATTTAGAAACCCTGTATTTAGGTGGGAATCATGTAAGGGTAGTGCGTGAGAGAGTATGAAGAAAAGCTCAAGCTTGTGCATTCAGCAAGTGGCTCGCAACTGGATCTCGTGGCTTACAAGTCGCCAAAAGTGGCACACGTGTGAAGCATGTAGAGGAGCTGAACAGTCACGACAACTGAAGCACTACAGGACAAAAAATCCAGACTGGCCATTCAGTTAATTCGTGGCTTGAACTCGCGACTCAGTCAAGTCGCCAGTCCACTCTGTTATGGAAAAACTGACTCTTCACATTCCATTCTCACTCCAGTATAAATACCCCTTATACCCACGATATGTAGAGAGCTTCCAGAGAGAATTTTGAGAGAGAAACCCTAGAGAAAAACAAGATTGACTCATCCACAATCTTTACACAGTGACTCTTTAAATTCCTCTGTTCTCACCATCTCCATTGTTACATCCTTGAGAGGTTCATTACCCAAATCCTTTTCTCACCATACTCATATCTGTGAGAAGGTTTTTTGGTGCTTGGGAAGCAGTTAGGAAGGGACCAATGGATATTAGTTGATGCTATAGGCTATAGTGGAATCCGGTAAGCTAAAGAAGACAAAGGTTCGGCGCAACCTCGTTGGAGCAAGAAGCTTGGAGGGTTTAGGTACACTGGGTAGATTAGGCTTAGAGGGTCTTCTGCTATTCATGTATCCCAACTTCATTCTTTAGTGGATTACTGACCGCTTGGAGGGCGGCGGAGAGGTTTTACGCCGAGGACTTCGGTTTCCTCTTCGATAACACATCGTTTTGTTGTCCTTGTGTTTGCATCTCTCTTCCCTTTATCTTTACCATTTAATTTCTACTGTGGATGTGATTTTATTTGGTTTAGATTGTTTATCAATTCTATTATAAGCTTATGTTCATTTTCCGCACATACATTGTTTGATATTAAGCTTGAATTGGTAATTTGTAAATTGGGGGTCTAAACGTTCACAGTGTTTTACATGCTATTTGAACTTTCAAGTAGCTTCTACAGAGAAAATGATGAACTAGAGCAATTTCTACCTTTGGTCACACAATGCATGAATTATTCTTATGCATCACCTTGTGACGGCCCTTAAAATAATCCTTATATATGTCTAGGGTTGTGAGAAAAGAAACCCTTCACAAATACATAGGAATATGCATGTAATCAGATCTAAAAAGTCTGATTTTGTAATTCTTAACAGATACAGCTTATGTTGAGCTTCTGTCAAGCTTCAACATTAAATCTCGATAGAAAGGATTTTGTCGAGTTTTGATGAACAGCACTTCCTTCACTTGTTTCTTGGTCAGATTTCTATGGCTTCAATACTTAACTTGAACAGTTGTTTCTTGAAGTACTAAACCCATCCTAGATCTACCCAATTACAAGTAAAGTACGTTTTGTCAAAGGATTAGCCAATTACATCAAATATGTCCCTAACAATATCTCCCTTTGGCAATCCGTGACAAAACCACAACAAACAAATGAATCATGAGAAAAGTCATAAATCACTATACTCATAACCACTTGTTGAATTACAAAAAATCTAACCCTAACACAAACTCTTGAAAAACTTTACAAGAAGAGAGTTCATGGCATGGTAGACTTTCACAACCTGTCTTTCTGAAACACTTAAACAAAACTCATCAAGGCATAATGTGTGAAACAGAAATAAAGATTGCATACGTAAAGAAACATGTGTATAGAGAGAGAAAATAAACAACACATTTAGAGATAGGTGAAGAAACATACATCATCATCATCATATATATATGAAAGTAAAGTACAATGTATTTTAATAAATGGCCACAAGACTGATATACAAGAGGCTAATGTAAAAGAAAGAAAAGAAAAATACATAAGAACCTCACTACATCCCTCAATAAGTATACACACTCCCCCTATAAAAAATGTCATATACTAACTCTCCCTCTAAATACAAGACTACTCTCAACCAAAACCACTTCCCCTTTTTGTCACGAATGACAGAGGGCAAGTCACTGAGAGGTCGTCATCTCATCATCGCCGAAAGAGCTAGGATCATCATCATCACCAGTCGAAACCTCTAGAGAAGGAGATGGAGAGGGGGTGAAACCACCAAGGCGAGCTTGTCGATGGGCAATGCGACCGACCTGATATAGTTATGACGACCACCAAAGTCAGCCTCCATGCGCTGAAGCTGCGCCATAATGGCCCCTAGGGTCACACCAGCTGCTGAAGAAAAAGGAGCTAAGGTGGAAGGAGCCGAGGAAGAGTGAGCCGCAGGAGCTGCATAACTGGGTTAAATTGAGCCTTGCTCTGCCAAACAGAACCGGCGTTGATGGCACCCATGGTGGTAAAGAAAGGAAAGTCAGGAATGGGGATGTGAAAGTGTCGGAGGATCCGCATGATAGCTAAAGGGAAAATGAGCTTATCCAGGGTCTTCATATCCAAATATACATCTAAAATAGATGTGTTGAAGTGAGAAGGGAAGTTGATAGAAAGGTCCTCTAAAAGAGACAAAAGAAAGCCAGCACGAGACTCAGTAATGGAGTTATAGTGAGATAATAAAGTAAGAGTAAATGTCATCACCATGTTAAGGAACCTTGGCCCTTTTGCAAAGCCCAAGCATAGGGTGTTTAGCTTACAACCCTATATGGAAGGAGTCTCGCAGAAGTAAGAGAGAAGCTTATCTCTGGACATAGTCCAAAGATGCTCACAACCAAGGTAGTCAGGATGCGCTACCCTCGGAACGTGTTTTACCTCAGATATAAGATCCGTGGTAACTAAGATATGTGTACCTCGAAATGTAGTAACAAACTAAGGTACAGAGGTATCGATGTCGTGTATATTGGAGTAAAAATCCTGTATAAACATGACGAGACACCTCAAGGGACTCTCAATAAGAGATTCCCAGCCCCGAGCCTGAATGACAGCTGGGAGAGGAGTGTCGGCAAAATCCGACAGGATAACCTAGCGTTTTGGATGAACGCCACTTTTTTGGAAGTTCTCCGAGAAGTCCTTTCGGGCCTTCTCATCCCGGAACCGAACGTAAAGGGGAGGGACAGGATTAGAGGAAGAAGACCTAAAACCTTGAAGAGGATTCCATGTCAGAGTGGATTTACGCACTTTGGGTGCCATGGCCTATCTATGAGACAGAGTGATAGAGAGACAAAGAGAGAACAAAACACATCACAACTAGAAACAAAGAATAGAAAAGAAAAGAAATAACATATGCATCAACATGTGACGTGCAAAAGTTAAAAGCATCATGGGTATAAACCCAATCCAGACCTACCAGCACACAATCAACAATAATCAATCACACATCTAAAATGCATGAAACATTGTTATAATGCAATGAGAATGCAATGCATGAGAATATAACACTAAATCAACAACATCCAACCCAAAAATTTCACAAAAATTTCACAAAAATCTCAAAAACCCCAAAAAATTTCAAAAACCCCAAAACCTAGGTAAAAAATGCATGAATGCATGTAAATGAAGAGATTAAGAACACTTACCAAGTGATTAAGGCTTGTTCTAGGCTGAAAATCACGTGGGTAGAGATATTTTAGTGAGAGAAAAGTGTTTGGGGCGAAAGAGAAGTGAAATTTGTCGAGGGAGAATGAGAAAAGGGAAACTAAAATCGCGCCTTAGCTATATATAGAAAATGCAACTCGATGGGTCAAGGATTCTATCAAGGATCTGTCGAGCACTAAATCTCGACAGAAATGAATCTGTCAAGGTGCTGTCGAGGATCTGTCGATGGCAAAATGAAGAGCTCAATGGATCGAGGATTTGTCGAGCATCTTTCAAGTAGACAGAGAGCAAAGAATTTTGGCTCGATGGATCGAAGAAGCTGTCGAGATTCTATCGAGAATAAACCCAAAAATCTTGATGGATCGAGAATCTGTCGAGATGCTATCGAGAAGGTAGAGAGCATAGGAATTTTGCTCGATGGATTGAGGATCTGTCGAGGTTTCTATCGAGGCTGAAGAAAGAAAGCTCGATAGAAATGAATCTGTCGAGCTTGAAGAAAAGGAGGCTTTTCAAGGGGGAAAAACACAAAGATGAATGTAACAAGCAAGCTACTCAACCAAAGATCCAAACAACATATTAAGCTCTCAAAACATCTTTCAACATGTATGCAAAGCATTCATAGATCTAAAACACACACACACACACACTAAATATGTCTAACCAATTTTATATTTTAAAAACAAGTTAAGACAATTTAGTGAGCATATATTAACACATGTATTCCTTGTGATGATCAAATCACATTGTACCTGCACATGTATCAAAAGTAGCAAAGAGTTTGTGTGTTGTGTGCGAAAACATAGTAAGAGTGCATAAGTGTCTTATATTATGAAGATTTGAGACCAGAGAAAATCACTTATACTTACACACAATCATAATTGCTTGATGGAGACTATCACCTTTGAGGTACATCTTATAACTCCCACATCTCCTAAAAACACGCTTGCAATCATATGAAAAGTATTTTGATTTTTTTTTTTTTTTGCTTTTATTTTCTTTGCATATTTTTCTTTTTGAACATAGCATGCATGGACATATAAAAAAGAAAAGAAATACCCATTTATTTGAGCTTAAACATCCTAATTTTGCTATGCCTAAGCACATAGATGTTATTCATGGTTAGCAAGCTTTAGTGGTAAGATGATTAATTATGCCTTTCTCTTAGGATTTTCTAGTCCTTCCCGTAAAAAAGAGCGATATGAGTATGAGATATAAGAGATCATCTTAATCGTACTCATCACAAACACGAGCCACAAAGCTCACTTGCTTAGTTGTGCATTAAGATGCTCATCTAAGCTACAAGAGATACAAAGTTTAGAAAACTTTGTTTCAATGGCCATCCAGGATACACAAGTACCAATATACACAAACACACACTGTTTTTGTATTTTTCTCATTTTTCAATTTTTTTTTTATTTTTATGAAAAACAAATAAAGCAAAACTGAAAACAACCAAAACAAAAACATGAAAGAAAAAACACACAAAACATAAAACTAGACTGACTCAAAACAAGAAAGCAAAACAAAAAAGTAATGCATAAACATAAGGGTAGAGAGAGAAAAAGTGACTAAATCACTTTGAGCCTTTTTCCTTCCACACCTTGGAAGAACCTTTCCTTTACGCAAACCTTTGATTTAGAGGTAGGGGGGAAGAATTGAAACCGTTCAAGTTCTAAAGGAACATGAGGGCCTTGAGAAGATCTCCAAGAGGAGAAAGAAATGATGGAAACTGATTCTGGTTTCCAGATGATAGCATGCTATTGCTTTGTTGAGTGGCTAACCACTTATAGCAATTTGGACAAGTATGCCCTGAAGCTCCAGAGTGATGACAGAATTGCGGCTTCTTTTGTTGAGACTTTTTGTTATTTTCCTTCTTAGTCCTAGGGTTTCTAGTCTCTTTCTTTTCAACCTTAGGGGGTGCTCCTAGAATAGATTTGCCTTTATCTATGTTCTCACTAGCTATTTTAGTTTTAAATTCATTGTTCTTAGAATTAACATTATCAGCAGGTGAGATAAACACAATTGTACTAGAGGAGGCAATATTAGGAGAAGAGAAATTATACCCAAACTGGTTTTGTCAAAAGAAGCTTTCTGAATGCTTAGGGGCTGTTTGGATTTGGGTGTTTTCATCACTCATCACTGAGTTTTCATCACCCATCACTCAAAATTGGCAGGTTCCATGGAGCAAACACTTGTTTGGATTTCTTTTGAGTTTGTGTTTTCATCACTCAATTCTCACTAAATTGAGTGATGAGTTATGGAAATTGGAAACAAGTTTTAGATGTTTTCAAGTTATAGAAATAGAGTTATGGTGGCATTTTGGTAATTTCACTCAACTAATGGGCCCCACAGTCAGTGTATAGTCATTTCAATGCCAGCCTTTACTCCCCCAACGGCTCTCTTCATACCAGACTAAACCCCTTTCCCTTTTTTTAATTTCTTCACGTACCAACTTAAACGAATCTAAGAGACTCCACTGATGTGTATGCTAGATAAAGAAGAGCGCTTTTACAGAACTCAGCAAATTCTTGACAAAATTTGTAGTATTGAGATGAAACCCAGTAATAGCTAGCATAGACAGATGGATCAATATCCTTCATGTTGTCAAGGGTACTCTTCCCATCTTTTACAAGCTTCTTGCACTCTTTTTGGTCACCTTGCTCAAGTTTAAATATGGCTATTTGCATCTTAATGTAAAGGATTGGTTCTTCAATTCACTGCTCTCTAGTTGCTTGAAGTTTCTCAATCATTCCTTCTAGATAATTAATAGCAGCTTCTTTCTCTGAATATTTCCTAGAAACTATGACAGCAAAATGTGCAAGCTTGAAAAGATTGATTTTGGTCTCAAAGTCAGTGATGAAATTGTGATATAACTATATCAGAGCATCACCAGCCTGGAAGACGGTGAGAAATAAGAAGCTCTAGGTTTGGTGAGTTTAGGTATTGGGGGTTAAAGGGAAAAAAAAAAAAAAAAAACAAGTAAAAGGTGCGCCAAGTCAATCCATGGGTCCCACAAAAAGTAAAATTTTTTGAGTTATCAAAAGTTGGAAACAAGTGCCAAACATGCCACCTTAGGAAGTTGGGATATTTTCAGTGATAAGAGATGAGTTATAGAGTGATGAGTGAGCATTTTTTTTTCACCCAAACAGCCCCTTAGCATCTCATCGAGCTTTGCACTTGAGGTCCTCTCTAATTGAGCTCTAACTTGAGACAACTCCGCTTCAAACTTCTTAGTCCTTTCAGCCAAGAAATTGTTTTCAAATCGCAGTGCTCCAATGGTTTGATTGGCTTCATCAACTTTGGTAGAGAGCTCCTCTCGATCTAGCTCCACATCACTCAGCTTCTTGGTGGCCAGCCTATAGAGTTTCTCATGCTTCTCGAAAACCTTGTACAACTTAGCATAGGCTGTATGGATATCATCTTGTTCATCCATTTTCTCAAACTTAGATTCCACCAAGTCCTCTTCTTCAGCCATTGCTTCTACGATCCCCTCAATAGGATCCATTGTGGCAGTGAAAGCACTCAAGATTCCTTCATCATCACTGTCTTCTGATTCAATCTCAGGCTTGGTATCACTCAAGGTAGCAGCAATAGCCTTGTTTTTCCCAATCAACTTGAGATATGTTGGACATTCTTGTTTCATGTGTCCAAACCGATGACGTCTGAAGCACTTTGGTCCGAAAGGAACAGTTTACTGACCGCCATCCTTGGCATCCTTCTTCCCTCTGTCTTGGCTTTTGAATTGTGAAGAACTGGATTGCTTGCGGTCCTTATCAAAACCTTTCACATTGGCATTCTTCATGAACTTCTTGTACTGCCTAGTGATTTAGGACTTCATCTTGGAATCTTCATCATCTGAAGACTCATCAGTCTTATTACTCTTGGCCTTCAATGCCATGCTCTTACTTTTGCTTCCTTTCCCAAGTCTACTCAAACCGAATTCATAGGTTTGCAAGTTGCCAATCAGCTTTGTCAAAGGAATTTTGTCAATGTCCTTTGATTCTTCAATAGCAGTGATCTTGGCATGGAATCTCTCAAGTAGAGATCTAAGCACCTTTCTCACAATCTTGGGTTCAAGAATCTGTTCTCCAAGATTGAAGGCTAAGTTGACTATGTCCTTCAGCTTGGCATCGAACTCATCAAACGTCTCATCCTCCTCCATCTTTATCTCCTCAAAGCTAGTCGTGAGCCTTTGGAGCTTTGAGTACTTGACAGCCTTAGTCCTTCTATAGGTTGTCTGGAGAATGGTCCACGCTTCCTTAGCAGTTTCAGTTGAAAATATCTTCTTGAACTCCTCATTGGTCACTACACTGAATATGTCGTTCAATGCTCTACTGTTGAAGTTTGCTGCTTTGATTTTGGCCTCATCCCAATCAACTGGCGCTTCCTTTGGCTTCACCCAACCAATTTTCACAGCTTGCCAGACCTTCTCATCTAAAGATTGCAAGAAATCTCTCATGCGTACTTTCCAGTATGCATAGTTAGTTCCATAAAATAAAGGAGGTATAATAAGAGACTGTCCTCTATCCATGACAAACAGGGATTAATGGATCACACAACAAAGATTAAAACCTAATCAGAGTGTGCTCGCTTTGATATCACTTGATAAGGCAAAAAAGTATTGACCCCTTTGCAAATTAATTAATTACCCAAGTTAATTAATTAGTCAAATTACATGCAATAACGTGGTAGCATAAACAAATCACCAAATAACTAAATGCAATAGAAAATAAGTTTGACACAGGTGATTTGTTTACGAATGGGGAAAACCACCAAGGCAAAACCCCACCAGGTGATTTTAAGGTCACCAGTCCTGAGAATCCACTATTATCAATTACAAGCGGTTACAAGTATAAGAAATCTTACCAAACCCTTTGGCCTATCCCAAAATACTAACCTATAGTTGAACCCTTACCTCAATACCCAATTGGACTTGTATTGTAGCAGCAATCTCTCCATTCAATGCACGAATCCCAGTACGTGATTAACCAATGATGCATGGATCCTAGTACGTGACTAACACACCAACTTAAGGAAGATGTTGGCTGCAAAGTTTTTCAGTTCATCAACAATGAAGATCAGGAAACTCCTTGGTCACAAAACCCTTAGCGTAAAGACGCAATAGCTTTTACAGAGAGAATGATAAACTAGAGCAATTTTTACCTTCGGTCACACAATGCCTGAGTTATTCTTGTGCATCACCTTGTGACGGCCCTTAAAATAATCCTTATATATGTCTAGGGTTATGAGAAAAGAAACCCTACACAAATACATAGGAATATGCATGTAATCAGATCTAAAAAGTCTAATTTCGTAATTCTCGACAAATACATCTTGTGTTAAGCTTCAACATTAAATCTCGATAGAAAGGATTTTGTCGAGACTTCTATCGAGCTTTCATGAATAGCACTTCCTTCACTTGTTTCTTGGTCTGATTTGCATGGCTTCAATACTTAACTTGAATACTTGTTTCTTGAAGTACTAAACTCATCCTAAATCTATCCAATTACAAGTAAAGTGCATTTTGTCGAAAGATTAGCCAATTACATCAAATATGTCCCTAACATATAAAAAATGTAATTGTTTTTTTTAATCCCCTTGACCCCTTTGCTTCGCTCTTACGTACCTAGTAGCTGCCAGACCACAACGCCGTATTGAAACAAAACTCGCATGTTGTATCACTTCCGAGTCATAAGCAAAAATGTCGCCCTAATCGCGAAGAAAATGGGCAAATGCCCCTTTCAAAAAAAAAAAATCAGCATTTTGCCCTCTTTCTCAAACTAATTACGGAAATGCCCCTCTTTTGAAAATCGAGTTTCTCAAAATCGATTTAGGCCCTATAGCGGCGTTTTTAAGGAGCCTATAGTGACATTTTTAGGACCTATAGTGGCGTTTTGTAACTCGATTTATATGAAATCGAGTTATAGGTTAAAAAAATTTAAAAAAAAAATTGCCTATAACTCGATTTAATGAAAGTCGAGTTACAAAACGTCACTATAGGTCCTGAAAACATCACTATAGGTCCTTAAAAACGCCGCTATAGGGCTCCAGAATTTTTTTTTATATAACTCGATTTTGAAAAAATTGAGTTTCAAAAGAGGGTCATTTCTCTAATTAGTTTGAAAAATAGGGCAAAACGCTGCTTAGTTTGCCCAAAAAGGGCATTTAGCAATTTTGTCCCCCTAATCGCAAACAATTCATCATGGCAACTTGCGGACTTCATCAGACCCGTGCGGTATTTCATAATGAACGTAGACAAAAGATAAGATTCCCATATTGAATATTTGAGCATAAAACTGTGGCTTCTTACGCCTCCATGATCCGAACACTATAAGAAAGGCTATTAGGACTGTTGTGTAACAGGCACATGCTATCATTCCCACACTATGAAATCTATGAATGAATACTTTTATAAAACACTACATTCTTGAATTAGAAAGATGATTAGAGCATCCAGAGTTCATCCTACTGAAAAAAAAAAAAAAAAAAAAAAAAAAATGAGATAAAGCCTAGTCTGACGTCTGAATGAAGAGATCGTGGCGCAGTAGAATAAAGAAAGGGATGATAAAGAGAGGAGAACGCGTGCAAGGAGAAAAAACGATATTAAGTGGACATTGCCATTATCAAAACTAGTTTTTAACCCGTGCAAATGCATGGGATTTTTATTTAAAATTTTTTATAATTTTGTTATTGTATTTTTATAGCATTTCAAAAGTATTTTTCTTTCTTATTTAACATCATCAAAAGTAAATCAAATCATACTTCATCATAGTAACATATATTAACACACTTTAAATAAGGGGAAAAAATTAAACTTACAATAGTGGAAAAACAAATACCTTTCTTCAAAACATCATACAAATTTAGATTCATAGCTCAAAATAACATTTATAATCCTAAAATAAACCAAAAGTCAAATAGTTTACCCCCTTGTTTATGGACTTCCTTTCTCTCTTAAAAGTCTTATGGGTCTAATGTTGTGAGCATCCAAGCCATTGATGATCTTTTTGCATACCTGGACATATCAGAAGTTTCAAAAAAAATATGTTAAATTGATTCCAAACGAATAACACATACAAATGCAAAATTAGTTCTACCATCTAAAATCTAAATCACATGAATCAGTGTTAGATAGCTTATCATTTCTTTTTCCTTTATACATGTCCAATAAAAATCTCTAAATCGGGAAAAAAAAAAAAAAATCTTTTTATGGTAAGCATTAAATGTAGCTTGTACTCATTTTCTTGCCCACTTATCCAATCTGACAATAGGTAAATTGTCACGTTTTGTATTTCCCAAATATCATCATGATTTTAATTGCCTCATTTGCAACAAACAAATGTCCTAACACCCCCAACAAACCAATGTCCTAACACCCAAACACAAACCCACAACTACCCAAAATATACCAACCACAAACCAACATAAATTCATTGGAAAAATGTTTAAAATAATACTCTAATAATAATAATAATCAAAGAAAAACTCACCTTAGGACTATAACCGGCTTAAGTAACATCTAGGATTGTTTTGGGGAAGGGGGGAGAGCCAAGAGATGGAGAGTGTGGTGGTAGGCAATCTTAAGATCTCTCTCTCTCTCTCTCTCTCTCTCTCTCTCTCTCTCTCTCTCTCTCTCTCTCTCTCTCTCTCTCTCTCTCTCTCTCTCTCTCCAAATGTCTGCCTTAAGGGGTTTCTCTTTGCAAACTTGGTGGTAAGAAGGTGGCAGGAAACCGGACGTTGGCAGAAAGTTGGCTCAACAGTGGTGGTGGCACTATATCCACAACTATCTCAAATAATATCACGGTCCCTCTGCAGCCAAGGCTTCCACGACTTCAAAGCTGTTAGGAAATACACTTTTCTAGCTAATTGGAATTCAGCCAGATATGCCAATGAGCTTAAGGAACAAAACAATAATTATTAGAATAATATTGTACCTATTCTGTATAAAAGAAGTACATATATAGAGCATCTTTGCAGTTTTTTTTAATGTAAACTATCGGAAAATTTTGATTATGATCAAATGTATTCTACAGTGTGAACCTCAAAGAATAGGAGGTGTCCTCCAACCAAACATGGTCTACTAAATGAATTACATGCAAACCTGCAAACTTAATAGCAGCCACTCATTGTCAGTTTTGTTAATACAATTCACACACCAGCAACCATAAAAGTATAATAACAAAACACATTGTTCGCAATTGTCTGCCATTAAAACAGAAGTTTAAAGTACCTAATCCTGGTTATTATGCAAATAGAGTGAAAGGCAATAAAAAATTTTAATAGAAAATATGAAAGAAAAGCCAATTGGCAGTAACAAAAACTTATTCTACAAGAGAACCAAGTAATAGATTTAAGAGAGGGCTGACAAACAAACATTTACCACCTCCAAGACTTTTACTATATTAAACAAAAATGAAACTCAGCTTCTCTCATAAATCTAAGTTGCATTTCTTTCCATTCGAGTTTCACTGATTTTTTGCAAATAAATTTTGGCTCTAGGGAATATTTTTTCTATTAATGAAGCAGTCCTATCTAGTAAGTTCTCTGCTCATATTCCTTTTGAAGATAAATATATTCCTTTTTCAAAAGATAGATTTGTGTTAACTCTCACAATTAGTCTTAAACCACATCCACTTAAAGCAAAGTAGCCACAAAAGGTAAAAAATCAATCCTCTTGGGACTTGGGAATATGGATATTAGTATTACACATTTGTGGTGTATGATTAGAATACAAATTGATCACAAAGTTTCATAATTTAAATACATATCTTACTCAGTCATGAAGCCATATTTAAGGTAAGACATTATTTTTTTTTTCTATAATACCAAGTTTATACCATCAAAGTGAATAGTGCAATTGAGAAATAATATAGGCTCAGATGATGCATGTGATGTCTAAAAACTCGGAATTCAAAGTACCATGAATGAAAAATGAAATAGTTATAGTGTGGAATTATGGCCATTAGATAAACTCAAATAGACAGTTAGTTATCATGCAGTCTAAGCCTAAGAGAATGCATCAATTCATTTTTCTAAAACACATTAAAACACAAATGTACAATCTGCAAACTTCCCCAATAATGGCGAATTTAATGGCTGTCTCTAAGAGAATACGTCAATCTCAAATCAATATTTTTTTCAAACACATTTAAAGTTAAGTCACAGACATGTACAATCTGCAAAATTCCAGACTTAAGTTTAAGTGTTAACACGTTCAGGCTTAAATATTTGTCTAATTTCACCTATTTGAAAGCTAAATCGGCTCCAATGAAAAATGCTGTTTACAAATTGTCAAAAATTTACACATAAGATCATTATAATATGAAAAATATTAATATTAAGAACTAATATATTACAGTAATCATAACGTGCTTTTATATTTGGTTTAATAACTATTACTCTAGAAAAGAATTAGTAAATACTGTAGAATAAATATATCTTCAAGCTTTATCCAATGCCAATATAGGATGACCCAACAATTAAATTGCAGAAGATTGAAGGTAAGACCAAAATTAGACTATATTAAATGGATTAAGTTACCTGGGTTGCAAACTCTTGTTGACTTTGCCATAAACAGCCGTCAAGTTGGGTATTCCAATAACAAACAAAACACTTAATAAATATGCAAATTTCAAGCATAGAGAAATTGATTTTGAAACGTAGTCATATTTAATAAACAAACTTAAATGTGAAGATAAAAAAGACCCAAACAAATATCAAAGCCTGATCAAAATATGAAACTGAAAAGTGAAGAGAAACACTGAATTTGAAGATCCAAATCGAAAGCAATCCAAACAAAATATCAAAACCTAATCATATTTAACAAACAAACTTAAATGCGAAGGTAAAAACTCACAGGTAGTGGTTCCAGCCTCTCTCTATGTAAGACTCCTTGAATTTGAGTTTTTTTCTTGCAAGTTTTTTTTAATATATATATATATATATATATTTTGTATTATCTAACTATAAAATGTTTAAATTTTCACCTACAGTTTGTCTTTCGTAATAAATGAAAGCGTCCCGCACTTTGTGCGGGTTATTAGCTAGTATATATAATATCAAAAATAACTCCTTTTTTTTCTTTTTCTTTTTTGGAATATGCAGGATTCCTGACAATTCATCTGCTGTTCAAATCCTATGTTATGGTTTCCTAACTTAAAGTCTTTGTAGTAGTGACTTCAGTAGTTTCCTAGTAGACGTCTGTAAGAAATTGAAGAACCCAATTAAGAAGTGCAACTTGAAACTTAAATTTGATGCATGTTTTTTGTCTATGATCAAGTTATGCTCTAAGATATACATCTGGTGACTTTCCATCTTGCACACTTGATTGATTGTTACAATTATTTCACAGATAATCACTGCTACAAATCTCTGCAAATAGCATATAATAGTAAGCTTCAATTAATGGATTTTCAAACTTCTGTTTCAGTCTTCTCTTATAGTCAGTCTTGTTGTCTTAACTAAGAGGCCAACCTGTTTGGGTGCTCCACTTCATACCACCATATGGAGGGAATAGCCTACAGATTGCAGATAAGGCAATGGACATAAGTCTCTGTAAGCTGAATTTTGTGTGTAATTATTCAATGAATACAATATATGTATTACTCAGAAATATGACTGAAAACTTCTATCAATGAAATTGTCTATGACTAAAAAACTAAAATATTGTAGTTGTTCTTTTATCCAATTTGAATTGTATTTCCTACACTTAGCCTCATTGTCGATGATAAGTTGAAATAAGATACGCAGTTTTCTTGCCATAGGATAATTATTATTTTGTGAGAATTTACAAACTGATTTGAAAAAATTGAGGGAGGCATCACAAATTTAGGGAAAAAGTTAGACTATACAGCTATGAATGTTAAATCTAAAATGCTTACATAAATTAATTTTGCACTCTACCCAGAAAAGAATCAGGGATATTAGGCAATTGCTAATCAAGGTTGAAAAAATTTGTGCCTAGTCAATACTATCCAGCTTTAAGCTTTACTGTCACTCACTGTAGTGCCTTTTCTTGTGACGCATATAACCCACTGGAAAATGTAATTCTATTCTTCTTGTGACTGAATTCATGTTGAATGTTTGTTTATGCAGGTTTGAAAAGTTGACAGTTTTTTACTTAAATGGGTAAATTTGAAGTCCAATTCTAGATGGGAGTAGTTGAAAGAGTTGGATACTCTCTCTTTAGTGCCATTGTAGTTTTCGATTCTGTGTGCTGGTATCAAGGAAAAGATCAAAAGCTAATGCCAATTGCATCAGAATGTGAAGGGTGGTGGTCAGTAGAGAAATCATTGCTGCCTGTATATAAGACTCCAATCTTTGATAATAGGTGACCTCATCTGCTGTACCAATAGAATGTCTTCTCTAAGAACTGACGTCATATGCTGAAGGTTTACTTTTTGTCATTTTTACTTATAGTCTTGTCATAGTTACTAATAAAAAAACTCCTAATGGGTGTTATTTTAATGTCTTTTCTTTTGTCATTCAATTTAACCATTGTCATTGTAGATTACAAAGAAATCTCGTGTGTTTTTTGTGCTGTAATCTGTAAAATAATTTGCTATATCTATATTTATCATGATTCATCACCATTTTTCAAATCTTAGGCATCTTTTGATAGTTGTTCTAAACGTGTTTTACTAATTACATTTGGGTCCATATAGATACATCGTTTTTCTTTTAGGTGTGGCGCTGCAGAAAAGAAGTGAAACAAAGAAGGTGTCAAACTGAAAATTGGAAGGAGGAAGAGGTTTGATTTTGCCATTTTGTCCTCTGCCGAACGGAGGGAACTCATCTTTTCTTTGCGGTGTGTGCAGTTTTTTTTTTGGATTGAATTGCAGTGTGCGCAGTTGATTAAGAGTGTGGCGATTCAGGGTTTTTTTAAGTGGCTTAAGGTAGAAAGTGTTTCAGCAAAACACTGTGACTTTTCTCTTAATCTGTAAGTGTGGCAGATTTTTAAGTGGACTTTTATTTTTGGTTTTGGAGACGGATAAGACATGGTGGTTTTGGGCCGTTGAAGATGTAGATTTGTGTAAGGATTTTTGTGGGTACGATTTAATTTTGGATCCGAAACACAAAGATATAATGCTTGAAGCAGATTGGCATCAGTGGAGGAAAAAAGGCAATTTAATGTTCAACAGCTTCTTATTCTCTGTGTTCTAGGGTTTTATTTTTTCAAATCAGAGCAATTGCAAATGAAAAACTTTAAATAAAACTGCAAGAACCTTGACAACAATGGTAGAAAAGAAACATGGGAAACGAAAATATAAAGAGGGGAAAATATTTCACAAAAAATTAAAAACAGCATATTATAAACCATTCTAACCCAAATTCCTTACTCAAAACTGAATCTAAGCCAAAACCTGAATGCAATCCAATACAATACAATCCAATCCAAATACCCAGATCTAAATCATATTTAAACCCAAATTTAAAGAACCAAAAAACAGAGACTAGAGGATACGGGATCTGATGGTGGCAGAGGACTGACTGTCTTCTCAGATTTTCTCTCTCCACTCTATGCCTGACCGAATCTCTCTCTATCGTTCTCTTTCTCCCCGTCTCTCTGTTTAATAATTCAGCGTTACATGTCTCCCTCCCTGAACCATTTTTTGGGTTTTTATGTTTTTGTTTTTCCTTACACGGGTTTCAATTTGGGTTGCCTCAAAGGCTTAGCCTTTCCACCTACAAACCAAGAAATAAATAAACATAAACAAAGAGTGCAGTCGAGATCGCATAGTGAATCTATACTTGAAATAAATAAACAGAGAGTCAAAAGGAACCTACCCAATAACGGCTCTGGCGGTGCGATGGCAAAAGAAATAAAGTTTCCTTGTGGTTGGAGGCTGACGGTAGTGCCAGCCCTGAGATGTCTGTCTTTCTCCCCTGTGCCTTAACAACGCATCACTATTAAAAACGCATCCTTTCAGTAATTTCTCTCTTCTCTTTTAAAATTGAAACCAAATGTAACCCAAATACCTAAATAAAAATCAATCCAACCAAATTTCTCAAAACTAATTCATATTTCATACCTAGATCTAAGAAAGAAAGGGAAAAAAAATTACCGGTGGTAGTTCTCTTTATCTCTGTATCTCAATACCGGCATGCACCTTTGGGTTACCGATGCCGGTTCCGGTGGTCTAAGTTTGGCAAGGGATGGTGATGGCCGGCCGTACGAACTCTGTCTCTCCCCTGTATCGCAACTCACAAATTTTTTTTTCTTCTCTTCTTCCCTTTCTCTGTATCGCTCGTGTTTTTTAAGTTGCAAGCCTTTTTTTTTTACCGTTTTTTTTTATACACCAAAGACTGTCTCTCCTTTCTCCTTGAAACGTATCGCCATTGTTGGGATCTCTCGCTCTTGCTCTCGGTCTCCCTGTGTGTCTTCAGCGTGCCTCATCTCTCTCTCCTTTCTCCGCGTACCAATCTTTCTTCTTCTTCTTCTTTTTTTTTTTTTTTTCAGTTTTAAGATGTTCGTTTCCTTTTATACCCAGAGGCTCCAAACAGTATTTTACATAGTGAAAGATGGTAATGCATCGCCTTTTAAATGTTAAACGTGTCAGCACCTCCTTAAAAGTCTTCTTCTATTATATATAGTATATATATATATATGATGGCCGCATGCGCAGAAGCACTAAAGCGAAATCCACTAATTTATATTTGATGGGTGAAAAATGAAAGTTTGTATTATAATTTTTTTTTTTTTTTTGAGAAGTTTGTATTATAATTAATCGCTATATATGGAAAAAAAAAGGAATGAGCTACAAGTATGGTTAAATAGACTACAGACGTACAAATTATTTGTGCCACTTTTTGTATATAAGCCTTTATAGTTTGCCTATAAATGAGGCTTTAAAATATCTTTAATATATAGTAATCATGACTAACATGTTACCCGTTATCAAGAATAGAATTATACTAGCTAAATGAAAACTACAATCCTGAACTTGTCTTTTAAATAGAATAAAAAAAAAAAAATGTCTTTTGTGTGAGAAGAGAAGTAGAAAAACCTATTGCCAAAAAATAAAAAGATACTTCATGCTATTGTTGTTGTTGTTGTTTTTTTTTTTTTTTTTTTTTTAATGGGAATATTTCATGTTGTTTTGTTTTTGACAATAAAAAGTAAAAATCCAAGAAAGACCGGAAGAGTTATCTTTTGTGTGTGTGTGTGTGCGCGAGCGCGTGCGCACATGGAAGTTGGAAGACTAACTCACTAAAGTGATGGGGCTTGAGAGAGAGAGAGAGAGAGCTATGAATGGAAAAATGAAAGAACAAGCTAGGGTTGTTAATGAGTTGAATCAACCTATTAAAAGTGTGGGCTTGCTTATTTTATTTTATTTTGAATACAAGTCAAGCTCAAGCTTGTTCACTAATTACTTGATTAATTTTTTTTTTCACACATAGTAAAATCATGACTAAATATTTTTACCTTTACATAAATCTATAATTTTTTTATTAGAAATTGATTGTTTATATGTTCAATAAACTACAAATAATAATTTGATATTATATGAATTCTTTTTTTTTTGCTAATTTATATAGTCCAAATTTTAAGTCTATATAAAAAAAAAATTTAGACATTTAAAAGTTTAATATTATATACAGTTAAATTGAACCTCATGTTTTCTCAAAATATATATATATACATATTGAACCTCATGTTCATGAGTTTGGTCACGAACCTCAAGCTGCTTATAAACAACTGTTGATGCCCATTTTTGCAAATCTATACCCAAAGGCTTATGAGGAAGAAAGACCCACAAAAAGCAAGGCCCAAAGGCCCACCAAGAAGACCAAAGAACAAGAAGGGTCCAAAGAAAGAAGTGCAAGTGAAAGTAATCTACGGCAAAACGCAATTCTGCAGCAAAATACAAGTCTGTCTGCCGCAGAATACCAGTCTGCCTGCCGCAGAATACAGTTCTTTGGCAGGATGGCTTCGGCAGATGAAGATAAATTGGGTCCAACGCCCTTTTGATCCAGTTAACATTATTTGGCCCACAAATGCCCAAATCCTTTTGTATAAAAAAGGTAGGAGTGAGAACTGATATGAAAAGGAACGATGAAAGGAAACAAGGAGCAGTAGGAATTGCGTGAAGGAAGAGTCAAACTAAAGGAAATGACAAATGCAGCAAGAAACGCATGAAGAAACAAGACAAAAACACGCAGCAGACGAAACAGAGCTAATCTGTTGCGGCAGGAATGGCGTGGGAGACAAAAACAAAATACAGTGGAGCAAGAACAGAAGGGCCAGGGCACCACCAACCTGTACCCAGCCAATACAAGGGAGGTGGGCCCACGGTCAAAGAGATTCAGAGGGCGTGGTTTGGTGGTGGGGGGAAAAGGGGGTCTATATTTGGTTTCCTGCCATAACCTCTTTTGGGAACATATCCTGCTGGAATGATATCTTACCCAAAAGAAGTAATAAATGGTTGGGACCACTGATGCATGCCATAGAGCTAGGTAGTGAGGTAAAGGTATACGGGAGGAACAAACAAAATGGAATTTTGTCGTGCAACAAACATGTTCTGAGCAGATGGCAGTGGTCGAGGCAACCAATGGGTGAGTGGGTAATTTTGAAAGGATGCCCACAACAAACCAAAAACAGTTGGTGAAGCCCTAGGGGTAAAAGGGAGAAATCGATTAAATTAGCTCACTATAAAAGGGAGGTAACCACGGCAGAAAAGAGGGGAGGAAGGACAGACCGAAGAGAGGACGGAAGTAGAGGAAAAAACAGGGGAATGAGTGAAAAACAGGGGAAGAAAAAAACACCCAGAGGGGAGAAAAAGAAAGAAAGAAAGAAAGAAAAAGAAGAGAGAAAACGCGGTAGGAATAGGGGCATGCATCAATAGACCATCTTTTCCCTCCCTCTTAGCAAACCCACTCTTTGGAATCTCCAAAAGTAATAGCTAGTAGCCATTTAGGCCTATTCTCCAAAATGAACAACTTTTACGGCAAGAGCCCATGATAATGTTGTTGAAATTGGAGTTTGGGTTCCTTCTTGGTTTACTTATCTTATGGGCAGATTTAATACTTAATTTTGATTACAAATATATTTGATTTTAAACTTATATTCACTGTATTTAGTCATCCTGCCGTAGCACGTTTTCACGTCTGCCGCAGCAGTTGTCCTGATGTGGTGTTTTACTTGCTGTATTAGTTATCCTGCCGTAGCACATTTTCATTATATTTACCGTGTTAATTATTATACAAGCTAATCATTTCCTGTCGAAGCTTTCTTCTCTATTTGTTATTACGTATTTTGCTTTTGACACAAACTAACCATTATCCTGCCGTAAGTATATATATATATATATATATATATATACATATACCCTGTTTCTCATGTTCTGAAAAGTATATTTTATATATGTATATATGAATACGTATAAGTATATATACTCATATATGTATGTATATATTTGAGAATATGCTAACCCATTTAAACTAACACTTGTTTGATGGGTATTTTTTTTTGGGTTTTTTAGATTTGTTTATGCGCAGGAAGTAGAAATGTGTTTCTGCAGTAAAAATGGTAGTCATTCACATTGTCGAAGGCTTTACTGCATGGCAGGCAGCTTTAAAGCACGGCAGACAGCTTCACTGCATAGCAGAAACTTTAAAGCACGGCAGGCAGGAAGCTTTAATGCACGGCAGGAAGTTTTGTTGCACAGCAAAAGGCTTTACGGTAGGAAGCTTGACGGCAGACAGCTTTAAAGCACGGCAGACAGCTCTATTGCACAAAGCTTTACGGCAGGAAGCTTTAAAGCACGGCAGGTAGGAAGCTTTAAAGCACGGCAGGAAGCTTTAAAGCACGGCAGACAGCTTTAAAGTACGGCAGGAAGCTTTAAAGCACGGCAGACAGCTTTAAAGCACGGCAGGCAGCTTCACTGCATAGCAGAAACTTTAAAGCATAGCAGAAACTTTAAAGCACGGCAGGCAGGAAGCTTTAATGCACGGCAGGAAGTTTTGTTGCACAGCAAAAGGCTTTACGGTAGGAAGCTTTACGGCAGACAGCTTTAAAGCGCGGCAGACAGCTTTAAAGCATGGCAGACAGCTCTATTGCACTAGGCTTTACGGCAGGAAGCCTTAAAGCACGGCAGGCAGGAAGCTTTAATGCACGGCAGGAAGTTTTAAAGCACGGCAGGCAGCTTCACTGCATAGCAGAAGCTTTAAAGCACGGCGGACAGACTTGTTGCATAGCAGAAAAGTCAATCCTGCGGCAGAAACTTGAGAAAAGTTCCTGCAGCAGGAACAAAGGATAAGCTCATTTCGCAGCGTCTTCCCTTGGACTTGGACTCAACGTTTGCGCACAAGCCGGCCCAAGTTGAGTTCCAGTTGGACCGGTCTCGACTCCCTTACTCAGAATACTCGGGCCTACTACCGCGGCAGGCAGCCCAGCCCAACACACAAAAAAGGCCCCCACATTTAAAATGGCGACTCTGCTGGGGAGTTGAGATCAAGATGGGGAGAATGAGATATTTCTCCTCCGCAAACATGTTTCCAAGTCCTTACCAAAGCGAGACGTGCTGACGTTCTTGAACCTTCCAAGCTATACTCTCAGGGAAGTATCCAAAATGTCATAGCAATCCCATAACAGAATCCTGCGGCAAAATGCAGCAATGTTACCGCAGGACAGTACCATAGCAGAATCCTGCGGCAGAATACATACAACAGCGTTACCGCAGGACAGTATCATAGCAGAATCCTGCGGCAGAATACAGCAGCGTTACCGCAAGACAGTACCCATAGCAGAATTCTATGGCAGAATGCAGCAGCGTTACCGCAGGACAGTACCATAGCAGAACTCTGCACAGCAATGTTAAAACAGAGCAGAAATATTGAGAACTCTACAATAGAAGGCCTTCACAATACTTGGCCCTATCCTTTAAATGCCACTTGTTCTCCTTGTGATGCATGTGGGACATGTGGCAAGCCACTCATTCAAACATGCAACTCTCCTAAAAGTTTTCTAAGCCATAGTATAGACATGTGGCAATTCACCTTTTGCTCTCATTTCCTTCAAGGAAACACTAGGAGCTTTTAAACTCTCTCCATCTTCACCTTTGGGTCCATCACTTAGAGGAGAAAAATCCCTTCATTCCCTCATAAGGTTTCGATCATTTTCTTCATGATAGCGATTCTAGCTTTACTCCCCCCTCAAAGAACCAAAAGCTAGAAACAAAAAAAAATGAAGCTATAGCAGCCAAAGGAAAACTTTCATCATTACTATACTATTGCAAATCACTATTTCCTCTGCAAAGTATCTCTTAGCAAACTTTTCCAAAAGTGTAAAATGTCCCTCTGCAGAAATTTCGTGGCAGAAAGTACAGATCCTTTGGCAGGCTATTCACAGCAGAATTTGTTGAATTTCAGAAGTACAGAATGTTCATCTGCTGAATATTTTATAGCAGAAAATTTCAGAAGCCAGAATGTAGATCTCTCCGCAGATTATTTACAACAGACTGTTCACGGCAGACTGTTCGCGGCAGACTGTTCGCGGCAGACTGTTCACGGCAGACTGTTCTTCGGCAGACTGTTCACGGCAGAATATTTTGCAGCAGAATTTTGTATTCCAGCAGTCCCTTTTACAGAATATCCTACCACAAAATTCAGCACAACAAATTTGAGATTTGTTCTCAAATATCAATGAAGGGAGGAGGGAGAAGTAATCGATTCGGCGATATCGAAACATCCGCTTTCAACCAAAGCATACATTGAAGACATGTGATAGGGTGGTGAAGTGTCCAAATTGAATCCAGACCTTGGAATGAAGCCAATCATTAGTTACTGCATACTCTCCATAAAGAAGCCCAAATCTACAAGCTGCTCTTTGTCCATTATTGGGTCTAGCAAACCGATTCAACAACCTTGAAGAGTTGAGAAGTTTTCTGTGAAGCACCTCGGAGGATTTATGCCTAGAGTGGCATTAAAAACATTATCTTTATGATGTTTCTAAGAAAGAATGTAGCAGATTACTTGTCCTACAAACTATGCAACTCCACCATCACTCTTCAAGTCATCAAGCTCATTGATGCCCATGTCTCATCCTAGAAGAACTCTGAAGCAAAGTGCAGAAACAATTGCTGACTCACATCCTGCCGTAAATAGAGTTGCTTGTCTTATTGCCGCAGAAAACTATTACGTGGTTTTTATTGAAGGTGTTCTGCTGCAAGGGCATTCTGCCACAAGAATAAAGAAGCATGATGTCCCAGGAAGATGTTGGCACGTCATGGGAAATTCTATATTAGAAGCCGCTGACTTTTGGCTATTACTAGCCAACCATGAAGCAAGGGACGTAGCAAGCTCCATCTAAATATTCCCATACTCAAAGCAAGCGAAGAAGAAACCCATGAAATATGGGTCTTGGTGGCAATAGCCAACAAAAGGGTCGTGGTTATGAATTCTTAGCTAAAAGCCAGCAAAGGAACCATGGTTATGAGCTCTTGGCAAAAGCCCATAATGGGGGCTACACTCAATCAAACCTGCAAAGGAGCCATGATCGCAAGTCTTTAGAAAGAATCTGCGGAAGAGCTATAGCCACAATCATATGTAGCAGAAAATACATGGGAAGCAATTGTGCTTGCAGTGGAACGAAGTCAAAGCATGCTTGGGAAGTAACTTTTTTCCAAATTCTCTAACAACGAAGAATTTCTACAATATGGCAACTTGTAGATCCATGGCATCTAATTTTTTCTTTACTAAAGAATGCATGAACCACATGACGGAGCATCAACACCAAGAGAAAGTGATATCAAGCTCATCTAGTTGTCTCACGTGCTGGGGGCTAAAGCTTATTCTCGGCAAACAAGGGAAGCCTCCTACTGAAAGCTAAGGGCTTATTCTCGTATATTGGGGGTTGTCCCATTCTGCAACAAAATTTGGGAAGTCTTCTTTAAAAAGCCAATGACTCATCCAATTGTCTCACATGCTGGGGGCTAAGGCCCATTCTGCAGTAAATTTAGAAAGCTTGCCGCAAAGTGCTTAGAGTACCAATATGAAGTAGCAACATCATGTATCTTCTACAAAAGCTTGGTATGTTGCGTGGTTCAAGAAAGCTTGGAGGAGGAGAGTAATGAAGGGAAAAACAAAGAAGTTGTGGCAGAAAAGGATATATAGGTTGTGGCAGAAGAAGAATTTGAGGAAATTTAACCTGGGGTCGGACCCACAAGAACCAAAACCCATCTCAATTAGCTCAAGACTTTCAGAAAAGGAGAAATCATAATTGATACTATTGAAAAAATTCAAAGATGTCTTCGCATGGGATTACAGTAAAAAATGCCAAAATGGGATCTTGGGCTAATAGTGCATACATTGAAAGTGGATCGCAAGGCCAAGCTAGTAGCCCAGCCTGCCAGGGCGTTCCACACAGCCTGCCAGGACGTTCCACACTGCCTGCCAGGGCGTTCCACACTGCCTGCCAGGACGTTCCACACTGCCTGCCAGGGCATTCCACACAGCCTGCCAGGGCGTTCTACACAGCCTGCCAGGGCGTTCCACACTGTCTGCCAGGGTATTCCACACTGAGATAGAAGGGGCAAAGTTTTGAGGAAAGAAGTACAGCAGGCAGCCTTCAAAAGGCTACAGAAGATCATGATGAACCTTCCTACGGTGCAAGCCCCAATCCACAAAAAGCCATTGTTACTCTACCTAGCCACCAATTCATATGCCATTAGTGTATTAATGGCCCAGAAGATGGAAGAAAAGTTTTCAACTTTTGAAATGAAACATGCTCCAAGGAATGAAAAACGGTTTGCGGATGCGTTGGCCGCATTAGGCTCACAAATAATTTTCGAAGGGGATAGCACCGGGATAGAAGTCAGCAAGAGGAAGGAGCCTACTATTGAGATGTTGAAAAAAAAAAAAAGGGTTCCAGGAGGAACAGTGTGAAGGAGATTTGTAGATCCCCATAAAAAAGCTTTGACGAAGGAAGAAAATGATGCAAAACTAAAAGTATTGAAAGACTACGTCCTGGTGAGAGAAGAATTGTACCACAGGATGCCGGATGGTGTATTGTCCAGGTGCGTGCGGCAGGCGGAAGCCCAAAGAAAGTTGAAAGAAGTATATGACAAGACTTACGGATCCTGCAGGGAAGTCAGCATTTACCGTAGGCTTCAAAGGGCAGGCTTCTATTAGCCAAATAGGGGTAAAGACGCAGATTAAGTCCAAACCCAATGTGGGACCTTCCAGCTTGCGGCAGGCAGAGAAGAAAGTTACACTGTGTTCGTCAGCAGAGACTGGAAAAGCCCATTCACGCAGTACCTGACAGAAGGCATCCTGCCGCAAAAACACAGCGAAAGATACAATCTTGAGAGGTTGGCAACACGCTACTTTTTGCATAGCGAAGTCCTTTTCAAGAAAGGGTATGATGAGAACCTTTTAAGATGTTTGGGCCTGAAGAAGCAAGGGAAATTATAAAAGAAATACACTCAGGAGAGTGTGGGGAGCACCAGAGGAAGAAAAAAAAAAAAAAAAAAAAAGCTTTACAGATGCCTGCTGCAAATGGGTTACTACTGGCCCGCCATGAAGAAAGATACAACAGAAACATATGCAAAGGAACAAAAGGTGGAAATCAACGATGAAGTCCAAACATCTCTCGAGCAACGCATTCAATGGCAGACCACGAGAATTGGAGAGACACAGCCAAGCTTAGCAACATGAGAAAGAAGAATTGGGAGAAATAAGATCTGCGGAAGACTACAACAAAGTTAAGAGATTTAGTTCACAACATCTATGCCTTTTTCATCAAAGAGGCAGTGATATCCTCACCAACAGAGGCTATGGCAGAATGACAAGAAGAATATGTTAAAGAAAAAAAAAAAAGCAAACACGAAGGAATCAATAGTTGCTGTGGCAAAATGACAAAGAAAGTGTTTAGAAAGTGAAGATTTCTCATAAAAGCATCCTCATTTCCCCTTGGAAAAAATATCTATAGCGGCACCACTTGTAGGCACCTTAAAATGAGTGGCAGACTCAGTCACTTCTGTGGGAAGAACTGAAGCAGGCACAGAAGGAATGGCAGAAAACTGACGCTGTAAATATGGCAGAAGCTGGTGCAGAAAATACGGCAGGAATGGGTTCTGGGGGCGCGGCAGGATTAACTACCACAGGCGTCCCTACGCTGGCCGCAATGCCTAGCCCTTCAAAAGTCTCTGTACACAAGAAAATAGACATGCAAAAAAAAAAAAAAAAGAGTGGGCCCAGTGAATAAAGAAGGAAAAGCGAATCCAACAAAAGAAAAAAAAAGGGAGTGGGGACATACCCATGAATCCAGCCTCGGGTGGAGCATCCCCTTCCTCCTCGGACTCAGAAATCCTCCTCGGCAGGACGGGCTCACTATCAATATCTTCAAGAATATCCTCGGACTCCTCGGAAGACAGATCAACATCGGGTCCGCAAGTGGCCGAACTGGGAATGGAAGAAGGAGTGACTACTAAGGAAGAACCATCCTTCACGGCCTGAGACAGAGTCGCAAAAGGATCACTGGTAGAGATGACAAGAGGAGCAACGGGTGAAACAGCCTCGGTCTGAGTTATGGCAGGAGGAGCAATTTCCTGTGGGGAAATAGGCATCTCGGCTGAGAAGGAAGCGGCCTCGCTAACCCCCTCAGTGTGAGTACCCTCTTCTCTGGGTACCAATCCGGTGGGAGGGCTAGGAGTCTCGGCAGGAATCCCATGTGCAGCAGCAGAAATAATGGACATCTGAGAAGCTTCACCAGCCCCATCAAAAGAATCCGCCACGGGTGTGCCCATGGAGGCGGGCAGCTCCTCGGCTGTAGGAAGATAGATGGAAAGGGGCTCGGACTGATCCTGGAAAGCAAAAGAAATGAAGATGCAGAGAAGAAGAAGGCACAAGAAAAGGGAGGGAAGTCACCCTTTGATTTACACACTTAGAGGAAGCTTTTCCTCTTGTGAAAGAACTCTACTTGAAGAAAGTGAAGTGGCAGAGTTGTTTTGATGAAACTCTTTTCAGTCGTCGGCTTAGATACGAAGGGAGTAGAAGACAACACTTTCTCTATTTTTAGAGAATGAATCAAGCCCGAAGTGAAGCAATCTTGAGTGGCTAAAAGAAAAGAAAAATGAAGACTGTAAGAAGGATCCTTGCTCCGCAAAGGTGTTGTTCGCAAAGTTGGCAGAAAGAAGAGTTAAAGAATCCAAAAGAGCCAATTTTGAGCATTCTGCAGAGATGAAAAAATGTAGAACATCATAATGAAGAAGAACCTAACAAGAAAGGATGAAGAGATGAAGAAGGAATACGTGGGGAAAGTAAGCAGTCAAGCCTAATTCTTCCGCCGCAGAATCTGCTACAACCTTCACTTCCTACAGTATAGATGATGCTCTAGCAGAAGCAGAGTAAGAGGTGCATGAACACAGAGAAATAAGTGCATGTATTGCGGCAGACATGAAGAAATGAGTACCATTGTAGAAGTTCAAGATCACAAGGAATTTCGAAGAAGCAAACCAAGAAACAAGCAAAGAAATGACGAAGAGAAGGATGCACACATCATCATCATCAACAATCCCTTTGAATGAAAACCATATGGGAAGAAAAGAGTTATTAAAGTGAGAAAAAAACCATTAAGCCCAAGCGGCAGGAATAATGGATCATAGGTCCATGAAATAAACAAATGGGCCTTGAAGGAGCAAATGGGCTTAAAGGAGCCAGGAAAGAGAGAATAACAATCCCATGGGCAGTGTATGACGTGTAAAAGTAAGAATGAGCCGTGGCAAGCTCAAAAGTAATGTAAGCAAAGAGAGTAGGGATTGATGGCAAGTCCATGAGCCCCAAGGATGAGTATACAGTAGTTGGGCCGGGGAAGCCCAATGAAATTAGTAAAAGCCCATGGGAGTAAGGAATTGAAACGGGCCGAGGATGCCCAAAAGAGTAAAATGGGACAAAGGAGCCCAAATGGGACAAAGGAGCCCAAAAGTGATGAAACGGGCCGAGGATGCCCAAAAGAGTAAAATGGGACAAAGGAGCCCGAAAGAATTGAAACGGGCCAAGGATGCCCAAAAGAGTAAAATGGGACAAAGGAGCCCAAATGGGACAAAGGAGCCCAAAAGAATTGAAACGGGCCAAGGATGCCCAAAAGAGTAAAATGGGACAAAGGAGCCCAAAAGTGATGAAACGGGCCGAGGATGCCCAAAAGAGTAAAATGGGACAAAGGAGCCCAAATGTGATGAAACGGGCCGAGGATGCCCAAAAGTAATGAAACGGGCCGAGGATGCCCAAAAGAATAAAATGGGACAAAGGAGCCCGAAAGCAATGAAATGAGCCAAGGAAGCCCAAAACTGCATAGTACAAGCCCAATGATAGTACTGGGCTAATGGAATTTGGCAAAAGGAAAACATACAGCAGGCCCAAAGAGGCCTAGCAGGCACAAGTCATGAAGGGCAAAAGGAAAGCATACAGCAGACCCAGCACCACTCTCATGAACAACAACTTTTTGGCTACCCTTGGAAGGTCGTAAAATTGTAGAAAGAAAGAAAACAACTTGCCTAAGGAGAGTAGGCACGCGAAGAAAAGAAGAGAAGCATTCGCATGTGAGCTGTTAAACAACCCGCAAAAGAAAAACTGCATGAGTTTCGCATACGAATTGCAAGAGCAATCCATATGCTCAGGGGGCTAAATGTTGATGCCCATTTTTGCAAATCTATACCCAAAGGCTTATGAGGAAGAAAGCCCCACAAAAAGCAAGGCCCAAAGGCCCACCAAGAAGACCAAAGAACAAGAAGGGTCCAAAGAAAGAAGTGCAAGTGAAAGAAATCTACGGCAAAACGCAATTCTGCAGCAAAATACAAGTCTGTCTGCCGCAGAATACCAGTCTGCCTGCCGCAGAATACAGTTCTTTGGCAAGATGGCTTCGGCAGATGAAGATAAATTGGGTCCAACGCCCTTTTGATCCAGTTAACATTATTTGGCCCACAAAGGCCCAAATCCTTTTGTATAAAAAAGGTAGGCGTGAGAACTGATATGAAAAGGAACGATGAAAGGAAACAAGGAGCAGTAGGAATTGCGTGAAGGAAGAGTCAAACTAAAGGAAATGACAAATGCAGCAAGAAACGCATGAAGAAACAAGACAAAAACACGCAGCAGACGAAACAGAGCTAATTTGTTGCTGCAGGAATGGCGTGGGAGACAAAAACAAAATACAGTAGAGCAAGAACAGAAGGGCCGGGGCACCACCAACCTGTACCCAGCCAATACAAGGGAGGTGGGCCCACGGTCAAAGAGATTCAGAGGGCGTGGTTTGGTGGTGGGGGGAAAAGGGGGTCTATATTTGGTTTCCTGCCATAACCTCTTTTGGGAACATATCCTGCTGGGATGATATCTTACCCAAAAGAAGTAATAAATGGTTGGGACCACTGATGCATGCCATAGAGCTAGGTAGTGAGGTAAAGGTATACGGGAGGAACAAACAAAATGGAATTTTATCGTGCAACAAACATGTTCTGAGCAGATGGCAGTGGTCGGGGCAACCAATGGGTGAGTGGGTAATCTTGAAAGGATGCCCACAACAAACCAAAAACAGTTGGTGAAGCCCTAGGGGTAAAAGGGAGAAATCGATTAAATTAGCTCACTACAAAAGGGAGGTAACCACAGCAGAAAAGAGGGGAGGAAGGACAGACCGAAGAGAGGACGGAAGTAGAGGAAAAAACAGGGGAATGAGTGAAAAAACAGGGGAAGAAAAAAACACCCAGAGGGGAGAAAAAGAAAGAAAGAAAGAAAAAGAAGAGAGAAAACGCGGTAGGAATATGGGCATGCATCAATAGACCATCTTTTCCCTCCCTCTTAGCAAACCCACTCTTTGGAATCTCCAAAAGTAATAGCTAGTAGCCATTTAGGCCTATTCTCCAAAATGAACAACTTTTACGGCAAGAGCCCATGATAAGGTTGTTGAAATTGGAGTTTGGGTTCCTTCTTGGTTTACTTATCTTATAGGCAGATTTAATACTTAATTTTGATTACAAATATATTTGATTTTCAACTTATATTCACTGTATTTAGTCATCCTGCCGTAGCACGTTTTCACGTCTGCCGCAGCAGTTGTCCTGATGTGGTGTTTTACTTGCTGTATTAGTTATCCTGCCGTAGCACATTTTCATTATATTTACCGTGTTAATTATTATACAAGCTAATCATTTCCTGCCGAAGCTTTCTTCTCTATTTGTTATTATGTATTTTGCTTTTGACACAAACTAACCATTATCCTGCCGTAAGTATATATATATATATACATATACCATGTTTCTCATGTTCTGAAAAGTATATTTTATATATGTATATATGAATACGTATAAGTATATATACTCATATATGTATGTATATATTTGAGAATATGCTAACCCATTTAAACTAACACTTGTTTGATGGGTATTTTCTTTGGGTTTTTTAGATTTGTTTATGCGCAAGAAGTAGAAATGTGTTTCTGCAGTAAAAATGGTAGTCATTCACATTGTCGAAGGCTTTACTGCACGGCAGGCAGCTTTAAAGCACAGCAGGCAGCTTCACTGCATAGCAGAAACTTTAAAGCACGGCAGGCAGGAAGCTTTAATGCACGGCATGAAGTTTTGTTGCACAGCAAAAGGCTTTACGGTAGGAAGCTTTACGGCAGACAGCTTTAAAGCACGGCAGACAGCTCTATTGCACAAGGCTTTACGGCAGGAAGCTTTAAAGCACGGCAGGTAGGAAGCTTTAAAGCACGGCAGGAAGCTTTAAAGCACGGCAGGAAGATTTAAAGCACGGCAGACAGCTTTAAAGTACGGCAGGAAGCTTTAAAGCACGGCAGACAGCTTTAAAGCACGGCAGGCAGCTTCACTGCATAGCAGAAACTTTAAAGCACGGCAGGCAGGAAGCTTTAATGCACGGCAGGAAGTTTTGTTGCACAGCAAAAGGCTTTACGGTAGGAAGCTTTACGGCAGACAGCTTTAAAGCGCGGCAGACAGCTCTATTGCACTAGGCTTTACGGCAGGAAGCCTTAAAGCACGGCAGGCAGGAAGCTTTAATGCACGGCAGGAAGTTTTAAAGCACGGCAGGCAGCTTCACTGCATAGCAGAAGCTTTAAAGCACGGCGGACAGACTTGTTGCATAGCAGAAAAGTCAATCCTGCGGCAGAAACTGGAGAAAAGTTCCTGCGGCAGGAACAAAGGATAAGCCCATTTCGCAGCGTCTTCCCTTGGACTTGGACTCAACGTTTGCGCACAAGCCGGCCCAAGTTGAGTTCCAGTTGGACCGGTCTCGACTCCCTTACTCAGAATACTCGGGCCTACTACCGCGGCAGGCAGCCCAGCCCAACACACAAAAAAGGCCCCCACAACAACTTGGTTCAATTACAGACTTAGCTAACAATACTAAAAGAGTGATAATAGGATACTACAAATTTTATTGCATAACATTAACAATTTGATTTAGCACCAATAAGCTGGAAAAAAAATAATTTTAAAATTCATTTATTATGTTCTTAAATCCACCAATCATATTTATTGCTATGTCATTTCGTAAAAAAAGATTATACATTTAGATTTGTGTGAACAATATGAAAGTTGTTACCCTAGTCAGTCACTAGATATGAGTGGGAGTGTATCGAATACATATGGTGAGCTACAAAAATGGTTAAAGATGACATTGTTAGGATCTCATATAGACATTTAATTATGACCCTAGCCTGTAAATGGACCTTTATAAGTCTTTAAAAAAAAATTATACCGTCACCAATGCCTTAGTTGATCCTATACATGTGACGCATTATTAGGGAAAATGATTACAATAGCTAAATAAAAACTATTGTCCTAGACTTGTCTTTTAAATAGAATCAAAAAAAAAAAAAAAAATGCTTTTTTTTTTTTTTTTGGTCTAAAACAGAGTCATTCTTCAGCCAAAATATGAAAAAGTAAACTATTCTCATGTATGATCAAGTTATGTCTTAAAGACATGGTAAGGACTCTTACCAAAAAAAAAAGACATGATTAAGGACAGAGCCTGCCTGGACGAACTTGGAATGGGATATGCAACATTGCAAGGATTGCATGGGCTCTACCTCTACGCGTTGTGCTTGTTCTCCTGCTTGGTTGTTTAGTTGTTAGGTGATAAAATTTACCAATATTAATAAGATTCCTAGGATTAGATGAAAATTTTATCGGTTGTTAACAACAACGAATAACTATCTGTTTTAGAAAATGTATAGCAGATTCACATGGTCTTATTTTTCACTTAAATATCTTTTTTAATTATATCAACTCTCTCACATGTTTGGATATACACTATTGTCAGTTTCTTTAACACATTCTCCCCGTGTATGTGTGTTAAAATACTTAGTATTCTAAAAAAAATAAAAATAAAAAACGCTCTCTCATGTTCGTAAAACTCTTTCAAGGTGATATACATTTTCATTTATTTTTATAAATTTAAATCTATCTATTTTTTTTATTTATATGAATTTGAATATATAAATGAATGTAAATATTTATATTTATGTATATGTATATGTATGAACATGTATAAATTAGTTTATCAAGATTTCGTGAAATGAAACACACTCTTTGTATAAATGTAAATATAATTCAATTCCTTTTGTACTATGATTTTTTTCCCTATAGAATATGTGATTTTCAAAAAAATGACACGCCCTCTCGCGGTTTGTATACATAAGTAATCATTTTTTTTTTTAGAAAAAGAAAGGATATTCTTGATAAAATAATTCTCTTTTGTGTCAGGATAAATTCAGTGATACTGTATATTAAGGATTAAAAAAAATATTCTTGCTACTTCTTTATAGCATAATTGCACTTACCTTGTTAATCATCGAAAGTCATATTCACTGTCGACATTTTATTAAAGGTTAGTAATGCTAATTAGTGCAATGATTTCAGCGATTTTTAATAAAAATATCAACTGTTAAGACTCTTCTCTAAATTGTTTGTGAATCTAACAGTGGCAACCAAGATTGAAGTCAGATCCACTATGGTAGCAACTAATCAAATATTCGAAATTAGTAGATAGATCTCAATTGATTATGTTTCTTTATATGTGTTTGTCAAAATACATTTACTTTGACACGACACAAACCAACCCGCTAGCCTGATATGTCACCACTAACCTTAGCATCAATTGTAATGGAAGAATATTATAGTATTTGTAAACATCATGGATGCAGGGAGATGGAGGGATTCTCCCTCCGTCCCAAACAAACCCTCAATCTCCAAAAATCACTCATATCATACCAATCAAAGTATTATTCTATGGCTTCAAACCAATTATAAAATACAATTGGATGACACACATACACGCTATGAGAGGGTATGCGGTCCTTATACAAAGGTACACCAAAATGTGTTACACACATGTTTATGTTTATGTCTATGTATAAAGTATAAATAAGCATAACAAAATGTGAGAAATATAACTGCTAATCTGATACTTAATTTCAGTGGATTTTTAATGTTCCCTTCTATAAAGATTCTTAGTAAAAAAAATAAAGAATCTCAAGAGAAAAACAAAAGAATAACATGTATTACCCCAAATCTATATAGCACCTAGAACAATGATTCGAACATCACAAATAAACCTTAAGTTGATAATGTAGGATCAAAATTGGTCAATAGAAAATAAGAAACAATTAAAGACAAGTAGCATGCTCTTGATATTATGCTACATAGCATCATTGACATCATTAATTATGTTCTACAGTTGAGATTCTTAACAAAATTTATTCTAAAAGGAATAACATAATAATAATATGTATTAGACCTAAAGATAGAACCAATGGCAGAGTCAAGATTTGACTTCAGGCATAGAGAAAACACACAAGGACTAAAGCAAACCAATTTTGTAGCTGAATTTTATCCTTAATTAGGCATCATTTTTTAACAAGGGTATATGAATAAATTTATACAAAATCACTTTTTTCATCCCTCCACTTTTCCACTCCCAACCAAACAAAAATGTGGGAAATTAAAATATTTTCTATCCTCCCATTTTTCCATCCTCCCACCATTTTCTACTCTCCCACTTTTTCACTTCTCCAACCAAGCGGACCTAAAATACAAAACAGGTATAAGCCTAAGTGCAACTAACAATCCAATTTGCTTCAAAGAGAATCACGCACTTAACTAAAAAACCAAGTCTTTTTTAACACCTTAATCAAACCATCTAGTATCATATAGCAAGCTCAATCCAAAACATTTAGCCAACCAGATTTCCTTTTTTAAACCCACTCACACCCTTGGCCTAACTTGAGTCTACCGTTCAAATCAAACCCAAAACCCACTAATGTTGCAATTCTTCATCGTCAACATGCAAACCTACAAATGAAAAAAGAACACTTCATTGTGGCAACTGCATTGTCTAAATATTGTGCCTACTTGGTGACTTTTTCTCCGAAGACTTTTACTTAATCATGAGTATGTTACAAAAATTATTTTTGATCAAGTTATTAACGAAGCTAGTGATAAACTCAAGGGATGCAGATTTGAGACAAGTATTTGCTAAATATATGATGATGAATTTTGTCAAAGATAAAGACTCACAAGCTAGCTGACACATTTATTGAAATGGGTGTTGCTCTTGCAAAGTAGATAGAAAGAATAGAACACAATGGGCTGAAATGGAAAATTCTGGCTGAGTTATGGACATAGATGATCTTGTTTATGGCTCCTTCCAATGATGAAATTTCCCATGCAGAGAGCCTAGTCATGGGAGTTTCAAAATATGTAATAATGTTTATTTTATTGAGTAAGGTTGTAGCCTTAGGCCACAACCAATTTTATAACTAAACTTTGTCCCCCCAATTAAAACAAAAATGTGACAAAAAAAAAAAAGCAATCACCCAAATTTATTAAAAAATAAAAATATTGTCCAAAAACAAATCACATCTAGTTAAAATATATATATATATATATATATATACGAAACAAAGCATTGTCACGCCCACATCCCCAGGAAATCAAAAGAAAAAAGAAAAAGAAAAAGGAAGAGGAAGAGGCAACGCCTAGGGGGAAAAAAAAAACAAAAATGAGCACAAAAACCAAACACTCAAAATTGGAATTGAAAAAAAAAAAAAAAAAAAAGCCAACGTACTAAACAAAGCCCATGTGGAAGTGCACATTTTGGTCAATAAACAAATTAGAACCCCCCCCCCCCCCCCCCCCCAAATTTTTCTCTCCATTTTAGGGAGAGAACTTTCTAGTGGATCTGAGAAGAAAAAGCCCAAAGAACATTCAAAGAACATACAAAGAATGCAAAAAATGAAAATTTTCTAACAATCTCATATCTAGAGATTCATCATAATTCCGTTCAAAGATCTCTCGGTATGTTTCCAACAAAATTGAAAAACATCTAGAGTTCGGATCAAAATTGTATTTAAATCAAAGATTTTCAAGAATATCAAATGAAAGGAGTATTTTGTTGTAAAGGGATTTAATTATAGAGAATGACAAATTACAACTTACCGACCTGGGGTTTGACCAAAATTTAAGTTGTTTACCTATGGTTTGAACTTTGACACATTACTCACCTGAGGTTAGCTTATTTAGAGTTCTGTAACCCACCTCTTTTAAAAAATATGGCTAAATATGTAATTTTGCTCAACTTTTGGGTCTCTTTCTTCACAAAACAAAAAACACACAAAAATAAAGACAAAACAAGATAAAAAAGGGAGGCTTTTGTAAAAATTAATATTTGGAACCTATATTCAAAACCTCTCTCTTTTGTCTGCCAAATCAGAATATCAATCTATAATGTATTAAGGCAGTCAGTTTTGTTTCCAATGCATTCTCTTTTATTGTGATATACTACCCCAGTGTTTTACCATGATTCTATTTTCTAGGCCATCGAGAATGTCTTACCAGTTATTTGTTCCATTTGATATCAGCTTTAAGAAGTTGGTTACCTTTTGGGAAGAGAAGATGAAGTGGCAGAGGATTCCTGCCATTGAAAAACTACAGAAGCAACCTGTGGTTGAAAGCAAAGAGCCATTATGTTTTTAAGGACAATGAGATTTTTTGTATCATCAAAGACCTGCTGGATTCATATGCTAGATCTAAAGCACAAAATATCTATCTGTGGGAGCATGGTTCTATAAAGATGCGTGCCAATTAAATGAACAAATGTGTCATTTTGAAGCTAACATTCATGGATCTTATTTCTATGTCAAGCCACTATATGTGAGTCAATAGGAGAATTAGCATAACTATTTTAAAAATTTAAACAGGTTGAAACTTCACTCATTGATTCCCATCTGTTAGATTTAAAATTCAAGTTATGAACAAATATTAATTTTTACAAAACCCTCCTCTTTTTCTTTTTCTTTTTTTCCTTTTTTTTTTTTTTTATAGAGTTTCAACCTATAACGTTCACTCCTGATGATAAATTTTTATCATCAAACCAAGATAACAATCGGTTTTTGGTATAGGCAGGAATTGAAACCCTTTCTTTTTTATCTTGTTTTATCTTGCTTTTGTATTTTTTTTTTTTTTTTTTTTTGGGAACGGAGAGACATAAAAGTGGATCAAACATATTTAACCTTATTTTTAATGAAGGTGGGTTATGAAACTCTAACTGAACTAATCTCAAGTGGGTAAAATGTCAAATTTCAAACTACAGGTAGATAATTTAAATTTGGGTCAAACTACAGGCGAGTAAGTTGTAATTTGCCCTATAGAGAATTATCACTACTTATTCATCAATACAAAATAAATTTGTGAAAACTATTTCGATTGATGATTTTTAAACTTGAAATTTAGTGGGTACATGTATTATTGACTTCTCTCTATTCCCTTCTCTTCTTGAAAAATTATCATGTCTATGATTCAAGGATGTAATAATTTCATCGCAAGTAGTGTTACGGACACAGTACTCTCACAGTAACATTTTGGTAGAAAATTATTATCGCTTTTTATTTGGATCTATCATTAATATTATTTTTTTACTTGTAGCTTAAATTTTGTTGTTAAAAATATTGTATCCATAACCCCATTCTTTCGGCGAAAATTTGAAATTAACTCCATTTGTCCAACTATATAGTTAGTAGGCAGTTTCAAAAGTATATATATTACTAACATCTCGAGTTTGAAAGACTCGATTTAGAGCATATAAATTGAGTCTCCAAAACTCAATTTTCATGTTCTGATCACGTCTGATGTGGCATTTTTTACACGTGGCGTCCACCTAGAAATCAAGTCTCTAAGACTCAATTTATAAGCTTGTATGTGACATGGCAATTTGTATGTGATGTGGTAAGCCCACTTGGAAACCTATAGGGCTTTTTCAAAAATAACGCCTCTCTACTCTCAATCGCCCTCTCACTCTCACACAGACCAGACTCTCACGCCTCTCTCAGTCACCCTCTCACTCTCACACAGAACCTCTCCACTCTCACGCCTCTCTCACTCACCAAGCCACTCTCACTCAAGTCTCCACTCTCAAGCACCCTTTCCACTCTCACTCACCCTCTCCACTCTCAGAG
Source organism: Quercus aquifolioides (assembly GCA_019022515.1). Taxonomy (NCBI): domain Eukaryota; kingdom Viridiplantae; phylum Streptophyta; class Magnoliopsida; order Fagales; family Fagaceae; genus Quercus; species Quercus aquifolioides. Next base: position 706,321 of record JAFHAW010000142.1, read on the forward strand.
GCATAGAGACTCTCAATTCCTCACTATCATTCTGTCAAATCCTCACCCTCACTGAAACCCACGCCAGGTAATCCGTTTCTTAAATGCTTGTTTTGTTTTGTGGGTTTAACTTTTTTTTTTTTTTGGTCGGTTCTCAAAAGGTAGATTTGGGTTTGTCAAGAATTAGGGTTTTTCTTTATTTTTTTGTGACTTTAATTATATGTTGATCATTATGGTGTTTGTTGAAAGGCTTCTTAGAGGATAAATGGGTTTTTTTGAGGTCTGGGTTTGTCTACTTGTTATGGGTTATTGAGTTCTTGTAATGGGTTTTTGTTTCTAACTTTGTGTGGATATTGGGTTATCGAGTTCTTGTATTGGGCTTTTGTTTCTTGAAAGGCTTGTGTTTGTTAGTAGTTTATTGATCAATACAACTATATATTTAAACAATAGTCCTTTTGTTTATACAATAAAAAGATTAGGTTTTTTTTATTCATTAAGGGAATTCAATGAATCCAATTCGTAAATTGAGTATATATTACGTTGTCTTTATCAGTTGTTTCGAGTCCAATGAATGTTAAAATTGAGAAGCAGGAGAGGCTTTGGTTAAATTCAGTTTATGTTAATGGGTTCTGCTAAATCTACAGTGTAGGATTTACCAAATTGCCTTTTACACTATATTTATATCCTCAACATATTTATTTATTTTTAATTTGAATTAAAAAAATTAAAAAAAATCATGGTAGAAGGAAATGCAGAATTAGAATTACTTCCCTGGACCCATAAAATGAAATGGTAGAATAGTGAGTTTTATATTTGACTTAGAAATATTTTAGTGTTGTTTTTCATTGTTCAAAGTGTTCACCATCGTGAACATGATGTTCAATTTTTCAATAAAAGTCTTATTACCTATCAAAAAAAAAAAAAAAATTTTAGTGTTGTTTAACTGTGGGAAGGTGATGATTTTTCTTAAATGCTGGCTGTATTTTAAATTTGGTATGTATGCTCTAACTCATACCTAGTTCCATAAGCATATCGTGTGTTCATTTCTCAAACTAACTGCTTATCATTCTTGTGCAATATGGCTGCTGCAAATGTTGGACAGATTGGCCATGCGCAGCCCAGACCCATTGACTCGTCGATGTTGACCCAACAGGTCGACCATTGGTCCGAAGCTATTTGGGATGGGCAGGTAAAACACAACATTGAAACCATTTGTGTTGTTCTGAACTGTATCCTTCTTATGGTACCCCATTTAATTCATACAATGTACACACACCTACTGTCATAGATTAATCCATGGTTTTGTTCTGTGCAGGATTCGGGGTCCCTCACTTGCCACAGCCGTAGTGAAAAGTTCTCCAATCTAGAGCCAATGGTGGACAACCGAATCGTTGATATCATTAAGGCACTTAGTTTAGAGGGACTCCTCAGGACCTCAGGTAGAGAAATTGACCATGGCCTGATAATGGCCTTAGTGGAGCGATGGTGGCCCGAGACATACACCTTCCACATGCCACACGGTGAGGTCATCATTACATTGCAAGATGTGGAGGTTCTTCTCGGGCTTCTTGTTGATGGCGAGGCTATAACAGGGAGCACGCAGGAAGATTGGCGGGAGGTGTGCCAGGAGTTCCTTGGCTTTGAACCTATAAATGATGAGACAAAGCAACTTACTGGCCAAAGGAATGTCATCAAACGGCTTTTGGAGCAAGTTGCTGGTCCATTGCTGCCTAATGCTGAAGAGGATCAGCTGCATAAGTACGCACGATGCTGCATCCTAGCGCTACTGGGGGACACCATCTTCATGGACAAATTCGGCGATAGGGTGCATCTAATGTGGGTGCAGCAGTTGGAAGACCTTCGCAACCCACGAAGGTATAGTTGGGAAAGTGCTTGCCTTGCATGATTGTATAGAGAGTTATGCAGGGCAAGTGATAAGAGATCCAGTCAGATTGGTGGGTGCTTGCTGTTGGTCCAATATTGGGCATGGGCCAGGTTCCCATATTTGTGCCCGACAGTTGAGCATGGCCCGCCAGTGGGTGCTTATGGTCCTCCAGTGCGTGGTCCACTGTCCCTGAAGTAAGTCTCTACCTCATACACGTCATATACATTATGTGATCATTACCTAAGCCCACAATCATGTAACTTTATTTTATTTATTTATTTTAAAGGCTTCTTGGAATTATTTAAGTCAATATTAAACACTGTTAAACAGAGGTTCAATATATATGATTAGGTTAATGTTCTCTAATTTTGTGTCAGATTTCCTAAATTATATGATTAGGTTAATATATGCTACTTCTTTTTTTTATTTTTTATTTTATAAGTATATAAAAGCTACTTAGTTAACCAACCATAATGACCATGATTTGGAACTCAGAGAGTCTATATGCAACCTTAATTATTACTACAACCTTTTTACATTAACTTGATTACATTATAGTGTTAATCATATGATTGTCTTAGTGGGCACCTTTATGATTAGATATTGATCTCTTGTTCTTGATTGTAGGTGGGTGTGGGTCCCAAACAAGAAAAACAGGCCCGCACACATCTTCAGGGACAGGTATCGCGAGCAAATAGCTTCAATGTTGCTAGGCCAGGTATGAATATGCCTTGTTTTACATGTTTAGGAACAAGATATACGTTTGGTGAACTTTGAAATATAAACATTGTTGCCTAATGTGTTGCCTACTTGTTTTTTGGCTGTTGTAGGTGGTGTGGTAGCTGTATGTAGCTAAATTAGAGGACCTTCCGCCGTGGTGCATTGTAGGGAGGGCTGTGTGGACAGCAACGGTGCCGCTTGTATGTTTCCACCTAGTAGAGAAACATACACCGGATCATGTCGTTCGTCAATTTGGGATGATCCAAGAAATTCCCCGTGATGTTGACATTGATACGGTGCTTCATGATATTGATTTGAGGGGGAAGGTCAGTGTTGATTAGACGCAGAAACATGCTGGGCATATCATCGAGTGGGGTAATCGCTTTCAACGGCGTTGTGAAGCAGTGCTTGGTAATATGCCTCTAGACCATGAGTACTTCAACTGGTTCAAAAGGGTAACTTGGAGGTTCATCGATCGGCCCGACACTAAATTGATTCTAATGGTAATTTCTTAATAGAGCGTCATTCGTAAATCTTTTCCTATTTCTTTACAAGCACTAGGATAAGAATAATATTCTCCACTTCTCATTGTCCCATTAATTTATGAACTCCACATCATCCCTTACATAGCAGCATTCTGCATCTTGCAAGCAGCCAAGTGTTTATCTTGAATTCAAGTATAAATCTGTCAATTATAATATGCTAAGAAGTAAGAACTGTAGGGATGGGGTTATTTGAATGGTTTTTGGCCGTCCAAAGCCCAAAAAGAGTGCATGATAAAGCTAAACCAACTCCTAGGTAGTTATGTTTGGTTAAGCTGTTTCAGAGGATAATATATTTGTGCTTTACCTTTTATCATTTCTGCAAACCCCTTGATAAACTAGTAGGTTCATTCTAGTTGATGTTTTTTTAAATTGTTAGTGAGCTTGCTACCATTCCAAGGTCATGCACTTACTTCCCTGGTTCAAGCTAAGTGGTCTTTTGTTTGTTTCTATAGTGCATCTACATCAAATATAACTATGAACTGCTATACTTTTCTCAATTGTTTGATAGAATATACATCTGGATCTATTTAAATGTGCATTGCACCAAAAACTGAGTCTGCATTCTCTCCTTTATGGCCAACCAAAGCACAAAAGAGTATTTGGTACAAATTTTGGGCAAGAAATTCTGTGTAAGCTCCTATTTATATTATTGGTTATATTATTTGGTATTGCAGTACTAATATGATCGTTTTTCCATGTGCAGATTAAAGGATACATCCGTTTGTTAAGGCGTCACCCAGTGGGCATGGAGGACCATAAGAACATTACTGATGTGCTGAAGGCAATTCAGGAGATTGACCGTGTACAACCTCCCATCCCTGAGGCCCCGAATGAGGAGGCAGCTACTCCTGTGGAAGTGGTTACTGAAAGGCCAAGCACGAGCATAGCTCCTGCCAGACGTCGCTCTCATCCGCCTGTTGCTACCCCTCAGGTTGTCCCTACCCCCGATCCCTCTCCATCCACCCCACATCCATCCCCTAGCCCCACCATCCCTTCACCCACTCCACATCCATCTCCTAGCCCCACCATCCCTCCACCCACCCCACGGTCATTTTCTGAGCTGTCACCCATTCCATCCTTTGAACTGGGTATTGATCCAACCCCTCCTGACATGCAGCAGGAGCCACCCTCCTACAATACATCTACTAGCCCTTCTTCGGGCATCGACCCACCCCATGTTCAGGCTAAGCAACCTGTTGGGTTACCTACAATGCCAGAAGGTCGGCCGAAACGCATATCAAAGGCACCTCCTTATGGGACAGGGGGGCATAAACATGGACACAAAAGCTGGGCCTGAGGCATCTGACGAAGGACATGCAAGACCTCTTTCTCATTATACGAGACAACGTAAGGTTCAAAAATGGTAACTCAAACGGTACATTATTCCTTTGTAAGAGTGAAGTGAAGGGTGAGGTTATGGGTTTAACATCCACTGGTTGATTTTCAAAGATTATATTAAAAAACAGTGTGTGTTGATTTTCTTCTTTTCTTCATGAACATTGTCAAGTGTTGCTAAAAGAGAAAATAACTTAATTGTACTTTCATAAAAGCCTAACAAGAATCAACCAGTTATGAAAGATACCATTCTAAGTTTAATCATACCAAACTACATGCAGATGAAATCAAGCCTATGTTAGTACCCCTTTTTTTTTTTGCTTTTGCTGTATATATTTTTGTGGCTGAGACAAGATCGTTTTATCTTGTGCAAATGCTTAAACATATCACCTTCCATTGCCACAATGTGCCATCTCTGTAGATGAAGTTAATGTTGAGGCTTGCAAAGCAGTACACGTTGGAGATGATCAAAAGGCAGATAAGGAAGGGGCCAATGCCATTGGGATTGATTGCTGGTAAGCACCTTTTGTAGTCGTCTGCAATCACTGCTCAGGATAGAAAATCTTTTTGATACAACAGCCCCATATTTGCTGTTAATTGGCTGCATCCCTTAACATCCCTTCTTGTTGTGAGTCAAAGTAATAAGCATTTTATTTGCTGTCAGCATGGAAGTAGTAAATGCATGGCATTAAAAACCATCTTATTCTGACTAATCTTATTTACTTCATAGAAGAGTATGGTTATGTTCTTAATGGTGGAAGGGCTTATTACTCTAATAGAAGGTAACTCTTCTTTTATTTTCTACTTCTGTTGTTATATTGTATTTATGGTGCTACTGTGTTCCACATTGCCGATATTGATTCTTCTCCTCATTGTAAATATAACTCTATGTAGCATTTTTCAATCTCCCAAACATCAGTAAAGCATCCTGAACTTATCAAAAAAAAGAAAAAGTAAAGCATCCTGACATTTTGCTTCCTGGTGTGCTTTATATACTTTTGTATAATCACCATGTTTTGGTGAAGTAGATGCATAGTCAAAAGCTTCTAACCTCAGCATGAAATTGCAGGTTTTTGCCAACCCAGAGACTCAAATGGGCTTCCATCCTGATGCAGGAGCTTCCTATTATCTTTCTCGTCTACCTGGCTATTTGGGTAAGATATTTTGTTCAATTTGAAGTGTACAATATCTTCAAGAAAAACTTAAACACGGACTTGGATTCACATGGTTTTTATACTGTTCAATCACTAGGACCAAGCATTTAACTTTTTGAATTGTTATCCATTTCTTCTGTAAACATGAAAACAGATTTGCAAACTGTTGGATTCTATTTTCATTGCAGGGGAATACCTAGCTCTTACAGGAGACAAGCTCTATAGTGTAGAAATGGTTGCCTGTGGCCTTGCTACACACTATTCATTAAATGCGGTTTGTTTTCACTTCCTTTACTTCTTCGTTTCTGTTTTCTATGTTTTTTCTTCATTATTGGCAGCTTTTAGTTTTAGCTATCAACTCTCTCTGACAGAGACTTGCTTGGGTTGAAGAACGCGTTGGTAAATTGATTTTCCATGATTAACCTTCTGTTATAGAGACAGCCCTTGCGCAATATGGTGACCTTGTCTATCCAGACAGGGGGAGTGTTCTTCATAAGTAATGATCTGACAAATACATCTTAGTTCTGTAGATTTTTATCAATTTTATTGTCCATCATGCTTGTGTAGAAATTCTTTAATGTTTAAAGTAGAGTTATTAAGGATAAAAATAAAATTATATATAGGGCTGCTAGATATCTTTGGCTATGTTCATATTGCAGATCATTGTAAGACTGTTGTTTTCACTTAGTGTAGTATGGAAGTACTGGACATTGTGATAATACAACTAGTGTGAAGGAAGGGACACTTTCATTTCTCTAAAAGATCATAAAGACCCATAATTTGATTGCTGGGACATCATTGATTTCAGTTCCATCTGAAGCTACAATACCTGAAGATGTATCAGCTGATATCTAATTATCTATTATACACTCGCAGTGTAAACAGGTGCTTTACACATCTACTTGTCATGCTTTAAGAAACTGGACAAATCTATTTAGTTTGTTGCATTTGAAAAATCAATTTTCATACACTCGCAGGTCACCATTACTTGTCATGTTTTAAGAAACTGGACAAATCTATTTAGTTTGTTGCATTTGAAAAATCAATTTTCAGTTTCCCAGATTTGTGGAAAAAGAAAATTGCAAATCCACCTTGCTTTGATATAACTGATATCCAATGACTCGTGTTGATTTAGTTTACTATTTTTGTTACATGGGGCGCCTAATTGCACGAATCATGCATGAGAGTGAAGGGAAAAGCGTGCTTCTAAGCTTCAAGTTGATATTCCCCATGGAAAACATAGTTGTCTGTGCAAATGTTCCTCTCTGCCTCTATAAATAGTCTAAAATCTTGATTTTCCATAATATTGATCTGTAGATCAAAAACATTAACTGATGCTGATGGCATTTTCTGTGTAAATTCATTTTTGTTCATATAAATTAAGTTTTCTTGAAATAAGAGGATTCAGTATTTGATGGTCTGTTTTAGAAATACATGCAGTGGCACTGATGTCTCTACTTAATTTACTTGCCCGTCCTGTTTTGATTTTGACTCAGGATTGACAAAGTTGATTGATGCTGCTGCCATGATACAGTTGAGGAAATTATTGATGCTTTGGTAAGCATAAAACAATATTTCTTCACTAGGTACTTGATAGAGTTGGATGATAGTGAATTTTAAAAAAATTAATTTAATTTTGTCAGATAAAGGTCCACCGCCCAGCAAAATTAGTTGGTGGTTGATTCTATTCTTGTACATGAGCATTGTCTTTCCTTTTTTTCCCCCTAGAAATTTTCTGGGGTTTCTGTAAAAGATAAGAATCTGTTTTAGTTAGAAAGAATGTTCAGTCAATTTTATAAATTTATGGTAATTTTGAAATAAATTCCACATCCTGAAGTTGATTTCTGTTGGCTAATCGTGTCTTTGTGACGCTTCCTGAATCTAGACTGTTAGTGTGAACCATATTCCTTTATTGGTATATCATCATCATCATCATTATTATTATATTGGTATTTCCACTTTAGAGAGTATAATGGAAATATTTTCTGCCTTCCAAATAGGAAATTTGGTTCTATCATACTTATAAATTAAAAAATAAAAAAAAAATTGGTTCTATCATAAAAGTTATGATGAACTTCTTTAAACAGTTAGTAATTATCTTGTTAGGCACTTTGTCTCCCTTTCAGTGGGAAGCAAAAGTCCATCACTGCTCTCAGAATATCGAGGGCAACAAATTGCATCAAGTACCTTATTAATGTTTAGTCTATTATCAGCTGGATTTGTTAGGATTTAATTATTTGTAGCACTATCTTTTCAGAAGTCATAAAACTTAATTGCTTGAAGTACCATGATTGATTTCATATAGCTGATATTGTTATCTCATTCTGATTTATTTGTTGATATGCCTGATTTGCAAAGTGGGTTCCAAGCTTAATCATTTTATTCTGACGGTTATATAGAAAGTTTTACTAGAAAACTAATGAACTCTATACAAAGAGTGGTAAAAATTAAGCCTTGGATTGAAAGATATAATACAAATCAATCTTCAACTATCAATTTGTATTCGCTGCACATCAGTCTCAGGCAAAGAGCGGGAAGATTGGTATTCTGCATTTCATGAGGCCTGAAAAATTGTTCCTTGCATTGAAGAGACACAACACATTTTTAAATTACTTGTGATTAAATTTGATTTGATAGACAGCCAACTCTGGTGGGGCAATTGTTTGTGTGTGGATAACATTTAGCAACTCTTTTTTATCTCAATTTTTGCTAGAATTTACGTCCTGATATATTTTTCTTTGATAAGTTAGAATTTGCATCCTGATGGATTGGTTGTTTCTTCCTACCAATTTGCTCAGGAAAAGGAGGCAGCGGAGTCTTATGATGAATGGTGCAAAATGAGGCACATGTCCTTTTGATCTTTTAGATAGCTTTTTAGGCTCAAGCTGGTTGGATTAATTGCATGTTGGAGCAGATATTGTCAAAAGAGCTTTGAGTTACCCATTGAAATTGATTGCCAAGAATGCTGGTGTTAATGGAAGTGTGGTTAGCGAGAATGTAGTCCTGAGAGTTTGCCACAAATGTCATTTTGTACCTCATTTAATGTAGAATGCTGAAGCTATACTAGTGCCATGTTTTAATAATAACAAGTGAGATCAGTTTTCTTGTATTGGAATTTTGCGTTCTTTTGTTGCTAAATGCAACCTTTTCTTTTTTTTTTTTCTTTTTTTTTTCTTTTTTTTGAGAAACATAAATGCAACCTTGTATACCAATCAATTGGTTTTGTAGATTTTGATTTATTGGTTTAATAAGATGATGATGCAAAAGCTTTTGTTTAGTAGTTACACTGTTGCTCTCCTAGCAATGTGCCACCTTTTTTTTCATGCATAAGGCTAATACGAGATGAGCCTCAGGTATAAATCTTACAATTTTAAAGGGTGTAGAAGTACAAGCCCGACTGAGATGTAATCATCTAATATGTTACTGCATTTTTGGACTTTCATATTCAAATGCAATTTTACATAACAAATTATTTACCTGTTAGTGACCAAACATATAACAACTTATTGGAACCTTTATGTTTGATTGGTAGGTTCTATTTTCGTGTTTTATTTTCCGGTTTTTACAGCTAGGTTCTATTTTCATAGTCTGGTTTCATGATTAAATGCCCTCATAGTGTGTCCTGAAGTTTTCTGCACATTTTTGGTATAGATCTCCATTGCATAATCACTCCACACCTTACCTCGAGAGAGATCAGAAGTAATTTCTTTATGTCGATCATGGAAATATGCAACAAGTTTGCACCAAGTGAACTCAACCATTGCAGCAATGGACAAACCGTGGGCACCTTTAAGTACCTCATTAAAGCACTCAGAGATATTAGTTGTTATTGCGCCGTAACGTATTCCACCATCATGTGATTGGGTCCATTTGTCTAGATCCTCACTCATTAGATATGTGTATGGCATATAGCGTTCAAGTTCGTCATCATCAGGGTTTATCCTCCTAAGGGCATTAATCTCGACATCCTTAATGGTTTGCATTATGGACTCAAATTTAGCTTCATGAGTCGCATATCCAGCTTTCAAGGCCAATGCCTTTAAAGTTGGGTCATTAAAGCGTGTGTTGTTGCTAGCAACATGTCGAAGGCAATATTGGCGAAATACCCGTAAGCTTCCGTCATCACCTTTAGGCCACTCTGCAATGGCGCATTTGATACCTTTATATCAGTAAGAAATAATGCAAATGCCCTCGTCAGGTATCACATGCCCTATCGACATCCTGAGACACTCTAAAAACCACCACCAATTAGGCCCTGACTCTTTGTCCACAACAGCAAAGACGAGAGGCAAAACCTTTTGGTTAGCATCAGTTGCCATCGCAATCATCAACACCCCTTGATATTTACCATAAAAATGAGTCTCATCAATATTGATCACTCGCTTGCAATATCTGAATGCAACAATGCATGGAGCGAATGCCCAAAATACATAGCGCAGTAACGTAGTACCAAATACGTTTCTAGGTATGGTGTAATAGTTGTACTGGGTGCCCGGATCCTGATCCAAGTATGCCAACAACAATTTTTGCAAATTTGTACCCAAAAGCCCATGAGGAAGAAAGTCCAATGAGAAGCAAGGCCCAAAGACCCACCAAGAAGACCGAAGAGCAAAAATGGTCCAAAGAAAGAAGTGCAAGTGAAAGCAATCTACGGCAAAACGCAAATCTGTAGCAAAATGCAAATCTGCCACAGAATACAGCTTTACCGCAGAATACAGTTCTCTGGTAGAATGGCTTCGGCAGATGAAGATAAATGGGACCCAAGAACCTTTTGATCCAGTCAACATTATTTGGCCCGTAAATCTGCTGCAGAATACAAATCTGCCGTAGAATATAGTTTTTTAGCAGAATACAGATCTGCCGCAGAATACAGTTCTCTGGCAGGATGGCTTCGGCAGAAGAAGATAAATTGGGCCCAATGCCCTTTTGATCCAGTTAACATTATTTGGCCCATAAAGGCCTAAGTCCTTTTGTATAAAAAAGATAGGCGTGAAAACTGATATGAAAAAGAATGATGAAAGGAAACAAGGAGCAGCAAGAAGTGTCAACAACAGGAAACGCGTGAAAGAAAGAAAATCCAAACTAAAGGAAATGACAAACACAGTAGGAAACGCGTGAAGAAATAAGACAAAGACACGTAGCAGGACAAAACAGAATTAATCTCCTATGGCAGGAACGACGTGGGAACGAAAGAAGACAAAACAGAAGGGTCGGGGCACCACCAACCTGTACCCAGCCAATACAAGGGAGGTGGGCCCACGGTCAAAGAGATTCAGAGGGCATGGTTTGGTGGTGGGGGGAAAATGGGGTCTATATTTGGTTTCCTGTCATAATTTTTTTTTGGGAATATATCCTACTAGGACGGTATCTTACCCAAAAGAAGTAATAGATGGTTGGGACCATCTGATGCATGCCATAGAGCTAGGTAGTGAGATAGCCTAAAGGTAGAGGTATATAGCAAGAACAAACAAAAAGGAATTTTGTCGTGAAATGAGTAATGGTGCGGCAAACACGTACTGGAGCAATGACAGTAGTCGGGGAAACCAATGGGTTGGTGGGTAGTCTTGAAAAGATGCCCACAACAAACCAAAAACAGTGGGTGAAGCCCTAGGGGTAAAAGGGAGAAATCTCATTGAATTAGCTCACTATAAAAGGAGGAGTTAGCCATGGATGAAAAGGGGAGACCTGGAGGGGGAAGGGGAAACCTACACTTAGAAAAGAAAGAGTCACCCAGAGAGAGGAACCCAAGAAAAGAAAAACCCAAGTGAGAAAAAAAAAAACTTATGGCAAGATAGTAGTTAGAAACTAAGAGTAAAAAAAAGGAACGGAGAGAAAGAAAGAAAGTAAAAGAAGAGAGAAAACGTGGCAGGAATAGGGGCACGCATCAATAGATCATCTTTTCCCTCCCTCTTAGTAAACCCACTCTTTGAAGTCTCCAAAAGTAATAGCTAGTAGCCATTTAAGCTTATTCTCAAAAATGCACAACTTTTACGGCAGGAGCCTATGACAAGGTTGTTCAAGTTGGGGTTTGGGTTCCTTCTTGGTTTACTTATCTTATGGGAAGATTTAATACTTGATTTTGATTGCAAATATATTTGATTTCTCTCATTATAACTTATATCTGCTGTATTTGGTCATCCTGATGTAGCATGTTTTTATCACGTCTGCCGCATCAGTTGTCCTGCTATGGTGTCTTTACTTGCTGTACTAGTTATTCTGCTGTAGCACCTTTTCATTATATTTACCGTGTTAGCTATTCTACCAACTAAACATTTCCTGCCGAAACTTTCTTCTTTATTTGTTATTACGTGTTTTACTTTTTACACAAACTAATCATTATCCTGCCATAAGTATATATATACATATATCTTTATTTGCGAATATGTGTACATATTTGAGAATATACTAACCCATTTAAACTAACATATATTTAATGGGGTATTTTCTTTGGGTTTTAGATTTGTTTATGTGCAGGAAGTGGAAAAGTATTTCTGCAGTAAAAATGAAGAGTAGTCATTCACACGGCAAAAGGCGTTACGGCAGGAAGCTTTATTGCACAGCAAAAAGCTTTATTGCACAGTAGACAGCTTCACTGCATAACAGACAGTCTTACTACACAGCAGACAGTTTTACTACGCGGCAGACAATCTTACTACACGGTAGAAAGTTTTGCTGCATAGCAGAAAAGTCAGACTTGTGGCAGAAACTGGAGAAAAGTTCCTTCTGCGGCAGAAACATCAATCCTGCGGCAGAAACAGAAGAGTCAATCCTGCGGCAGAAACTGGAGAAAAGTCTTCTGCGGTAGAAATAGAGGATAAACCCATTTTGTTGTGTCTTTCCTTAGACTTGGACTTAACGTTTGCACACAAGCCGGACCAAATTGAGTTGCTGTTGAACCGTCTCAACTCTTTTACTCAGAATACTTAGGCTTACTACCGCGGGAGGCAGCCCAGCCCAATGCACAACGAAAAGGCCCCCACATTAAAATGGCGACTCCACTAGGGAGTTGGGATCAAGATGGGGAGAATGAGAAATTTCTCCCTCGCAAACAAGTTTCCAAGTCCTTTCTAAAGCAAGACATGCAGAGTTCTTAAACCTTCCAAGCTACACTCTTAGGAAAGTATCCAAAACGTCACAGTGGTACCATAGCAGGATTCTATGGTAGAACATTGCAACAACATTACCGCAGGACAGTACCGTAGTAGAATTTTGTGGCAGAATACAGCAGCGTTACAGCAGGATAGTGTCGTAGCAGAATTCTGTGGTAGGACACAACAATGTTAAAACAGAGCAGAAATATCTTGAGATCTCTACAATAGAAGGCCTTTACAATACTTGGTCCTATCCTTTAAATGCCACTTGTTATCCTTGTCATGCATGTGAGACATGTGGCAAGCCACCTATTCAAGCATGCAACTCTCCTAAAAGCTTTCTAAGCCACTTATCACATTTTTGCTCTCATTTCTTAAATGGAAACATTAGAAGCTTTCTAAACTCTCTCCATCTCCACCTTCAGGTTCAGCACTTAGAGGAAAAAAAATCCCTTCATTGCCTCACAAGGTTTCAATTATTTTTTTTCATGCTAGTGATTCTAGCTTTACCTCCCCTCAAAAAAACCAAAAGCTAGAAACAAAAAATGAAGCTATGGCGGCCAAAGGAAAATTTTCATCATTACTATAATATTGAGAATAACTATTTCCTCCGTGAAGTATCCTTCAGCAGACTTTCCCAGAAGTGCAAAATGTCCCTCCGCAGAAATTTTGTAGCAGAAAGTGCAAATCCTTCGACAGACTATTCACAGCAGAATCTGCTGAATTTCAAAAGTGCAGAATGTTCTTCCGCAGAATATTTTATAGCAGAAAATTTCAGAAGCCAGAATGTAGATCTCTCCGCAGATTATTTACAGCAGAATCTGCCGAATTCCAGAATGTTCATCGGCAGAACATTTCGCAGCAGAATCCCAGAGATGTAGAATGTTCATCGGTAGAATATTTCGCAGCAGAATTCCAGAAATGCAGAATGTTCATTAGCAGAATACTTCGTAGCGGAAAGTTTCAGAAGACTAAGTGTGGGTCTTTTGGCAGGCTGTTCACAGCAGAATCTGCTGAATTTCAGAAATGCAGAATGTTTATCTGCAGAATGTTTCATAGCAGAAAGTTTCAAAAGCCAAAGTGCAAATATCTCAGCAGATTGTTCACAGCAGAATATTCTGCGGTAGAATATTCTACAGCAGAATTTTGTATTCCAGCAGGTCTTTTCGCAGAATATCCTACCACAAAATTCAGTATTGAATTCTTGAACTTTCTAAGTGCAATCACAAGTCCAATGTGATTACCTTTTACAACAAAAGTGATCATTGCTCCATCAAGAATTCATGGGAACACCAACACTGTGAAGATGTGTGAAAGAGCAGTGGATGATTCTGCTACAACAAGAAATTCAAGTCTAGATCTTATTCAACAAATTTGAGACTTGTTCTCAAAGCAAGAGAGGTGCATACAAAGTCTTTCATGTTCACTTTTGCTAAATCAATCTCTTGCTACTACATCATCAAATATATCAGTATCAATGAAGGGAGGAGGGAGAAGTAATCAATTCGGTGACATTGAAACATCCGCTTTCAATCAAAGAATACATTGAAGGCATGTGACAGGGTGGTGAAGTGTCCAAATTAAATCCAAACATTGGAATGAAGCCAACCACTCAGTTATAGCGTACTCTCCATAGAGAAGCCCAAATCTACAAGCTGCTTGCAAACTGCTCTTTGTCCATTATTGGGTCTAGCAAATCGATTCAACAACCTTGAAGAGTTGAGAAGTTTTCTGCAAAGCACCTCAGAGGATTTATGCCTAGAGTGGCATTAATGATCATGATCTTTATGATATTTCTAAGAAAGAATGTATAAGATCACTTGTACTACAAAACTACGCAACTCCACCATCACTTTTCAAGTCTGAAGCTCATTGATGCCTATGTCTCATCCTAGAAGAACTCTGCAACAGTGGCAAACTCAAAGCTCCTTCTTTCAGCCTGTGTACAAGAGGGAAATAGCAGAAACAATTACTGACATACATTTTGTCGTGAAGAGAGTTGCTTATCTTATTGCTGCAGAAAACTATTACATGGTTTTTATTGAAGGTGTTTTGCTGCAAGGGCATTCTGCCACAAGAATAAAGAAGCATGATGTCCTAGAAAGATGTGGGTACGTCATGGGAAAATTCTATATTAGAAACCGCTAACTTTTTGGCTATTACTAGCCAGCCATAAAGCAAGAGACGTAGCAAGCTCCATCTAAATATGCTCATACTCAAAGCAAGCAAAGAAGAAACCCATGAAATATGGGTCTTAGTAGCAAAAGCCAGCAAAAGGGTCGTGGTTATGAATTCTTGGCTAGAAGCCAGCAAAGGAACCATGGTTGTGAGTTCTTGGCAAAAGCCCATAATAGGGGCTACACTCAATCAAGGCTGCAAAGGAACCATGATCGCAAGTCTTTGGAAAGAGTCTGCAGAAAAGCTATAGCCACAATCATATATAGCATAAGATACATAGGAAGCAATTGTGCTTGCAGTGGAACGAAGCCAAAGCATGCTTGGGAAGTAACTCTTTCCCAAATTCTCTAGCAACGAAGAATTTCTACAATAAGGCAACTTGTAGATCCATGGCATCTAAATTTTTTTTTTTTTACTGAAGAATGCATAAACCACATGATGGAGCATCAACACCAAGAGAATGTGATATCAAGCTCATCCAATTGTCTCACATGCTAGGGGCTAAAGCTCATTCTGCGGCAAACACTAGAAGCCTTCTACTGAAAGCTAATGGCTTATTCTCATATACTGGGGGCTATCTCATTCTGCAACAAAATTTGGGAAGTCTTTTACAGAAAGTAATGGACTCATCCAATTGTCTCACATGCTGGGGGCTAAAGCTCATTCTGCGGCAAACACTGGAAGCCTTCTGCTGAAAGCTAATGGCTTATTCTCATATACTGGAGGCTGTCTCATTCTGCAACAAAATTTGGGAAGTCTTTTACAGAAAGCAAAGGACCCATCTAGTTGTCTCACATGTTGGGGGGCTAAGGCCCATTCTGCAGCAAACTTGGAAAGGCTTCTGCAAAGCGCTTAAAGTATCAATACACAGTAGCAACATTACCCACTGCGGAATAAGTATTGATTGTGGCATTTCAACAAGTATACATTCATCCGCCACTTGACCTGCAGCAACTTCAAACTTCATGATATGGCATAGTGCAACACCCATGCAATTTATTACAACCTACCATGGTCAAGTAACATTCTAGTTTGTGATGAAGCAGCAACGTCATCTACCTTCTACAAAAGCTTGGTGTGTTGCGTGGTTCAAGAAAGCTTGGAGGAGGAGAGTAATGAAGTGAAAAAACAAAGAAGTTGTGGCAGAAAAGGATGTATAAGTTGTGGCAGAAGAAAAATTGGAGAAAATTAACCTGGGATCGAACCCACAGGAACCAAGACCCATCTCAATTAGCTCAAGACTGTCAGAAAAGGAGAAATCAAAATTGATATTGTTGCTGAAAGAATTCAAAGATGTCTTCACATGGGATTACAGTGAAATGCCAGGATTGGATCCTGGGCTAATAGTGCATACATTGAACGTGGACCCCAAGGCCAAGCCAGTGACCCAGCCTGCCAGGGTATTCCACACTGAGATAGAAGGGGCAAAGCTTTGAGGAAAGAAGTACAGCAGGCAGCCTTCAAAAGGCTACAGCAGATCATGGTGCATTGATTACCCAAGAAGATGAAGGAAAAGTTCTCAACTTTTGAGATAGAGCATGCCCCAAGGAACGAGAACCGGTACGCGAATGCATTGGCCGCGTTAGGTTTGCAAATAATTTTTTTTGAAGGAGATAGCACCAGGATAGAAGTCAGCAAGAGGAGAGAGTCTATTGTGGAGATGTTGAAGGAAAGGTTCCAAGAGGAACAATGTGAAGAAGATTGGAGGATTCCTATAAAGGAAGCTTTGACAGAGGGAGAAGACACAGCAAAACTAAAGGTACTAAAAGGCTACGCCTTGGTAAGGGGAGAATTGTACCGCAGGATGCCAGGTGGGGTCTTATCCAGATGTGTGGGGCAGGAGGAGGCACAGGGAAAGTTGAAAGAAGTACATGACAAGACTTACGAATCCTGCGGGGAGGTCAGCCTTTACCGCAGACTTCAAAGGGCAGGCTTCTATTGGCCAAACATAGGTAAAGATGCAGACCAAGTCCAAACCCAGTGTGGGGCCTGCCAACTTGTGGCAGACAGAGAGGAAAGTTACGTTGTGGTCATCAGCGAAGACTGGAGAAGCCTATTCATACAATACCTGATAGGAGGCATCCTGCCGCAAAAGCACAGCGAAAAATATAGGTTTAAAAGGTTGGCAACATGCTACTTTTTGCATAACGGAGTCCTTTTCAAGAAAGGGTATGATAGGGACCCCTTAAGATGTCTGGGTCCCGAGGAAGCAAAAGGAATGATAAAAGAAGTGCACTCAGGAGAGTGTGGGGAGCATCAGGGGAAGAAAAATCTCTACAGTGCCTGCTGCAAATGGGTTACTACTGGCCTGCCATGAAGAAAGACACGGCAGAATTTGTAAAAAAATGCCACAGCTACTAACTACAACCTAACTTGATTCACACTCATCCGCAGAATCTACATAGCACCTGCCAGACGCTCCTTGGGCTTATAGAAATTCACCAAAGTCAGCCTCAGGGTTTTCACCTTTTTTCCTTGGTCTACGGAACAAAGGTGATGAGCCCAGTGGAAGTAATGACTCCATCATTGAGAGTTATTCAAATGCAGGAGAAGGAAAAAGAAAGGGAAGTCTTTGCGGTAGAAAGATATGAAGACTTAGAAGGGCTTGATGAAAGGAGGGAAGAGGCCCAAGAGTGCAACCGCAGATACAGAAAAAAGATGACTAAAACCTATGACAGAATGACAAGAAGAATACGTTAAAGAAGAAAAAAAAAAAGCAAACACGAAGGAATCAATAGTTGTTGTGGCAGAATGACAAAGAAAATGTTTAAAAAGTGAAGATTTCTCATGAAAGCATCCTCATTTCCCCTTGGAAAAATATTTGTAGTGGCACCACTTGTAAGCGCCTTAAAATGAGTGGCAGACTCAGTCACTTCTGCAGGAAAATCAATTTTGCAGCAGAACCAGAATTTATGGCAGAATTAGAAACAGCCCGCAATGCAAACAGCAAAGGTACAAGAGTATTGATGACCTTGGGGGCTAAAAGGTCTTCTACTATTGCAACAATACATTTGCCCATGTTAGTAGCAGCTCCAAATAAGGAGGCCTTCCATAAATACATCATCACTGAAAGAAACTTGCCTTTCTACAGGACCCAAAATCCTTCTCCGCAGAAACTTCATCTTGGCAAAGAATACGTGTGTTCTTTAACACAGCAGAAAGTATTATCAACAAATGAAAGAGTACTCTACTATGATGAGGGCTTGCAATGTTAGCTCTACGCTTTGTTTTGAGCAAAAGAAATGAAGATGTGTGAATGCAAAGAGAAGAAGAAGGCACAAGAAAAAGGGAGCAAAGCCACCCTTTGATCTACACACTTAAAAGAAGCTTTCCTCTTGTGAAAGAACTCTACTTGAAGAAAGTGGAGTGGCAGAGCTGTTTTGATGAAACTTTTTTCAGTCATCGGCTTAAATGCGAAGGTAGTAGAAGACAACATTTTCTCTATTTTTAGAGAATGAATGAAGCCTGAAGTGAAGCAACCTTAGGTGGCTAAAAGAAAAGAAAAAAGAAGACCATAAGAAGGATCCTTGCTCCACAAAGTGCTATTCATAAAGATGGCAAGAGAAAGAAGAGTCAAAGAATCCAAAGAGCCAATTTTGAGCATTCTACAGAGACGTAGAACATCATAATGAAGAAGAACCCAACAAGGAAGGATTCCACGACATTTGTCTTCTGACCATTCTTAGAGAGCAACTCCACTTATGGAAGAATGAAGAGATGATACTAAGGAATACGTGGGGAAAGTAAGTTAGCTGAGGCAGTCAAGCCTAATTCTTCTACCGCAGAATCTGCCATAACCTTCACTTCCTACAATATAGATGCTGCTCTAGCAGAAGCAAAGTAAGAGGTGCATTAACACAGAGAAATAAGTGCATGTATTGCGGCAGAAAGTGTCTACATATTCTGCGGAAGCAGAAAAATGAGTATTTGTCCCTACAAAAGTGAAGAAATGAGTACGTGCTGCTGCAGAAACATGAAGACATAAGTATGCAAATTGCCGCAGATGTAAAGAAATGAGTACCATTGTAGAAGTCCAAGATCACAAGAAATTTCCAAGAAGCAAACCAAGAAACAAGCAAAGGAATGATGAAGAAGAGAAGGATGCACACATCATCATCATTGACAATCTCTTTGAGTGAGCGTAGTGTTGGTGCACACTTTGGCAAAGAGGCCCAGTAGAAAGAAGAAGCCCAGCAACATGGGCAGAAAAGAGTTAGTAAGTGGAAAGAAAAACCATTAAGCCTAAGCGGCAGGAATAATGGATTACAGGCCCATAATATAAACAAGTGGGTCTTGAGGAGGCAAATGGGCCTAGAAGGCCCGAAAAGAGAGAAATGGCACCCATGGGCAATATATGGTATAAAAAAGTAAGAATAGGCCGCGGCAGGCCCAAAGCATTGTAAACAAAGAGAGTAAGGGGCTAATGGCAGGCCCATGAGCCCCAAAGATGTGAATAAGAAAATTGGGCCAGAGAAGCCCAACGAAGTTAATAAAAGCCCATGGGAATGCAGAGTTAGTAAATGGGCAGAGGAAGCCCAAAGAAAGTAAATGGGCCAGAGAGGCCCAAGTGAAAGTAAATGGGCCAGAGAGGCCCAAGTGAAAGCAAATGGGACAAAGGAGCCCAAAAGCAATGAAACGGGCCGAGGATGCCCAAAAGAATAAACTAGGACAAAGGAGCCCGAAAGTAATGAAACGGGCCGAGGATGCCCAAAAGAATAAAAATGGGACAAAGGAGCCCAAAAGCAATGAAATGAGCCAAGGAAGCCCAAAACAGCACAGTACAAGCCCAATGATAGTAATGGGCTACAGGAATTTAGCAAAAGGAAAGCATACAGCAGGCCCCAAAGAGGCCCAGCAAGCACAAGTCAAATAATAACGTGCAGGCAATTAGCAGAAACAATCAAGCTAAAGAGATGCAAAGCTTTCAACAAACTCGCTTTAGGGTGACAGCAACAAAGCCACCACCCTCATAAGGAGCAGCTCTTAAGCTACCCTTGGAGGGCAGTGAATTTGTAGAAAGAAAGAGAACGACTTGCCTAAGGAGAGTAAAGATTGAAACAGTAGGCACGCAAAGAAAAGAAGAGAAGCATTCGCATGTGAGTTGTGAAACAACCCACGAAAGAAAACTGCATGAGTTTTCGCATACGAATTGCAGGAGCAATCCATATGCTCAGGGGGCTAAATGTTGATACCCATTTTTGCAAATCTGTACCAAAAGGCCCATGAGGAAGAAAGCCCAATGAGAAGCAAGACCCAAAGACCCACCAAGAAGACCGAAGAGCAAAAATGGTCCAAAGAAAGAAGTGCAAGTGAAAGCAATCTACGGAAAAATGCAAATCTGCCGCAGAATACAGCTTTACCTCAGAATACAGTTCTCTGGCAGAATGGCTTCGGCAGATGAAGATAAATGGGACCTAAGAACCTTTTGATCTAGTCAACATTATTTGGCCCGTAAATCTGCTGCAGAATACAAATCTGCCGTAGAATACAGTTCTTCAGCAGAATACAGATTTGCCGCAGAATATAGTTCTCTGGCAGGATGGCTTCGGCAGAAGAAGATAAATTGGGTCCAATGCCCTTTTGATCAAGTCAACATTATTTAGCCCACAAAGGCCAAAGTCCTTTTGTATAAAAAAGATAAGCGTGAAAACTAATATGAAAAAGAATGATGAAAGGAAACAAGGAGCAGCAGGAAGTGTCAGCAGCAGGAAACACGTGAAGGAAAGAAAATCCAAACTAAAGGAAATGACAAACACAACAAAAAACGCGTGAAGAAATAAGACAAAGACACGCAGCAGGACAAAATAGAACTAATCTACTATGGCAGGAACGGCGTGGGAACGAAAGAAGACAAAAACAGAAGGGTCGGGGCACCACCAACTTGTACCCAGCCAATACAAGGGAGGTGGGCCCATGGTCAAAGAGATTCAGAGGGCGTGGTTTGGTGGTGGGGGAAAAGGGGGTCTATATTTGGTTTCCTGCCATAACTTTTTTTAGGAATATATCCTGCTGGGATAGTATCTTACCCAAAAGAAGTAATAGATGGTTGGGACCATCTGATGTATGCCATAGAGCTAGGTAGTGAGATAGCCCAAAGGTAGAGGTATACAGCAAGAACAAACAAAAGGGAATTTTGTCATGAAATGAGTAATGGTGCGGCAAACATGTACTGGAGCAATGGCAGTGGTCGGGGCAACCAATGAGTTGGTGGGTAGTCTTGAAAGAATGCCCACAACAAACCAAAAATAGTGGGTGAAGCCCTAGGGGTAAAAGAGAGAAATCTCATTGAATTAGCTCACTATAAAAGGAGGAGTTAGCCATGGATGAAAAGGGGGGACCCGAAGGGGGAAGGGGAAACCTGCACTTAGAAAAGAAAGAGTCACCTAGAGAGAGGAACCCAAGAAAATAAAGACCCAAGTGAGAAAAAACAACTTACGGCAAGATAGTAGTTAGAAACTAAGAGTAAAAAAAAGGAACGGAGAGAAAGAAAGAAAGAAAGAAAGAAAGAAAGAAAGACAGAAAGAAAAAGAAGAGAGAAAACGTGGCAGGAATAGGGGCATGCATCAATAGACCATCTTTTCCCTCCCTCTTAGCAAACCCACTCTTTGAAGTCTCCAAAAGTAATAGCTAGTAGCCATTTAGGCCTATTCTAAAAAATGCACAACTTTTACGGCAGGAGCCTATGACAAGGTTGTTCAAGTTGGGGTTTGGGTTCCTGCTTGGTTTACTTATCTTATGGGAAGATTTAATACTTGATTTTGATTGCAAATATATTTGATTTCTCTCATTATAACTTATATCTGTTGTATTTGATCATTCTGTTGTAGCACGTTTTTATCACGTCTGCCGCATCAGTTGTCCTGCTGTGGTGTATTTACTTGCTGTACTAGTTATTCTGCTGTAGCACATTTTCATTATATTTACCGTGTTAAGCTATTCTACCAACTAAACATTTCCTGCCGAAGCTTTCTTCTTTATTTGTTATTATGTGTTTTACTTTTGACACAAACTAATCATTATCCTGCCATAAGTATATATATACATATATCTTTATTTGCGAATATGTATACATATTTGAGAATATACTAACCCATTTAAACTAACATTTGTTTAATGGGGTATTTTCTTTGGGTTTTAGATTTGTTTATGTGCAGGAAGTGGAAAAGTATTTTTGTAGTAAAAATGAAGAGTAGTCATTCACACAGCAGAAGGCATTACGGCAGGAAGCTTTACTGCATAGCAGAAAGTTTTATTGCACAGCAGACAACTTCACTGCATAGCAGACAGTCTTACTACACAACAAACAGTTTTACTACGCGGTAGACAATCTTACTACACGGTAGAAAGTTTTGCTACACAGCAGAAAAGTCAGACCTGTGGCAAAAACCGGAGAAAAGTTCATTCTGCGGCAGAAACATCAATCCTGCGGCAGAAACAGAAGAGTCAATCCTATGGCAGAAACTGGAGAAAAGTCTTCTACGGCAGAAAAAAAGGATAAGCCCACTTTGCTGCGTCTTCCCTTAGACTTAGACTCAACGTTTGCGCACAAGCCGGACCAAATTGAGTTGCAGTTGGACCGGTCTCAACTCCTTTACTCAGAATACTTTGGCCTACTACCGCGGGAGGCAGCCCAGCCCAACGCACAACGAAAAGGTCCCCACAGCCTTCAAATCATTCTATCAAAAATATAAAGAACAATATCAAAAAAAAAAAGTCATGATATACATACCCATAAAAAAACCTAACAATACATATATATATATATATATATATATATATATGTAACTAACAATTAGAGAGAGTGAGTGAGTGTAAACCTTACTTGACATGAGGAGTAAATGGGGGGTGAGTTTGATTTAAAGTTTTGTAATGGAGTGAGTTTTGGATGAAAGTGAGAGAGACAGTGAGAGAGGAAGAGAGAGTTGCTGGGCTTTTTGGAGGAAACGGGGAGACCTAGAGATATGAGGACTAAAAAGCAGCTGCTTAGCCACGTGGATGCTTATGGACCAAAGCTCGATTTCTATGTAGACGCCACGTGGAGAAAGGTTACGTCAGACATGATCAGAACATGAAAATCGAGTATCTAAGACTCGATTTATAAGCCCTAAATCGAGTTTTAGAAACTCGAGATGTTAGTAATAAATATAATTTCAAAACAGTGCCTACTAATTATATTGTTTGCAAACAGTGTTAATTTTCAATTTTGGCCCTATTCTTTCTCCTCCTCACTCTATTTAATTAAATACTAAAAACAAAACGTGAATTTTAGTTAGCTCAACCCCTGTAATTTCTTCTTTAAAAAAACAAACATAAAATTTCTGCAGTACAACAAAAATGTTTATAATCGAAATTCTATATTATATCTAATATAAAAATAAATAAATAATAAAAGATGTCTTGACCTGTGAGGAGTTGTTGGATGACTTAGGAATCGTTATAGCTCCCCAACAACTCCTAGTGGAGCCCACGAGAAATAAACGAAACCCACTTGCAAAATATACAAATACAACACAAACCTCGCCGGCCCATTGACACTGACTTCTCTGCTGTACCTCACAGATAACTCCGTCATACAAACAAAAATTAAGGATATATTTGATATAGTTATTTAAATAATAATTTTTATTATTTAAATACTATAATATATATTTTTATACATAATTTCAAAAAAAAAAAACAAGATTTTTTTTTTTTTGATACGATCAAACAAGACTTATGCTACGAATTCTGCGCCGTAAGTAACGCTATCCAAAATCCAATTCTCCACGGTTTTAACTCCGTCATTACCGCCGTCAACTACCGCTAAAACCCACCAATACGTTACAACCAATGACGTCGTTAAACAAATAAATAAATTACCTCGAAATCATCGGATTCCAACTTGCCGTGTACACTAGTGCCCGACACCTCATACTGGACACGTGTCATCACCTAATTCAACCTCTTAGTCACGGGTCCCTCAATTTCCGTGTCCAACTATTCAACTTTATTCCTATAAAGCAAGCCCAACTCCTTCATTGTTTCATCGTTCAGATTCAATCCAATATCTCTTTTGTGAAAGCAAAAAATCAAAACTCTGTCAAGGTATCTTTCTTTTTCTTTCTTTTATTTAGTCTTCCAGTCATTTTGTGATTTCTCTTCTTGATTTGTTGGAAAAGCATAGTAAAATTCCCTGTAATAAGATTTTTGTAACTATAGTATTTGGGAAATCCACACATAAATAATCATCAAAGCAATTATGGACCTGTGGGATTTATATGGAAATTCGTGGATTTTGATTATATATATTAGTGGACTTTAGCTTAAGCCATAAAGCAGTGAAAAGCATAGGCAGATTATAGATCTATCATATCTGTAAAAGCCATATGGTAAATGGTGCTATTTTGTGTTCAAATCTAATTGATTTGGTCAGATCTGTAAAAAAAAGAAAAAAGAAAAAAGTTGATTATAGTGGAGGATTTATTTTTAAAGCTAAAATCCAGTAAATTCCGTAAGATCTGTATGGAAAATGAAAAAAAACTAAATCTATATTTGTTTATATGTATTGCTTTTGATTGATCTGATCTGTTGAATCTGGAAAATTTTATATGGAAATTCATGAAATCATAAACGGCGTCGTATCGTAATCTCATATCGTTATTGTTATTTTTGATAGATGCAAATCTTCGTGAAAACCCTGACCGGCAAGACCATCACTCTCGAGGTGGAGAGCTCAGACACCATCGACAACGTCAAGGCCAAGATCCAAGACAAGGAAGGAATCCCCCCAGACCAGCAAAGGCTGATCTTCGCCGGAAAGCAACTCGAGGACGGCCGCACCCTCGCCGACTACAACATCCAGAAGGAAAGCACCCTCCACCTCGTCCTCCGTCTCCGCGGTGGCATGCAGATCTTCGTCAAGACCTTGACGGGAAAGACCATCACCCTCGAGGTCGAGAGCTCCGACACCATCGACAACGTCAAGGCCAAGATCCAGGACAAGGAAGGCATCCCACCCGACCAGCAGAGGCTCATCTTCGCCGGAAAGCAGCTCGAGGACGGCCGCACCCTCGCCGACTACAACATCCAGAAGGAGTCCACCCTCCACCTCGTCCTCCGTCTCCGCGGTGGCATGCAGATCTTCGTCAAGACCCTCACCGGCAAAACCATCACCTTGGAGGTCGAGAGCTCCGACACCATCGACAACGTCAAGGCTAAAATCCAGGACAAGGAGGGCATCCCACCGGACCAGCAGAGGCTGATCTTCGCCGGGAAGCAGCTCGAGGACGGGCGCACCCTTGCCGACTACAACATCCAGAAGGAGTCGACCCTTCACCTTGTCCTCCGTCTCCGTGGTGGTATGCAGATCTTCGTCAAGACCTTGACCGGAAAGACCATCACTTTGGAGGTGGAGAGTTCGGATACCATCGACAACGTGAAGGCGAAGATTCAGGACAAGGAGGGGATCCCACCGGACCAGCAGAGGTTGATCTTTGCCGGAAAGCAGCTCGAGGATGGCCGCACCCTTGCTGACTACAACATCCAGAAGGAGTCCACCCTTCACCTTGTCCTCCGTCTCCGTGGTGGTGCTTTCTGAGGAGTGAAAAATCCCTGCTTTTATGATTCAAAATTATGGTTTTATGATTTATGGTTCTGTTTAATTGTTTCTGCTTTAATGGTGGAAACATCAAAAACTCTTATATTTATATTATTATGTCTATGGCCCTGATGTGGCCTTTAAATAAATTTGATGCAGTTGCTATGTTTTTAAGTATATTTGTGCTATGAATTGTGTGTTTGATGATATCTCCATGTTTAGGTGCTTTGACCCAGGCATAATTGGTAAAGAAGAAACTCAATTGATTTTTCTTAGAACTCCTAGAACAATAGTTGAGACTAGTAGGTTTGATTGTTTGAAGTTGGCTTATGGAAGTGAAATTCGTAGTCTTGGTTCGTACGTTTGTCTTGTATGTGTTTAGCTATGTAAGTTTTTTTTTGGGGTTAAGCTAATTAAAGTGATTTTGATAGAGTAGTTTGAGCTAATTAGAGTGATTGAAACTAATTGATGGGGTGTGTGGTCCCGTCGTTATTCTCTTTATTGTCGTAGATTATTTGGATTATATATATTTTTCTCAACTAATTAAAATGAACTTTCATTGAACACCGGCAAAATGATGCAAAAGCATGTATATAAACACCACAATATATTGAGATGACGCCCCAACATACATCAAGATTATACTAGCTTACATAACACAAAAATTATGGAGATGGATCCCCAGCACTAGATAGGAACTCTCGGTCCAACTGTCTTAAGTCACGAGCCAGTTTGTTCTCACACTCGTCCTCCATCTAAAACTAGAATCCAAAATCATTCACCACTTAGGACCAAATCCCAAGTTTATTGTTTCAAACACAAAGGTAAGTCTCCGTCTACATCACACTTTGTTAGCTTCAATTGCCCTTTATACTTCCAAGGCTTCTGATGTAGTTGTTGATAATCTAATGTAATTAATTGCTAAGTTGAATTACAATTACTTGAGAGTGCATAGTCTAAACCCAGTGTGCCTTACCAGCTAGTCACAAACTAAGCTATAGAGTATAGAGCCTGCCATACAATCAATACCTATCCGCTCTTTCTCTTGGCCCAGACCAATAACTATGGCCCATCTTCTCAAGGCCCATCACCAACAACGGCTCTCTTTCATCCTTCACCTTTATTTTCCTGCGTCTCTATACATTTTTTTTTTGGGGATACTGTCTCTATACATAATTAGCTTGGGTTAGTAGTGTGGAAGATTCGACTTTCGAGAGGGTAAGGACGAATGCAAACTGAAGCAAATGAAAAAACACTTTGATAAATTTTATTTTCTCCAAAATGGCGCTTGGGATTTGGAAATGAATTAAAGAGTCAAAGGCGACAATGGGAGAATATGGGGTTTTCGGTTCCTACCTTCAACAATTTAATATAGTTTTTTAAAGTAATGTTATATCCATAAATTGTTTTATAACATTTTTATAAATAATTGATGTGGCAAAAATTTTTATTGGTTTTCATTCTCATAATGTGCTTTCACTATTGACATTATTTTTTTATTTACCAATAATCACTTACTACGTTAACAGTTTGTAAAAAAAAAATTTGTAGCTTTATCATTCTTCTAATTTTTATTCTTGAAGTCTTTTTTCAACCAACAAACAAAACCTTGAGTAATACATATTTGTTGGCTGCTCTTTTAGACTTCGATAGTATCTCTGACGGATTTTGGCGGCCTAGCTAGTTGAAATTCGTGGTTATTCAGATCCAAGGGTATGGGATTTTAATTTTTCTCAAAAGATTGTCTATGGAAAGTGTTATCCCTTAATATTGGAAAATATGATTTGACAATTTTAATTGGAGTATGTAAAACCCATTCAAATCCTTATTAAAATTAAACTCAACCCGAAAATCTCTACTTGGTTTTTGCAATTAAAAAGCTTATCCAAATGCTATTCACTCATCCTCCTTGTTTGCTACTTATGGTTACTAAGAATTATCATCCGGGTATTTACAAAAGTTGTTAGTTTAAATACTAAAAAACTAAGTTATGTATTTTAATATCCACTTTCATAATTCACCCTACACTAATAAACCAATGCTAATAAACCAATCTCAAGACCCATGCCACCATTGCATGACCCATGCCACTACTATTGCACCACAATCCACGACCCACACACACACACAACCTACCACCGAACCAACACCCATGAACCAACAACCGGCGCCAATCTTAATACCTCCAACCGATCTCTACCGCTACCACGCCACCATCACAAACCAATCTCAACATCACAACCCACGTGATCTGCAAAAAGACCAATGCCAATCTCTATGCAAAACAACCCACACCGGTGGTGAGGTTTGAGAGAGAGAGAGAGAGACAGAGAGAGAGATGATAAAATTTTTATAAAAAAAACCATTAAAAGGAAATAGACATTTGTTATAGTAAACTCTTATTAGTAAGAACATTAGCATTGGGTTTGTAAAACTCCCAAATTGTTATTTTAGAACCCAAAAACACTAAAACCCATCTTTACTCAAGTGTCTAAACCTAAAATTTTTTACAATTTTGCTACAACAATTTCTTACTTATACAAAACAATGTTCACTCTCTCTCTCTCTCTCTCTCTCTCCTTGACCAAACCAAAATATTGCTCTCTTTTTGGTAGGAGGTGGTGGCGGCTTTGAGGACAAAAGGTGCATGGTGGCGACGGCTGGGTTTTGTTTCTGATTGTTTGATGGGTTTGAATTGGTGGTTTTGGCTTTAAATCAGGGGTTGTGGGTTGAATCAGTTGGTTAGTTTTGAATTAGTGGTTGAATTGGTGGTTGGGTTTGAATTGGTGGTGCTGGGCTTGGTTTCAATGGTTGCTAGGCTTGGTTTTGGCAGTTGCTTTAAGTTTCGGTTGTTAGTTTTTGTTTTTAGTGTTTAGTTTGGTGTTTTGGTGGTTGGTGGTTTGATGTTTCGTTGGTTGGTGGTTGTTTAATTTTAGTGTTTTGGTGGTTAGTGGGGTTGGTTTTGGTTTGTAGATTTGGGTACCGTGGTGGCGATGCTTGGTTTGTAGACTAATTGCTGGTATGGTTGCTAGTAGCAAAGAGAGACACTGTGAGAGAGAGAGAGAGAGAGAGAGAGAGAGTAGATAAATGAATAGTATTGGTTGTGATGTGAAAAATAAGAATTTGGACATAATGTAATTGTAAAATGGTAGTGTAAAATAGATAAATGTAATTTTTTAAGGATAAAATGGGTATTATTTTTAGATACTTGAATGAGCATTAGCATTGGGGGTTGTCAAACCCCCCGATGGCTATTCTACAACACCAATGCATAAAAAACCTACTTTATCCAAGTGTGCATATCCAAAAAATTTTACAACCAAGTTGTAAAGAATTTTTTAATGTGAAAATATTGTCTCTCTCTTCCCTATTTTTTGAGTCCACTCTCTCTCCTCTCTTTTTATATTATTTTATTGTGTAGTTATATTATTTTAATGAGTTGTATGTTATAATAATAAATTGGGATGTTAGATATATTGTAAAATAGATTGGTATAATAGATAAAGTAGGTTTTTACATAGTAAAATAACAACTTTGATACAAACTTAGATGTGAATGGTAAGAGCTTACTTTAGCTGAGTTGCATTTTTATGTAAGTATAACCATCTGGTTGAAGCTTAATTTTTATAGTTTGAGGTTTTAAAATATCAAATTGGGAGTTTTAGAGCCCCCAATGCCAATGTTGTAATAATCTCCTTTTATACTACCATATTTAAGGTTTTTGAGTAGCAAGCTTTATGATTCAAAAAGCAAGTCGATAGGGATCAACTCTTTGGTCTTTGCTGGTGTTTAGGGGTGTCTTTTCTATATTTTCAAGTTTGTTTTTCTCCTCACCTTTGTCATGCAAAATTTTCTTGTTAAATTCCCCAACTCAACTTTACATTACTATTCACCTGTATGTGTACGATTCCATCCACTAGTGAGCTAAACAAGTGGGGAAGAACCATGGGTCATTTGACAATTCATTGTTGAGAATGAAAAAAACTATTAAAAAAAAAAAAAAAAAGAGCCATGCATTCAAAATGTTGAACAAAGCTTACGTGGCACGTATTTTCTTCCTAAGGGGCTAGGGTTATGGGTTGGCTGGTTGACTGGGTAAAAAGTTGGGCGTGATACCAAATTTTCAAACTTCATGGACAGCCTATTGCCAAATCGATCCAGGGTATTCAAGAAATCCAAGAGTGTTCAAAATTTAAAGGAGTTTTAATCTATAATTAACCCATTTTACTAGGGGAAAAAAGAAACAGAAAAACATGAATGCCCCTTTTTTATCTCATTTTATGAATACCGTCCACCGAAACAGTCAAAGAATACCAACAGTTTTAATCCATACGTTTAATGGGAAATGGATTTCGAAGAAGAAATAAAATGTTTGGTTAGGCTGGAATTTGAAACTTAATGGTCAAGAATGCTTGTCTACATTAAAGCAAAGACGTGGCCAAAACTATGTTGTCATTTTATCGTTTATTTTATATAAGGATCCAATCACACCACCACCTTCCTTAACTTATCCAATTCTCTCAGCTATCTCTCTCTCTTTCCTCTCTCTCTCTCACAGCTTCATTTAGAATCAGGTATTTTCTCTTTTTTTTTTTTGGACTAGTTGTTTGTTGTTAATTTCAATTATTGTTTCATTAGAATTATGTTACATGATCTGGTCATTGTCATTGTCATCTCATGTTTGTATTAAATACTTTTTTGCTATCAAAAAGTGGGAGAGGGAATTCGAACACAGATTCTTCACATAATAAGAACTAGACAATATTATTAAGCTACAAGGATTTTGAGACAGGAAATTTTGTAATTGTTGAGCAATGCTTTTTGTGATTTTATGAATGCTTCTTGTATAATATGATAGAAAATTTTACTAAAGCAATAGGTCTGAGACCAGACTTTTTGGTTTGATTCCCCCAAATTGCAGATGCTTGTCATATGCGATGATTGTTTGGGGTTAATCTAAAGATATATGCTAAGGAATATTAAATAGTTAATTATAGCCATAATGTACATTGTTTAAAAGACAAAAAAAAAAAAAAAAAAAAAAAACCTTTGTTATCAATTCATTGACTCGTACACACAAATCCAAGGTGGTTGAGTGTTATTTATATACTAATTGACTTTATATATATTTTTTAAATAATAAGTAATCATCATTTAATGAAGTATTAAATACAATTTAAGAGATTTGAGATCAAATCTGGCCTACATAAAAAAGAAATCCATTGATATCTTGACCTGGTAAAGAGCAATCATAATATAGTGGCTGCCATAGGTTTCAATCTTGCTGTGTCTTAAAAAAAATCTTTTGAGATAGGGACTTTTGTAATTGTTGAGCAAGTATTGAGGATTTCTTCCCCCCCACCCCCCCCCCCCCCCCCAAAAAAAAAAAAAGAGTGAGTTGATTAGCAATGCTTTTTGTGATTTTATGAATGCTTCTTGTTTAATACGTGAAATCCCATGTGACCAGAATTTTTGGGTTTGATTCCCCCAAACTACAAATGCTTGTCATTTGTGGTGATTGTTTGTATCTATTATAATTATAGGCTTAACCTAAGGACATATGTTAAGGAATATTAAATAGATAATTATAGCCGAAATGCAAATAGTTTGAAAGGAAAAGAAAAAAGTAAAACACCTTTGTTATCAATTCAATGACTCGTACACACAAATCCAAGGTGGTTGAGTGTTATTTCTATACCAATTGACTTTATATTTTTGTAAAAAAGATAAGTAATCATGATTTAATGGAGTATTAAATACAACTTAGGAGATTTGAGATCGAATTTGTCCTACATAAAAAAAAAAATCTATTGATATCTTGACCTAGTAAATGATAATCATAATATGGTGTCCGTCATAGGTTTGAATCTTACCGTGTCTCAATATTAGCCAAAAAAAATCTTTTGAGATAGGGACTTGTATTTGTTGAGTAAGTACTAAGGATTTATTTTTATTTTTTCCTTCAGAAGAGAGAGTTGATTAGCGATGCTTTTCGTGATTTTATGAATGATTCTTGTTGAAGACACAAGTCCTTTTCGTGATTTTATGAATGCATCTTGTTGAAAACACAAGTCATAGAATCCCATGTGACCAAACTTTTTGGGTTTGATTCCCCCAAACTACTGATGATTGTCATTTGTGGTGATTGTCTGTACTATTATAATTATAGGCTTAACCTAAGGACATAGGTTAAGGAATATTAAATAGATAATTTTAGCCGAAATGCAAATAGTTTGAAAGGAAAAGAAAAAAAAGTAAAACACCTTTGTTATCAATTGACTGACACCCACGCACAAATCCAAGGTGGTTGAGTGTTATTTGTGAACCAGTTGACTTTATATTGTTGAAAAAGATGAGTAATCATTATTTAATGGAGTATTTAATACCACTCAAGAGACAAAACAATTTGTTTTGTTGAAAATTAAAAACTGAAAACACTGTAACAAAATAATTTTTACATGTGTGAATAATATTGTGGGACTCATTTTTAATATTTTTTTCTAAATGAAGTGCTTGTGGGTCCTATGAACAGTGCATGAACAGTTTAATTTTTTTTTTAAATAAAGTGTTTGTGGGTCTCATGAATAGTACGTGAACCGTGCTAAATAATACACTTTGTCAGACGCATAAACAGTGCATTGGTGGAAAAGTCAAACTTTACGAAAAAAAAAAAAAAAAACGCATAGACGTGGACGCTGATCCAAACAAATACTTGAGATCAAATCTGGTCTGACCTGAAAAAAAAAAAAAAAAAAAAAAAAAAATCCATTAATATCTTAATCTAATAAAGCACAAACATAATGGGGTGGCCGCCGTAAGTCCAATAACTGTGTCTTAAGAACAAAGCAAAAGTAATCCTGACTAACATAATTCATTTGGTAGTGGGAAGGAACTTTCTGCACAAATGAAATAGAAACCTTGTCAGGTGCATGCATGTGAGTAGACCAACTGGAAAATTTAGGCACCTTTTTTTGTCTATTAATATATGGATCTCATTAGTCATACAGTGTAATTGGGGAAAAAACATGTAAAATTAGATTGTTGTTTTGTTACTGAAATGATAACTATGTTATATGGACAATTCAATATCTGTGTATACCTTCTCTGGACACATGCCTACTGCCTGTGTCATATAAATAAATCGTTTTGTAAATTTGAGAAATGCAGCTGTACTTGGTTTCTATGGAAATTCATGTTGTCAATTTGAATTGAAGATATACTCAATATATACTATATTCACATAAGCTAGAAATTTATTTTCTGCCATTACTTGTTTAGTTTAAGAGCATCATAATTGGCCATGCATGAAGCATAGGTTTCTAGTTTGAATAATTGAATCTCTTTCTCCACCTCCTCTTGAAGTCAAACTTACTCATTAACATGAAGAGTGAATTATGTTTCAAGGATTAAAACACTAGTTAGTGCCATTGGCATTTTATCACTTCCTTAGACAAGCCTTTTTATCTTCTTGTGTTCAATGTTTCCATCCAGAATTTCCCTTGAACTCTTCTGCTTTGGCTATTTTAAATTGTTTCTAGGTCTTAAAATTTTGAATTTGAGAACATTATGTTGTGTAATCTGTCTTTTATTTTTTAAAGATATTTCTTTAGCAACCATTATATTGTGATAAAGTGATGCACACTGACTATCCTTGCCAAAAAAAAAAAAAACTAAAATACTCTGATCAGATTTAGGATTTTTACAAAGAATTGGCAATAACAGTATTTAAGAGCAAAACAAGAAGTACAAATCTGTGGTCGGAGATGTGAAGATTATTATTCAAAGAGTGGTTGTTGGTTAATGATTAAAACAAGTCGAAGGCAGAACAGCATGATGATCCCCTTTTTTTTTGGGGGGGTGGTGGTGGGGAATTTGTTATTTTCTTCCCATTCACTAAAGTTGATGGGAGCATTTGAGAGAATATAGGGCAAAGTAAAAGTTAGTGTCTTGATATGATTTACTTGAATGAAAAAAGTCATAAGCTTTCAAAGTTACCATTTAAAATTTAAAGGGGTAAATTACTTTAAGATTGTATAGAAATGGAGGTAAAAAGAACAAAAGAAAATAGTAAATGTGGTCCAACTCTTTTTGCTCCTCTTCAATCTCCCTTAAGATATGGTGTTAATTTCAAAACTTTTGTGTTACAAACCATGATAGTGTTTTGGGACTGATGGGACTTTTAACTTGGATTCAGCTGTGAGCATCTGTGTTTAGAAGGGGAGAAAGAACTTGTGCTGGATCTCTTCAATCTCCTATACCAAGTTTCATGTCTGAACTCGACATCCAAATACCTAGTGCCTTTGGTATGTTTTTTTCTTCTCTATGTTGTTTACTGTTAAGTGCTGTGTTTTGAAAAATAACAACCACCATGCCTTTAGTCTCAAAATTTTGGGTTACCTATTGATCCTCGACAAGGTAGTCAAGGTTTCAAAAAACAGAAGATCCAAAAATAATAATGATCTTAAAACCGGATTACTTTGTAACCTGGATTGGAATATAATATATCCAGGGTGTAAGCACTTGTTGCAGAAGTCATGCCATAATTTTAGTCATTAGATGACAATGGGAACAGCACATGCTGACTTTTGTTGTTTGCTTTTGTGTGCATCCTGTGTGATTTGGTGGGAAGATCCATTTGCAGAGGCTAATGATAAGGACTCTGCCGGGGCAAAGGGGTACGTTCATGTGCGTATACAGCAGCGTAATGGTAGGAAACGCTTGACCACTGTCCAGGGCTTGAAGAAGGAATTCAGCTATAGTAAAATACTCAAGGACCTTAAGAAAGAGTTTTGCTGCAATGGTACTGTTGTCCAGGATCCAGAGCTGGGCCAGGTGCTTATATTACATTATGTACTACTATAATAGACTCCTGGCTTTCTCACTGATAGTGACCGTTCAAATGTTCAAACTGAATAAAATTCTTGATGTGCACAGGTCATTCAACTTCAAGGTGATCAACGAAAGAATGTTTCTACCTTTCTAGTTCAGGTAACTTCTTAATGTTTCAATTTGTTGCTCTCTATTGATTTCTGAATTCTAAACCATCGACATTGGGGTTTGGCCAATAGGCTGGCATTGCGAAGAAGGAACATGTCAAGATTCATGGTTTTTAAGCAGCACTCTCAGCAGTAGCAGATATACTGAAATGTTTGCAACTGCTGTTTCATGTAAGAGATCATACAATTTATATGGCTCTAAGACTCGAGTATAGTGTCTATAATGTATTTTCAATTTCTGCCAAAATAATATTCTCAAGCATTAATAAAATACTGTCTTTGTCTATGTGCGAGTATTATATCCCATTGCAACGACCTCATTGTTAATTGTTATCCAAAGAATAATATTTGGTACGCAAGGAAAACGTTGTCTACACTAAGATAACTAAGAACCTAACAAATTAGTAATCGTACGGTACGACTAGCTTGTTCAAGGATGTCACGTCCGTGGATTGCTTTCAGACGCAAAAATTGACTCCTTGTGCATGGAAAGCATTTGATATGTATGGCAGAGGAAAAAATTTCTAAGCACCAATGCTCATGGCAATGATTTTCAATTAAGCTTTGAAAAAAATGTACCATTCTTTTACTCTGTGTTTTCTAAAGATTCATTATGCTAACTCCTCATACGTAATCTATTAGCATAATGCAATAAAATGATGTCTCACAACGGTTATACAACCTACATTGATAAAATATGTATATACTTGTACTTAGAATCTCGTAAACAGTGCTCTATTTGTAAGAAAAATGTTTTGCAGTCTCAACTGTTTTGAATATAATATGGTATGAGGGTGAGGTGGCGTGGAAATGAGTAAGTCCTTCATTCAAACCTTGCCAAGAAAAATATAATAGATTATTACAAATTAAAAGTTCCTTTAGATGATCTTCTACCCAAAGACTAAAAATGGATCCTCATCCTGCATAGCACTCAAGATTAGGTAATTTTCTAAAGTTTTTAGACATCTAGTAATTGCTAAGTGGTTGTAGGACTGTGGGTCCGTTTGGATTGAACTTATTCTCGATGAAAAAAAGAAAACTACAAGCAACTACATCAAAAACCTCTATTCCTGACGTGAACGGACGCTTTGTCATTAGAGTGTTATAACCTTAAATAACGAGAAAGCTTTTTTGATTTGTTTACTCAACTCGTAAAGGCAAAGAAAAAAGGGATCCGCCTCGAATCAAAACGATTTCTCCTTTCTTTTCTACGCTACGAGATTTCTTCTCTTATGAAATTTCTAGTTTGATCGAGGGCGGTACACTTCTCCCCAATATGAGATAGGTTGCAGCTATAGTCAGAACTCCAACTGGGCCAATTGCCTAATGTTGACCTGAGGTAGCGAACGAGACAGCAAATGGATGGAAATTCTCCACTTAATGGCTGCCGCTTCTAGCTCTGGCGCTCTTAATATCTCGAAGGTCTTGGTAGGATTCTTACTTGCTGGCCCTGCCCTTTTCTTTCTTGCTTAATGGCATCCCTTGCTTAGTTCTGCAAGCTCCTTCCTTTGTTGAGCTCTGTCATACCGCTCTTCTATCTCTTTCATTGGCGCAATCTTCTTTGAATTCAATAAAGAATTGCAATTTACTTTTATGAAAGATATCTCCTCCCTTTAATCTAATCAGTATATTACTTCTGAGTAAGGCACTCTCCGAAAGGAAGGTAAACAGGAGTTAACGGCAGGCGCAATAGAAAGGCAGTTGGGGGCAGGCGATAGGGAGGTGCGATAGGCTTAGATCAGATGCAAGCAAGCTCAGTCTCAATATGCGCATTAGAGAAGGGGGGAGTGAAGTTAGGGGGAGGTTGGCGCTTCGGTCAAGGGGCTAGCTAGCGTCCCACCTTCCTGTCTTGACTGGTAGGCACAATCGCTTGAGTCTAGTTCTTGAGTTCTAGGTCTTCTAGCTATTAGCGCTGGTAGTTCTCCTTCTGGTAATG
Source organism: Quercus aquifolioides (assembly GCA_019022515.1). Taxonomy (NCBI): domain Eukaryota; kingdom Viridiplantae; phylum Streptophyta; class Magnoliopsida; order Fagales; family Fagaceae; genus Quercus; species Quercus aquifolioides. Next base: position 742,716 of record JAFHAW010000142.1, read on the forward strand.
CATTATAGGCTGTCTTCCTTCCACCTCTCTCTATCGCCCTTCCTTCTTTTAGCAGGTCATCTCGAATCTTGAATGTTTAGCGAATCGATCGTAATTAGTCTGACCGCTTAAGGCTTATCTTTCTATTCCCCTTTCTGGTCTCCGGTCATTGGTAGAAAAAGCCTGTAAATTCCCTCTCCAGCTTGGGAATACTTCTTTCTATTGGCTATATATCTGTAGTCACAATGCCAGTTCAAGCTATCTTCTGGATAGAGGAAAAGGTATATGCAAGTGCAGTAGTTCAAGGCAGGCAGGTAAGGGCGGGTAGTAAAGGCAAGCGCATAGGCAGGGGATAGGCATTCCAATCACTATCTTCAAATAGCGTATATAAGAGAAAGAGTGGCTCGTGCATCTTTTCTTCTTTTAGACAAGTCTAGTAGGTAAGGGAATTTTTATAGCAAGCATAGGCTAGCAAGCATGAGCGGGAATGAGCAATGACTTGAGTTTAGTTCTGGAGTTCGAGCGGGGGTAGCATTCCGGTCTTAAGCAAAGCCGTCCTGCCCGGCCATATATCCTGTTTAGTCAGTTGCATATCGGTAAGCATAATTGTAGCAATACAAATAGGCGCGGTAGACGAAGGAGCTGTTTTCAACAAATCAATATATGGGTGCCTGGCTGATGAAATACATCCTCAGAATGCCCTTCGTGCCTAAAAGGTTAGTTCAAGGGCTTTGATAGGGAAATGCACGCACTTGTTGTCGTTTCAGATGCGATTAAAAAGCCTTTTTTTCAAGCGTAGAGACTACATATGAGGAAGATGCGAATAGAGATGCGGAAATTCCTGTTGGAGTTGGAGGTGCAGGAGCAGTGAACATGACTCTTGCAGAAGGAAGAAATGCGGTAAATAAAGAGGAGTTCCAGGCGTAGGAGTTAATTCAACTATAATAGGAGGAGCAGGTGCAAAAGTAGTAGCAGTAGCACGCGCTTCCCTAGTAGCAGGAAAGGAGGATAGAATTAGTGCGCTACCTTCTCCCCAAGGCCTCCTCGGTCTTCTTGGACTTGGTTTATGTCTGATTCCACCCGAACTGCTAATGTAGGGTTTTTTGGGGTAATGGCACTGGCACACTTTTCGTCTAAATAAGTTCTCTTTCGTCTTCCGATAGTTCTGACCTGCAAAGTGAGCTCCGAAAACTGGCAACCTATGACCAAAAAGCTAAAAATTAGGCACAGTAGCTTATAGAGTGGAAGGTGGGATTCTATATTCTATAGCCTATGCGCCTGCTTCTGATGAGATAGAAGTAGGATTCCGGTGCGTCTTCCTTCGGTCGGCCTGTCATCGAAGGATGTTAGCAAAATCAGAAGAACTAGAGGCTCGAAGGCTCGGGTTGGTCAAGCGAACTGATTCATTAAATTCTTCGCCTAGTCTTAGCACCCGCACAGTAGAGGGGAAGAAGCATTCCCTTTCCGACAAAACTAAGCGTCTTGCCGCTGGGTAAAGGCAATAGGAGGAGTGAACCCGACCACTTCGCGCTGAGGTTCATAAAGGTAAATCCGGCCTCCTTGATCCTCGCACCAAAGCCAACGCATGGGTTTGGTGCTCTCCATTAACCGCTAAAATCTTGTGCTCAATGAGGTCCCGGTACCTTCTTCTAGGAGCTAGGCTAAAACTCGTCCACATCTCCTGTCCGAACGATCATCTCCCGTCGTCCTTCCGGCTTGCTATCTCTTTATCTTGAATCCCTCGTGATGGTAGGACTCTCTCTTCTGGTCTTGGCCTTGGCTGCTGATTAAATGGAAGACATCCTTTTAGAGGCGCCATCTTTCTTAAGAAAAAACGAGACTTTCCTGGGTCCTCTGGGGGAAAACTAGTGGCTGCCTGAAAATATGATAATTGGGCGGCTTTTGGGACCGGATTTGCCAACACGGTAAACTTTCGTCTTCACGGGTAAGCATATCATCTCTTGAGTGGTAGATCCTCAACCGCTTGATAGTGGGTAAGACTATAGGATCAATCTTCCGCTAATGCTAACATCTCTTATCTCATTTTTCATTTACCGCTTCGGGAAAGTGTATAACCTGCCCGTGCTCATCCGCATTTCACAAGCAATTGATGAGTGGCTTTTGCTCTTTGGCCTTCTGTTTATTGATCTTTTCCTGCCTGCGAATCCCCTTCTTCCTTTAATGAAATAGATCGGTCTTCCCGCTTAATTAGTACAAGATTCCCGTCCTCGCTTCTTCCGTGGGTGGGTATAGCGCTTTCCTTCCTCTAGTTCGAGAGTTGCAGAGCAAGAAAGGGGCTTCCATTAGCATTAGTAGTTGTAGTTGGCACTCATCCCGCTCTTGCTTCCTCGAGCATCGATGAAGCAAGGAGTTCATCGATTGAAGTATTTAAGTATGAGTGAAGTTCCTGTTCTGTTTCGTATCAAGTAGGGATCCTCTGTTTAGCTCATCGATGGCTTTAATCGGTCGAGCTGTCATCCGGGATATGCCCCTAGTTTGGTGAATCTCTCCCGTGCGTCTTCGCTAGGGCAGAGCGCTCATTCCTTTTTTGAAAGACTTCCCGGGGAATCTCTCGCTCGTATAGCCAACAAGATTGACTAGACTACACTCGGACCTCGACAACACTTCCATCTGCACTCCAAACAACCTCAATCAAGACAACAGAAAGCAAACCCTCTATTCGAAAAAGATTACTAAATCAAGGAAGAGGAACATCGTACTCGTTAACCAATAGAAATGGTGTATTATACAAGGGCAGTGCCAGACTCAAGAAGATTGCCCCGATCATTATCGACATGGATACCGCTCCTTGATGGGACCTGATCTCTAAAGGATCGAAATGTTAGGATGGTATATTAGGGTGAAAGTCTTTAAGGTTGCTAATAAGATTGGGAACGCCGTTTTCACAAAATAGGCAAGGCATAGGCAGTCCCAACTGCACATTTGAATGTGGTGGGCAAGGCTGAGGACGTAGGAGATTCAGATGATTTACCGAACAACAGATCTAATTATTAAAAAGAAGTATATGGGGTACAAGGCTCCACCAAATCCCAAGATTAGGCATAAAAAGAGTACAAACCTGATGTCGGTGATATAGGAGTAGTTGATCGCATCGAGTAGAGAAAAGGATGGAATTCGAGAGGACCGAGGATCTTGTAACCCTATAATACGATCCGGAGATTGAATAAAGGTTGCCTTAGATGGGAAATACTATGCATCATAAAAGGTGTGAAAAAAGCGGAATACTTTGGTTCGGCAATCTCTTACTATCAATCTTAAGAGGAGTCCAGCTTTCTTTTGCAATCCAATTCAATACCCCAAAACCACATAAACTAGAAGTTCCACTATCCGTTCTAGCACGAGCACGATCGAGCTTCTCTTGCCATGAAAGACGCACACACGATTTCTTGTCACTAAATATTTGGAATGTGGGAATCATAACACAAATATCTCCTTGATTGTGACTCTTTATATCACTCTCAAAAGGAAGAGGTGATACCTCTTAGGATATACCTTTCGGTTTTGTACCGACAACAACAGAGTGGGATTGCGGAAAAAGGAATCAATCAGACGTTATTACTAGCGGCTCCTTTTTGCGCTGATGAGGCGCGTGGGCCACGTCTTTGGAATGGAGGGTTCCCCCCCTCCACTCCATACATATAGCCCGGCTCAATTCCTCGTCCAGTTAGCGTTGTCTCTTGCTTGTTCCTTCCGGGACGAGAGGACTGGGGATGAAAGAATCCATATTTTATACTTATAAACAAACAAGATCGGGTGGGACAATGACTGGCCTTTAGTTCATTCGATCAATGACGAGCAGAGGAAGCGTAAGCTCCCAAACCTTTCCTTTTCTGATGATCACTGTGATGAACGAACATCGGTGCAGGCTCAAGTAGTTCAGTAAATTTCGTATCCGGGTGTCAGTATGAAAGATGGAAAAAATCCTCGTGGTGAGGAGGCAGCTTAGTCTCTGTAGTTCATCTATCTCTTTTGGCACAGAACTGTAAATCTTTCTTTCTCTGCTTAGACCCAAACCAGTCAGCTACTGGAGAGAGGCAGGATGAATCAACACCTCCTACTGATGGGGATCTACTAACCAATGCAACCGGGAAACCTTCTCTCAAAAGCTCTGAACTGGCATCCGAAGCTAGGAGGGAATGTCGGTACTCTGCCTTGTATTGCCCTTACTTAGTCTTCCAAGTCAAGGTCCACAACTGACAGCTTTCGTTGGCCGTCCAAAAGCCAAAAGGAGAAAGCGAAATCAACTTCAAGCTATGGGTGAGGTTGTCGAATAAGATCCTGCTAAATTGGCTAAGCGAACCATACTTCGGATATCGCTCGGAGCAAGGCCAGTCGCTGGATTAAGACTAAGAAACCCTTATCAAAAGGCCCAGCAAGAGACGTCACTACGTACCTCGGCCTCAGGATGAACTCCGGTGTTGAGGCCCGAAGACTGGAAATTCAACCCAACCTAAGCTAATAACAAAGTAGATTTTCAACACTCTAAGTCAACTCAAGTAATAACAACAAAGAAAGATTGAATAAAAAAATAAGACAAAGGAGAACAGAATGCCAGACGAGTAGAAAAGCCAGAGAAAGCCTAAGCCAAAATGTGGAATAGTAGGAGACGGGTATACCGTCAGGAAACTTTGAGTTGTCCCTCCGTAAGTAAGTTGTTCAGTCTTTCCTTCTTATGCAACACGGCTAGAGCAGCTGTGGCCGAACCCTTGTCAAATTCAAAGGAAACCACTTCTCTATATTAATCACACTTGTATGACCGACCGGTAGGCAAGATCTACGAAGTTCTATCGGCAATCCGGTTGTATGTAGGTGGGCCGACCCCAGTGAAGGCTTCCAGCCAAAGGAAGGAATTGGACGACAGGGGAAAACGAGGTTAGACCCCGACGTCCCAATGTGTATTTTTATTCTTCGTTGTTCACAGCTTGACTCTCATTTCTGGAGCGGAAGTCACACAAGCTAAGGCTGTCGGTGGTGGTCTGGAGAAAAAAAAAACGCTACACCACCAGAATATGATAAGATAAAGTCAAGCTAGCCGACTAAGACAGTATGCTACAGCTAACAGCAAAGGAAAAGGCTCAAAAAACGAAAAGTAAAGAAGTTGATCACAGGCAGGCAGCCACAGAGCTTTAGGAAGCAAGTCTAGAGACTCGAGAAGGCGGACGAGTACATCCAGAGAATAACTGAAACGAAAAAAGACGGGATAACGCTGGCAGTAAGAAAGCAGGCCATAGTGGCTATTACGAGTAAGGTAGTCCCCAGCCATTGAGATGCCGGCGCCGACTGATCGATGAAAATAACGCCAGCCTGTTAACAGATAAGAGGACTAATACTTCGAATGCAATAAAAGAGCTTGATTGAGATAGTGAGTCCATTGTTGGGAGACTCGATGAGAAGACTCATCCCTCTCTTCCTCTCCCTGGCCAGAGTGGGGGTGGAAGGAAGGCAGAGGCCATTGCAGCTACAGAGGCCGCTAAGGAAATGCTATGGATGAAGAGATTTCTCCTAGAGCTGGGTGTAAGGCAAGATGAGTATGTAGTGTTCTGTGATAGTCAGAGTGCTATGGACTTGAGCAAGAATGCTACTTACCATTCCCGCACGAAGCACATAGATGTGAGGTACCGCGGGCTAAGTTATTATGTAGTTGACAAGCAATCCAATCTATCTTAAAGTGCATCTTACAACCGAATCTCCGATGCCCCTGTTGTTTATGTGAAACAAGGCATCAGTAGGGACGAGCGTAACGGCTTCTCGTCTTGTAGTTCCAGGAAGCTAGGCAGCTATCGAAGAGCGTAGGAGAGAGAGCAAATAATCTTGCAATTCTCTTTTCCACATCGGATAAGCGCAGCGGATATATATATATCGGTTTCCGCTGCCGCTCTTTGAGGATAAAGAGTGAGAAGGCTAGCGTAACGTCTTGGTTGTTCCTCTTCATTCTCTCCTTTAGGTTTGAATTTCTTACTGTGCTTTTAGTGTAATAAGGACTCGAAGCTTCGCTGCTTTTTACTTTTCTCTTTCTCCTGTAGGGTTAGAGGAAGTAAGGTTAGAGCAAGCAAGGAAAGAATGGATTATCTTACTACGCGGTCGTAGCTAGGCGAATGGGGCTTTCCCCCAAGCTAGGAGATATAACTACTTCCCTTTATGACTCCCCATGATCTTCCTTAATGCGCTGGTAGTTGAATAATTTGTTTTTATCTTTCTCTTTCGTCGAGTGTGAAATCCTGCTCCAAGCTGAGCTTAGCTCCGAAGTTTGGCATTCGTGAGGACACGACACCGTCCCAGTTATCTGGATCGGGCATTCCTTCAACAATAGAGTTACTGGTCCCAGTTCCTCCCTCGCCTACAGGAGTTATGGATCAATAGAGGCAGGTCGGTCTCCTCCATCAAGGATGCTTGCATGCGCGTCTGCTGTTTATGTTCGTTCTTTACCTGTTATAGGCTCTGAAATCGACGTTTTTGCTGCCAATAAGGGGGGAGACCCTCTCTGCCCCCAACTCCATTTTCGCAGTATAGACGCCATTTCATAGATCTTTCGATTGAGCCCATCCCGAGATGAACATGTTCGAAGGCGGGTCGGTGTACTCAAGTGGATCAACTGGAGAAGGAAGTCACACAAGACTCATATTCATATGAAGAAGCGTCGGATGAACTGCTTGGGATTGCCTCAAGAGAGGAATTCATGGGCTAGGCTTGCAGGCGCGTCTTCTTATGTTTGCTACAATGCATGTTTTAGGCCTTGAAAGAGACCTTTCGGTGTGCCAATGGATGATTTGATCTGAAGTAATCTCACATTGATTTCTCACTATAGACATGTAGTCAACTGATCTACGAGCACCCTTGCCCGCATGAACTTCTTGTTCATTTCATAAGAAGCTGTTGGTGACTAAGCGATTGGCAGATGATGATCGAGAGAGAAGCGATTGACTGTCTGAGGAATGATGACTTGGCTAAAAGGGTGTAGGCGTGAAGGCAAGCTTCCTATGTTTAGAGGTCTTTAGTTGATTTGCCCATTTTTCTACGTTTTTTGGCATGTCATTATGATGATAAGAGGGGGTGATGAAAGATCTTGTCAAATGATAAAGGAAAATGGCCTGATAATCGACATTCCTCCATTGCAAGATCACGTCTTTCTGTCTCACTCAATCCAACGGAAGGACGAATTCGAAACGAAAGAGGAAAGGGTGAAAGAGGAAGAAGGCCCTCGCAGATGAGGCGGATAGGCTAGGATCGGAGGAGAAAAAGGGCTACTAGTGGGATCGAGTAGCAGCACATCTTGCAGCACATTATTTGAACATTATGTGTTGTTTTATGTGCTGTTCGAGCTTTCTACCCAAACCTTTTGTTGAGCTGATTCGAGTCCTTTACATTCTCATCCTCAACTTCCACCATGGGGCTATGTCATCAAGATGCAATTTAAGGCCATGTTCTTTACTGATTGATCTCTCTTCGATGCTTGATGGTTACACCATCTTACGAGCCTGAATCACATGCCTTATCTGGGCCTCTAGAACCCGCATTTTCTTCATTGGATTCAAGTCTTGCATGAGCCAGCAGCTCACAACCATGGAAGGGAAGAGGGGCGCTTCCCTTCAAGGTTGGATTATCTGATCCGAGGAACAAAACCAAATGGAATTGTTGATCAGATCATGAAGGCCTCACTCGAAACATTGAATGGAAGGCCATCTTTCTATAGCCAGCCAAAAGCCTCGTTCTTGGCATTTCAACGATCACCTGATTGGCCTCGAGAACGTCGATTTCGTATTAGTAAACCTCGCATTTAAGCACACTTCCTCTCATAATCGTAGCCGTCTAGCTAGCCTTCCCGCTTCCTTGACACTTTGATTTGAAAGCACATTTGGCTTTGTTGGATTCGCTGTCCTGCGTACCCAAACCAGTGAACCGTCAAAGTCTAGAGAAAGGAGCTTCTACCTCTCTTGCTTGGGCGCCAGCCTATCCTTCTCATAAGACCGACCCATAATTTCATGTTTTTGCATTTATCTGCCGTTGTTCTTGATTGATTTTCTTAAGTGCGCAACATAGGACGTAAACCCTAGCTTTTCCTAAGTCACCCTATAGGCAAGGAAGGGAACCAAGCAAGGAAGCCAGAAAGGGGGCAATGCCCGCTGCTGTTGACGCTGCAGGAGCTTCCAACTAGCAAGGAAAGGAAGGATTTTGTCTTAAATAGATTCTCCAACAGGTGAGTTTCATCTGAACGATCAAACTTTAAGAAAGTTGGTGTTTTTGGCTTCCAATCGATCTTTTAGCAATCCACTGCATCTTTGGCAGAGGTAACCAGGTCAACCAGCTGGAGTTTCTGTCCATTCAAAGTAAAATCACCACCTCTTCCTGTAACGAAGGTGCCTTCATTTTCTATTCCAGTAGGGCTGTTTGAAGTCTTAGATTCTGCTTTTTCGGGTGGTTGTTCCTAGGCCGGGTTTAAGCCCCGATAGCGAGTTTGATTAAACTATTGGGAGGGATGACGCTCAAGGGGTCAAACGAAAGAAGTTGATAAAGGAAAATGGCAATTTACTCGATATTCGTTCCATCTTCTAGGGCTGACTTGGGATTGAATCCAAAACCAAAGGAATTGGAGGAATCGAAGCAAACCGCGAAATCCCAAAAAGGGGGAAAGTCACTCGCATTGCCAAAGTAAACTCCAGTTGGAAAGCCAGGATTAGAAGCAGTTCCAACACCAGCTTTGGGTCAACAAGACAAGCCAAGACCCGTACGCCAGGTTGTTGTCTCAGATTCATTCTGCAGATGCGGGATGGGAACACCTTTAACTTAACTGAATTGAGAAGTTGTTGAAACAGAAGTTCAAATGATTGAACGAAAACATTGATTTTACTTTAGAACTCCTTCTTTCTAGCACTCTCAAGCTGAGGTAGCTAGAAGCTTTGAATGGCTCCTGCCTAGCTTCCTTCCAGTGATTAGAGTCTTCTCTTCCCTACTTGCCGGTTCTCCCTTCTCTAAGAAGCCATAGGACTGTGCTATGAGGGAGGCACCCTTTCTTCTAATGCTTCCGATTGGTAATTCCTTACTCTATCTCTTCTAGTATCGGTTTAAGGCCTTCTTTACCTCAATAAAAGTTCCTGCCTCTCTTCCTTCCTCAAGTTTTCTTTTCATTCCTTCCTTTCAATCTTCCTCCTTGCCTCTAGTACTGTAATATGAGGGATAGCTCTAAGAGGAAGAAGTCTAAGTCCTATTACATCTATAAGATAGATAGAGAGGTAAAGTCCTTACTCTATTCCTTCGGAATAGCGGGATGAGAGAGAACTACTTCTTCAATCAACTGTAAGCAGATAGAAGTAGAACTCTCATAACTCTAAGTCCCCATCCCCCGCCTTTCTCTCTAGGTAAGGAACTTAACTGACTGCATCTACTCCTTTTCTATTGCCTCCTTAAGCGTATCAAATGGAAGGGCTTTACGCAGGGAATTAGGGAAGCGGCTAAAGATACGTTACATTAACTCACTTGAGGAGACAGGTAAAGCCATACGCCAGTGAGCTAATGAGGCTCTTAAAGGGAATTCTCGTCTCATTAGAGGAGAATATCGCGCCGAGGAAATTCATACCTACGTTCGTGACCCATAGCCATGGGGCACTTCACTCCCTTCTTGGAACCCTTCCACTCAGTCTTACTGTCGCGAAATGAAGCTTGAAGTCAGAAATACAAGACTATATTCCGAAAAAGGAAGAAGGCACATCGTCTAACTAGTCTGATCTACCAGCTAGAAATAGGGCAAATGAAAAAGCGGCAGCCCTTATTGATTGAGCTAACAGAGAGCATTGCAGTCAAACAGGAAAGAGGAAAGAAAAAGAAGTGACTTACGAGAATACAGAATACTAGAGCGACTCTATCCATCAAGCGAAGAGAAAGGAGCACACAAGAAGAGTTAATCAAAGGAATTTGCCCTTTCATCCGGATTTCCCTTCTGAGATTGGTTTTCCCTCCCGGCTGGATCGAGATCTTGGTCCATGGGCCCATTCTCAATTAGTCTTCCTGGACTTTTTTTCTTACCCACCCGAAACACCCCTGCTAGCATAAAAACAAGAAAGTTCGGGCAGCGAGTCACATGTTGGAATGTCAGGATGTGGAATTTTGTTATTGAGATTAGATTAGTGATTAGTCACACCTACCGTCACCTATATTGGTCAGGTTAAGCAGCTGACTTCGCCCCAAGAGACTAGGAGAGTTGCATGCGATCATGTGATCAATTGTAAACAAGCTCTTGTACACCCATCTTCAAAGCCCGTCCCAACCGGAGGTAAAACCAACGGAGGACTTCACCTTTCTCTTTTAAAGAATGGCCTTTACAGCGCCCTATGTCGATTCCCACTTTCACTCTTTTGCCTCGAGACTGGAGCTGGTCTTCCGTCTACGATGGAATGATTATACTCGAGTAAGCAGTTCTCAATGGGCTTAGCCAAGTTCTCGCCGTTCAGCAGTGGAATATTCCCATGATATAGTCGCTCAGTCATTTTTTCATTCCTTTCTGGAGTCCAGGATATCGGAAATAACCTCTATAAAGAGTAGCCTCCACCGATGAAAGGCCAGTCATGTAATTCAAAATCCATTGAGAAAGAAAAAGCCCAAGTATTCACTTACTACCTAATTCCGAATTTCAACCGAACTGCTGGCACCCGTTTTCCAAGCTCTTGCTTTTAGGGCAGATAGATGGTCTGAATTTGACATGACACGGTCCCTCCGAAGAGTATGATCTTTGGCTTGCAGCTCTCCCATCTCATTAGGGACAAAACCCACCGCACGAATGGAAAAAGCTATTCACACTGCTTCGGAATCTGACTCTTCACAGGTGGTGCTACTAAAGGGGAAATCCTCTTGAAAAGGTCCGGATCAAATCCACGACTTGCCTGAAGCATATAGCTTTTCATTCGAATATGGGACACCAACTGTGATGGAAGGTTCCTCGGATGATTGCTTCTATCGACTGTCCTTCTCCATGTTGACTGGGGAAGCCTCGCAATGTGCAACCTGACTTTGCTCAGCTAGTGCTACTCTTTCTTTTGGCCTGATCTCGTAAAGAAAGGAAGGCTCATGAATGACCAATCCCGGGAGGAAGAACATGATTCTGCTTCTGTCTGGTTAGGCCATTAAGGTCTCACTACTGACTATGTTCATCTTTGTATCCCCAAGGAAATCCCATCCATTGAGATAGCAGGTTGGATCATCATCAAACGCAGGAATGGGTGCTCAATCAATGGAATGTTTGCTTTTATCTGTCTTCCAGTCCATTGCTTATCAAATCTCAATCTCAGGTAGTGGTCGAAACAAGGGGTCAGATCAACCTGTGGGGACATCTTGCGCTGAACCTCTCTTCCTTCTGATCAATAGTATGGATCCCCCTTAGAAGGCTCTCGTTTTTCCTGTTGATGGACCCAAAAGAAGTAATCCTAAGACGGTTATTGCCATCAGATTTGGTTGGCTAAGGAGAAAACATCTTTGGTGGCATACCATTTCTGGACGTGGCGGAAGAGGCCATAGAATGCCTTGCCTTGATAGCAAAGAAAAAAGGCAGACCCGATGCGAGGATCGGTGGGATGCCATAGCTTTCAGAGAGAGGGACAGAGGCAAGAAGAAAGGGTTCAATGAACGCTGCAGTTCACGATGCATAGCTTCCAACTAGCTCGGAAAGGCAAGAACCCTACTTTAGAGGTATAGGTTGCAAAGAGAAGTTACACAACAGAAGGTGCTGCGGGATAAGGAGAAGAAGTGTGGGATACAAGTACCAGTGCCATAAAGAAATGTCACGAAAGCCGAGAGCCATCACGCCCAAACCAGCAACCCCTATGTCTTTTACTTTACAAAACTCTGAAGTTGATGATTTTGCTTCCAATCAATCCGTGCTAAGAGAACGAAACGATAGGGGCCCGGGCTCGTGAATAGTAGTGCTTCTGCGCGAAGGGCAGGTATGTCGATAAGAAGGGATCTAATGTGTCAGGTATCCTTAAAAGCACACCAAGGAATCTGTCAATCCAAGTTAAGGTCTCAATCTCAATCCCATGAACCACGGAATGTACGGTCCAGTCTTCCACTTTCATTTAGAAAGACAAGTTTTTCAAAGAAGCATGGCATCCTAAGTGTCAAGAAAGGGATATGTATGGGCGAAACCTATCTAAGCACTGCTGGAAGGGGATCTAATGTCAGGTATCCAAGGAATCAAGGGAATGGTAGGTATGGGATTCCTTCTGTATCTAATGGAAGGGAAGGCGCTTAGGGAAGAAAGGCCTAATGCTAATGGAAGGCTAGGTGAGGTATTACGACCGT